>JANAVB010013397.1:20349264-20949264 GCA_029216955.1 Iris pallida | reverse complement strand
CACGGGACTACTATAGCAAGACCCGATGTGGGTTAGGGTATGTAACACCCACGATGACCCATGAGAGTTCAGATGAAGAATGTGACTGGCATTCACATTCGACCGGGTCACCAACTTCTGACTCTGATACCAGCATCGGAGACATATTCAGGCAAGTTTTGTCAGTCAACATGGCATTCGCTGACGCTTATGAAGAAGATGAAGACATCCCTGAAATCCTTGAGCT
The DNA here is from genome assembly GCA_029216955.1 of Iris pallida. Classification (NCBI taxonomy): domain Eukaryota; kingdom Viridiplantae; phylum Streptophyta; class Magnoliopsida; order Asparagales; family Iridaceae; genus Iris; species Iris pallida. The sequence continues at coordinate 20,949,038 of JANAVB010013397.1, read as the reverse complement.
AGAGCCATGGGCCCAACAGCTAGATGCACAATGGGAAAAATGGTTCGAACAGAGAGAACCTCCTGCTGAAGATGAGGTCATACAAGTGGATCTCGGCAGCGAATCTTCTCCAAAACCGATCTTCGTCAGTAAAAGCCTAACAGACGAAGAACGAGAATCGCTGCTGGAGCTTGTCAAAGAATATATTATTATGTTCGCCTGGAGCTATGAAGACATGTCGGGGTTAAATCCTGATATTGCTCTTCATAAACTCAACATTCGGCCGGACGTAAAACCAGTCAAGCAACAATAGCGACGCTTCCGCCCGGGCATCATGGATGCGATCGAAGCCGAAGTCAACAAACTGATAGCCAGCGGCTTCATTCGTGAGGAGCAACATCCCGACTGGGTCGCCAACATAGTACCCATCCTCAAGAAGAATGGAAAGATTCGAATCTGCATCGACTTTCGCAATCTGAACGAGGCATGCCCCAAAGATGAATTCCCTCTCCCTATTACAGACATCATGATTGACAACACATACAGCTTCGAACGTATGTCATTCATGGATGGTTTCTCGGGGTACAACCAAATCAAGATGTCTCCTGACGACGAAAAGCATACATCATTACGAACACCGATTGGCACATACTGTTACACAGTCATGCCTTTCGGTTTGAAAAATGTCGGCGCCACATATCAAAGAGCCATGATTATCATCTTTAGAGACCACTTACGCAAGACGGTAGAGTGCTATGTTGATGACATCGCCGTCAAGAGTCGCTGTAAGGGAGACCATCTGCAGGATCCGAGGATGGTATTCGACCTGATACGAGCACACAATTTGAAAATGAACCCTACGAAGTCCTTCCTGGGCGTATCCAGCGGGAAGTTCTTGGGTTTCATCATCACCGCCCAGGGTATCCATGTAGACCCTGAGAAGACAAAGACAATTATGGAGATGGGTCCCCCGAGAAATCTCCGCGAACTCAGAGGCCTTCAAGGGAGACTAGCTTATATCAGGAGGTACATTTATAACCTCTCCGGGCGATGTCGACCATTTATCTACCTCATGAAGAAAGGCGTCTCGTTCGTATGGGACGAAGAATGCCAGCGTGCCTTCGACAACATCAAAGAATATTTGTCGAACCCTCCAGTCCTGGTAGCCCCAGTTGCTGGAAAACCATTTCTGCTCTACGTACGAGCAATGGAACATTCCCTCGGGGCTCTGCTGGCACAAAACAACGATGTAGGCCATGAACAAGCCATATATTATCTCAGTCGAATGATGATTGGGCCAGAGCACCGATACACCGCTGTGGAGAAGGAATGCCTCGCCCTGGTGTTCGCCATTCAGAAAATGCGACACTATGTCACGGGAAAAACCATACATGTGATCTCATGAGTCAACCCTCTCAGAGTCCTCATGACTAAACCAGAGGCGCTCAGCTCTTGCCTCGCTATATGGGCAATATTGTTGTCCCCCTATCATATGATCTTCGTCCCACAAAAGGCTGTTAAAGGTCAAGCCCTGGCAGACTTTTTGGCAGCCCACCCGGGCTCGGATTCGTCTAAAATATATGAAAAAATCCCAGATGAGGTCGCCGACTCGCATACAACCTCCCACGATGATATATGGCGAATGTTCTTCGACTGTGCTTCAAGAACTAGACCCAAGGGCAACATCGTCGTCAGAGTCGGGGTGGTGCTGGTCTCCCCTTCCGGATTGGTTATTAACCGTGCTTATTCTCCCACAGAACCCTGCTCTAACAATGTGGCCGAGTACAACGCTTTGGTCATTGGCCTCCAACTTGCAAGGGAGCTAGGGGTAGAATATCTTGAAGCATACGATGATTCTCAGTTAATCGTCAATCAGATCCGGGGCTCATACGAAGTTCGCCACGAAGACATGATCCCCAATCACTAGATAGCGATCGACATCATCTCGTCGTTCGAGGGGTTCTTCATCGAACATGTCCCAAGACTCCGAAATATTGAAGCAGATGCCTTAGCAGGTCTGGCCGCTTCCCTAACAGTGCCAAATCATACTCAATAATCGGTGGATGTGATGGGCCATGAACTGGTCTGCCCTAAGGACAACGTTCAATTCGTGGCGAGTTATTCCGCCCAGACGATCGACGATGTCCCAGATTGGAGACAACCATTCATTGACTTCGTCGTCTACGATATCCTCCCTGAGAACCCAAAGGAAGCCACCTCCATCAGACGACGTTCTCTCAGATTCTTCTACGATACAGAGACGAAAATGCTGTACCGACGATCCTATGACGGATTATTGCTTCGGTGTCTGTCAAACGCAGAAGCCAAAGAAGCCGTACGAGAAGCTCATGACGGTGTCTGCGGGACCCATCAGCCTGGCCCTAAATTGTAAGACCGTCTTCGCCGAATGGGCTACTACTGGCCCACGATGGTTGCGGATGCGATAGACTATGCGAGAAAGTGCAAAGCTTGCCAAGTCCACGCGACTTCATTCACCAACCATCCGAATTTCTACATCCGACAGTGGCATCCTGGCCATTCGAAGCATGGAGGATGGATATCATCGGTCTGATCACTCCACCTTCTTCCCGAGGATATCGCTTCATACTCGCAATCACAGACTACTTCTCCAAATGGGCGGAAGCTGTCCCGCTTGCAGAAGTCAAGACTTCAAACGTGATCAGCTTCCTTAAGCATCACGTCATCTATCGCTTTGGACTGCCCCGGAGGATCATCTACGATAATGGTCCGCAGTTTACAAGCCACACCTTTTATCGGTTCTGCGACAAGCATCGCATCCAGAATATTGCTTCGATATCGTACAACCCGACAGCAAATGGGTTAGCAGAAGCATTCAACAAAACCATCATCAAGTTACTCAAGAAGTTCGTATTGTCCAACAAACATGACTGGAATGAGAAGCTTGGTGAATGCTTATAGGCGTACCGTACCACGGTCCGAACAGCCACAGGGAAACCATTCTCCCTGGTGTACGGGAGTGAGGCAATTCTCCCATTAGAGACTCAAATACCCTCACTCCGCGTCGCCCTCACTTATCAATTGACGACGGATGATAACTACCGACGCCGACTACAAGAGTTAGAGGCCTTAGATGAAAAGCACCTCATGGCTCAGCAAAGAATCGAGCTATACCAAGTACGCATCTCCGGAGCCTTCAACAAGAAGGTTAAAATCAGAACATTCCAAGTGGGCGATCTCGTTCTGGCAGTCCGGAGGCCAATGGTCATGACTCACAAGACCGCCGGCAAGTTCTAGCCAAAATGGGAAGGTCCATTTATCATCGAGGCTGTATTCTCCAATGGTGCTTACCGCCTCGCCAAGCAAAACGGAGACTTGCTCATGTTGCCCGTTAACGACAAGTTCCTGAAGAAATATTATGTCTAAACGACACATTCCATATTATAGAGTCATGCACCCGCTAGTACCGCTGAACTCACATCTCAACATCCCAGATCATTGAGTCATGCACCCGCTGGTGTCACTGAACTCACACCCACAATATTCCAGATCATTGAGTTATGTACCCGCTGGTGCCGCTGAACTCACATCCACAACATTCCAGATTATTGAGTTATGCACCCGCTGGTGTCGCTGAACTCACACCCATAATATTCCAGATCATTGAGTTATGTACCCGCTGGTGCCGCTGAACTCACATCCACAATATTCCAAATTATTGAGTTATGTACCCGCTGGTGCCGCTGAACTCACATCCACAACATTCCAGATTATTGAGTTATATACCCGCTTGTGCCGCTGAACTCACATCCACAACATTCCAGATCATTGAGTTATGTACCCACTGGTGCTGCTGAACTTACTTCCATAAACATTCTAGATTATAGAGTCATGTACCCGCTGGTGCCGCTGAACTCACATCTACAGCATTCTAGATCATTGAGTTATGTACCCGCTGGTGCCGCTGAACTCACATCCACAAACATTCCAGATTATCGAGTCACGTACCCACTGGTGCCGCTGAACTCACATTTCAACATTCCAGATTATCGAGTCATGTACCCGCTGGTGCCTCTGAACTCATATTTCGGTCACTCTCTCAGATAGCAAGTCATGTATGATCATACCCCTGAACTTTCTGCCTGGAAGAGATCCTCCCTCATGATCCACTGCCCGTACTCCCAGTGCACAAAAAGGGTAACCGATCCACAAATTTCCAAAACGGCCATGTCCTCATTACCTCTGAGTCGTTTTATTTCCGCCAAAAACAAATTACCCCTCTACATAGAACTTCCATGTCCTCATTACCTCTGAGTTGTTCTATGTACCCCCCATCGAAAAAACCTTCATACTTGCCATGTCCTCAGTACCTCTGAGTAAGTATGATGGTTCCTTTTTAACTTGTTGTTTGTATCCAAAACCAGGGTACGTTAGGGGCAATGAGTCCACGTAAAATATCTCAATAAGATGACTATTACGAAGCAAAAGAGTGAAGCAAATATATTCCATTCATTCAGAAATCGGTTACATCCACACGACTACAAGCAAGTCAAAGAGGTTCTTCATGCAGACAAGAAGAAAAAATGAAACAAAACAAAGACTACAGACAAAAGATAGACATCTACGAGAAGCCCCTAAAACTTATTCCCAGAAGCGCGTATACCATTCCCTCAACCACCTCACATATGAAGGATGCAATTGAGGAAGACCCTCGTCCAGAATAGGAGAATCAAAATTCCCAGTACTACCACCTTCAGCAGTCTCGATATTTGGAGGACTGCCATCCTCCTCAGGCGCCGATTCTCCTTTCACCGCCTCCTCCTTAACAGATGAGGACCCCCGGTTGATGACAGGAGGCTGCGGCTCCTCTGACACTGCAATCTCAGCATTCGTTGGAGATACTGCAAGAATCAAAGACAAAGAAAATAAAAACAGTCAGAAGACATTCAGAAAGGTTCATGCGGCTCGTTTAAGACAACTCTCATGTGGCTCGAACATGGGGTACACCCCCATGCGGCTTAGTCATAAGACGTGTATACGGACCATGTAGTTTAAGAAGTTCGCGTCAAAGGCTTGTACACAAAGCAGGCAGCAAAGCAGGCTCTGTTAGGGTTTTAAAGTACTCAATCATCTACATATTCCCTACCTTCGATGGCAACGTGAACGTCAAGACGAACGGTGGGCGCGATAGTCGAGGACGAAGCCGACTTCTTACTCTTCGCTACAGCCTTCTTCACAGCCTTAGAAGCCCTGGGTGCCATCGTTGTCTAATGACCAGAGGAAGAAAATAAGACAGGAACTTGAGTCAAGAAGAGTCTAAGAGAGAAGACCGTCCAAATACCCTTCTATTTATAGACAGAAGAAAAGAAAACAATGGGCCGACGCCTCGTACAACGTGATCAACTCTTCGGCTATCGAGCCAAAGCTAGCCAATTAAAGACTAAGCTCTTGGGATCCTGCCCCAAAAAGATTTGCATGCATGGCATAATGACGTGGCAAAGAGCCTATACGGATTCAGATGGCTATGCAGTTGAAACAACTGTACGACTCAGATGGTCATGCGGCAAAAACTTTCACGCGGCCAAGACATCTATGCGGCTAGGACCTCATATGCGGCTAGAAGAGCTTACACATGGCCATGCTTCTTATTCAAAGTATTTTAATTTTGCAAATTGAAAACTTTGAAGGGGGTCTTGTAGAAGCATGGAAAATAATAAAGAAAGAGCCATGCGGCCAGAAAACTCCATACGGTTCAGAAAGCCCATGCGGCTCAGAGGACCCATGCGGCTCAACGCGTCTATGCGGCTCCGTGATCTCCATACGGCTCAGAGAGGTGCCACGTAGCATACAAACAACTCTTCCCTTACTGTATTAATTTCTTTGACAGCTGACAGCTCTGACAAGACGACAGCCCTGACACAAAGAGGTAATTATGACTCTGTCATAATGACAGACTCCTAGGGAAACGAAGGAGATCTCTAACATAATCTTCCGAGACACAGAAAATGCCATGCAGCCTAGGCACGTGGACAGTCATATGCGGCTCGAGCGAAGACTCCCCATGCGGCTCAGGTCGAAGTTGTCCTATGCGGCCCAGATCGAAATAGCCCTATGCGGCTCAAGCAGATGCTCCCCCATGCGATTCACGAGGACCATCTCCATGCGGCTCACGAAGGGGTTACCCGTTATGCGGCCACCTATGTCCATGCGGTCCAGAATATCATGTGATTCGAAGGTTCGGAGGCCACTCCCCAACAGCCTTGCCACGTGGCCGGGCTTATGCGACACAATCTTCATGCGGCTCAGATCCTCTCAGCGGCTCCCAGGACACGTGTCATAAAGCTAATCAATTTTCCAGATTTACTGTAATCAAAGATTGGATCAAATCCCAATAATCTGGGATACGTGGCAGGAGAATGAATTAAACTTATTCATTCAGATTCGCAGACATCAGCTGATCATCACAAGGGAGATTTATTCCAATCAGCATTAATTACTGAGAGGATTTGGCACAATCTACATTAATGGCCCAGATTCATTATACTCAAAACTAATGGCCCAGATTGATCAATCCATAGGCCGCCGCCACTTTAAGGGACAATCATTGTAAACCCTAATGATAGCATTCCCTTCTTATAAATAGCAAGTTGCCATTACCTTGCGATGAGACCCTTTTTCGAGATCAGAGAGCACAATACTTGGAGAGGAAAAGCAGAGAGAGAGCAAAGAGAGCATTTCTTCAACGCCAAGCAATCTTCTGGAGCGAAGGCTGCATACCGATCGTCCAAGGAGTAAGGCAGAGCGGCCGTCGCTTTCCCGAGCCTCTATCGTCACTCCCCAGAATCTAAAATAAACAATTATACTTAGACTGCTGTACCTAGGTTTTCGTCCCTAGGCTTTCTTTGTACAAGCGAGTTTGTAACGTGAAGTAAAAGTCCAGTCCTCCGATAATTGTTCTGTTCTTTTATATTTCATGGCAAACAAATATTAATAAATCTTAACAAATTTTAATTTAAATATATTTAAATATTTATAAATATTCAAATATATTAAAATTATTAATTCAACTTATCATTAAAAATATAAATGTATATGTAACAAATTTTAATTCAAATATATTTAAATATTTCAATTATTTTTAATAATATCAAAAAAAATATGGAAAGGAATTTAGTAGTTATCTCTACTATTATAATGGGGCTTCAAAAGTGGTCCAAATTTAGCAATCTAAGCCGTATGTATATCATTAACTGTTTTATTTTAAAAAATTATGAAATAATATAACTTTAAACTTTCTCTCATTTTCTTTCCCATAATTGAATAACCTCTCTTTTATCCAAAAAAATGGAAGATTATAATTTTAAACTTTCTCTCATTTTCTTACCTATAACCGGAAGCCCTCTCTTTTATCGACATATAACCATAACAAATCAACTTAAAATTAATTAATTTTTACAAAGTTTAATTAAAATATAAATATACATATAATAAAATTAATTTAAATTTAAATTATTTTTTGATAAGATAAGAAAGGACAAAAAATAATTTACGTACTAAGCACATGGTTTTACTAGTATATATAGTATATATAAGACCCTTGCAAATCTTTTTTTTTTACATAAAGAAATTGTAAAAAGTTATATAATATCTCCCTAATTTCAAAACCCCAAAAAAAAAATTCTTCTCCGGTTTTCTTCCGTCCCTTCCCCCTGAAATTTTTCCTTCCCCCTCCATCCTGTGCGGGCTCCTCCCAAATCCCCCCCAAAAAAAATTCCTCCACATTTCCCCCTCCCTCCCCAACAAAATCCAACCCCCCCTCCTGCGGTTTTCATCCGACCAGTCTCTATATCTTTCTCGCACGTCTTCTTCTTTTCTTCTCTCTTATTCTATTACAGGTATCTCTCTCCGTCTCTCGATGGTAACTTATGTCTTCTTAATTATGTATTTTTATTTTGGGTTTTATAGTGATTTCCAATTTGTGAGAAATTATTTAGGGTTTTATAGTTGTTTACAATTTCTTTTTTTCTTCTTAATTATGCACGTTTCCATGTTCTCTGCCTACCATTTTCATAAATCTACATAGATGTTTCTCAACCACTTTGGCTTCTCATCACGAAACACGATGTATTAATCATGTCATAGATGTTCATAATCTTTGCGGAAGCAACAATATGAATTTTAAGTTTTAAATTTTCTGTTGAGAATTAGTCACAAAAACTATTTAAGGCACCGAGTTGTATTCCGAGCTCTTATTTTTTAAAATCTTCTGATGCATGTATTACTGCTATTGGTTATACTGTACTCAGCAAAGGATCTAATATAATTATTGATACATATATTACGCAAATGGATATATATAGTTGTTGTTCAATTTTTTTAGAGCCACCTTATTTTATTGACTGCTGCAATTTGTTTCAAAATCTCAATATGGTTACTTTACTGCAGGCACCCGAACTGCATTTAGAGCTCCAAAGATAGATGGCCACTCCCTTATATGCTTCCGCTCATGTTATTTGGCAGTTGAGAGCCAAAAATAGAATATATAAAGTCACCAGTAATGTAAGGATAAGGCAATAGAGTGGTGTGTGGCCTCACCTTAAGATGGCCCCTTTTGTGGAAGACCCTGTTGGTGTTTTTGCCTTTGGACTAGAAAAGATAGTCCCACATCGGCTACACCAAATGGTGAGTATCTCAATATAATGCATTGCTTGTGTTGAGGTGTGCACATGAGGTGTAGTGGGGCACAAGTTTGTGCCATGTGGAAGTATTTTCCTAGAAGGAAAAAGGATTAAATCCAACAAGGATGCAAGTTAATTTTTGTTGTGCGGACTCGGACTCGGACGCGGACTCCAAGATGTCTCGTGCATGCACGAGAGGGTTCGGGGGGTAGGCGTGGACTGGCATACTTCTATGCTGATTGTGGGATGATCTAAAATATCAAACTCTATTTTTGAGTATTGGTATTTTAGTCCCACATCAGATAGGAGAAGAGGTGAAGTCTCAACTCCACTCTATAAATAGAGCCCCTTGGCCTCCTTTGAAAGATGCACCAAGAAGAGAGTTGAGGGAGTCTGTTAAGTCCAGGAAGCCCGTTCAAGTCTCAAATATTGACTTACGAGCGTTCCAGAAGTTCTCCTGAACTTGCTGGTTCCTGGGAGCTTATCCGTACTGCGGGTATAGCTTTGAGCGCCGGTGTTCAACACCCCAGCGAGATCCGCTCTTCTTCTTCCTTCCTCTTTCTGTTGCCTTCGAGAATCTGAGACTCAACTGTTGTTGATCATCTCTTGTTGCCTTCGAGAAACCGCTATTGCAAACGCGATTCGATTTTTTTAATCGTTTAGGCTACGCAATCAGCATTATTTGCATCTCTTTTTTAGGGATTGCAACTGCATTATTTGCATCTCTTTTTTAGGAATTGTAACTGCATTATTTGCATCTCTTTTTTAGGGATTGCAACTGCTTTCTTTGCATCTCTTCTTAGGGATTGCAACTGAGTTTTTCCATCGATTGTTTGCAAATAGACCAACAATCTCAAAGCTATACGATTCGATGGAAAACACTCGTGCTTCGCTTGTCGATACCGGCTTTAACAAGTTGGAGAAATTCGACGACGAACACTTCCAGATCTGGAAGCGAAAGGTGACTCTGAACCTTCAACTCGTGGATGTTGATCACGTGTTGGATGAGGAAGAACCAATCGTTCCAGCAACAGGATCTGCTGCTGTTCTGGCCGCTGCTACGAGCAAGCAGACGAAGTGAAAAAAGGATAACAGCATATGCAGGCTGCTGATCCTGAATTCCATGGAAGACTCTCTGGCCGAGTCCTACACAAAGAGGACTTCTGCCAAAGAGATCTGGGAGTCCGTGGGGAAGCTGTATGACGACGACGAGGCCCGGTCGAAGATGTTCATGGTTGAAAAATACCACAAATGGGTCTTTGAAGACGAGAAGACCATGCTGCCCCAAGTGAAAGAGTTCCTGAAGCTGCGCCAGAAACTGGAGGACGATAGCATGCCCCTCGTCGACAAGTTCGTCGTTGGAGGGATCGTGGCAAAACTTCCTCCAGGATGGAGCAACATCTATGCAAGGATGCATAGGAAGAAGATGGAGATTAGCCTGGATAATCTCCTCAGCGAGATTCATGTTGAGGACGAGATGCGCTCTCAACAGAAGTTGGACACCCTGTCCAAGCAACTAGCAACGGCGAATCTGGTTCAAGCCACCAGAGAGAACAAAGGGAAGCAGGCGGCTTCTCACCACAAGAAGAAGGACTTCTCGAATCTGAAAGTGAAGGGTCCAGGATTCAAGCAACAGAAGTCCAAGTCCCATGTGACTTGCTTCAACTGTGGCAAGAAGGGTCACTATAAAAGTGAATGCAAGTCCAAGCCCAAAGAGCAAGGTGAGCCTAACAAGGTTTCTTTGGTTACTAATCAGGTTGCCATGATAGCACAGGTTGCAACTGTGGGGGCAGACTTGGACTGGTGGATAGACACTGGCGCGACATGTCATGTCTGTTCAGACAAGGACTGGTTCGTCTCCTATGAGCCTACTTCCGAGAAAGTCATGATGGCGAACCAGGCACAAGCTGAAGTACTGGGGATCGGGACGGTGGAGCTGAAGCTTACATCGGGGAACATTCTGACGCTTCAAGGTGTGAAGCATGTTCCTGCAATCGCAAAGAACCTGATCTCTGGGAGCCTGCTCTGCAACGCAGGCTTGAGGATGGACATCAATGCTGGCCAAATGGTGATGTCCAAGAAGGGTACTTTCTTCGGGAAAGCTTTTCAGACTGAAGGAATGTACAAAATTCAGCTTGTTGTAACCCAGCATAATAATGTCAATGCTATCACTAGTTTGAATTACTCGCTTGAGTTGTGGCATAATAGACTAGGACATGTTCATTGTAAGCGAATAAATAAAATGTCTAGTCTAGGACTTATCTCCAAGTGTGGGGGTAAGGTAGAGAAATGTGAGATATGTGCTCAGACGAAGATCACTAGGAAACCCTTCCACAGGGTCCATCGAAGCACAGATCTTCTGGAGTTGGTTCACTCAGATATCTGTGACTTCAAACAATTCTCTACAAAGGCCGGGATGAAGTATTTCATTACTTTCATCGATGACTTCTCCAAGTATGCCTTCGTCTATTTACTCAAATCTAAAGACGAAGCATTCGAGAAGTTCAAGGAGTTCAGGGCCGAGGCTGAACGTCAAACTGGACAACAACTCAAGAGGCTGAGGAGTGATCGAGGTGGGGAATATAGGTCTCATGAATTCTCATCATTCTGCAAAGAACATGGAATCATCAACGAGACGACGGCTCCGTATTCTCCACAATCCAACGGAGTAGCAGAAAGGAAGAACAGAACGTTGACAGAGATGATGAATTCTATGCTGTTGACTGCGGGTCTCCCAAAGTGCTATTGGGGAGAAGCTGCATTAACAGCCACTTTTATTCTGAACAGAGTGCCGTATGCAACTTCCGACATAACTCCTCATGAACTCTGGTTCAAAGTCAGACCCAACCTGAATGTCATTCGAGTGTGGGGGTGCCTGGCTTATGTGAAGCTCCCGGATCTAAAGATTCAGAAGCTGGGGACAAGGACTACTAAGGCGATCTTTCTGGGGTATGCCGAGAAGAGTGATGCTCGGAGATTCCTTGATATCGAGTCAAATCATATCATCGAATCTCGCGATGCTGAATATTTTGAAGAAAAGTTTGCAAGGCACAAGAACATTGTTCTCACGGACATTCCGGAGAATAATGAGGGTGCGGAGCAGACAGAGATCTTTATCGAACTAGTAGTCCAAGATGGAGTTGTTGTCGAGGAGACACCAGCTGAACCAGAACTCGCTGAGCCGTCAACTAAGCGAGCGAGGAGGCCGAAAGACTTCGGAGATGACTTCGTCACCTATCATGTGGAAGCAGATCCGCTTACCTATGATGAGGCGATGAAGACCAGAGATGCTATATTCTGGAAGGAGGCGATTGACAACGAGATTGACTCAATCACCTCCAATAACACATGGGTATTGGTCGACCTACCAGAAGGAGCAAGACCCATCGGATGCAAATGGATCTTCAAGAAGAAGATGAAAGCAGATGGAACCATTGACAAGTTCAAGGCCAGGCTAGTGGCCAAGGGGTTTGCTCAGAAGCAGGGGATCGACTACTTTGACACTTATGCTCCAGTAGCTCGGATGACAACTATCAGATTGTTAATTGCTTTAGCAGCAATACACAACCTGGTGATACATCAGATGGATGTGAAAACGGCATTCCTTAATGGCGAGCTGACCGAAGAGATCTACATGCAACAACCAGAAGGTTTTGTCGTCAGAGGTCTGGAAGACAAAGTCTGCAAGTTGATGAAGTCTCTGTATGGTTTGAAGCAAGCTCCCAAAATGTGGCATGAGAAGTTTGACAAGGTGATAAGGTCAAATGGCTACAGGGTCAGTGAAACAGACAAGTGTGTCTATACGAAGTTTGCTGACGGAAGAGGAGTAATCGTTTGTCTATACGTGGACGACATGCTAATCCTAGGTACGGATTTAAGCTGCGTCACAGAGACAAAGAAATTCCTCTCGACCAAGTTCAGTATGAAGGACTTGGGGGATGCCGACGTAATCTTAGGGCTCAAGATCATCCGGACAGGCACTGGAATAGCGCTGTCACAGTCTCATTACATTGAGAAGATGCTCTCTCGCTACGGGTATCAAGATCTTCCTATTATTGATACACCGTACAGGAGTGATCTGAAACTGGAGCCAAATTCGAAGGAGAGCGTCAGGCAGTTGGAGTACGCTAGCGTCATCGGAAGTTTGATGTACGCTACTACTGCCACAAGGCCTGACATAGCCTTTGCAGTGGGAATGTTGAGTCGATTTACGAGCAATCCAGGCGTAAAGCATTGGAAAGCTGTGAAGCGTGTTATGAGATATCTCAAGAAGACTCAGACATATGCACTATACTACAGCGGAGATCCGTCAGTAGTGGAAGGCTTCAGTGATGCTAGCTGGTGTTCAGAGGTGGAGAGCGAATATTCCACAGGTGGATATGTGTTCGCCATGGGTGGAGCTGCTATATCGTGGAAGTCGAAGAAGCAGACTATGTTATCTCGCTCCTCCATGGAATCTGAATTCTTTGCATTGGACGCTGCAGCAGATGAAGCAGAGTGGCTTCGGGAGCTCATGTATGACCTTCCAATGGTTGGGGCTCAGATACCGGCGATTCCGATATACTGTGACAACCAGGCGGCAGCAGCAGTGGCATCAAATGAACTCTTCAACGGGAAGAAGAGGACTGTGCGGTTGAAGCACAGAGCAGTGAACGATCTCATAAAAAGGGGCGTCATTGCAGTGATCGATGTTCGGAGTCAGGAAAACCTGGCGGATCCGTTCACGAAGGGTCTCAAGCGTCAGCTGGTCGAGGATACAGCAAGGAAGATGGGCTTGAAGGCATTCTAATATTGTGTCATTATAATCCTATCAATAAATTTTATGTTATTGGTTCAAAGAGAAATCTACCAGATATCTAATTTTTTGATTCAAGGGAGGACTATTGACTGGAAAAATATTAGTTAACAGTGGGCACTTGTTCTGCGGAACATGTAAGGGTTTCGGACCCAGAACCACTGTTGTCTACTATGAATTTTCTACGAAAAATTGATCCTGTGAGAAGGATGGCATAATGCCTTAATGAGTTCTCAGACTGAGTGAAGGTCTGTTATGCTTTACAGGAAGCATGGTGGCGCAACAACCACAAAGGAGTGTTACAACTCCATGCTACAGTGGGGTGACTCCACCATGAGGTTCCCAGGTAGGGGTAATGCCTCGGCTTTGTTAGCCAAGTTACAGGCGGCGTAGCACCGCATATAGGCAGGTAGCCTAATGTTGCATAATCGTAATAAAGAGATGTAGGCAGCACTACAAAGAGGCCGGTGTCCTCATGTTACAGTGGCATGACACCACGATGAGGTACCCAGGTAGGGGTAAAGCCTCGGCTTTGCAAGCCATGTCATAGTGGCGTAACACCACAAGGGAGCGCAAGGCTTCATGCTGGGTAGTTTGGCACTACAAAGAGGCTTGAGACCTCATGCTACAGTAGTATGACACTACGATGAGGTTCCCAGGTAGGGGTAATGCCTTGGCTTTGTCAGCCATGTCATAGCGGCGTAGCACCGCAAAGAAGCGCAATGCTTCATGTCAATGACTCTTTATATAGAACTCACCTATAGTGTATGGACAGAGATATCAGGCCGTCTCTTGAGGGTAAACTTGTAGACGCCCAAAAATTATACACTGAAACCAGGCTGGCACAAGGCCTTCAATGTGCAGCCAGAAGCACAGTTGATGTCACTATGTGAGTAGGAAGAATTGCAGTGATGGTGCAGAATTCAAGGCTTAGTCCATTCTTGTATCATGCTGTTATTTAACCTATGCGGGAAGATTCAAGTCGTAGCGACATCTCTCCTAATACATGATGGACAATCACTGTGGGGAACGCTCAACCCATATATTGAGATATGTGGGGGATTGTTGGTGTTTTTGCCTTTGGACTAGAAAAGATAGTCCCACATCGGCTACACCAAATGGTGAGTATCTCAATATAATGCATTGCTTGTGTTGAGGTGTGCACATGAGGTGTAGTGGGGCACAAGTTTGTGCCATGTGGAAGTATTTTCCTAGAAGGAAAAAGGATTAAATCCAACAAGGATGCAAGTTAATTTTTGTTGTGCGGACTCGGACTCGGACTCGGACGCGGACTCCAAGATGTCTCGTGCATGCACGAGAGGGTTCGGGGGGTAGGCGTGGACTGGCATACTTCTATGCTGATTGTGGGATGATCTAAAATATCAAACTCTATTTTTGAGTATTGGTATTTTAGTCCCACATCAGATAGGAGAAGAGGTGAAGTCTCAACTCCACTCTATAAATAGAGCCCCTTGGCCTCCTTTGAAAGATGCACCAAGAAGAGAGTTGAGGGAGTCTGTTAAGTCCAGGAAGCCCGTTCAAGTCTCAAATATTGACTTACGAGCGTTCCAGAAGTTCTCCTGAACTTGCTGGTTCCTGGGAGCTTATCCGTACTGCGGGTATAGCTTTGAGCGCCGGTGTTCAACACCCCAGCGAGATCCGCTCTTCTTCTTCCTTCCTCTTTCTGTTGCCTTCGAGAATCTGAGACTCAACTGCTGTTGATCATCTCTTGTTGCCTTCGAGAAACCGCTATTGCAAACGCGATTCGATTTTTTTAATCGTTTAGGCTACGCAATCAGCATTATTTGCATCTCTTTTTTAGGGATTGCAACTGCATTATTTGCATCTCTTTTTTAGGGATTGCAACTGCATTATTTGCATCTCTTTTTTAGGGATTGCAACTGCTTTCTTTGCATCTCTTCTTAGGGATTGCAACTGAGTTTTTCCATCGATTGTTTGCAAATAGACCAACAGACCCATTTGCTGATTTTAGTTACAAACTGTTCATTGCCAGATTTCTGATGTCTACAACAGCTAAAAATCATAAGTTTCTCTCTTGAGAAAGTTATTGCGAATTTTTGACTTAAATTGTGCTCAGTATTCCTTGATGTACATGCGGGGTTATTAGAGTGTGGACATGACCTACAAATATAAAAGCAGAACTGAGACCAAATGATGATTTTTGTCTGAATTACTGGCCATACATCTAAAGAAGTATACCGTGAAGGTCTTAGGATATACTAATATAACTTCAGGATCAGGGAGAAAGAGTACTTGCAGCAATATTAATCAGCCACATAAATTTAGATGGAAACTATGGAGCACGAAAAGAAAAAAAAATGATGACGGATGAGGTCTATTAGAGAAATAGAAATTGGCTACAAAATTAAGTTTAAGTTGTATGACTAAATGATGACGGATGAGGTCTACAATACTTCATAAGAGAGAAAAAGAAAAGAAAAAATTCTTAACAATATTAGATATAAGATGTACAGAAAGATGACGAGGTCTAGTATACTTATAGGCAAAGGGATTTGTTAGAAAGGGGGAATAACAATATTATTTGTTGGAGATTGTCAAAGAGGTACTGCTATCCTTACATATTTTTGCTCATTTAACTATGATATCAGCATGACTATCTTCTAATGTGTTTGCATATGTTGTTGAACAAGTGGTTTTTGCTGGGAAGGCCATTGGAGAGTGTATATGAGTATATTGATCATGTACCAATTGCCTTTTGCCTCTATTGCTTAGGTTTGGGTGAATACATTTTAAACTCAAATATTAATTCATTTGAGGTAGTATTATAAGTTGCATGTGGTGTTGTCTAGGTTCATGGTGCAACAACGAAAAATTCCCAGTAATAATTTATAATTGAATAGATCATTTTTCCAATCATTTTGAATGATTGGAAAAATGATTAATAAGGAAATGCTTCAGGTTTTTGTGGAATCTAGTATACCTAGAGTTGAGAATTATAATTGAATATTTTCACTTAGCTTGTCTACAAAATTTTATGTTTATGATGTGGTTTCATGGATCATTCACCTGTACATGATTGGTTGTGTCATCTAAGTTGTCGAGGTTCTCCAACATTTACACTTTGACCAAATGCATATCCCAAATCCATATATGCTAATAAACCAATCAAGCTTAACAAGAGTGTTACAAAATGCTAAGTTTTATGTACATTTTACTTTTTCTGATATGTTATGACAATTTAAGATTCTTTTTCTAACGCCACTATATGTACTACATACTTGAATTTCGAAATTTATGAGGGTATTTAGGGCTTTAAGAAAATTAGATATATCTAACTCACCTGTATTCTAACTACAAATTTTATGCATTCGTGCTACATAGGTTCACGGAGGAGGGGAACCTTGTTGAAGGTATTTTTTTTAAGGATATCGAAAGCATGATTGATAACTACTAACTACAAGGAAGATCATAGGTAACAAACATTTCGAAGCTGAATATTTTTAATAGATTTATATCTGCTATGGCAATGAGCTTTTACTGGTGCTATAACATTGAAGCTGAAATGAGATGATGTACGGCTAAAAATTCTTGAAGATATAAGTTTAGTTTTCTTTCTTTGTTATCTGATTCTTCTTTATCTTACTAAAAATTACCAAATTCAACTTGCATCTGTCTTGATATATCTCTCTCTCGCTATGTTACTTGATCTAGTAAGATCAATATTCTACTCTTCTTTTGCTCTATGCCCTTGTACTACTAAAAATGATTATTGTAGCATGGTTTGGAAGAGAGAATATTGGAGACAGAGTTCGTTCAGAATAAGTCAATTGAAATGAAAAGGGATTGTAAATTTATGAATATAGAAACAATAACTTGTTGGCTTGAGGCACTACTTTCACCATCTAAATACTGTTGGTGTTTTTGCCTTTGGACTAGGAAAGATAGTCCCACATCGGCTACACCAAATGGTGAGTATCTCAATATAATGCATTGCTTGTGTTGAGGTGTGCACATGAGGTGTGGTGGGGCACAAGTGTGTGTCATGTGAGAGTATTTTTTTAGAAGAAAAAATGATTAATTCCAACAAAGATGTAAATTGATTTTTGTTGTGCGGACTCGGACTCGGACACGGACTCCATGATGTCTCATGTATGCACGGGAGTGCTCGGGGATAGGCGTGGTGGGATGATCTAAAATATCAAATTCTATTTTTGAGTATTGGTATTTTAGTCTCACATCGGATAGGAGAAGAGGTGAAGTCTCACTCCACTCTATAAATAAAGCCCCTTGGCCTCCTTTGAAAGATGCACCAAAGAAGAGAGTTAAGGGAGTCCGTAAAGTTCAGGAAGCTCATTCAAGTCTCAAATATTGACTGACGAGCGTTCCAGAAGTTCTCTAGAACTTGTTGGTTCCTGGAAGCGGATCGTATATAAGCGAATCTTGCATTGAGCAACGGTGATCTTATCACCCCAGCAAAGCAGTCTTTCTCTTTCTTCTTTCCTTCTCTTCTTCTCTGATCTAATCAGATACTTCTTGTGGCCTTTCGTCGCTGCTGCTGCTAGCAACTCGATTTGTACCTTTCTAAAAGAAGCTCTACTTTTGTTTGCTGTTGTAACAAAATCTCTTTAGATTTTCATTACCCAGAATCCTCCAAGGATCTCCGTGGTGCACCTTCTTTGAAGTGTTGCTACGAAACGTTGTTACTATTGAGACAACTGTTTTGTTTCTTTGTTTTTCTTCGAAAATTACGTCTCGGGAATAACAATCTCAAAGCAAGATTAGAAGATGGAAAACTCTCGTGCGTCTCTCATCGATGCCAGCTTTAACAAGTTAGAGAAATTCGACGGAGAACATTTCCAAATCTGGAAGAGGAAGGTCACCCTTAATCTTCAACTCGTGGACGTAGACCATGTGTTAATTGAGGATGAACCGACGATTCCAGAAGGAGGAACTGCCGATGCTATTGCTGCTGCACTCATCAAGCAGAGCAAATGGAAGAGAGAAAACAATATCTGTAAACTGCTGATTCTCAATTCTATGGAAGACTCTCTGGCAGAGTCATATTCCAAGAAGGTGAAAGTCAAAGAGATCTGAGATTCTTTGGGTAAGCTATATGAAGATGATGAGAACAGGTCCAAAATCTTTATCTTCGAGAAGTACCTCAAGTGAAGGAATTCATGAAGTTGTGCCAAAAGTTAGATGACGAGAAGATGCCCCTCGTCGACAAGTTTATCGTTGGAGGGATAGTCTCGAAACTTCATGCTGGTTGGAGCAACTTATATGCTAGAATGCTTCAGAAGAAGCTAGACATTAGCTTGGAAGATCTTCTACAAGAGATCCACGTTGAGGACGAAATGCGATCTCAACAGAAGATGGACTCTTTGTCCAAACAACTGGCTAAGGCCAACTTGGTGCAGATAAGAGAGTTCAAGGGGAAGCATGTGGCTTCTCATCATAAGAAGAAGGACTCCACTAATCTGAAAGTGAAGGCTCATTCGTTCAAGCAACAGAAGTCCAAGTCCCACGTGACTTGTTTCAACTGTGGCAAGAAGGGCCACTAAAAGAGTGAATACAAATCCAAGCCCGAACCAAAATAGCAGGTATGGCTAAACTTGGTTATTTTGATTACTTAACTTGGTTGCTATTGTTGCACATGCTGAGTTATCTAGCGTGGTAGCTGACTAGTGGTCTGATACTAGTGCATTTGACCACGTGTGCTCTCGAAGGAGCTGTTCACCAAGGACGAGCCGTGTTATGACGAAGGTCTCGATGGCGAACATGTACCTAACAGAATATCTTAAGATCGAGACAGTGGTTATGAACCACCGACAATGATACTGGAATGCGTATTACACGTACCAGAGATTATCGAAGATCCGATCTCAGGAAGACTGTTATCTGATACAGACTTAAAAGATGGACATTCGTACTAGTCAGATGGTAATTTCTTAGTGAGGAACATGCTTCAAAAAGATGTTCGGTGCTGAAGGGATGTTCGAATTTTTGCTGATGGCGATGGAGTTACTTCATTGAATGGACTGAGAGTTGTTCTATGATAGAAGCAGACTCAAGCTGTCCTACCGGGACCATATCTTCAGAATGTGGGGGTAAGGAGGTGAAGGATTTTAAGGTCTGTGTAGATACAAGACTGTTGGAAAGCTGCTCAGACGATTGAACTAAAGTACTGATTATCTGGAGTTAGTACACTCAGATATCTGTGACTTTTATCAATTCTCCACAGAGGCCGGTTCGGAGTATTTCTCGAAGTGCACGCTCTCATGACTTCTCAAGTAGAAGGATGTAGCATTTGAGTAGTTCAGAGACTTCAGGGCTGAAGCTGAACGTTAAACCGATCTATAACTACTCAGAAGTGATCGAGATGTAGAGTATAGGTCTCATGAATTCGCATTGTTCTACAAAGAACATGGAATCATCAATGAGACTACGGTTCCGTATTTTTCTCAATTTAACGGAGTAGTGGAGAGGAAGAACAGAACGTTGACAGAAATGATGAACTCAATGCTGCTAACTGCTGGTCTTTCTAAATGCTACTGGGGAGAAGCTGCATGGACGGCCATTTTTTTCTAAATAGAGTGCCGTATGCAACTTCGGACATAACTCCTCATGAACTTTGGTTCATAGTCAGACCTAACTTGAATGTCATTCGAGTGTGGGGGTGTCTGGCTTATGTGAAGCTCCCAGATCTGAAGATTCAGAAGCTGGGGACAAGGACTACGAAGACGATCTTCTTGGGGTATGCCGAGAAGAGTGATGCCCGGAGATTTCTTGATATTAAGTCAAATCATATCATCGAATCTCGCGATGCTGAATATTTTGAAGCCAAATTTGAAAGACACAAGAATATTATTCTTGCGAATATACCGGAGAACAATAAGGGTGCGCAAGAAACTGAAGTTTTCAATAAAGAAGTAGTCCAAGAAGATGTTGTTGAAACAACGATTGAACCAGAACTCGCTGAGTCGCCAGCGAAGCGTATGAGAAGGCCGAAGGACTTCGAAAATGACTTTGTCACCTATCATGTGGAAGCAGATCCGCCTACCTATGATGAGGTGATGAAGACCAGAGACGCGATTTTCTGGAAGGAGGCGATAGACAATGAAATTGAATCAATCACCTCCAATAACACTTGGGTGTTGGTTGATCTACCTGAAGGAGCAAAACCTATCGGATGTAAGTGGATCTTCAAGAAGAAGATGAAAGCTGATGGAACCATTGACAAGTTCAAGGCCAGGCTAGTGGCAAAGGGGTTTTCTCAGAAGCAGGGGATTGACTACTTTGACACGTATGCTCTAGTAGCCCGGATGCATACCATCAGAATGTTGATTACTCTCGCAGCAATACATAAGATGGTGATACATCAGATGGATATGAAAACGGCTTTCCTAAATGACGAGCTGACCGAAGAGATTTACATACAACAGCCAGAGGGATTTGTCGTAAAGGGTCTTGAAGACAAAGTCTGCAAGTTGGTGAAATCTTTGTACGGTCTTAAACAGGCTCCCAAGATGTGGCATGAGAAATTTGACAAGGTTATAAGGTCAAATGGCTACATGGTCAGCGAGACGGACAAGTATATTTATACGAAGTTCGCTGATGGCAGAGGTGTGATCGTTTGTCTGTACGTGGACGATATACTGATCCTAGGTACGGATATGGGCTGTGTCACGGAGACAAAGAAGTTCATCTCGAGCAAGTTCAGTATGAAGGACTTGGGGAAAGCTGATGTGATCTTAGGGATCAAGATCATCCTGACAGACACAGGACTAGCGCTGTCACAGTCTCATTATGTTGAGAAGATGATCACTCGTTACGGGTATCAGGATCTTTCAGGGATCGATACGCTGTACATGTGTGATCTGAAGCTGAAGCCTAATTCAGGAGAAAGCGTCAGGCAGCTGGAGTATACAAGCGTAATCGGGAGTTTGATGTATGATACTACTGCCATAAGGCTTGACATAGCTTTCGTCGTGGGAATGTTGAGTCGTTTCACGAGCAACCCAGGCATTGAGCACTGGAAAGCTGTGAAACGGGTTATGAGATATCTCAAGAAGACTCAGACATATGCACTGTACTACAGCGGAGATCCTCCGGTAATAGAAGCCTTCAGTGATGCCAGCTGGTGCTCAGAAGTGGAGAGCGAGAGGTCTATAGGTGAATACATTTTCACAATGGATGGAGCTGCTATATCGTGGAAATCGAAGAAACAGACTATGTTCTCGTGGTCATCCATGGAATCTGAGTTCTTTGCACTTGATACCACAGCGGAGGAAGCAGAATGGCTTCGGACGCTCATGTATGATCTTCCAGTGGTTGGGGCGCAAATACCGGGGATACCGATATACTGCGACAACCAGACGACTGCGGCGGTAGATCAAATTACCTCTTCAACGGAAAGAAGAGGACTGTGCGGTTGAAGCACAGGGCAGTATACAATCTCATCAAGAGGGGTGTTATTGCATGTTCGGAGTCAGGAGAACATGGCGGATCCGTTCACCAAGGGCCTCAAGCGCTAGCTGGTCGATGACACAGCGTGTAAAATAGGCTAGAAGGCATTCTGATATTATGTTATTACATTCCCTACCATAAAGTTTTATGCTATTAATTCAAAAAGAAATATACTAGGCATCTAGCTTTTGGTTCAAGGGAGGACTATTAACCGAAAGAATATCAGGAACGGTGGGTACTTGTCCTCTGTGGCATGGAGAGGTTACAGACCTACGACCACTGTTGTCTACTGTTGTTTTCTGCAGAAAACAGATCTTGTGGGAAGGTTGGCTTAAATTCCTTAATGAGTTCCCAGGCAGAATGAATGCCTAGAGTGCTTTACAGGAAGCACGGTAGCGCAACACTACAAGGAGTGTAACTCCATGCTATAGTAGGGTGACTCCACCATGAGGTTCCCGGTTAGGGGTAATACCTCGGCTTTGTGAGCCAAGTCACAGCGGAGTAGCACCGTAAATAGGCAGGTAGCCTAATGATGTATGATAATCGTAATAAAGAGAGGTAGACAGCACTACAAAGAGGACGATGTCCTCATGTTACAGTGGCATGACACTACGAAGAGGTACCAGGTAGGGTAAAGCCCCGGCTTCGCAAGCTATGTCATAGCGGTGTAACACCGCATGGAAGCGTAAGGCTTCATGTTGGATAGTTTGGCACTACAAAGAGGCTTGTGATCTCATGCTAGAGTAGTATGACACTACGATGAGGTACCTAGGTGGGGTAAAGCCTCGACTTTAAGCCATGTCATAGCAGCGTAGCATCGCAAAGAAGCGCAATGCTTCATGCCATGACTCTTTATAAAGAACTCATCTATAGTGTATGGACAGAGATATCAGGCCGTCTCTTGAGGGTAAACTTATAGACGCCCAAAAATTATACACTAAAATCAGGCTGGCACAAGGCCTTTAATGTGCAGCTAGAAGCACATTTGATGTCATTATGTGAGTAGGAAGAATTGCAGTTATGGTACAGAATTCAAGGCTTAGTCCATTCTTGTATCATGTTGTTATTTAACCTATGCGAGAAGATTCAAGTCGTAGCGACATCTCTCCTAATGTATGATGGACAATCATTATGGGGAACACTCAACCCATATATTGAGATATGTGGAGGATTGTTGATATTTTTGCCTTTGGACTAGGAAAGATAGTCCCACATCGGCTACACCAAATGGTGAGTATCTCAATATAATGCATTACTTGTGTTGAGGTGTGCACATGAGGTATGGTGGGGCACAAGTGTGTGTCATGTGGGAGTATTTTTCTAGAAGGAGAAACGATTAATTCCAACAAAGATGTATGTTGATTTTTGTTGTGCGGACTCAAATTTGGACACGGACTCCAGGATGTCTCATGCATGCACGGGAGTGTTCGGGGGGGGGGGGGGTAGACGTGGATTGACACACTTCTATACTGATTATGGGATGATCTAAAATATCAAACTCTTTTTTTGAGTATTGGTATTTTAGTCACACATCGGATAGGAGAAGAGGTGAAGTCTCACTCCACTCTATAAATAGAGCCCCTTGGCATCCTTTGAAAGATGCACCAAAGAAGAGAGTTAAGGGAGTCCGTAAAGTCCAGGAAGCCCGTTCAAGTCTCAAATAATGACTGACGAGCGTTCCAGAAGTTCTCTAGAACTTGCTGGTTCCTGGAAGCGGATCGTATATAGGCGAATCTTGCTTTGAGCAACGGTGATCTTATCACCCCAGCAAAGCAGCCTTTCTCTTTCTTCTTTTCTTCTCTTCTTCTTTGATCTAATCAGATACTTCTTATGGGCTTTCGTCGTTGCTGCTGCTAGCAACTCGATTTGTACCTTCCTAAAAGAAGCTCTACTTTCGTTTGCTGTTGTAACGAAATATCTTTAGATTTTCATTACCCAAAATCCTCCAAGGATCTCTGTGGTGCACCTTCTTTGAAGTGTTGCTACGAAACGTTGTTACTATTGAGACAACTGTTTCGTTTCTCTGTTTTCCATCGAAAATTACGTCTCGGGAATAACAAATACTAAAATCCTTATCTCATGCTATCATTTGGTTCTATATGTTCTTTTAAAACATGTTTAATCTACTTGGTTATTGATGTAATACAACTCTACTGTTATGATGAACTTTCTCCTCTCTTATATGTAGGTTCTCAAGTCTCCAGTATCGTTGGATATGCTTGGACGCATTTTTAATGGTTATGGAAAACCTATTGATAATGGTCCGCCTATATTGCCTGAGGCGTACTTAGATATATTTGACGAGTTTGGAAAGATTTTTAGTATAATTTAAAATTCATACGTTAACGTTTTGATTTCAAACCTATGGAATCTTTCCTTTGAACTATGTAATATTCATAAGTTAAGTTTTGATGTTATGAAATCTTTCCTTTGAATTCTCAGAAGTCCAAAATGCATGTTGTTTATTCTTAAGTGTTATATTAGAGTTATTAGGCTTTAGTCCCACATTGCTTAGAATAATAGGAGAGGAGGCTAGTCTCTCATATATATATATATATATATATATATATATATATGTAATCTCTCCCTCAATAATAATCATCCATTTTCTATTCTACATAGTATCAGAGCCAAAATCCTATCCGTCACCTACCACTCTCCTTCCCTCCACAAAACCCTAATCTTCCATTCCCCCTCCCACAATCAAAAGGTCTGGCTCCTCTAGTCTATCCAAAAGATGATTTTTTGTTATTTTCTCCTCAAACACAACAGCCCCCCGTACGGGTGCCCTTCTTTACCGAGCCAGTCTTCCAGTCAGATGGTCCACATACACCGATTCAGCCATTGCCAACATCGTCCACAAATTCATCCTCCTCTGGTTCCATCAGCAGTTCTGGCTCAAATGAGTTGCCTCCTTCTGTTCCACCAGCAGCTCCACCAGTTCCGCCAGCAGCTCCGACGGTCCCGCCTCCAGAACGTCCTCGTCGTGCCTGTCGTGATCATCCCTTGTATGTTGACAGCTACAAAGGTCTTACCAGTCATACTCAGTCTCTGGTGGCTACTATTGATGGAATTCAGATCCCCAAGACCGCTGAGGAGGGTCTCCGACATCCTGGTTGGCGTGCTGCTATGAACGAGGAGATGAAAGCTCTCCAGGAGAATCATACCTGGGACTTAGTCGACTTACCTACTGGTAAACAGGCAGTCGGTTGCAAATGGGTGTTCACGATTAAGGTAAAACTGGATGTCACTCTTGATCGACTGAAGGCTCGGCTGGTGGTCAAAGGATACTCTAAAACCTATGGTGAGGATTACTTTGAGACATTCTCTCCTGTGGCCAAAATGACATCCGTTCGTGTCCTCATGACCTTGGCCATCTGATATGATTGGTCGTTACTCCAGCTTGATATAAAGAATGCTTTCCTCCACGAGGATCTTGATGAAGAAGTATATATGATGCAACCTCCTGGGTTCGTTACAAGGGAGGGTAAAGTGTGTCATCTGAGGAAGGCCCTCTATGGTCTGAAACAATCACCTCGTGCATGGTTTGGTATATTTACACAGGTTGTTACTCAATTTGGAATGTATCAATCGAAGAAGGACCATTCAATCTTCTATCGACACACATCTGCTGGAAGAATACTTCTTGGTGTCTACGTTGATGATATTATAATCACGGGAGATGACAGCCAGGGTATTGTAAGTCTCAAGAAGTTTCTTGGAGAACAATTTCAAACTAAGGATATGGGATCCTTGAACTATTTCTTGGGCATTGAGGTCACACGCGGTAAGCGAGACATTGTAATGTCTCAAAGAAAGTATGTGCTGGACATACTAAATTATGCAGCATGATACAAGCAAAGGGAGCAACCTACCTATGGATCTAGGGGCAAAGTTACTTCCAAACGAAGGGGTCCTGATGACCAATCCACATCAGTATCGTCGAGTAGTTAGAAAACTCAACTACTTAGCAGTCATAACGCGTCCGGACATTTCTTCTGCAGTGAGTGTTGCAAGTAGATTTATGGCTTCTCTAAGAGTTCCACACTGGCAGACAGTTCTCAGAATTCTGTGTTATTTAGTAAAGAATCCAGGAAAAGGAATTCGAATAAAAAATAATGGACACACTCGTATTGAGTGTTTTACTGATGCTGACTGGGGAGCAAGCCTGACAGATAGACAGTCTACATCTGGCTACTCAGTATTTATTGGCAGAAATCTAGTATCATGGAAAAGCAAGAAACAAAGTGTGATAGCACGCTCAAGCTCAGAAGCAGAATATTGAGCTATTGCTCATGGCACGTCAGAGATATTATATATGAAGCATCTCCTACAAGAACTGGGAGAAGACACAGGATCTCATGTGGCAGATCTATGGTGTGATAACCTGCTATTCACATTGCCACCAACCCAGTATTTCATGAACGGACAAAGCATATTGAAATTGGCATTCATTTTGTTCGTGATGAATATACAAAGGAAGTGATAAAGTTTCAACATGTGAGGACCGGCGACCAGATAGCTGATATCTTCACAAAGCCTCTTCTGGGTCCTCGAGTTTAATTTTTATGTAACAAGCTGGACATGATTGACATCTATGCTCCAGCTTGAGGGAGGGTGTTAAGTGTTATATTAGAGTTATTAGGCTTTAGTCCTACATTGCTTAGAATAATAGGAGAGGAGGCTAGTCTCTCCTATATATATATATATATATATATATATATATATATATATATATATATATATATATATATATATATATATATATATATATATATATATATATATAATCTCTCATTCAATAATAATCATCCATTTTCCATTCTACATTTATGATCTGTTGCAGGAAGTTCTATCAACCCCAGTGAGAGAACCCACCCTGAAGAGATTATCCAAACTGGAATATCCACCATTAATGATGTCATGAATCCCATTGCTCTAGGACAGAAAATCCCACTCTTTTCTGCTGTTGGGCTTTCTTATAATGAAATCGCTGCCCAGATTTATCGTTAGGCTGGAATTGGCTGTTGTTACTAAGTTGATTTTTTATTATAAAATTTGAATGATAGGCCTACTCCTGAAATACTAAGTTGATTGAGATTATATTTATGAATTCCAGAGTGGTGGGGAGGCTTCTATTTTCACGGAACTAGTCGAGGTCGAGCAAAATGCCACATAAAATGCAAACAATACAAACACCAACAATTATCACGATCAACAAATCGGTAGCATGTACACTATGAACTAACATACAGAATGGAAGGGTAAAGCTTAGTTGCCTAATTTTTTGATGAACTTCAGTGTTTTCTTTTCTAGACTTAAACCTAGGTAGCTTATCATGTTTTATTTCATTTTCTCTAGGATGTTCCATATTTCCATATAAGCCTGAGGAATTTTATGTCAGAATACGAAAGTACAAACCACAATATTGGTGCAGATGTTCGTATTTATGAAAGGTGGGCACATCTAGATAATGGATACCATTTCATGTTCGTGTAATACATTCAACAGTCATATGAAATCATTTTTTCGTGTTCGTGTAATACCATTTTTCGTGACCTGTAATACATTCAAGTGTCATATGAAATCTAGTTTGTACATTCTCCTTTTCTGTAAGCTTCAAAAACTAATCTTGAATCATGAATTTTTCAAGCAGGAATCGATAGGCATGTTATTGGCGATAGGGAGTGGAAAGTCTAAAGAGTCCTCCTCAGCGACGACTATGAGCTATTTTTCTTCCGGAGCAAGATTGTCGACAGGGTAACGAAGATGCTAATGGGTTGGGATTGATGATAACACCGCGAGAACTCACTCACTCCACTACTTCTCAAAGTTTTGGTCAAATGAGTTGCTATTGACTGGAAAGCGTCCGATTGATCCGAAGTTTGGTGAGGACATGGTAAAATGGGTGTGACATATTGTACATAATGAAATTGATCATGTATTTATATTAGAAATACAATCAATATATTTTTATTTATAAATTGTATATTTTTTAAAAAATTGAAACACAATCAACAACGTTTGAAAACTGTTGTAAGATAACATTTTAACAACTTTTCTATACATTGTGTCACGACCCGTACCCTGTTTAGGGGCACGAGAACGTGGGTACGTCCAGCCTATGCCGCAGTATCGACGGTAGAACGTTGTATAGGTCATCTACAATATCTATCAACTAACAATATGAATCATATAACCTATCATCTCCGCACGGAGGTATAATATGACATTTCAACTCTCAATCACAAGTCTAAGGAAGATAGAGCACGATATGGAATCAGATAAAAGAAAGAAACTGAATAAATAGTAGAGTTATCAAATTAGAAAATTTTAGGTGTCCAACACAAATAAGTACATATCCTGCATATAAATAGTCTCAACTAAACAATCCGATACAACATAAAAACTGATAATCCTAAACTATATCTAAGGCAAAATCTATTGAGCAGGATCCTCCTCAATACTCCTGTGTGCCACCCTCATTTGCTTTGTAGTAGGTAGGACAATCATCTAAATCATCTGTAATATTTTGTCAACGTATCCACTCAAGATAGAGAGAATACATAAACCAACAACAGTTTCAATAAAATGACAAAACTATAAAACTGCAAGTAGAGAGTACGATAAGTGATGAGAAATATATAGCTACTAATATGTAATCATATCCTGACAATGGTACTATGAAGGATGAACGATGTGAAGGGTACAATGTACAAGAATGGAAGTAAATAGACAACATATAAGCACAGTTCAGAGAATATGACGGAAACTATAACTACTATACATACTATGTATTTGAAATACTAGTTTCGAGATATGATCGGCTTGGAAACTTGTACAATAGCTACATGGCCTGTTTAATCATGCGTAAGGTGTATGATTAACACTTACAATGTCTAACAATAACAATAGAAATTTGATCACATCTCTTACTAGGATTTTCCCCGTCCCAACTAGTACAATGGATCCAACCATATATGTACGATACACGAACAATGTTTTATGAAACTATCATGTACAATATCTAATAAACAAGTCGTGTACGATGTCAATACGATAACAATGGTGACATCTCAAGACGGGATCCAGAAATACCAATCCGTGTGACCAACGTGTCGAGAATCAAATATAGCATCGTTAAATACAAGAATTACAGTAGATATCAAATACTGAAAACAACTATCAGAGAATGTACTCGTCTGATATCCTGAATGACTAATGAATACAGATGTCCGAACCGGAGTCACCGAGTACTATTTAGAGCAATAAAGGTTATAATATGTTCAATGTATAATAATAAAGTGTACAATGCAATCTATATGATACTATGCCTCTCTATGTCAAAAGTCAACCCTTGGTCAACTCTCAGTCAAGCTAAGTCAACATCTAGGATTTGGTCAACT
Organism: Iris pallida; assembly: GCA_029216955.1. Classification (NCBI taxonomy): domain Eukaryota; kingdom Viridiplantae; phylum Streptophyta; class Magnoliopsida; order Asparagales; family Iridaceae; genus Iris; species Iris pallida. The sequence goes on along the minus strand of JANAVB010013397.1, from coordinate 20,919,753 downwards.
GTCTAGTCAAAGGGGTCAACTTTATCTAAGCTAGTCATAATTCTTACCATAGACCCACATACTCTAGGATACCTTATAGTACTATATCATGTACATATATATCATGCATGAATTCTCAACAAGCCACATATACTATGGTATCCCGAATCACATATATCGTTTATAGATACTATCCACGTACCCTTAGCCCATATCTCAAATACCTTAACTATTAGTTAATACCTTTGTTCTAAGGTCAATACCTTGAAGGTATTAGCCATAATAGCTAATATTACCAAGTATCAATACATATATCTTACATCTCTACTAGTTACCTACTATCTAGGATCACTTTAGCCAATTTATCCTTTATAAATACATGGATGTACCCAATGCCTATTACATATACCATTACCTTTACCTACCCATAACATATACCAATATACCTTGGTCCTATTGGTATCCCAATACCAATACCTTGGTGGGAAGTCCAATACCTTAGTCTAGGTATAAATACCTTATCTACCAATATCAATCTTAGATATCTAGTATCTACCCTAAGCTACTAGCTAACCAATATCTTAACAACTAATCTTAGTATCTAGGTAAACCCCTTTACATTGAAAGTAAACCCAATACCTTACCTTGTAGGTAAACCATTACCTTAAGGTAAAAGGTAAATCTAAGATACACTATCTACTCTTAAGATACTAACATCTAGTATTCTAAGATACTATTTATCTTAACTCTAACATCTACTAGACACTAACTAACTAACCATCTAATCTTCTAATTCTAATATATCATAGATACTAAGATATCTATGTACACTAATTATCTTAACTTCTAAGATAACTATAACATATTCCAACTAACTCTAATACTAATACTTGATACCAAATAGGATACCTTACTCAAGTTCCAATACTCTCTTATCCTTAATCATGATACTTGAGTGTCATGATACCAATATCCTCATGGTATCCAAGTATCACACTAGTACCTTGCCCAAAACTTTAATACTTTGACACATAACTTATCTATATTTGGCTTACTTGATAACCATTTGTATCAACATTAAAACACACTAACACATATTATCTAACAATAATATATATGTACATATATATGTACTATATCATATATATACTCGACAACCTATGATACCTACATTCACTTAATATCTATACTACATAGGCTCATAGGTTACACAAAATGCCTATGTCGTATAGTCACTTTTCTACTTAAAATCAATACTGTACAAATTAGACCTTCACTAAATTCTAAGATTAAAGTATGTCGTATCCCTTCGTATTAGCTTTCCGAAACTTCAAACGGATCACATTTTCGTGTCCGGAAGCTCCCGGAATCGCAAAAACATCGAAAGACGTTCGTCTTTCGGACAACTAACACTCAAACAATTTTACAGAAATTTTTAAAACGATTTTGGCTATTAATATATATATATATATATATATATATATATATATATATATATATATATATATATATATTTGGAAAGCTAATTTCGATAGTTCTTTTAAAAAAAGGGGAGATTAATCGGAGTTCTGAGTTAAAAGTTCTGACATTTCTAAGTTGTTATGGCTACTAAAAACGTGGATGAATATTATGACGAACTTGGGTTGTTTGGACAAAAGAAACACATGTATATACCCATATCTAACCATGTGTATTATGAGATACCATGACATAATACCACGTATCCTATTTAGGATAACACATATACCCAATCTCGACTCAAAAAGGACACGAAGTTCCTTTGGGGACACGTATCGAACACTTGGTGGTCACAAATTCGATTTTTCCAAATTTGTATCAAAATAAAATGGAAAAAACCTTCAAATAGGAAGAGGAGAGCCTCAACTCCTCTCTAATTGTATCCTAATGCAAATGGGGTCCTAAATGAATGTAGTTACACTAATGAAATAAAATGGAAGGGTTTAGAGAGCTCATACCAAAAGGGAGGTGGATTCCCAATGTAAAATTCCTAGATCTAGATCTCCACCAAGTTTCAAGGCTCCAAATCCTTTTAATCCCTTCTTAGCTAGCCAATAGAGGCTTCTCCTCTCCATGGGGGAGAGAATGAAACGAATTTGGCTCAATTTGGAAAAAATTTGGGTGTAGGAGCAATTTGGGGGAAAAGCTCCTAAATTGGGGCTTGCAATGAAAATAGAAAGAGGAAGAAGATGAAGTGGGGCTTTATAAACAATGTGGACTGCCATAGGGATTTAGGGTTAGGTTTTTGGGCAATGAAAAATGTCCACTAAGCCCTTCTCTTTAGTCATGACAAGTTAGGGATTAAACCTCTCTTCCTATTTAGGTGTTTAGTTAAGCTTTCTAACTAATTCTTCTAATCTAGCTAGAGACTAACTAAATTTCAATTAGGCTAGTCCTAATCATCTTGTTGGGTGGTCATGACAAGTGGGTTTGAGTCTTCTAGGATCACTAATCATCATTCTAATATAAAGGCTAACCATTAATCATATTCAAAATATAACACATGCACCGTATTAATTATTTAAATAATTAACCAAAATATAAAGTTTAGTTTTCAAAAATAATTAGCACTCAAGATATAATATGAAACCACACTATTAACAATAATTGGAAAAAAGTCAAAAATACCCCTGTTATAGGAAAGTGGTGGTAACACATTGTAAACTTCATTTACAATATTTTTAAATTATTGTTGATATTACAATTACAACATATAAATATTATTTACAACATTTGACAAACATAATTGAACAACATATACAACATTTGTCAAAAGTTGTTTAATTTTTTTACAATGTTTGTACACTATTGTACAAAATCTATACACAACATTGACTGGACGTAGTAGATATTATTTCTACCACACTTGCAGAAAGTTGTAGAAGTTATATTTACAATACGTATAATATGTTTTAAAAAGTATGTTTACAATACTTGAAACATGTTGTAGAAAGAGTATTGTCAAATTTTATAAATTATAACAACATTTATAAACTGTCGTAGAAAGAACTTCTACAACGTCTTCACAACGTTCAAACAAATGTTGTGGAAGATACCCCCCCCCTTTTACAACCTTGGATATAATGACCTTTTATTAAACGTTGTAAAAGCCCTTTTACAACATTTAAACAACGTTGTAAAATGAGTTTTTTCTTGTAGATATAGGTATATAGTTGAATCAGAGCTTTATTAAGAAAAACCACTAATAGATGAAAATAATGAAACTTTTTCTTACGGTGTAAAATTTTATGGTAATTTTGTAAGGTGGTGTGATCAAAGATGGGTAGAAATTTGTGGTTGTTATATATCGAAGAAATTTGATTAAGAAAATATGGCTATAATAAATAGAAATTTTTAAAGGAGATTATGCAAGTTAGATTTAATTTTAAAATTTTGAGGAGGTTGAATTTCGATTTAAACTTAAGGCAGTTTCTTTTAGATGGTATGATCTTGTGTTTGTAATAGAGTGGCTGTATCAAAGGTAGGTAGAAGTCCTCAAGGGTTGAAAGGTTATTCGAGGAATATGTTACTAGTAAACTTTATAATGTTGAGAAGATTAATATAATAGAAGGGGGTTAAATTTTTTAAAAACTTTTTAGGCCTTAAATTTTTAAGGAGTTTAAATTTGAGGGTCGAATCAAGTTTTAATTTTTGAGGAAGTTTAAATGTTGAAGTGATAAATTTCGAGGACAACATCGTAAAGAAAAAGATTGGAGAAGTTGAGACTTATCCTAAAAATTTCGTTGGTCAAATATGGATAAAGATTCATATCAAAATTTATTGGAGGCGTAAACAATGCTTATGAGAAGAGACCTTTGAGTAAACTAGATTATAGATTCAAAGTAGTAGAGGGGATAAGGTATTGAAGTTAGCTGGACAAGCATTTGCTTCACACCTTGATGATCAATAGAAACTTAATGTACCAATATTAAAGCTTAAGACCCTAGAATAAAAGAGAGAGACCTTGGGAAAAGAAAATAGATTCTTGAGTTATTACGAGACTTAAAGCTTTTACAAAAATAATTAGTAAAGATTGGTCATGATATAAGAAAAGAAAGGTTTTGACTCGACGAATAGGAACAATACGTGGTAAGTTCATATTAGTTATAAATTTTGAATGTGATTGAAATTTCGAAGTGGGTAGATGTAAACCCCCTACCAGAAAATTCAATTTTTTTTAAAATTTAAGTTAATAATCTAATTAGGTGTTTAAGAAAAAAAATAAGTAGATAAGTAGAAACTATTTGAATTATTGGTTAATAAATACTTAATAAAATTATGTTTTATAATTAGTTAGTTAAAATAAATAAAGGGTTTGTAATAAAAAATAAGTAAGATAAATTTCTTGTAATATTAAAAAACAACTCCAAGTAGGTTAGGACTAGTAGTATAATACCCTAATTTAGTCTTATCTTAAAAATTTCAGATGCATGCAATAAACTTATAGATGCATGAGAAGTACGACATGAATAAGATATTGGAGGATATCCAGTACTTGGATAAATGCCACTATCTCATATTGCTCAATTTGTAATCCCTTTATATAATTCGTGTTTTGACAGTTATCATATTTACATATTTCTCTTGCCTAACTAGTTCTTAGTGAACTTATGAGAAAGCTCATTTGACATATTGGTCCTTTTGTTGAAACAAGTGTTTTTCCTTATCACCAAGAAATGTTTAAAATGTGAGAAATGATATATATGAGAAATCAAACGAGGTTTCTCATCCTTTTGTTGAAACAAGTGTTTTCCCTTATTTGATATTTTTGCTGAATGCTTTCTCCATTTAATTTTGTCCATCAAGTTTTGATTGAAAAAATGGGACTTCCTGCTGCGTGTAAACCTTCATCTTTGGAATCTGGCCAAATATTGCGTAAGTTAAAATATTTTGTACTCATTAGTCATTTTAGTTATTAGAGTACTAATACCAATAGATCAATGAGAACGCAAGTGTTATATTTTCGTTATTAAATTACAGGGTGCTGCCAATGGTAGAATGAAACTGCACAAAGGATTACGACTCTAGAGTTTGATCGCATTCGTAAGCCAATGGGAGTTATATTGTAAAATCGAAATCAGGAAGTAACTCCTTACTTGTAAAGGTACTTTCTGACCCCTCCATTTCCTCTTAATTACTATTTGGATAATTACCTATTTACTTTCCTACAATTTTGGAGCTGTAGGAGTAATATTTGGCAGCATGGTGGTGTATTTTTTTAATCAAGTAGATCTATTAATGCTTTAACTTGGGTTGGAATAGAGGCAATCCTATCTTGCTGTATTAAAAGCGGACATACTCAGCAAATCTGGTTTTAAAGCAGGTGACCACTTAACCGGCGCATGTTGTCCTTATTGGTTTTCTTAGCAGCTCATGTATAGTGTAGTGTCCTGTTGCATCTAATTTTATTGGTTTGCAATGTTTGCAATTTTTTCTTATATTTAAAAGATGTCCATAGTTCACGACACCTTATCATGGTCATGCATCTACTGTTCAATGCCAACGAGTCTTCTTAATCTGTTTCCTCTTATTTCGACATTGGCTTATTTTGCAGTGGAACCATATAACAAATAGAGTTTGGTGGCAAGATTATCCTTGTAGAAAAGCTCCAGATTACTCATCCTATTTTTGCACAGTTGAAGATTCAAAATCTGATTTTTCAGCACATCTAGCTAGCTTTATTGCATATCTTATTAGTGATGTACCTAGCCAAGCATACTGGATCGAGTTGGCAAAGTATGATTTTGGAATTACTACATGCCATTTGGTCGCTTCAATACCTGGGATGCACGTACAGAGTTCTTGTTATGCCAAAACTAACCATTTCCTATCTGTAAGTGGTTGTATGTTCCCTTTAATCATAATTTTTTGTCTTTCAAATATTTGCTATAAGTGGCCAATTGATCCTGCATATGAAATTTCTAGCTCTTCCCATACATTATGCAACTTATGGGAGTCGACTCAACCTGGATGAAGGTCCCCCAAACAACCACCTAAATTCTCTTGTGTTTATGTCTATTTATATAATATTCTGAAGCTATTTTAATTTTTCTATAAAATTCTAAAGATGCATTTTTGGCCTTCTTTATGTTTTTTTTTCCATTCTTGCGTAGAAAGGAAATAATAAGATGTAATGAAGTGAAAGTTGTTGAACCTTGTTATATGGGGCAGCAATGTAAAGTTTTATTTTTCACATTATATTACAAAGTATATTGAACCTTGTTTTTATCTTTTTCAGGGTTTTGCTACATGTTCTGTGGACAGTTTTGATGTGGCCAAGTTTTGATGTGGACAATTTTGGTAGTTGTAAATATATATATATATATATATATATATATATATATATGTATTTGGATATTCTATTTTGAGAATATAATGAAGATGTTGATATGTACTCTATTTTGAGAAATGTAATAAAAATGGTAATATATAATGTTAAGTTTTTGGAATATAATATATAATGTGCAGTATAGAGCGTTATAAATATGCTAATTTGAATAGTATAAAGTGTTATAAATGTGCTGCATTGAGCCTATACATATTATCTATTCATAACGTTTTAAAAATGTCCTGAATTGTGCACTATATATTAACTATTCATAACGCTTTTATAGAAACTATCCATGATGGTTTTTTTTTATAACGCTTTTAAAAACATTTATAACACCCATTTTCATAACGCTTGTTTTGAAAAAAACGTCATTGTTTGTCATTAATGACGCTTTTTAGCCGTCATTAAAAGGATTTTTTGTTGTAGGAGCTTTCTTCAAAAAGGTGTTGAAATTTGTTCGAAAGCTTCGGATTAAAACACGACGGTGTTGAAGTTTGTTCGTGGACTTCGGATAAAAATACGACAGTGTTGAAGTTGATGTGTTCTTCGGAGCAAAACACGTGGTGTAATCTCTATTTCAAATAGTGGATTCAATATCGGGTTGAGTACTCGAGACTGGACTAGTCCCCTCAGAGGAAAACCAGTATAAACTTTGGTGTTTGCGTTTGCTCTTCTCAACTCATTTACATTACGCATTTACTTATATACTGTATGTTTCATATTTGTTTAGTCATTGCCATAAATATTTTTAAGTGGCGATTATTATTTCGCTGCACACACGCACTCTATTCACCCCTCTCTAGAGGTGCTCAACGGTCCTACATCAATGACACGAGGTGCGTGCACAATGTTCAAAGATCTCGTTCTGTTGTAATTAAATGATTCGGCTACGCTAAGAAGCGCTGCGCTTACGGCTTTGAAAAAGCGCATGGGGGCTTAAGCTTCAGTCAGCCATGCAGCCTCTTTTAGCTTCTAAACTTTTATGGTCCTGTGCCTTTCTCAAACTTTTGAGATGCACATTGAATGAAATGATAGATGACGTCTGACAACTGATATCTGATTGCTGACATTCAAATTATGACATCTAACCTCTGACACAATTGTCAGTGTATCATTTAAAGCTAAAGTGGTGGCTTTCGGGTCGTCTTGCCACGCTGCACATTTTGATCATGCCCTTTTAGGCACTGTGCTCGGAAGCTGCGCTTTGGATGCTGCACTTTTAGGACGCTATGCTCCAGGAGGCTTCGCTTTTAGGCTTTTGGGTCAAATTCTCGGGATTCTGTCGTTGCATGGCGCTTGAAAATGATGACTTGTGGCTGGAGACTTGGTCAAAATTCATTGTGGCATATTCATTGCCATTAATGTAAGGTTCATCCAATTAATTCGGGACTTTTAACTATCTTCCACTTGGGGCATTGGTGTGATCGTGCTTTGGCCTATAAATAGGGGTATTTTGAGAGAAAAACTCATTCCATTAATCCTCTCTTCGGCTTCATGCTGGAGACTATAGTGCACTCCGATGGTTGCAAGCCTCCTTCTTGGCGAACCTGTCAGCAATTGTGTCAGTCGTGGGCTAGGATCGTAAATCTCTCTGTCAAAAAGTGACTAGCTTGATGAAGGAATTTGTCAGAAGACCAAGATGAACTTGGCTGACTTTGGGAGGAGCAGTCCTTTTTCGTGCAGCGTACTAGCTGTGTTCTACCTCGAAACGATGTTGAGTGCCATCGGAGCGGCTGAGATATTGATTACCTGGTTTGGATTGATTGTCAATCCAAACCCCATTCTACTAGCAGCTCATTCACATATGGTCGACAAACTGCACATGCTACCAAGCGTCTAATTCACACGGCAGAGGGGCTGTGCAAGCTGCCAGCGTCTCATCCATACGGCAGAGGGGCTGCGCATATTGCCTGCGGCTCATCCACATGGCCGATATGAGTCTTGCGCCTATCCTGAAAAACTTATGTAGTAATCATGAATATCAATAAAAATCTACTTTATGTAATAGACTTCCATTTGTATGTAATCATGACTATCAATGAAAATCGTTTTATTCGCTTTCAATACTGTGCAGGAGATTTTAGGCGCATGAGTCTTGTTATCTGGATGAGCATAGTTTTCTCTTCATAAAGATGCACAACTTAGCTATGCGCCTAGTTATCTCCAGCGCAGTGTAATTTTTTTCATACTTCTACAATCCGAAAAGTGGATGGCGTGCTCACCAGAACACCAACTCAAAAGCTAAATGCAAAGAGTCTATGGTCGTAGAACATCCACCCAATGCTCCGCCCAAGCAGCACCAATAACAATAGACTCCAAGGCCACTATCTCAACCACTCAATTACGCTTTCAACAAAAATTTTACCATGCAAATCTTCCATGTACTGCGGAAGGGGAATAACTCCCATATGCCAGGCATCCTGATGAGCGGGGACAGGAAGAATTTTTTTTTTCTTCAATTTTGCTTGAGGTGAATTTGATTGCTTTTTTGTGATATGATGGAAGAAAGTGGGTTCTTTTTTTTGGTCATTTTCTTAGAGGGAAGTGTGTTTTATTTAGTTTATGAGAAAAAAGCCCAATTTTCTGTTTGTTGTGAAACCCATTTTATTCACCATTATGTCATGAGTTACACATGACCCTTGGAGTCATGTAACTCATGACCCTTGGATTATGTAACTCATGACCCTTGGGTTGCCCATTAGCCCTATATATATGGCCCTTGCCATATGATGAAGAGAAAGGAATAAAAATACTATTCTACAATATCTTGTCTTACTTCAAACACGTTATCAGCACGATTGCTGAAGCAAGGTGAATCGACGTCCAGATCTCGACGTCATCCTCCCTTTTTCCCTAGTCGATCCGACTGATAAAATGGCCAAAATAGCGAGTGTCGATTTCGAAGTACTAGATGCTGCTGGAAAAAATTATTTGAGCTGGCACGTGGACCTGAAGTTCCACTTACGTGCCCAGGGCTTATTAGCCACAATTTCAACTTCTCTTCCATCGGCTCCGGCCACTGGTACGGAAAATACAGCAGACACTGCTGTGGTTGTTTCTACAGTGAACGTCTCTGATATAGATAAGGCGAAAGCCATTATCTACATCAGGAGACACATTGATCGGACCCTGAAGGCCGAATACCTCACTGTAGAAGACCCAAAGGAATTGTGGACTGCACTGGAGGACCGCTATAAACATCAAAAAGATGTAATCCTCCCACGTGCAAGGTATGAGTGGGAAAACCTTCGACTTCAGGACTTTAAGTCCGTAGCTGAGTACAACTCAGCTCTCCATAATATCACCTCACGCCTGAAGTTGTGTGGTGAAGAAGTCTCGGAGTATCGCATGTTGGAAAAAATATATACATCCTTCCACGAGAAGGACGCAATCCTCATGCAACAGTACCGTGAACGAAAGTTCACAAAGTACTCTGAATTGCATTCCACCCTGATGATGGCAGAGCAAAACAGAGAACTTCTCTTGGCCACTCATAACCTACGCCCTGCAGGCTCAGCTCCTCTCCCAGAAGCTCATTTTTCTTCCAAGAAGCAGAAGAAAAATAAGGACAGATCTAACATGGGGAATGCCCAGAAGAGGCCGGCCAGAAGTCCACCCAAGAACAACTTTCATCCCCAGAGCAGCAAAAGTGGGGCAAAGAAGAAGTGGAAGAAGACCACAGAACTGATGTCTCCTAGCTTCTTAGAGAGAATTCATGGAGACATTTGCGGACCTATTCACCCCGCAAGTGGTCCATTTAGGTACTTTATGGTACTTATAGATGCATCTACTAAATGGTCTTATGTGTGCCTTTTGTCCACCCGCAACTTAGCTTTTTCTAAGCTATTGGCACAAATAATTAAGTTGCGGGCTCATTTCCCCGATAACCATATCAAAAAGTTAAGACTTGATAATGCGGGTGAATTTACTTCACAGGTTTTTCAAGACTTTTGCCAAGCAACTGGCATCGAAGTTGAACATCCTGTAGCTCATGTTCACACCCAGAACGGGTTAGCAGAATCTCTTATTAAGAGATTACAATGGATTGCTCGTCCATTGTTGATGCAGTCACAGTTGACTGTGGAAGCTTGGGGTCATGCTATATTGCATGCCGCATCACTTATTAGAATACGGCCTTCTGGAGGTCATATTCTATCTCCGATGCAACTCGCTTATGGTTCACCTCCAAATATCTCACATTTGAGAGTTTTTGGTTGTGCTGTTTACGTCCCCATAGCTCCCCCACAGAGGACCAAAATGGGTCCACAACGTCGATTAGGTATCTATGTTGGGTTTGACTCACCCTCTATAATTAGATACCTAGAACCCCTGACGGGTGACGTATTTAAGGCACGTCTTGATGACTGTGAGTTTGATGAAGGATTATTTCCTAAACTGGGCACACAGTCTAAGAAGCCAGAAGCTTCTAAGACAATTTCTTGGGACACAAAAACTTTGTCTCATTTTGATCCGCGTACAAGTCAATGTGAAGATGAGATCCTGAAGATATTACATCTTCAGAACACTGTACATCTACTTCCGGATACATTTACTGACAACCAGAAGATTGTCAAATCACACGTCCCTGCTGTCAACACGCCAGCTAGGATTGACATTCCTAAAGATGGATGCAATCCGCCGGCAGCAGAAATGGCAGTACCTCAATTAAAAAGAGGACGCCCACCAGGTTCGAGAGACAAAGTCCCTCGTAAAAGAAAAAACCCTGGAGAAATTAAGAAGATTCCAACACAGGATGCTGAGCTCAGATCAGCTACCTCTCCCCTCCTAGTTTTCCCTGAAGAGGAACAAACAGGAGAAATATCATTAAATTATGTACGTACTAGAGAGGTACTGAACAGAAAAAGCACAGTCGTCGACGACGATTTTTCGTTCAATATTGCCGTTCACGTCACTGAAAATGACGATGACATCGATCCACGGTCTCTAGCGGAATGTAAACGCAGAGGCGATTGGCCAAAGTGGAACGAGGCAATAGGAGTAGAGCTGGACTCACTCTTGAAACGCGAAGTCTTTGGACCAGTAGTCCAAACACCTGAAGGTGTAAAACCTGTGGGATATAAATGGATCTTCACAAGAAAAAGAAATGAACACAACATAGTTGTGCGCTACAAAGCACGCCTTGTAGCGCAAGGTTTCTCCCAGAAACCGGGAATAGATTATGAAGAAACATATTCTCCGGTCATGGATGGGAATACCTTCAAATTCCTGATCAGCCTCTCTTCTCTGAAAAGCCTAGAAATGCAGCTCATGGACGTTGTGACTGCATATCTTTATGGTAATATAGATAAAGATATCTATATGAAACTCCCTGAAGGATATAAAATTTTACCAGAGAAAACAGATAGACCTCGGGACACCTATTCTGTAAGGTTACAAAGATCATTGTACGGTCTTAAACAATCAGGAAAAATGTGGTATAATAGACTAAGTGAGTTTCTTGCTACGCAAGGATTTACTAATGATAAAGTCTGCCCGTGTATCTTTATAAAAAGATCGGGAACAGGATTTGTTATAGTCGCCGTTTATGTCGACGACTTAAATCTCATTGGATCTCCTGCAGAGATCACTGAGATATCTGAAAGCCTTAAGACAACTTTTGAAATGAAAGACCTAGGCAAAACAAAGTATTGTCTTGGCTTACAGATCGAACACCTAAAGGGTGGTATCCTGTTACACCAATCTACATATACACGAAGATTACTTAAACAATTCCACATGGATAAATGCCATCCCCTTAGTACACCAATGGTCGTTCGATCATTGGACGTAAAAAAGGACCCTTTCCGTCCACTGGAAGAGGGGGAGGAATCATTAGGTCCTGAAGTACCTTACCTAAGTGCCATTGGGGCACTACTCTATCTGGCTAACTGTACGCGTCCTGATATAGCGTTTTCAGTTAACTTATTAGCCAGATACAGTGCAGCGCCCACAAAGCGCCACTGGAATGGAGTGAAGCATCTTCTGCGCTACCTCCAAGGGTCTATAGACCTAGGACTATATTACCCGAATAGTGGGTCTTCCACTTTACTTGGTTATTCAGATGCAGGTTATAGATCAGATCCCCACACAGAGAAATCACAAACTGGATTTGTGTTTACTTTCGGTGGTACGGCTATCTCCTGGAGGTCCGTCAAACAGACCAGTGTGGCTATTTCATCCAACCATTCTGAACTCCTGGCAATCCATGAAACAAGCAAGGAGTGTGTTTGGCTTCGCTCCGTCATTCAGCACATTTTGGCATCTACTGGCCTGAAGACTGGTGAACTTGAGCCTACTACCATTTTTGAAGATAATGCAGCATGCGTAGCTCAACTTCAGAAAGGATACATGAAGAGTGACAAGACGAAGCACATATCCCCCAAATTCTTCTGGACGCACGACCTTCAAGAGAAGGGACAAGTCAAAGTACAACAAATTCAATCTTGTAATAACTTAGCAGATTTGTTTACCAAAACACTGCCACGATGTACTTTTGTAAAGCTTGTAAGAGGAATAGGGATGAGGCAACTAAAAGACCTGCAAGCCTGAAGCTTGTATAGATCAGGGGGAGTAAAACTATAGGATTGTACTCTTTTTCCTTAGGACTGATGGTTTTTCCCACTGGGTTTTCCACAGCCAAGGTTTTAACGAGGCAAACCAAGTTTACTCTGGATCCAGCAGTATCCACCCCATTAGCTTATTGAATCCTGAAGTATTTCATAAGTGGATCCAAGGAAATGGATGAATAAGGGGGAGTGTTGTGAAACCCATTTTATTCACCATTATGTCATGAGTTACACATGACCCTTGGAGTCATGTAACTCATGACCCTTGGGTTATGTAACTCATGACCCTTGGGTTGTCCATTAGCCCTATATATATGGCCCTTGCCATATGATGAAGAGAAAGGAATAAAAATACTATTCTACAATATCTTGTCTTCCTTCAAACACTGTTTCAGTTTTCGTAGAGAAAAAAGTGGCTTTATTAGCATTTGGAAAAAATGTTTTGGTTCAATTTTAGTAGAGAAGTGGTTTTCATTGTTCTCAAGGGAACCATTGTTTTCCAATTTTTTTTATAGAGGGAAACTAGTGGGTTTTGATTTAATTTTGATTACTTGCAAGAAGCCTCCACTAAATAAGGACCAACCAATCTAAATTGGAAACTAGTGGGAAACTAAAATAATCTTGATTTCTCTGAATATTCAATAATCATAAGTGTTTAATAGAGAAGTGGTTTTCATTGTTCTCAAGTGAATATTCAACCATGAAGAACTTTTTCACATTAATTGTTTGTTGTTATTTTTGTGAATGAGATTTTCATGAGGTTACAAACTATAATTAAAATAGTTGTTGTTAACTTGTTATATTCAAGACTAATAATAACCATGTTGGACTCCATCCATTCACGATTTTCTAATTTTTGTCTTTATTAAATATGTAGACGACTAGATGATTTATGTCGTATGAGCCCAATACAATTAGAAAGTCATGGACCTTTAAAGTTATAAATAACACTACTGGGTCATGGAAGTTATGTTTAATTTTTTGTAAATATCACATCTAAGTTGTGAAAGGTCACAAAGATAACATGATTTGGCATTAACCATTATTATATCAAATGAAATCTCAGATAATAAGTCTTACTTTCTTTCTCGTATATAAATGAAAAAAAAAAAAAATTAATTCATACCCTCAAATTGTACAGATATAAACATCTCTATCAAAAATTAAGTGCATACTTAATGGTTGTCATATACTTTAAATAAGTTGTGATTCCATTAGTTATTATACGTACGTCCACAGTGACCTTTTTATGTAAAATAGTACTTTTTTGGCATTTAAGAATTTTTTGTTATTGACCTAAACACTTATGATTATTGAATATTCAGAGAAATCTAAACTGAGAAATTGTACCTAACCAATCTAAATACAATAGTTGCACAGACACAGAATATGAAAGGTATATTTTTATATATCGTAATAATTTTTTAATATTTTATATTTAAAGTGTTATGAAACATAAAAATAAAACCAATTTTTTTTCTTAATTAGATTAAACATTGTCCAATTATAAATTAAATAAAAGAATATGAATAATTATTCTGAAATCTCCCCGATACTTAAACATTTATCATTAACCCTCTTATTGTTATATTTTATCATTAAGCCTAATATGTGTAGGAGAATCTATATTATGTTTGACAGCGGCCCGACATGACATATCCTTCTTTAAAGATATAAGCTTATGAGTATAGAGTAGTTTTTAACAAAATCTACAATTACTTACATGACCAACTTTGTGGAAATGAGTTTATTTATAATAAAAATATATGAATCCAAAATGAAAATAAATTAATTATAAAATCTATTTTTGACCTTCGTGAATCATACTAATATATCTTCAACATATTACAAGTGAATTTTGATAAAATTCTAATACTTGTACTGAATTAGATTTTTTTACTCGGGGACAATTTCGACATAATCTATGGAGATACAACCTTGAGAAGATGGATGCATTTCGGACAAAAAATATCGGGATTTGGATGCAATTTTTTCTCCAAGTATATAATGTCTGAAATTAGTTAAACAGAGAGGGAAAAAACTAGGTTTTATTAGAATACTAACATGACGTAAAAGTGAGCTAATGTGTAACTCAACTATTTACTTAAATCGAAAGAAAAACACTTTATTTCAAATATTTTACTCTATACAGCTTCTCTAATATAGAATTTTTTTTTTCTTTTAGTAAGTAATCTCTGTCATATTTCAAGGATATAATTGGTGGGGGGGATACATACGTTAATTACCATGTAACAATGTGTAGCCTTTTCACGACTGCCCTCACATCTACCACTTGGAGACCGAGACACGACATCATTCCATGCCCTTCCTGGCCCTCTCCTTCCTCCTACAAATCTGGAGCCCAGAAACTTCTTCGACTGCACGCCGCTGCTGGTGGCACTGCAGTCCACCTTATGTTCTTCTAATCCTTCAACTAAATCAGATTCAGTGTGTTGCAACTGAACAAAATCAAACCGGTCCATAGGAGGCTTTTGGGAGTCTTTCAAGTTTACTAGCACCGGTTGCAACTTCCGTGTTGTTTTTGTTCGATTCTAGTACTCCACAAATTTATTCCTTAAGAGCCTAATAATTATAGTTATTCAATTTCCTTTTAGTGTGTGAATCTTAAAATTTAGATGTTTTTAGGTTTCGATTCTTTTTCCTCTTTTGCAGACTGGGTGCTTTCAGAGCACATACCTAAACACATTTAATGCTTCTCAATTTTTTTCCTCTAATCATCATGCGTATAATTAAAATTGTACATTGTGTACATATTTGACATTTGGTACAATATACTAGTATATTTAGTATTAAAATTGGGGTCTTGTTAACATGCAATATGGTAGCATCTGCTTCCAAAGTATCTACAAGAGGTAGCTTATCCTCCTGATAAGGTACTTCGCCAATGCCGAAGGTATTTATGGCTTTTGTCCCACATATTGCCCACCAGTCCGACCTCGTTGTTTCCCGTCTAGGATAGGTTGTGAAGTAAACGAGCTGAGCCTAACTTGCTAAGACAAATGGTTCGTATCCTTGATATCGACGTCGGTAGTTAATATCTACAAGACCATGCTTGTCAATCTTTCAACCTTAATCTTAGATCGGATCGAACCAATCACACTTGAATAACACGATCTTAGCAGGCTCTATGCCATTATTATATGTCAACTCCCCACAATCTCCCGTAAGACACCATGGAAATCATTGTCTGGATCGACATCTTTGTAGTTCGAATATTCGATACACAAACAACTGTTTTTTGTGGAATCGAGATCCTGAAAGCCCTCTCTGATCGGGGAATTTGTTGACTTATACCTAAACCAATTCACATAATAGCTTGGCCAGATTTGACGGCATAAATTGGCCATTTGGCTAGAGTTCTAGTTGTTACGTCCCGATTCCGTAGAATCGATAGTCGTCCTCCTGGCGTGATGTCGTACGAACCTAAATTGCAATCGCACAAGGTATAGTCATAAGGTTATCCGAAACATAACATCTAATAGAGTACGCAGAAAAATTGAAGCAACACATTTGAGACAGAAGGAACTTTGTTTTCATTGATAATAGACATCATTTACAAGACTCTATTACAATACTTACCGTGAGGGCTTGCAACATGACTCGATTACAAAATGAATGCTGATGAGATAGTCGTTCCATACATTATATTTCCATTTACAAGCAAAATATTCAAAAGACCTGCTATCGTGGGAAGTCAAGATATCTTTCTTCTGGACTGAATGTGGAGTCTTCAAAAGGATCAAAACAAGCATTAAATACACGGACTAGACTTCAAATGGACTTGCATCACCTTGAGTTTAGTTGGCACGCCCTTCTTGGTTCGGGTTACCTGTGGAGAGCGAGTATCAGTACGTTCATATGTACTATCTTGCTCTCATTTGGTTGAAGAAATTATATGATTTAATTTGTGATCTTTCTAGCCATCACAATGAATTTCAGACAAGCATATGATAGGCATAATATAAATTAAGCTAGAACTTACCCACGGCAGAGCGTGCTGTGCAATATGAGACTTACCATGTTCTTTTTGGTCAATTGTCATCATTTACTAACATATCGTGTACAATTTTATATGTGATGGCCACTGACACCACAAGCCATCCTGGAATTATAGGTTTGTTAGACGAGACCCTTTTAATCCAAGTAGCGAGCCCCGCTGAAAGTTTTCGCATAACCCGTGCTAACATTTTGCATATCTATACCGTGTTTTCTCCTAGGCCGAATCGGTCCTGTAGGTCCGGGGTGCCGTTCGAGGAAACTTTTACCTTGTGCACAAGTCGTCCATGACCATGCTAGACTAAACTTAGTTACTCAAGCATGGTCTATATTATGAGAACTTAATTATTTCATCGTGGCATCATTTAATCATTGTGTTTATCTTTTATCTTACACAGTTTTATATCATGAATAACATAGCAAGCATGTAGCAGTTCTATTGAATAAGCAGTGTGTCCGTGCATTTGCATCTAACATTTCATTCACAATGATGTTATCGATTGATGTAAGAAGCAAGAGGGTCAAGGGGGAGAAGGGTCAGCCACTCACCTTGATTGTTTGATCGAGGCGAGAGACCCGTTGGCTGTGCTAGATGGCGCCTACACGATCAACGAAAATCGTATAAGCAACTGATTAGAACACTGTCTCACTCAATGAGTTCGATACGAATGCGGAGTTCGAAAATACAAGTCGTGAAAACCATCGAAAACATTCACGAAAACGCATTCAAAAAACCAAAGCCAAAATAGCAAGTGCGACATGAAAAGCAGAGCAATGGGAGATCTCTTCCGACTGATCAGCCGGAGATTCCATCCTCAAGGCACAACCAGCTGAATATAGGACTTGATTCCGAAGAAGTCATTCCATAACGAGAAAAGGATCTTAATTTAATCGGTCACGTTCAATCAATTCAATCATTGCTGATCAATTGGTCCCGACTAAATCGATAGCGATAGTGTTTCTTTCTCGCACACCCCGTGGACAGAGGGCACTACACCATAACCAACTAATAAAAAATTTCGTCCTTGAAGCATAAGAAGAGAACCTACCTCTAGGAAAACAACGAAGGAAACCTTTTCCTCATCTCTGACTCGAGTTTCCAGGTCAATTTCTCGACCAAATGGATTCCTCTACAGTGCACGACTGAGAGGGATCACTCAATTTTGAAGTAGCTTATCCTAGCGTTCCAAGACTGCGACCGGTTCTTCCACATGTGATAAGTCTACCTTCAGATCTAGCTGACCAAGTTCTTCCATATGGCTCGGGTCATGCATGTACTTCCGTAGCTGAGAGACGTGGAAAACATCATGCACATCCGGCAGTGCTGACGGTAATATAATCTGGTAAAAGCTACTGGGGCAACTCGTTTCAAAATTTTGAAAGGACCCACAAATCTTGGACTAAGCTTGCCTTTAGCTCCAAATCTGGTGACTCCTCGCATGGGTGTTATCTTTTCAAATACATGGTCGCCTTCCAAGAACTTGAAGGGTCGTCGATGTGTGTCAGCGTAGCTTTTCTGCCAACTTTGTGTAATCTTCAGTCTTTTTCGAATAAACTGAACTTTCTGCACGGTCTGTTCCAATAGCTCCGGGCCAAGAATATGTCGCTCCCCGACTTTGTCTCTGCAAATGGATGATCTGCACTTTCGTCCGTACAAGGCTTCGTATGACTCCATCTCAATGTTGGATTGATAGTTGTTATTGTATACAAATTTGGCCAGAGGTAGATGGACATCCAACTTGACTTGAAGTCAATTGCACAGAGCTGTAGCATGTCTTCAAGAATCTAATTCACGTGCTCCGTTTGGCCGTCGATCTGGGGATGGTAAGTCGAGCTAAAGTTCAACTTCGTATCCAAAGCTGACTGAAGGTTACTCCAAAATGCGATAGAAACCGTGTATCCTGATCAGAGACAATGGATACTGAAACTTCTTGCAGATGCACTATCTGGTCAAGATAAATTTGAGCCACGCGATTGACGCTCCAAGTAACTTTGATGGTAATAAAATGTGCTGACCTGGTTAGTCGATCGATGATGACCAAATGGCATCCTTTCCCCGTGGCATCTTTGACAGACCAACAATAAAATCCATGCAATCATGCTGCCACTTCTATTCTGAAATCACCAACTTTTGTATCTTCTCGCCTGGTCTCTGATGATCAGCTTTCACCTGCTGACAGACCATGTATTGCGACACGAAGAGCGCCACATCTCTCTTCATTCCATGCCACCAAAAGATCGTGCGAAGGTCCTTGTACATCTTGGTGCTGCCTGGATGCAAGCTATATTTCATATAGTGCACCTCCGACAATATCACCTTTCGCAGTTCTGAGTCATCCAGAACACATAGTCAACTCTTCAATCGCAATACGTCGGTCTCATCTTCCGCAAAGTCGGTCGCCTTTCCCGTTGAAATTAGCTCTCGCATCTTCTTCAGGTACGGATTATCCTTCTAAGCGGTCTTGATCTTTTCCTACAAGCTCGGCTCTAGCTTTAGTTGCACCAACTGCAATCCCCTGAATCGAACCCAGAGGTCAATTTTCATCTCTTCTAAATCTCGTAATAGTCTGCTGTTGATGGATAGCAAGACAATGTACTTTCGACTCAGAGCATCTGCCACAATATTTATTTTGTTCGACGTATAGTCGATCATAAAGTCATAGTCTTTGATCAGTTCTAGCCAATGCCTCTGTCATAAATTCCATTGAGTAGAGATACTTGAGGCTCTTGTGATCGGTATAGATTGCGCATGCCACACCACAAAGATAGTAACATCACAATTTCAATGCGAACGCATCGCCGCTAACTCCAAGTCATGCGTAGGATAGTTCTTCTCGTGCATAAGCACACATCCCAAGCCCTGGCCTGAAACATCACTGAATATTTAAAATCTCTCAGTACCATTTGGAAGAGCAAGTATATGGGCCGAAATGAGCCACTATTTTAGCTCCTGGAAGGAAGCTTCACAGTCGTCCGACCACTCATATACGACTCTCTTTTGAGTGAGGCAAGTCAAAGGCGATACAATCTTCGTAAAATATTTTACAAAGCGTCTGTAGTATCCTGCCAAGCCAAAATTTTTTTGAATCTCACTAGTTGACGTAGGCCGCTTCCAATCAGCAATGGCTTCAACTTTCTTCGGGTCGACTACAATGTCTTCGGCGGAAATGATGTGTCCAAAGAATGACACGCTGCTTAGCCAAAATTCATAATTGCGTTGCTTTGCATACAACTAATTTTCTCGAATAGTCTAAAGCATGGCCTACAAATGTTGCGCATGCTGCATTATATCCTTCGAATAGATGAGAATATCGTCAATGAAGACTATGATCGATTTGTCAAGAAGGTTCGAAACAACCGATTCATAAGATCTATAAAGGCAGTAGGAGAATTTGTTAAGCCAAATGGCATTACCAGGAGCTCATAATGGCCATATCGGGTGCAGAAGTCTAACTTCGGTACGTCATCTGGCTTGATCTTTAGTAAATGATTGCCCGAGCGGAGATCAATCTTCGAAAATACTGAGGCTCCTTGTAATTGATCAAATAAGTCGTCTATGCAGGGTAGTGGATACTTTTTCGAACATTGGCTTTGTTCAGCTCTCGGTAGTCAACGCACAGATGCATTGACCCATCTTTTTTCTTCACGAATAACATGGGCGTTTCCCATGGTGAATCGCTAGGCCAGATGAATCCCTTGTTGAGCAACTCTTGTAATTAGATCTTGAGCTCCTTCAGCTCTACAGGGGCCATTCTGTATGGAGCCTTAGAAATTGGTCGAGTATCAGGGAATGTGTCGATGTTGAACTCGATTTCTCAGTCGGGTGGCATGCCAGGTAGCTCATCCGAAAATACGTCGGAAAATTCTGCCATAATATTAGTTTGATCCGCATTTGCACCATTCTGTCGCATGTCTCGAATGGATGTCAATTAGCCTTCATATCCAGAATGCAACATCCTTCGAGCAAAAATTGTCAAGATCACCATGTAGGTCAATGATGCTTTACTACAGGAGTAAAAGAATTTAGGCACTCCAGCTATGTGGAAGGTGACCTTCTTTTCTGCGCAGTCGATGGTAGCATTGCAAGCGCTGAGCCAATCTATTTCTAGTATGATGTCGTAGTCCTTAACATCTAGAACTATCACATAAAGATACACCTGTTTACCTCCAATACAGATGATTCTGTCTCTGTAGCCCATGTGTGTAAGTAGTTGCATGCCCGACAGATGTTAATGCTAAGGTTAAGACCTAGAGGTATCACGAGAAATTTGTGCTCGATGGTAAAGTCCGTCGATATGAAACTATGTGTAGCAGCGAAATCAAAAAGTACACGAGCATGCACATTATTGAAGATTAATATACCTATCACAAATGTGTCTGAGGCGAATGCCTTATCTCAAGTGATAGCGTAGACACGTCCCTGGGCATTGGGACGACGGTTATGGCCATTTTAATGTACGGGCTGGGGGGCTCGAAGTGCCAGGCTATGGTTATCTGGACGATGTTGTTGTGGCAGGGCATTCTGATTCTGTCTTCGGGTCGTGCAGTCTCAAGATTGTGATCCCTTTTTCCACAAAAGAAGCATCTTTTGTCGAAGACAAAACAGTTGGTGGCATGGTGTTCGAGGTGGTTGCACTTGGTGAAACGAGGTAATGGGTTCTTCCCTTTGTAGCCCCCATTGATTGGATGCTTTGCAGCATTATTATTGCCTTCAGCATAGCCAAGATGCTTATGATTTTAATGGTGCACAACGTCGGTAGCAACGGGAGGGTACTAGCTCTCAAGGCAAAGAGCATGATTCAGAGCATCACCCGTGGTCTTGTATTTCGGCACCGCTATATGAGTAGTGATAGAGGGCTATAGACCCACTTCCAATCATCGCACGTGACACTCTCTGTATGTAGAAATACACCAGCAAATTTGGACAAATTGTTGAATCCTGTCGCATACTGTTGTACCGTTCTGTTCCCTTGCCTCAACTTCATGAATTTATTCTCCTTCTCTTGATAAACGACTGAGGGAAGGTATTCGACTTTGAAAGCTTTACGGAACATGGCTCAAGAGATCGGTGCTGAGTTGTTGTCGCATTTGATCGCTAGTTTGTGCATAGCCCACCAGTCGTGCGCGTTCAAAAGTAGTTAAAGTTATGCGCATGCGACTTTCTTAGATTCTTCAATATCGAAGAGCTCATAGTGGTCTTCTAGCTCTTTTAACTAGTCGATCGTCATAGAAGGGCCTTTGGTACCGCTAAAGGAAGTGCGACATACTTTCTTGAACTCTGATACTTTGAAGTGGTAACTTCTCAGTGATGCAGGTTAACGTACAAGATCCTCTGGGTCGACTTTGATGGGTCGGACCGTAGGCTCGGTTACAGTAGGCACGGTTGCAGAGTTCCATAGGCCACAATCGTCTGGATAATCTATTGCAGAGTATCAAGCTCCTTTTGTTGCATCTTAGATTGGGCGTCGAAGCAAACTTTGAATTGGGCCTGTCGTGCCGCTGTTTGCCGATTCCGGTCTTCGGATTATTTCTGCTATACCTCCATCATATGCAGCATCCTCGCGATGGCATTATTAGAAGGTCATGTCACAACCCGCACCCGCTATTGGGATACGAATATGTGTCCAAGCCCAGCCTACACCGCAGTATCGATGGTAGTAAGCTGTCTACGATAAGCATTATCCATACAAGAACACTGTCCACATATATCATCCAGAACTAAGTCAAGACAAAGAGATTAATTAAAGTCTTGTCATGACCTGCACCCAGTATAAGGGCATGAGACCATGGGTACGTCCAGCCTACGCCGCAGCATTGACGGTAGAACGGTGTCTTAGGTCTCAACAACATCTAACACAATATAAAGGTACCAGTACATAATATACTCTCCAATCAGAGCACAACTCAGAAGATACAACTCAATCACAATATCTAGAGTGGATAATCAGCATGAATAAGATAGACAGGAAATACTCAAAGTACGATACAAATCCAGAATGAAAATGAGTTAAGTGTTATCAACACCACACAGAGTATGAATCAAATACAATAATAAAGTAGCTAAAACATAACCAAACAGCCCTAGCAATCTAACCTAGGAACTATAGTAGTCTCCTCTAAGCAAACTGGATCCTCCTACTGATCCAGATCATAGGTGTCATCTATATCCGCGCCATAATAGGTGGTGCAAAAGTCCACTGAGTTCTTTGTTAAATTTATCAACATATCCAGTCAGGATTGGATTGAAAACGTAACTCTGAAAGCAGTTCCAAAACTTGGTAGGAAATAAAGAGCTAACAATAGAATAAAGTACATGACATGCTGTAAAAGAAGTACAGGAATACAGGAGATATAGGTACGTAAACTGAGTACATGAATAAGATAGAGAAACTATAAACTATAAATAAATATTGGTGTTTCAGAGCACAAGATAGTTATGTGATCGGTTTAAGTTGTACATGATTATTCTACGGTAACTCGATTATACGTGAAGACATAATCGACATGTATATGATTACACTAATGGAATTTAATCACATAACCACTTCTATTCCCCTGTCCCAATCAATACACAAGGATCCGATTAAGTTATGTTACGTATATGATTGCTTGGTATACATGAAGTACATGTGAGAATATGAGAGTACATGAGAGCACATGATGTGTACATGAATAATATGAGTACAAGGAGTACATGATGTATATGATGGAATACATGAACATGAAATACCCGATGCACCCGATGAGGGGCTAACATCTCATGAAAAGATCCATATAGTTCTAATCCGTGTGAACAATGTGTCAACATCAAGTAAAGTAGTCTAGAGCTGACAATATAGATACTATCATAAATGAAAACTAACAAAGAATGTACTCACATGATATCCTGAGCAACTGATGTGTATCGGTGTCCGAACTCGAGTCACAGAGACCTATGATGTGAATTACAGGTTACAATGTGTTCTAGACTAAAACAAATAATTAAATAATGAAGTCTATATGCTACTAGGCCTTTTTAGGTCAAAAGTCAACCTTTTATCAACATCTAAGTACTTGGTCAACAACTGGTCAAGTTTCTAGAGTTTTGGCCTATGTTAGCTATCTAGGTGTTTGGAAACTTGAAATTAGCCAAAATCCTACATCTAATTCTATGACTCAAATCCTTATAGTATGAGGTACCTACATAACATTTCCCTAGCTACCTCACCCTTAACCTCATATACCAATCTCACACATTATCACATGTACATTATATATATATATATATATATATATATATATATATATATATATATATATATATCACAAGGTTATCTCACATATATGTATATTTGCATACAATTGAACTAGAAGAGGTGCCTCGACACTAGAGGGATCAATGCACAATGTGAGGGATATGAACATAAAGTTGAAGGGGACAGGACATTCACAAGGGAATGTGAATCATATGCTCTCAACTGTGTTATATAGGTTCTCATCTGAACTAAGAGATTCTATGACAAAATGGGTATTCAAGACTGGGTTTCATATGGACGGAACCAAGTATAGGGAATATGGAAGTACATGATAGGCAGGGCATCTAAGCAAGGTTTGAATCAAAGGAATGAAGTAAACTCACATATGGCCATTATGAGTTAGAGGGTTGTACTTGAAATCAGTACAATAAAGCAAGGAATAGGTCATTCAATAGCCATTGATGCTCTTCTAAATGGACCTATGAACAAGACATGATGATACAAGATATGGGAATGCACATATGGGAATGCAAGATACTGAGATACATATCTAAACCTCCCCAATTAGAAACTATATGCAGGACAACAATATGCAGGGCATGTTATATATGCAGTGGACCAATGAATGCAAGAAATATAGGAATGTAGTGAAGTAATGATATGCTCTGATACATAGGGTTGTATCAGACTGAACATGATGAATTAGAAGTGCGGTGAATGGCTAATGGCTAATATATACAGTGCAACATTTGTATGTAGTGAAAGAAAGAAAGTGCAAGATATCTAAGTGAACAGATGAGTAATCATGAAGCTACCAAGTTAGCTGGACAGACCAAAGAAATCTGATCCCAACAATACAGTATACAGTGAATGGCTAAGCCATTGGTCTAAACCAATGGTTTTTGATACCAGGTCTGGACTTTTGCATGAGGGCAGGGTATTACCTAAATTACAGGACAAGTGACAAGACCCCAGATACTTGGTCTGATACAAGCAAGGATACCAACCATAGTTCAATTGAACATTCCTAAATACAGGTTTAAACAGATATCTAACATTAGGATATCAGAACATTAGGGAAATGGACTTCTAAAGAGTTCAAGTGTTAGATCTTAACACTCAATACCTGGACTCGAATGCAAGCAGTGAGTTAATGGTGGATAGGTGCATTATAGTAAGGAAAAAGGTATGCATAGGTTAAGGGCTATGCTATGGGCTAAGTGATTGTAAAGTTTGGAATATATTGTATGGACAGATAGTGAATGCAGTAATGAAGATGTAGATAAGGGGATTGTACGCAGGACATTCATATGAATAAGATAGATGCATTAAGGTCGAATATATTTGTAGAGAACCAAATCTAATCTCAAAAAGTAGGACATCGCTACATATAGTGGTTTCACTGTAACAATAGTGAATCAATATGCAGCATTATGTAGTGAATGAGTGAGGACTTGGGGACTCAAACAATGCAGGATTCAAAAGAAAATAGGACACTAAACATGTTGGAAGATAAAGGAATGCAGTAAATGCTATATTACTAATGATAGTTCCTGCAATGAACAGCAAGGATGGGGCTCGATCTGAGCGATGTGTCACATGTGAGTAATGAGGCATGCAGTCGGCAGTAGGTAAAGATTTCTTGGATGATAGGGATGTAGAGAACAATGTCGAACCAAACCAGTTGACTACACAGGTGCAATAGAGTAAAACAGTGAGCAACAATGGTATCATCATGAACCTGGTCCCCTCCCCAAGTCTAAAATACTCCACCACACAGCCCCAAATCATAGGTAACCGGACATACCACTAACACAACATTTTAACAATGTAGATACCTAATTACAACTTAAATTAGAGAGACAAAAGTCCTAGGAGACATTTCACCAAACACTTGATGTACGTATCCTATACTCTCGTGATACGCACCTCAAATAAATCTGAACTTGACCCAAATTCTTCCTAAAGACTTAGGGACCCCAAATGAATGCATCTATAGAAAGGAATGTGAAATTAGAAGGTTTAGAGGTCACTTACCACTTGAGAGATGGATTCTCATGGAATAACTTCTAGATCTAGATCTTCTTTGTAGGAACGAATTATAAAGCACAATACTCTAGAGGGGGTGAATAGAGTAGGTAACGAAAATTAGCTAATTAAAAAATGGTAGCAGCAAGATCACAGAATATATCACAAGTAAGTAAATGAAAAGTAGAGATCAGAAAGCAAACACAAATACGGGGATGTATTCTGGTTTCTCTCTTGTGAGAACTAGTCCAGTCGGAAGAACTCTAGCTTCCAGTTGAATCCACTATTGGAAAATACCACAAGTTTTCATCCAAAGTTCTTGCAACTTCTACAACGCGAGCTTTGATCCAAAGTACTCGACCAACTTCAATTGTGAAGAGTATTTCTTCCATCAAGCCTCTTATTACAATCGCTCTGAAGTTTCTAGACCGTACCGTACTGACAAATTGACTAGAGGATTGTAACTGGCTTGGAATTTGAAAATGAATAGCTCAGAATACTTTGGAAGAAGTAGTAGGCTTATAGAGAAGAGACATGAAAGTGAATTGGTGAGTTGAAATAATCGAAATCATTCTCTATTTATAGTTTTTCCAAAGGCAGAACTCTGTCAGAATTCGGGCAGGACACTATGAGAAAGTCTCGGCAAGATCCGTAACTGCCGGAGGACCAAGTTCAAAATCAAACGGGCACTAACCGAACTCTGGCCGAATTCGGGCTGAATTCTGTTGGAATTCTGTTAGGGTTTTTATAAATTGGTTTTTGGGATTTTTGAAAAGTCAAGCAGTTAGGAAGTAGTTTGGGCTTTTTTAAGTTGCCTTGTTTTCAAAATAAAAGGGTATTTTAAAAACATTTCTTGGATAGCCTATTTGCCAGTACGACGTAATGTACATCGTATTCCTATACTCAATAAATATAAAAAATATATTAATAAAATAGGAAAATCAAGAGCCCTTTGATGACGCCTTTCTTCCTTGACAACAGTCGTCCAAAGATAAACAGATCTGGAAATCTGAATACCTTTCGGTGGCTTCGTCCCCGAACCTCCTCGGGTGGCGCTGCCCCCTCGAAACATGTCCGTTGACCGGGCAGCGGAACCCCCGATACGAGGTCCCAGATAGGTCGTTGGGTGATTCAGATAAATCTCCTTGTGTAACGCCGTCTTTGGCCCATCAAAAATTCTCCATTACATATGTCCTGGTTTGATAAAGCTTGATTATGCTTACTGCATGTCTATAAGAACATGTTAGACGAACAAAACAATATGATACAAGCATAACAATATGATATAGAACATTTAGGACAATGCTAAGTTTAAGTAACAACATGATAGTGATTACATGAATATTAGTGATGTCATTATGGTAAACTTAATTGATTATCCATATTAAAAAATATGATATAATCATTAGGCTAACATCCTTCACTTCCAATAGTCAAATTACTCCAATAGGCTCCCTACTAGCAATTAGAGGCTTCCTCTCTTCAAGGAAAGGAGATTGCAATTCGTTTGGAGGAATTTGAACCCAATTTGGGAGATGGAGGCAATTTGGGGAAGAACCCAAATTAGGGTTACGATTTCTAATGAAAAGGGAGATGAAGATGGGAGATGTTACTATAAAAAGCAAGGGAAGGCTAATGATGGCCGGCCACTAGGGTTTCTAGGGTTAGCTTCGGTGCAAATGGTTAAGGCCCTCTCCTATTGTCATTTAAAAGCCCTTTAAGAAAAAGGCCTAATGTGGCTTGTAGTTTAAGTCAATTACTAGCTCTACATGATATTCTAGAATAATTAGAGCCTAACTATCATGTATAATCTCACTAATTAAGTTTCTATAGTCTTGATTAGTCTCTAGTCAATGGGGTTCTAAGGTTTCACCAACTAATAATACTATCACAATACAACATTTAAATAATATTAAAATAATCAAAAAAATATAATTTACTAAAATACCCTTATTCTAAAAAGTGGTAGTGACAAATCTACCCTCTTTAAAACAATTTCATCCATGAAATTAAAAAACAAAACTAGAACAAAATTGAGAAGGATAGAAAATCATACCTCAAGGCTCAAAAAGATAAGGGCATCGCTCGCGCATCTCATCATCCCTCTCCCAGGTAGACTTACCTGGAGAGTGATGCCTCCATGCAACACGAACCAAGTGAATAGTTTCGTTCATAAATACCTTCTTCCGACGATCTATAATCTCCATATGCTGTTTTGGATAACTAAGAGTAGGGCCCACCTAGATCTCGGAGTGATCTAGTACATGACTGGTATCCGACACGTACCGTCTTAACTGAGACACGTGAAACACGTTATGAACTCCCTCTAGTAAGGTGGCAAGTCTAGCCTGTAAGCCACGACACCGACTCTCTTACGAATAACGAAAGGTCCGATGAAACACAGACTAAGCTTCCTACCTCCACCAAAGCAAATAGTGCCTCACGTCGGAGATATCCTCAAGAACACCAGATCTCCAACCTAGCACAAACAAGGTCTCACACTTAACTATAACAATCAATCATGAACAAACAAGACTCAAAAAATCAAACTATTGCTAATCCTAAAATCTAAGTTGTACCTCAAACTCCAAAGGTCTCTGGTGGCTATCGGCCCAATGCCACTGTCTGTCCTACGCCACGAGTCGGTCTCTGATGAGTTTTACCTTCTCGGCTGCATCCACAACCATCTCAGGTCCTAATAAAGCTCTCTCTCCAACGTCATACCAAGACAAGGGAGTACGACATCTCCGCCCGTATATTGCCTCGAATGGTGACATCTCAATACTGGCCTGGAAGCTGTTGTTGTAGGCAAACATAACCAAGTACAAATGATCCTCCCAGGAGCCTCCAAAATCTATAACATAGGTACATAACATATCCTCGAGAGTCTGGATAGTTCTTTCCGACTGCATGTCTGTCTGAGGGTGGTAAAGGGTACTGAACTTGAGCTGAGTGCCCAAGCTAGTCTACAGACTCCGCTAGAAGAGGAAAGTGAAGAGAGTATCCCGATCCGAGACGATGCTCACGGGAACTCCATGCAGTCTGACTATCTGTCTTACATACATATATGCTAGTCTCTTCGTAGACAAACCCACTTTGAATGGCAAGAAGTGGACTGATTTGGTCAACCTGTCTACGATGACCCAAATTGCGTCTTTTCCTTATGGTGTACCTAACAATCCTGAAACAAAATCCATCGTGATGTGCTTTCACTTCTATTCCAGAATAGGCAATGGCTGCAACATTCCTCCTGGCCTCTGCATCTCTACCTTTACTTGTTGGCAAACCAAGCATCTGGCTACGAAGCGTGTTACTTTCTGCTTCATACCATATCACCAAACATGTTCCTTCAGGTTTCTATACATCTTGTTGGCACTTGGATGCATAGAATACAGAGAGCGATGAGCCTCCTGTATAACCTTCTCTCGAAGATCTCCACTAGGCATATACATTCTGGAACCATGCCTCAACGCTCCATCCTTTGCAATAACAAACTCGTCCAGAAGTCCTGTTCGAACCTGCTCTCGGATACTCCGCAGAGCTACATCATCAAACAGAGCCAACTTGATCATATCCATCAAGTCCGACTAAATCTGCAGTCCCTACAACTGCAGCTCAACTCCTAGCACTATCACCTTAATTCCCAAGCTCTCATGATCTGCTAGCAAATGATGGTCTGTCGTTAAACACATGGCTACCGGATACTTGCTCAAGGCATCGACAACCACGTTGGCCTTCTCTGGATGGTACTACAACAAGATATCGAAGTCCTTCATCAACTCCAACCATCTCCTCTACCTCATGTTCAGCTCTTTTTGGGTAAACACATGCTTCAAGCTTTTTTGGTCCATGAAGATCTCCGCAGGCTCTCCGTATAGATAGTGTTTCCACAACATAAGAGCGAAGATAACCGCTGCCAACTCCAAGTCGTGGGTAGGGTAGTTCTTCTTATGCAGACATAACTGCCTGAAAGTATAGGCAATTACCTTCCCATACAGCTTCAAGACACAACCCAGACCCTTCCTTGAGGCGTCACTATAAATAGTGATCCCACCTGTCCCTGATGGCAACGTCAAAACTGGAGCTGTCGTCAACCTTTTTTTCAACTCATCAAAAGCAACCTGACACTCCTCTGACCAGACAAACTCTATGTCCTTCCGGGTCAGCCTAGTCAACAGCTCTGTAATTCGGGAAAAATCCTGAACAAACCTCTTGTAGTAGCCTACCAATCCCAGGAAGCTCCTGATCTCTGTAACTGAACTCGGAGCGGTCAATGCCTCAACTGTCGTGATCTTCTTCGGGTTGACTGAGATCCCCCTTTGGTCACAACATGACCTAGGAACTCAACCCGATCAAGGAAGAACTCACACTTTGAAAGCTTACCATAAAGCTCCTCCTTCCTGAGAGTCTCCAGAACTACTCTCCGATGCTCATCATGCTCCTCTGGGGTCTTCGAATACACCAAGATGTCATCAAGGAATACCACAAACTTGTCCAAATACTGATGGAATACCTTGTTCATCAGATTCATGAATACCACCGGGGCATTGGTTAACCCAAACGGCATTACCATAACTCAAACTGGTCGTACCGCGTCCGAAATGCTGTCTTCGAAATATCCTCCTTCTTCACCTTCACCTGGTGATAACCTGACCTCAGATCAATCTTGGAAAATACCCTTGCTCCGCTCAATTGATCGAATAGATCATCGATCCTCGGTAGCGGGTATCTGTTCTTGATGGTGAGGTTGTTAAGAGCCATGTAGTCGATACTCATCTGTACTGATCCATCCTTCTTCGGCATAAATAGTACTGGTGCACCCCACGGTGAAGAACTTGATCTGATGAAGCCCTTGTCTGACAATTCATCCACTTGCTTCTTCAATTTCAATAGCTCGCTGTTGTTAACTCTATAGACGTGCTAAGATATCGGCTCTGCGCTTGGCACCAAATCTATAGAGAACTCCACATCTCTGTCTGAAGGCAACCATGGCAACTCCTCTGGAAAAACATCTATAAACTCAGCTATCAGTGGATGTGGCACACTCTGTTCCTCTACTAAAGCTCCGTAGAAAACTCTGCTGCTTTGCTCCATATCTCCTCTGGCGAACTCGAACTCTGGCTCTCCTAGCGATCTGAAAAGAACTCCTCCTCCACGAAAATCTATACTGGCATAATGTCTGCTCAACCAATCCATCTCAAGTACTATATCGTAACTCGGAAATGGCATCACGAGCAAACACACATCCAGTTCTCGGCCTCCCAAAATAACTCTCCGATCCTTGCAAACATCACTAACTAGGATGATACCCCCCAGTCGTGATCTTGCAAGTCCTAGGCAAAGGTTCAGAAGCAAGATGGTGTCAAATAACAAACGAAATAGACATAAAACTACGGGAATCACCAGAATCAAATAAAGCAAATATGGGAATAGAATCAAGAAGAATGGAACCTGTGATCATATCACCCACTAGCTCGGACTCCTCAGCTGCCACGGCGAAAGCTCGCCCATGTTGGCCTCATCTGGCCTATTGTTGATGTTGTGAAAACCTCTGCTGCTAAGTCTGCAATGGTGGTCCTTTCGGCTGGCCTGCCAGAGCTCTAGCTCCTCCTCCTTGACATGCTACTCTACCATGTACTACACGAGTGGAAACCATGTGGCAATCCTTCAGCTGATGTCCTGATAATCCATATAGCAGACACTTTTTCATCCTCATCCTGCAGTCATTAAACCTATGTTATGGCTTCTTGCAGAAGGGATAAATAGTAGACTGCTGCTGCCTCGGTACCTACTGATGGTCCTGTCTCTGCTACTAATGCACCTGCTGGAAAGGTGCACATCAGTGACCCTGATGTTGCTGGTGCTGAAAGGGCCTCTGCTGCTGCTGTTGCTGGAAATCGGACCTCTTGGCCGGGCTTGCACTGCTATCAGCACCAGAAGTATCGTGTCTCTTCTTGGTGTTTTGCTCCAATTCATCCTCTGCTGCCATGGCTCCTGCCAAGATCTATTCGAAGGTAGCGTCACGGTCACTCCTGGTCAGTGACTTAACCTCCTTGATCAAGCCTTTCCAAAAGTTCCCAGCCTTCGCTATGTCACTCAGTCCCTCCACAAATCTGCCCAGACGACAGAACTCCCCAGCGTACTCTTCAACCGTCTGGTTCCCCTCAACCAGACTCTCAAACTGAGTCTCTAGGGCACCGACAGCTACATCAGGAAAGAACTTCTTCTTGTAAAGTTTCTTAAAAGCCTCCCAAGTCTGACCCTCGATCCTGACCTTGGGATCGGTGCGGTACCAAGTCAGTACAGGATCAAACATCTGGCTGCCTGCCGCCTCTATCTGTAACCCAACCGGGATCTGTGCCAGTCGGAAGCTCCCCTCGATGTGCTCCATCCAATCATCGGTATACAAAATACCCTCTGTACCCTTGAAGTCCTTCGACCTTATCTTTTCAAAAGTCAATGATATTTTCTGGCCTCAGCTGCTGAATCTGGCCTTCCTGACCTCCCTGTGGCTGAGCAACCACTCTCTCCACTACCACCATAGCCACCTGATGGTAATTCTCGATACCATATCTCATGTATGCTAACTAGAGGTGTTGTGCGTCCATCATCTAGCGAAAGAATGCGAATAAATGCGCTGCATCCACTGGTGCCAGAGGTGGTGGTGGCCGGAGAACATCCAGGATCACCGGGGCAGTCCTCCGAACAGGTGGAGGAGTACCCCCAAAAGCTGCAGATGCTCCTACGTGAGCAGGAACGAGAGGTGCTGTTGTCCCAGCACCCTGCTGAATCGGACGAGAGGTGGCAGACCTCTTAGTATCTGCTGGGACAGAGTGATGCGACCTAGTCTCCACAATCTCGAAGACCGATCAAACAAGGAAATCAATACTGAACAGGAATCGATATCATCAAAGAAGGACAGTTTCTCTCGAAGAAGGCAATTATCAGAAAGAATTATAGATGGCAGCAATTAGATCAGAGTTTTTTCTAATTGTGATTAAGTACCTTATAACTTATATTCTATATCCTACTGCACGTTGTAGCGATACTCTAGTTCGCGTACCACTACCAAATCGAGACAAAACTCAGAACCGGACCTGTATGGGCCACCACTAAAAACGTGTCACGATCCGCACCCAGTATAAGGGCAAACCGTGGGTACGTCCTGCCTACGCCGCAGTATCGACGGTAGAACGCTATCCTAGGTCTTAACAAATCTAACACAATATAAAGGTACATGTACAGAATATACTCTCCAATCGGAGGACAACTCAGAAGATACAACTCAATCATAATATCTAGTGATGGATATTCAGCACGAATAAGATAGATAGGAAATACTCAAAGTACGATACAGATCCAGAATGAAAATGACTTAAGTGTTATCAACACCACAAAGAGTACGAATTCAAATACAATAATAAAGTAGCTAAAACATAACCACACAGCCCTAGCAAACTAACCTTGGAACTATAGTAGTCTCCTCTAAGCAAACAGGTTCCTCCTGCTGATCCAGATCGCAGGTGTCATCTATATCCGCGCCATAATAGGTGGCATAAAAGTCCTCTGTAAAATTTATCAACATATCCAGTCAGGATTGGAGCGAATACATAACTCCGAAAGTAGTTCCAAAATACGGTAGGAAATATAAAGCTAACAATAGAATAAAGTACGTGACTTGCTGTAAAGGAAGTACAGGAATACAGGAGATATAGGTAAGTAAGCTGAGTACATGAATAAGATAAAGAAATTATGAACTATAAATAAATATAGGTGTTTCAGAGCACAAGATAGTTATGTGATTGGTTTTGGTTGTACATGATTATTCTACGATAACTCGATTATACGTGAAGGCATAATCGATATGTACATGATTATACTAATGAGATTTAATCACATAACTACTTCTACTCGCCCCAATCAATACACAAGGATCCGATTAAGTTATGTTATGTACATGATTGTTTGTTATACATAAAGTGCATGTAAGAATATAAGAGTACATGAGAGCACATGATGTGTACATGAATAATACGAGTGCAAGGAGTACATGATTTACATGATGGAATACATAAATATGAAATATTCGATGCACCCGATGAGGGGATAACATCTCATAAAAATATCCATATAGTACTATTCCGTATGACAATGTGTCAGCATCAAATAAAGTAGTCTACAACAGACAATATAGATACTATCATGAATAAAAACTAACAGAGAATGTACTCGTCTGATATCCTGAGCAACTGATGTGTATCGGTGTCCGAACTGGAGTCACAGAGATCTATGATATGAATTACAGGTTACAATGTGTTCTAGACTAAAACAAATAATTAAATAATGAAGTCTACATGCTACTAGGCCTTTTTAGTCAAAAGTTAACCCTTGGCCAACATCTAAGTCCTTGGTCAACAACTGGTCAACTTTCTAGAGTTTTGGCCTATATTAGCTATCTAGGTGTTTGACAACTTGAAATTAGCCAAAATCCTACATCTAACTCTATGACTCAAATCCTTATAGTATGAGGTACCTAGATAACATTTCCCTTGCGACCTCACCCTTAACCTCATATACCAATCTCACACATTATGACATGTACATTATATATATATATATATATATATATATATATATATATATATATATATATATATATATCACAAGGTTATCTCACATATATGTATATTTGCATACAATTGAACTAGAAGAGGTACCTGGACACAAGAGGGATCAATGCACAATGTGAGGGATATGAACATAAAGTTGAAGGGGACAGGACATTCACAAGGGAATGTGAATCATATGCTCTCAATTTAAATATATAGGTTCTCATCTGAACCAAAGGATTCTTGGACAAAATGGGTATCCATGACTGGGTTTCATATGGACTGGACCAAGTATAGGGAATATGGCAGTACATGATAGGCAGGGCATCTAAGCTAGGTTTGAATCAAAGGAATAAAGTGAACTCACATATGGCCAATGTGAGTTAGAGGGCTGTACTTGAAATCAGTATCGAGAAGCAAGGAATAGGTCATTCAGTAGCCATTGATGCACTTCTAAATGGACCTATGAACAGAACATGATGATACAAGATATGGGAATGCACATATGGGAATACAAGATACTGAGATACATATCTAAACCTTCCTAATTAGAACCCATATGCAAGACAGCAATATGCAGGGCAGGTTGTGTATGCAGTGGACCAATGAATGCAGGGAATATAGGAATGCAGTGAAGTGAATGGCTAATATATATACAGTAAAACATTGTATGTAGTAAAAGAAAGAAAGTGAAGGATATCTAAGTGAACAGACGAATAATCATGAAGCTACCTAGTTAACTGGACAGACCAAAGAAATCTGATCCCAACAATGCAGTGTGCAGTGAATGGCTAAGCTATTGGTCGGAACCAATGGTTCAAGATACCAGGTCTGGACTTTTGCATGAGGGAAGGGTATTGCCTTTATTGCAGGATAAGTGGCAAGACCCCAGATAGTTGGTTTGCTACAAGCAAGGATACCAACCATAGTTCCATTAAATGCATTAATGAAGATGTAGATAAGGGGGTCGTATGCAGGACATTCATACAAATAGGACAAATAGAGAACCAAATCTAATCTCAAAAAGCAGGACACTGCTACATACAGTGGTTTCACTGTAACAATAGTAAATCAATATGCAGTGTTATGCTGTGAATGAATGGGGACTTGGGGACTCGAACAATGCAGGATTCAAAAGAAAATAGGACACTAAACATGTAGAAAGACAAAGGAATGTAGTAAATGTTATATTACTAATGGTAGTTCATGCAGTGAACAACAAGGATGGGCTCGATCTGAGCGATGTGTCACATGTGAGTAATAAGGCATGCAGTAGGCAGTAGGTAAAGATTTCTTGGATGATTGGGATATGGAGAACAGTGTTAAACCAAACTAATTGACTGCATAGGTGCAATAGAGTAAAACAGTGAGCAACAATAGTATCATCATGAACCCGAACCCCTCCCCAAGTCTAAAATACTCCACCACACAGTCCCAAATCATAGATATTAGGCCACACCACTAACACAACATTTTAAAAATGTAAATACCTAATTACAACTAAAATTAGAGAGACAAAAGTCCTAAGAGACATTTCATCAAACACTTGATGTGCGTATCCGATACTCTCGTGATACGCACCTCAAATAAATTCGAACTTGGCCCAAATTCTTCCTAAAGCCTTAGGGACCCTAAATGAATGCATATATAGAAAGGAATGTGGAATTAGAAGGTTTAGAGGGCTCTTACCACTTGAGAGATAGATTCTCAAGGAACAACTTCTAGATCTTGATCTCCTTCACTTCTAATGGTTAAATTGCTACAATAGGCTCCCTACTAGCAATTAGAGGCTTTCTCTCTTCAAGAGGAAGAGATTGCAATTCGTTTGGAGGAATTTGGAATCAATTTGGGATATGGAGGCAATTTGGAGAAGAACACAAATTAGGGTTAGGGTTTCTAATGAAAAGGGGAAAGAAGAGGGGAGATGTTACTATAAATAGCAAAGGAAGGCTAATGATGGCCGACCACTGGTTAAGGCCCTCTTTTTTTGTCATTTAAAAGCCCTTTAAAAAAGAAGGCCCAATGTGGCTTATAGTTTAAGTCAATTACTAGCCACTACATGATATTCTAAAATAATTAGAGCTTAACTAACATGTCTAATCTCACTAATTAAGTTTCTATAGTCTTGGTTAGTCTTTAGTCAATGGGGTTCCAAGGTTTCCCCAACTAATTATACTATCACAATATATCATTTAAATAATATTAAAATAATCAAAAAATTACAATTTACCAAAATATCCTTATTCTAGAAAGTGGTACTGACAAGTCTGAATAATTAATTTAAATAAAGACCCACTACAACTCAAAATAGTCTCAGGAGCAAATCCGTTAAAAATAACTTATATAACAACTAGAACTAAAATCCTCTAAGCTCACTAGCTAAGAATAATACGAAAGAGAATAAGAAAGAAATATGCGACTCAACATCAGTAGAAGCAACCGACACATTGGTAACGTCAGTGTCACCCAAATACGTACTATAAACCTCGGGACAAGCTACGTCGGCTAAAGCTAAAAAATAGTTATCCAGTCATGATTGGGGCAAGATCACCATAAACTATATTACAATATAATATACAAACATAAAGAATAAAGGTAAGGAAAAGATGAATATAACATGATATAAAAGGAACCACTATATCTTGGAAACAGTTTGAGTGTACAACTATGACATGGAACAGTGGAAGATGTAACTAAGCCATGAAAAAATATGATAGAATGACCAATATAAGACAAACCACTAGACAATATGTCAACACGAATTAAGTCACATGTACTTTGTGTTTTAGAATACAAGTGTTCTGGATGTGGACGGGTTAGGGCATCTGGCAGTCGTTACGTGTGGTTCAATGACTACTACTAACATTGACATTGGGGAAACTTGTACATTGCGTAGACCACATACTTACTAGTTGTATTCCCCTCTCCACTCTTTCATAAGTAAATGAGATCACTTTAACATTAACTTTAAACATAAACATTGAATTGATCATCGATTATTGGACATTGAAAGAAAGTATTAAGTGAACATGTATGATAACAAGTATAACTCTCGTGCACCAATGGTATGAAAGATAAGACTAGAAGTTTAAGGAATAGAATAACATGCACCATAAAATAAAGACAACATAAGTCACAATGATACTTGCCTTGCTCCGCTAGATAATGAAGTCACAACTCAAGATGTCGTAGACCGATCTATCCCGTCACATAAATAATCAAAAGTTAGATATGAAAATCCTATTATAAAAATCCTAAAAAGTGGCTAATAGTTTATCATAGCTAAATCTATTTAATTCTGGAATAAATTATCTAAAAACCTAATTTAATCTAATATAATTCTGAAATTAAAACTAAATACAAGTTTTTGGCCCAAGAAAGTTACGGCTTCCAATTCGGGAACCGTAGCACGCAAATCGAGACGTATCATTAACTAAGTAGTCAATTGACACAAACTTTATGATTTGAGTGTGCACCCTAGTAGATTTCAGTGCCACAAGTGCACTAGAATCGACCGTGTCACAAAATCATGCTTTGGTCCAAAGATATCGTCATTATGGCTAACCGTGACCAAATCGATGATTCATCGGCCAAAATTGAGTTCTACAATTTAATTAATATATTAGATGAATGTATTAATTTCTAGAGAAATATATGTCATAGATCTGTGTGTTAGATTTCTGAAACTTCAATTGGTTCGTGATTCTGATTTCTGGTTCTCCAGGAATCTCGAGAACACCGAAACATAACAAATTTCGAACAAATGACACTCCACGAATTTTCCAAAAATTTAGGTTAAGAAATTATGAAAATAAAATAGATATCGAGAAACCTAACCTCGATACACTTCCAACAAAAAAAGGCATGCAAAAAGTACGTCGGAGTTGGCAGCAATCTTCTCGAAGTTGAAGAACACCTAGCTCAAACCCCTCTCTCTCTCCTGGATTTTTTTTTTCTAAATACGACAGATAATAATTAGGGTTTTGCTATATACCTATATAAAGGCCAAGCTGCGCTTTAGTGGCTGAGTACTGGCTACATGGCACTCATTCCGTGCCCCATTGTTAACATCTGACGGTTGTGGACCAGGCTGGCTTCGAGTTGGCTTGGGGGTCGGCTTCGGCTAGACTCCCACTCTCGGAGACCGAGCCATACCCGGCCCACCACACATGTGGCTGAAAGCTATGCCCACCCCAGCAGAGCTTTGTGGCTGACCGGGGGGCCCGACTGCAGCTGGCTATGCAATGCTTAGGTAAATAGGTTTTTCTAATTAAAAAATAGTTTTTAATTAGTTTTGCTTATAGAAAATCATAATAAATACTAAAAGTAGCCAGAAAATTATGGAAAAATTCTAAAAAATGTAAAATAACCTATTGTACCCTAGAAAAATATTTGGGGTCAATATTTGCTCATAGGCTTGCACAATAAATTCTAGAAGTCCTAGAAAACTTGGTTTTTTCCTATATTTAATTACCTAAAAATTATAAAAAATTACCAAAAATTTATAAAAATACTTTTTGACCTTCTAGAGCACAATTAAAATATTTAGCCTCTAGAATAAGCATTTGTGCCGTCACAAATTTCTAAAAGCCTTTCAAAATATTAATACAATAGTTAAAAATTATCTAAATATCATCAAAAATTCCAAAAAAATCCTAGTATTATTTATCCATTTAATCACTATTCAAAATAGAAAATTTTGGTAGTGAATGCTACAATCAACCCCCTTATAATATTTTTGTCCTCAAAAATCAAACACACAAGTTTATATATAAATATAGTAATATATATAAGCAATCTTCGATGGCAATCTAATAGGTCCTTAAATTGATCCCAGGTTTGGTATAGATCTGCTAGGCTGGGCTCATTTCTGAACCACGTGCAGGCAATTTCGAGAAGCTGCAAACCAACCGCTTCAATCTTTAAGTCCTCTGGGAGTCAGGGAACCCTCATAATCTGTTCGATGTCCTCGAGCCACTCATTTCCCTCGGTCCCCTTGAACTCCCACGGGTTCATCTTATTAAAGTCCCAGATATCTGCCTCTCTCGGCTGAGCGGGCTGCTGTGGCTGCTGAGCAACCTTCTCCATGGCTGTCAAGGCAACGTATTGAGCATACTTCATGCCTGCCCGCTTTACTTTTGTTCGCTGCCTTAGGACATCTATTTGAGCCCTCTGCGCCTCCATCAATCCTCTAATGAGCTCATGAATGGGTGCGTCATTAGCCGACACTCCTTCTTGAGGTAGGTTGGTTGGAGGTAGAGGAGGAAGGCTCTCCGTTACAGGTGCCCAAGCCTCTTGAGATGCAGAAGGTTGCTAGTGGTTACCGTTTGCAATGGCGTTGCGAGCTCTAGTTCTAGGTGCCATTCTAAAAATAGAAAAAAAATAATGAAGAGACAACTACTATAGTCTGCCATTATCTAATTAGATATGTACTATCATTAAGAAACCATTGATAACTAAAAGGGGCATAAAGGACATGGTTAGAACGGTAGATGAAAATGAAGAAATCATGGACGGAATCAAGCAGGATGCATAAGAGATATGATGATGGAAGACTCATTAGGTTGGGAATCCAATTTGTGGATGATATCACTCTCTTAGAAGTTATTCTAAACCCCATCTTCAATTCTATTCGAAGGCTCACGGCTAGTACTACTAAGTTGAAGTACTAACCATGAGTTTGCAATCTTATGCAAAACTAGACCTGCATGGGCCACCATAAAAACTTGTCACGGCCCGCACCCGCTATTGGGATACGAGTACGTGTCCAAGCCCAGCCTACACCGCAGTATCGACGATAGTATGATGTCTATGATAAGCATTATCTATATAAGTACACAGTCCATATATATCATCTACAACTATGTCAAGACAAAGAGATTAACTTAAAGTCTCAATAATTAATTTAAATAAAGATCTACTACAACTCAAAATAGTCTCGAGAATAAACCCACTAAAAATAACTTATAAAACAACTAGAACTAAAATCCTCTTAGCTCACTAGCTAAGGATAATACGAAAGAGAATAAGAAAGAAATATGCTATTCCACATTATAAGAAGCAACCAGCACATTGGTAACGTCAGTGTCACCCAGATACACACCATAAACCTTGGGCAAGCCACGTCGTCTAAAGCTGAAAAGCAGTTATCCAGTCAGGATTGGAGCAAGATCACTATAAATTATATTACACAATATAATATACAAGCATAAAGAATAACGATAAGGAAAAGATGAATATAACATGATACAAAAGGGACCACTATATCTTGGAAACAGTTTGAGAGTACAACTATGACATGGAACAGTGGAAGATATAACTAAGCCATGAAAACAATATGCGGGAACGACCAATATAAGGCAAACCACTAGAGAATATGTCAACACAAATTAAGTCGCGTGTATTGTGTGTTTTAGAATACAAGTGTTCCGCATGTGGACGGGTTAAGGTATCTGGCAGTTGTTACGTGCGGCGTAATGACTGCTACTAACATTGACAATCGAGAAACTTATACATTGCATAGACCACATACATACTAGTTATATTGTCCCTCCTGACTCTCTCACAAGTAAACATGATCACTTTAATATTAAATTTAAACTTAAACATTGAACATTGATCATCGAACATTGGACAATGAAAGAAAGTATTAAGTGAACATATATGATAACAAGTATAACTCTCGTCCACTAATGGTATAAAAGATAAGACTAACAGTTTAAGGAAAAAATAACATGCACCATAAAATAAAGGCAACATAGATCACAGTGATACTTGCCTTGCTCTGTTAGATGATGAAGTAACAACTCAAGATGCCGTAGACCGATCTATCCCGTCACATAAATAATCATAAGTTAGATATAAAAATCTCACACTAAAAATCCCAGAAAGTGGCTAGTGGTTTATCATAACTAATTATATTTAATTCTAGAATAAATTATCTAGAAAACTAATTTAATCTAATATAATTCTGAAATTAAAACTAAATACAATTTTTTTGGCCCAGAAAAGTCACAGCTTCTAATTCGAAAACCGTGGCACGCAAATCGATGCATATTGTTGACTAATAGTCCAATGACACAAACTAAATGATTTGAGTGTGCACCCTAGTAGATTTCAATGCCACGAGTGAACTAGAATCGACCGTGCCACAAAATTATGCTTTGATCCAAAGATATCGCCATTATGGCTAACCGTGACCAAATCGATGATTCGTCGGCCAAAATTGAGTTCTACAATTTAATTAAAATAATATATTAATATAGTAATTTCCGAAAATAAAATATGTC
Source organism: Iris pallida (assembly GCA_029216955.1). NCBI lineage: Eukaryota > Viridiplantae > Streptophyta > Magnoliopsida > Asparagales > Iridaceae > Iris > Iris pallida. The sequence goes on along the minus strand of JANAVB010013397.1, from coordinate 20,877,681 downwards.
GTAGATATCTATGTTAGATTTCTGAAACTTTAAATGGTTCATGATTTTGATTCCTTGTTCTCCTGGAATCTCGAAAACACCGAAATATGTCAAATTTTGGACAATGGACACTCCACAAATTTTCCAGAAATTTAGGTTTATAATTTATTAAAAGAAATTAGATATTTAGAAACCTAACCTCGATACACTTCCAACAAAACAATGTCACCCAAAAAGCACGTCGAAGTTGGCGGCAATCGCTTTCCGAAGTTGAAGGACTACTAGCTCAAACCTCTCTCTCTCTCTCTCTTTCCTGGATTTGTTTTCTAAATGCGGTAGATAATAATTAGGGTTTTACGATATACCTATATATAGGCCAAACCGAGCTTTAGTGGCTGAGCGCTAGTCACGTGGTGCTCATCCTGCACCCCATTGTTAACATCTGACGGTTGTGGACCAGGCCGGCTTCGAGGTGGCCAGGGGGTCGGCTTCGGCTAGACTCCCACTCTGACTCAGAGACCAAGCCATACCCGCCCCCACCACGTATGTGGATGACAGATGGGCCCGCCCTATCGTAGCTTGGTGGTTGACCGGTAGGCCCGGCTTCAGCTGGTTGTGCAATATTTAGGTAAATAGGTTATTCTAATTAAAGAAATTAGTTTTTAAATTAGTTTTGCTTATAGAAAATCATAATAAATATTAAAAATAGCCAAAAATTCTAGAAAATATAAAATAACCTATTAAATAATTTAAAAATATTTGGGATCAATATTTGCTCATAAGCTTACACAGTAAATTCTAGAAGTCCTAGAAAAATTGGTTTTTCCTATATTTAATTATCTAAAAATTCTAGAAAATTACCAAAAATTTATAAAAATACTTTTTGAGCTTCTAAAGTCTAATTAAAATATTTGGCCTCTAGAATAAACTAGTGTGCCTCACAAAATTCTAAAAGTCTTTCAAAATAGTAATACCATAGTTAAAAATTATCTAAAGAATATCAAAAATTCCTATTGTTATTTATTCATTTAATCACTAATCAAAATAGAAATTTTTGTAGCGGATGCTACAGGTCCTGCCCATGAGCTGTTCGAGCCACTCGAAGCACGAGGTTTGTTCTCGGTTGCGAGTTCTGTAACTTCTAAAATACAAAGACAACACACATTAGGCTCAAAATATTACAGACTCACTGTATGTAACAACTTATCTCATCGACATGAGGTTAAAGGTTTGAGACTCTAGATAGAAAGCCAAAGGATGTAAAGCTGTGCTCTTGATACAATTATGTTATGCATCGATTCCATAGAATCGATAGTCGTCCCCCGGACATGATGTCATGCGAACCTAAATTGCAATCGCACAAGGCATAGTTATAAGGTTAGCCAAAACACAACATCTAATATAGTATGCAGAGAAATTGAAGCAACATATTTGAGACAGAAGAAACTTTCTTTTCATTGATAATAGACATCATTTACAAGACTATTACAATCCTTATCGTACAGGCTTACAACATGACTCGATTACAAAATGAACGCTGATAAGATAGTCATTCCATACATTACATCCCCATTTACAAGCAAAACATTCAAAAGGCCTTCTATCGTGGAGAGTCGAGACATATTTCTTCTGGACTGAATGTGAAGTCTTCAAAAGGATCAAAAGAAGCCTTCAATACACGGACGAGACTTCAAATGAACTTACATCACCTTGAGTTTAGTTGGCACGTCCTTTTTGGTTCAGGATACCTATAGAAAGCGAGGATCATTACGTTCACATGTACTGGTACGAAGCTAATTAAGTACCTTGCTCTCATTTGGTTGAAAAATTATATGACTTAATTTGTGATCTTTCTAGCCATCCTAATGAATATCAGACAAGCATATGATAGGCATAATATAAATTATGCTAGAACTTATCCACGACAGAGCATGCCGTGCAATATGAGACTTACCATGTTCCTCTCTATTAATTATTATCATTTACTAGCATATTGTGTGAAATTTCATATGTGATGGTCACTGACACCACAAGCCATACTGGACTTGTAGCTTTGTTAGACGGGACCCTTTCAATGCAACTAGCGAGCCTTGCTAAAAGTCCCCGCATAACCCGTTCCACACAGATATACCGTATTTCCCTAAGTTCGAATCGGTCCCGTGGCCCCGGGGCGTCATTCGAAAAAACTTTTACCTTATGCACAAGATTTCTATGACTGTGCTAGACTAAACTTAGTTACTCAAGCATGGTCTATATTATGAGAACTGAATTATTTCATTATGTCCTGCCTTGTAATGGCATCATTTAATCATTGAGTCTATCTTTTATTTAACACAGTTTATATCATAAATAACATAGCAAGCATGTAGTAGTTCTATTGAATAAGTCGTGTGTCCATGTATTTTTATCTAACATTTCATTCATAACAATGTTATCGATTGATTTAAGAAGCAAGAGGGTCAAGGGAAGAAGGGTCAGCCACTCACCTTGATTGTCTGATTGAGGCGAGAGACCCATTAGCTGTGCTAGAGGCGCCTACGCGATCACCTGAAATCACATAAGTAACTGATTAAAACATTGCCTCATTCTTTGAGTTCGATACAAATGTGGAATTCAAAAATACAAGCCATAAAAACCATCGAAAACATTCACAAAAATACATTCAGAAAACTAAAGCCAAAGAAGCAAGTACGGCATGAAAAGCAGAGCAACGAGAGGTTTCTCCCAACTCAGCTGCAGAGTCCATCCTCGAGGCACAACCCGGTGAATATGGGACTTGATTCTGAAGAAGTCATTCCATAACGAGGAAAGGATCTTAATTCAATTGGTCCCATTCAATCGATCCTGATCAATCGGTCCCGACTAAATTGATAGCGACAATGTTACTTTCTCGTGTACCCCAAAGATGGGAAACGGGGTACGATGCAGGAACAGGGCACTACGATAGTAGATTTATTCTCAAGTGTTGTGTCTGGATGATCGACCTAAATACCATAAGATACGAAATTAAATTTAATATTTCGTTATTTATTATGCAAGTGCATATACAAAATGTAATTATCGAGCTCCTTACATATGCACTCAACCAAAAAGGGAAATAATGTATCATTTCATTCATCTTGATCTGTTATGTATGGTCTACTCGACCTTACTTCATCATTAAATGTGCTGAAAAACCACAAAGCATCGTCAATTAGTGTAGATATAATAACGTATAATATTATATTAAGATGATGTGAACGTGGACGTAATAATCACTTATCCCTCTAGTTTTCCACTTCATCCTCATCGTCGTTGAGTAATATATACAATTGAGCAGCCCTTAGTTTATCATCATTCAGATATCTCTTCTTTATTTTTTCTAAAGGCTTTCCGAAAGCATTGAAGACTTTTAGTATTGTATTATTAGATTCTCGATATCCGTCATCATTTTTTGGAGCTCTCGTTCTACTAATAGCAACATGAGGTTTAAAATACATCGAGCAAATGTTTGTAATCTTCTTGAGAACATAGACTTCACAAATAGAATCCTAGAGCCGTGCCTTATTTTTTACCTTCTACTTTAGGCGGTTCAGATTTTGCTCGAACGACTACATCCACCGATAACCAACGGGCCCACCAACACGTGCCTCATAGGAAAGATAAATTGGTAAATCCTCCATGGAGTTTAGGCGCTGAATCTACCTACAAAGTCTCTCTTTATCCTTTTTGTCCAGTAAAAAAGATGCCTTAGGTTACCTCTCATTGCCTTCCTTTATCAAATGTAATGCAAGGCGTCTGTATATATCTTCCAAGTCCAATATGGTATTGGAATTGTCTTTCGTCTTTCCCTTTACGTCCATCACAATATTAATTATATTGTCAAACACATTTTTCTCGATATACATGACATCAAGGTTATGTTTGATCAGATTGGTGCTCCAATATGACATGTCCCAGAATATACTCCTCTTTATCTAGTTACGAGTTTGACCAAATCTATCACACTTGTTCCCCCTTTGTATGCTCTTTGATCGCACTTGAAAAATCTTTAACCTCCACCCATATCGTGTCTCTAGGCTTCCTTGGCGGTGGATTGGCATTATCCACAATGTCGGCATGCATGTTCCTCCGGAATGGATGATCCTTCGACAGGAACTGTTGATGACAATCAAATAAGCACGATTTTCCTTCGTGTTTCAAATAGAAAGTCTTAGTACGATCCATACAATATAGACATGAGACGACCATGAGTGCTCCATCTTGATAACATTCTATAGGCCAAAAAGTCATTGATGGTTCACATAAGTTCTATCCTTACTAAAAAATCTACTTTCTGGAAACATGATACATGTTGGAGCCTACTTTCCACAGGTGATTCAACTCATCTATCAACGGTTGTAAGTACACATAAATGTTCTTCTTTGGATTGATTGGACCCAGATTGATAACGGTTAGGAATATATACAAAGTCTTTATGCCCATCCAAGACAGTAGGTTGTACGGAGTGACAACTACTAGCCAATACGAATACTGGGAGCCCGAAAGTCCTAAAGTCTAAAAGAGGTGAAAATGTCGAAAGAGAGCCCCAATCTAATATTACGTGAATCCAAAGCAAAATTGGAATACTCTCGATCAAAGTGCTTCCATGCTACATCATCGGATGGATGATCCAATACTTCTTCAATCCGTTCCCGTCTATACCAACTCATATTTTCAGTAGTCTCCTTCACCATGAACAACCTCTGCAACCGCGGCATCAAAGGCAAGTAGTGCATCGAATTGTCGACTTTTTTGCACCAGGAGTCCTTCCTATAATAGTTGACATGTAGAGATTAGCACCACAGAATATGTACACTTCTTCATCCTTGTCGCTTTATAGTACAACATGCATCCGTTGTGATATACGTACATCGATATTCTCGTATCCCATTCAAAGCGATCTTACCATTCTCTTAGATCGATAGAAGTTCGTAGGTAAATTGGTACCTGTAATGCCTCGTCCCGCTCAGTTCAACCGAAGTAACCGAAATACAATGACGTTTGGACTTGGTCAAGGCAACTCCTCGCTATGGTGGGTGGTTTCAGTGAACTTGCCTTAGCTTGGCCTTCACAATAATAATTGGATGAATGTTTTCAATTACACTGAGTAGGTTTGCTAACAAAAGCGACTAACCCACATAGCAGAAGGGAATAATCCAGCTTTGAGTCAAATGTGTATAGAATAGGGAAATGGTTAACTTGTTGTAGATATCACCCTATGATGGTTTTTAATGTTGGCACTCGGTCTTTGACCTCACGTATTGAGTTAAGCAAAAGTTATGCCACGGGCTATCGACTTGACGACATAGCAGACACGTTCCTATGGTTTTAATGCTAATTATAGCAGGCACGTTCCTACGGTCTTAATTCTTGTCAGAGCAAGCACGTTCCTATGGCTTCATTACCACGTTCCTACGATCTCACAGATTGTCATATAAAGTATGACACGGTCTATGGCCCTTATGGAACACGTTTTGTTCAAGCTAGGTTAGAAGGCTATGTAGTAGCCATTCTTGGGTTTCAAAAGTAACATCGAAAGTTTACGTGACCATTTTTTGTCGAGGTGATCCCTCGTTTGGGAGTCTCCAATGTTGTATAGAATAGATGATAATACTGGAAAATGTAATGACTGTGTAGGATGGTAGGTTGAGTCAAGTCCTTCATGGTCATTGGATAACTTGTACACAAGGGCGACGATTCCTCGGACGACATCCTATGGCTACAGGACCGATCTGGCCTAGGAAGAAAGACGATAGCTATATTGGATTGGACCACACTGATGATTCGAGGCTTTTGACGGGGCTCGCTACCCGCGTGAATCGACCTCGTCTGTACCAAGCTGTAGTCCCTGGATAGCTTGTCATGATAGTGACCTTTCATATAGATGAGTCGGTGTATTTATGACAATCCGCGTGTATGTCGTAGGATTGAGTTGAGAAGTGTATGCACGGTACAAGTGAGTCAAGGAAGGTGTGTACGTTATGCAACACAAATATAGAGCCTAAGATTTAGCTTTAGCAGAGACACGTGCTTCGGCACGAGATATGGCATAAGTTGTTTTAGTCAAGAACACAAGTTTACGAGTATGGTTTGATTCGTTTGTATGTGAAACGAGAAAGATAGTAAGGCAAATATGAATAGGTTATATTGTGTTACGAGGTACGGCCTCGATGATGTTACACATATAGATCTTATGGTACAGCCACGATGTTATACAAATGATTTTAAAATATGGTCACAAGGATTTGATAGCCTGATCATGTTGGTTGTAACACGAATAGGCCAGGAGTCTAAGTAGTCGAATTGATGCTAAGGCATGATTAGAAAGACAATCAAAAGAATAGTTGCACTCACTAAATAAACGTATTAGTTTTGTATGGGTGGACGAGGGGCTCACTCACCAATACGGTTGTGTACTAATACCCCACCAGTCTTCTTGTGCAGGTTCAAGTATCAGCATATTCGAGGCAGAGCTCGCTTGGTTGCACTAAGGCATAGAGTTCCTTGGCATTTCGAGGCATACAGTCGTAGTGGATTCTTCACCTATACGGGACATAATCTGTAGACATCGTCTTCTGAAGCATCTACAAAGTGGCAAGCTTGAATTGTATTGAGAGATGAAAGAGAGAGCTGAGTGATTGTGTTCAGAGAGATTATGAGCTTAAGTGATTATAATCATGCCTTCGTACCCTTGTAATCTTATTTTCATTATCAATAAAAGACTTGACTTGTTCGAATACTTGTGTTTCCTTTCTATTCAATGCTTTTGCTTGGGACTTATGTGCGACTACCCCATCGCTTAGTATGTAATCGACCGTTATGGTATTGGATTGTCCGCGTGCAACATAGGCTCGTCTGACATCACGCCCTAGCGAGGACGATCGATTTTACGAAATCGGACATGACATAGTAGTATCAGAGTACGACTTTATGTCTTTGGACTTTTGTTCTAATTATTTTGAAATTTGATTTTTTTTCGCAAGTTGAACTCTGACCTTGTTTTCGTAAGCGATAAGTTAACACTCTTTCAAGTTCTGCGGGCTATTCCATACAATATGTCTATATATTTTGTAAAATTTTACGAAAAAAATTTTTGTTGAACAAAGATGGTTTCATGTAAGGCACGTGACTGACTTGAGCTGGGCAATATACCCCAAGATTTACATCGATGTTAGCAAAGTTGTGTGCGGGATTCATATTGTGTCAGACTAGAATGAGTTAGACTCAATTCATAAAACGTTGGGTAGATAACGATAAAGGTGCTGTTGAAAGTTGATATCATCAATACGATATAGACAAAACATGCTTGAATTTTGAGGAATGGTTCGAACGGGGATTCAAAGAGATTAGTTATGATTTGAATAATCGTTTCGATGATTTATCGAGTGACTTCATCACTGAGTATTGTATGAGATAGCCTTGGAGCTGTTGATCGATTAAGGATCAAGGTATCAATGAGTCTCAGCAAGCAACAAATGTGTCTCAGCAAGTGACACGAGTATGCAAAGCCTTAGATTGAGTTAGTTATGACTTTAAAGTTTTGGATGTGTTGGTTCGAACGAACATGAAATGATGCAAATCGGATCACGATTACATGGAGTATGAGATGCAAAGTGATAAGAGTAGATAGATTCAATCACAGAAAAGTTATGGCGTAACAAAGTAATGACTCACTTGAGGAAACAATATGAATCGTATATAAAAATCTTAGCACAGAGATGAACGAAATTAAAAAAAAATCAAAAATTGACTAAGGAAAGATAGCACGATGGAAGGATAGCGTGTATGAAAATAATATGAAGATACGAGAGTGACTCTAAGGGTTTGAGATAGGTGTTGCTCGATGACTAAGATAAACAGATAGACGATCGTCATTTTTGGGTTTGAACAAATTGATGATGTAGATCTCGATTGTCGAGGAACGGTATATCCAGCTCAGATCATTGTATTAGTTGTACGACTCGGAGTTCGTTACAAAGGAAGATCTTCAGGTTATGTATATCATCGATGGTAGTGAGGCACATCAAAGATCGATGTGTGATAACTCGGGGGTACTCTGATTCGAGGAATGATGAACGCATAAAATATTATTGTTCAAATAGATTTTATACTTCAGAATTTTGATAGTAATAAATGTTCGGATGACTTGATAAGATAAACTTAAAGTTTGCGTGAATGGATACTACTCGGACTATGCGAAAAGAAAATATTAGCGGATTTGATTATCATTGTAATAAGGATCATTATGACTAAAAAAATTTGATGGACGATTTTATGATCGTGTGATGAAATGAATGCATGACTGGAGGACTGGTAGGATTGAAACATGAGATAAGTTATGATTGTTGTTATACAACTTACATAGTTAAAATCAATAAGTATGACTTATGATTTTTGTAGTCGAGGAATACGAGTTTGGATAGATAGGTCTAACGAACGAATTGAGGATTTGCAATTGGAGAGTTATACGATTGTATCATGGAACGATAATGTAATCAAGGATAATCGTGGAATAATTTAACCTCGGTATGGCTTTTTTGAATGACTCGGACCCCTTGGACCAAATGTTGCGAATGCGAATAGGAGAAATCTATGTTCGAAGTTTAAAAATTAGAGTGATACGAGCTTAGGTAGGAAGACCCTGTAATGTCGACTACAGTTTGACCTTAGAATTGGACAGTGAGTGTTTTGATATTATTGTTTAGGAATGGTGATCCCAACATTGACTTTGACTTTAGCCTAGTGAAGGTAGCCTAGTGGTTAAGCAGACGTCCCTATACGGAGAGATAGAATTGGTGCGATCGACCTTATTAAGACTTGCCTGGGTATATTATAGAGCTGTGGTAGCTAGTTTATAGAATTGAGACATGCAAGTTGGACATATGATCTTAGAATGTTTTGACAAATGATATGATTGGATTAGACTACGAGATATTGGATATTGGTTTAGTCGGATAGATGGGTTGCGAATCGAAGAAATCAAGTTATTTTTTAGGATAGAAATTGCACCTCTCAGTTTTGTTCAGATTCTCTATTACGAGGCTTGGTTGAAATGCATGTATTTCAAGGATGCCTTAAATATGTGCACAATCCAACTTGAGTCGTATGCTGATTTCAAATGAGACCGAAGGCATGATCGTTGAAATGAGATAGAATGAAATTATGTTTGAATCACTTGATTCGAGGTAAACATAATAAATTACATAGGTAGGATATTTAAGAAATAGATGTTGATGTTGTATAGATTGAACGAAGGAACTATCATATGCGATTGAAACGAATTAAATTTGTTGGATCAGATAAGATAAAAGCTTATGATGAATGCAAAAGTTTACATGGTCAGATTGAAACAATATTATCGGGATTGAAAATTGTATTTGAAAGAGCGTATTCGAGATATACATAATTAGAAGATTCGAATTTCGATTGATTGTTCAAAGGATTTAGAAAAATATGGAAGATAAAACGTAGATGATGCGAATGATAACTTCGAAAGATAGTCAAAATTAGTTAGCAAAAATTAATTATCGATATGAGTGATTTTGATTGAGGAATTGATACAGTTAGGTTTGAAGATCGATTGGGAAATTGACGTAAGGACTTGAAACTATTTCGACTGGATTTGACTAAAGGATAACCCTGGGTTTCGACTAGGAGATAGCGAATGATTAATTTGGTTATGTTGGATTCAAAATGAATAAGGAGCAAAGCTCATGTGGGTTTCGCATGGAACTAAGTTGTCCGTATGTACGGCGAGTTATAGTTAGCCCATGTTTAAGAATATCAGTGCAAAGTGTAGTATGGATAAAGAAAGGACTTGATGATTATTTTGTAATATAGTTGACCGAGGAAAATTTTGGCTAAGGCACGAGCGCGACTCAAATCGATAAAACGTATAGGAAGTGTGTTCGAAAGATCTAAATATACGTCGGATGAGTTCGAGTTAAGTAATAAGTGATAGGGCTGTTGAGTGTATATCGAGAAAGTTTCGAGGACAAAACTTGTTTCGAGTAGTGTATTATGTAATGCCCCATCACGTTCAGTTCAACTGGAGGAATCGAATGCACCTGCATTTGGGCTTGGCTATGCAAGGGCTTGCTCGAAGTCCCGTTTGGTCGAGGCAACTCCTCACTAAGGTAGGTGGCTTCGGTGAACTCGCCTCAGCTTGCCCTTCACACTAATAATTGGCTATTTTCAATTGTACTGAGTAGGTTTACTAATAAAAGAGACGAACCCACATAGCATAAGGAAATAATCTCGCTTTTAGTCAAATGTTTATAGAACATAAAAATGGTTAACTTGTTGCCTAGATATCACTCTACGATAGTTTTCCATTTTGGCACTCGGTCTTCGACCTCACGTATTATGTTAAGCAAAATTTATGCTCCGGGCTATCGACTTGACATCATAGCAGGCATGTTCCCATGGTCTCAATGCTAATTATAGCCGGCACATTCCCACGTTCTCAACGCTTGTCTGAGTAGGTTTGTTCCACGACTTCATTGCCACGTTCCCACGCTCTCACAGTTTGTCATATAAAGTATAACACGGTCTATAGAACTTATGGAACATGTTTATTTCAAGTTTTGATGGAAGGCTAGGCAGTAGTCATTCCTGAGTTTCAAAGGTAATATCAAAAGTTCACACGACCATTTGTCACCGAGACGGTCTGTCATTTGGGTGTCTTCAACGTTGTATGGAATAGATGATAAAATAGCAAAATGTAATGACTGTGTAGGATGGTAAGTTGAGTCGAGTCCTGCATGGTCATCGGATAACTTGTGTACAAGTGCGATGGTTCTTCGGACGGCTACGTAGGGCCACATGACCGATCTGTCATAGGAAGAAATATGATAACTGTTTTGGATTGTACCACAATGACGATTCAAGGCTTTCAATGGAGCTCGCTACCTGTACCGAGAGTCCTCGACTACGCTAAGCTATAGTTTACGGATAGCTTATCATGCTAGCAACCTTTCATATTGATGAGTCGGCGTATTTGCGGCAATCCGTGTGCATGTCGTAGGATTTAGTCGAGAAATGTATTCACGGTACAAGTGAGTCCAGAAAGGTGTGCACATTATATAACACAAATACGGAGCCGAAGATTTAGCTATAGCAGAGTCACGTGCTTCGGCACAAGATGTGGCATCAGTTTTTTGAGTCAGGGGCACAAGAAGTATGGTTTGAGTCATTTGTATGTGAAATATGAAAGATAGTAAGGAAAGTATGAATGGGTTACATTGTATTGCGAGGCATGGCCTCGATGTCGTTACACATATGGATATTATGGCATGACCACGATGTTGTATAAATAGTTTTGAAATACGTTCACAAGGATTTGATAGCACAATCATGTTGGTTGTAACACGAATAGGACTTGACTCTAAGTAATCGAATTGATGTTAAGGCAATATTAGAAAGACAATCAAAAGAATAGTTATACTCACTAAATAAATATGTTGGTTTTGTATGGGTGGACGAGGGGTCACTCACCAGTACGGTTGTGTACTGATACCCCTCCAGTCTTCATGTACAGGTTCAGGTATCAACACCCTCGGGGGGAGCTCGCTTGGACGTGCTAAGGCATAGAGTTCCTTGGCATTTTGTGGCGTGAACCCGAAGTGGAGTCTTCACCTGTACGAGACATAATGTATGGACATCGCCTTCTGAAGTATTTGCAAAATGGCAAGCTTTGAACTTTGTATTAAGTGATGAAAGGGAGAGCTGAGTGATCGTATTCAGAGAGATAGTGAGCTTGAATGATTATGATCTTTCTTTCGTGCCCTTGTAATCTTGTTTTCATTATTTGATTTTTTTGAATACTTGTGTTTCCTTTTTATTCAATGCTTTTGCTCGGGACTTATGTGCGATGACCCGATCGCTTATCATGTAATCGGCCGTTATGGTATTATCTTGTACGGGCGCAACCTAGGCTCGTGCGACATCTCGCTCTAGCGAGGACGATCGGTTTTGCAGAACCGGAGTGTGACAGTACCCTCCAACAAGATCTCTAGTATCATTCTTACGACATATTGAAATCAGACTTGATGCTCAACAGTCTTGTAACCACCTCCAACGGTAAATGATCCTTAAAACTAGGGTACAATAGAGTTATTGTATTATTTAGCAACTCGGTGCCTCCTGAGTTGTATTATGATTGTTCGAATCGAAATTAGGCCCTGCAATATCAAAAATCATGTTCACCAACCCATCGTTATAATCAGCATGGTCGTGGACATCCATATACGGTGCCACATATGGCTTCTACTCCAATGTTAAAGGCACAAGCTCTCTGTGTGAGGTCAATTGATTTTAGTTCGACGTAAAACCCCTCGAGTACAAATAAAATGTCACATCCACCTATGAATTATATTTTATGTTACGATATTTCACACAAGTTCACTTAATTTTGGTGCCATCCATGTATTGGTGGAACGCCTTGGTGAATTACAGAAATTGCTCTACCCCTTGTATGAATTCATCTCGCACACCAGACATGTCATTAGGATGACGATTGTACATTTATGAACAATGCTGTAACCACCACTTTTCTAGAATAGGTATATTTTAGTAATTGTGTGATTTTTAATTTTATTATTATTTTATAATATTTTAATTGGTTCTTTTGTTTAGTGTTCTTGGTTTAACCTTAGCTAACCATGATTAGAGACTAACCATGACTTTAGAAACTTAATAATCAATATAGATTTGTATTTTAAGTTCCAGTCCTATTTGGGAAACTTTTGAAATTCATTTTAGGGTTTTAGTTATTCTAGCTTTTGGGCTTTTTGCAAAAAGGCTTTAAAATGACTTTGTGTTAAGTTGTTGGCCCATACCTAAACCCTAACCCTACCAGCATGTGGCCGGCCAACAACCTCCCCCTCTCTTTATATTCATTTGTTAGCCACCAAGCCTCCTTTACAAACCCTAGTTTTCAACTTTTCTTAAAATAGCCTATCTTTCTCATCTCTTATCCGATTAGGACCAAACGAATTTTTCATGATCCTTGGGAGAAGAAAAAGTTGTTGAAGGCTTGCTAGCGAAGAATTGGAGGCGTTTGATACTAGGATTTTTGGGTGTCGAGACGTTTTGGAAACTTTTGCATTAAGATTCCAACACTCAATAGGTAAATGCTTCTAAGCTCTTTTAAATTCTGATTTCTCTTCATAGAAGTATGCATCTAGGTACCCTAGACCTGTAGATGTAGTTTGGTAAGATTTCGGATCCGTTTGATATATGTATCGGAGGCGTGTCGGTGTATTATAACATGTGTCCGATGAAATATCTCTATAAATTAAAAGTTGTTAGTTTTCAAAACTAATTTCATATATTTGTAGCCCTTTATGTCGGGATTCCAAAACATATTTTTTGGGTTTATTTTGACACTGTTTTCGTGTCCAAATCGGACACGGAGACGTAGCATGAGGCCCCATGCACTGTCCCGTGCTCTGTCATGTATCTCGAGTGCCATAACTCGATGGATAGGACACCATTTGACACCAAAATTGGTGGACATGTAGGGGCTATGTCTAACAACATGCTTCCAAAATTTGGGGTGATTTGACCAAGTGGTTTGGGAGATATCGCACCCACATGGATTTCAGGCTGCTGTGCACGCATGAAAAATCTGCCCTGACACGCGTTTGTAGCACGGGCACGAGGACACGAGGACTCAAAATAGGGTGTCCTACACCTAGCCCTATACCTAGGCTACCCACAGCCCTGACCATGAGACTTGTGGTCGTGTGTGTCGTGTCCTATTTGGGCCGACACACGTGCACAAGCTAGCACACACGCGCGCATGCAGCCTCCCCTGACACAGAGTTAGTGCATGGACACGGCGACTCGTGGACACGATGTAGGCCTTGGGACAGGTACCCTAACACCCTTCCTACCCTCTAGCATGAGCACGAGGCTTCTCGTTGGACTCGGCGAGTCCTACATTGCTCGACACACCCCGCACACACGCACATGACACTGTTTTCGGATACGCACTGTTTAGACACAACTTGGACACAGTTTTGGCTCGGTATGAACACGAGCATGTCACACACATACCCCCTTTCCTGTTTCCCAGTTTGCGCGTGGTATGGTTGTGTGTTTGAGATTTTAGGTTGTGAGTTGGGATGAGGTATGGTTTTGTTGTTTTCGAAATTTGATATTTGAGAATTGGATTTGGTTTTTGAGTTGAGCTTTATATTCTCAGATTTTGGTATGTTAAGTTTTATGTTTTGAGAGTTAACAGCTAACTGGGATTTGGATTAGTTAGTCTTATCGAGTTTTCTTCACATTTGGTTCTAGGGGGGTGTGTGTGTGTCTATATATATATATATTTTTTTTTTGTGTGTGTGTGTGTGTGTGTCTATTTATATATATATATATATATATATATATATATATATATATATATATATAAATATATATATATATATATATATATATATATATATATATATATATATATATATATATATATATATATATATATATATATTCTCGACTGGATTAGTCCTCACAAGAGGGAGACCAGTATACATCACCGTTTTTGCGTTTGCTCTCTGATGTTTATTTTTTATTTTCATATCTATGATATATTTTTGTGATCTTGCTACAAATATTTTTTTTAATAGCTAATATTCCACTGCCTACTCTATTCATCCCCCTCTAGAGTATATCGCTTTACATTTCGTTCCTACAGTAACAACATGAGTCAAATAAAGGACAAAATATAAATAAGGAAGAGAATGATTGTAATAGCAACTATATATTTGAAGTCTTGGCGACACAACCATCATCCGTCATTGTATTATACATTGACAACTTCCTCTAAAACCTTGAGAGATCACCAGGTCCTCAGGGGACTAGCAAGATACTTATAAACATGCCGAATGTAATAGAAAATAAACATGCAAATAAAGAAAGAAAGAAAGACAAACACAATGGATGGATGTAATCTAAGAGCACTACGAAGGGGACGATATCTAAGAGGGTGGCATGTCATGAGAACAACGATATTATTCATAGCTACAAGTAAATCGGGTAATAGTAACTGCAGTCCGGTGAGGCACTAACAGTCATATCATAGGTCTCTATAGCAGCCCGACGAGGCACTAACGAGTAAAGATTTAATCACAGTAGCCAACGCCTAATAACGGTATCCTCGCCTAGGGAACTAAGGAATCAAGTCAAGTAATACAGGAAAACAGGTTCAGGTCATGTCCGAGTCAAGTCAAGTATTACCCAGGTTAAGTCAAATCGAAGTAACATAAAATAGGATCGGGATAGGTCACACACAAGAGGGAAAACATATACACAAGCAAAGTGAATCATAAAACAAATAGGAACCATGAGATTTATGAGACAAATAACTATAGAAAAATATCCTTCTTCAACAAACCTGTTTCTAATTTCTTTATTGGTTTGATCAAATCTTACTTCTCTATCTTTATTTAGAATCTATATCCATTCACTATTTAGAGTTTCAAATTTTCCTTTAGCAAACCTAATAAACCCTTATCTACCCAAAGTATTTCTTCGTCTAGTGTATCCAACTATCGCTTTATTTCCAGTTGACCTTCTCGGAACCAATCCCGAACCGAATTCTTTTAGGACCATAAAGCCGCAAGGTTAATTGTTACCAAAAGAATTGGTTCAACTTAACTGGTTCACGAATCTTCCAAAGAAATTATTTTCCAAAAACAATTCCAATATTGATTGATATTTCCTAAGTTATTCCAAGGACCAAGAATATTTTCTTTTGTTGACTTCCTCCATTCAACTTGAAACCTTACTCTCTCTTGGCAACTTATTGATCAATTCAAGGTCTAGAAAGCTTCTAAACTCAATCCTTGAGTATCACGAATCAGGAACGGTCAAAGAATTGATTCTATTCCATTATTGAATTTCCTTTAGTCATTGGAAAACTTTTGAATTGTTGAGCTATCCCTTTGAAAACCTTCTCAAGCTTACACAGTGTTACCGCAATGTCCTTCTCTTGCTTTTCTAGAACAAAGATCTCTAAAGAATATGCTAAGCTTTGTCAATGGAACCAAAATGACCTGAGGTAAAAATTTCTAAAATGCAATCGGAATTAACATCTCCCTGAATACGTGATAGTCATGGCTCTTCAAACCTGTCAGTTTATTCTTCTTCAGGTCGATGCATATTCTTAAATTTGACACGTACTCGTTTGGAAATGCGTATTGTCAATCTTGTCTATCTTGTCTTGCTTCAGGTCTTGGCCTTGTGCAAGCACATCTTAGGCTTTCACGGCATCACGCCTTAGCGAGGACGATCGGTCTCAAAGAGTCCAAAGCGAGGACGAAAGGACTCTGCAGGATCGGGGCGTGACATTAGGAACAATTTGTGCATGTGCCTGAACTACTCTTTGTAGATAGACACTAATATTGACGTCAGGGATTGGCGATTCCCATTCATAGACTACACAGTCTATGGCGCAATACTATTTCAACCAGAATGATTCGTTCTCGAAAAAAGGTATTACTATTTCTGAGGGTTTAATGGACACGCCGAAAGTAGTAGACTAATTATAAGTACAATTATAGTTGATTATAAATAGTATTTTATTTATGAGAGCAATTAGATAATGTCAAAATTAAATTTTTATTTATGAGGGAATGTAGATATTTATCGGTAATAGTATAGATTTTTTCGAAGCATTGCCTAAGTGATCAAAATTGGTTGACTATTTCCAACAATTAGTCAATATCGGAAGTAGTGTTACTAAATTTCTAATGAGAGCAATTAGGTAACAAAAAGTGTTATAATTTTTTTTTTACTTTTCCTTCTTTAATTCACCCAAAAAAATGTGTTCTATACCAAAATAAGTGTTACCAAAATTTTTTTCTCCCCCTCCGCCAATCATCTTTCTCCTCACTTATGATCCCTCTCTCTCACACACACTCGTTTGGTTCCTGATCCCTCCTCTCTCTCTCCCTCTCTCTCTCTCTCATTTTCTTGTTTTGTTAGGGAAAACTACAAACCCGAGCCCCCGTGTCGCTGATTTCCAACCAGATCAGAACTCGAAGCTCTCTGATTGAAACTTGAAGGCGCAAGGATTGACTCACAGCTCATCCCTACCCTCTTAAAGTAATCTCTCTCGAAAACCCTAGCTTCTAGAGAGAGAAACCTTAATCTAGGGTTTTGTTTTTTCTAACAATTCTCCCCGCATGGTTTCCTTTTGTTTCCAGGCACGTCGTTCAAATTAAATCCTAGTTGCAGCCTCAACGATGTCCCCTCGCTCCCAGCGACTGTAGAAGCATGAAAATATCAAAAAGAGACATAGGCTTCATGCATCTAAAGTCTAAAATGTTCCTGGGTTGGAAACCACTAGCTTTCTAAGGAAACTTATGTTCAAGAAATGCCAGATAGACGCATGGTCCATTCAGACGCATGATCTACTTTTCTTTTGTGTGAAAAGACGAGTCTCGAGCAGTGTACAGTGTTCAGGCTGCGAAGAAGGTGTCAATAATTTCGTCATCCTCATTATTATACTTTGCCTGTTGTAAAAGAAGCATCGTATGCGTCTACTTCAATATCAGGGTTTGGCAAAAATCAGTTGAAAAATCTATGTGTTCGAGTGGTGACTAACTCATAGTTATTCGAAAGAAAGTTAGCATTTGTAGTAAGCAATGAGAGAAGCTATGTGGTCCAGTAATGAATGATTCATAGTCACTCAAAGAAAAGTCATCATTTTTAGTAAGCAATGAGAGAAGCTATGTGTTCTAGTGATGAATGATTCATAGTAACTCAAATAAAAGTTGTTATTTTGCAGTAAGCAACCAATTGTTATGCGACGCATAGCTAATCTTCATCAAATAGATCGTGTGCTGACATGACAGTGATTCGTGCAACATGTCTCAAAATACATAGTGAGCTATACGGGATTCTCGAACACGTTCACTCCCAACTAATCCCCAAGGCTCATGCGCCTACCAAACTAATGCATCTCTGAGACAAAAGATAGTGTATTTTTTGCACATATGCACATGGTTATTCGAGTCAAGAAAAGCTAAAAATAGAGGACAGTTCCTTCATCGCACAGAGAGACATACAGTGGGATACACATACACAGACGGAGCACAAGGAGAATGAGAGACTACATAAACTGCTTCTTTGCTAAGAGCTTTCAGAGAAAATAAAAGAGCTTTCAGTGATAAAGTTCTCCTTGCAATCAAAAGTTCATCAACCACCAAGCTTTCACAACTTCTGCATCAGATCGTCAACGGAATAAAGAATTCGAAGTAGACTTAATCTCCATCGCCCTAATCCCTAGATTATTATTGTACTCGAAATTCTTGTTTAAGATTCCTATTGTACTCCTTTTTTTTACAATAATATAAAACATCCCTACATTTCCTAGACACTTTTTTTGTTGAAACAAAATGGCGACTATGCTAGGGATGACTTTCTCCACCGACGAAAAAGTGGTGGCACAATCTAATGTGAACAAGCTAGGTTCAGTTGAGAAGAAGTTGGTCGTGCAGTTCGACCAACAAGCATATGAAGCGATGTTGTCGGACAAGGACTATACTACGACTAATAAGAAGCAGAAAACCAAGTCTGTTCATAAGACTTGGGTCCCAAAGTCTCTCCCTACTCTCCCTAACGCCGCTGATGGCAAAGGGAAAGCTCTGGTCTCTGTGAGTCTGACTGATAATTCAGAGGCATATGGCTCAGTACCAGCCATAATATTGTCTAAAGAAGTCTCTGTTCTCCAGACGTGTAAGACATTTCATGCGTCTAGAAGAGGCTCAACCAATGAGCTACCAGCTAAGCTCTGTGTTTCTCATGAGAAGATAACGTCAAGAAAACACATGCTAATCATGAATCTTTGAGGAAGGTTAACGCTTGCGATGGAGCCCTTCATTCCAATGTAGGCAAAAAGAACGTACAACTTTTGAATTCTGGCAGAGAAAAATAATACGATGCTAAGAATTTAAATATTGGAACTTCTGCCCCATAATTGGTGCATCAAGGTGAGGGTTCTACCTCAATACAGAACTATGGACGCATAAATGGAGATAGAAAGTCTGTCTTCCACATACTTTCATTTTCCAAAGATTATATGCATTATGAAGGAGGCTCGATTCATGTGTCCATCAGAGTTATGCGTGTTGATGATGGCAAGCTATACAAGACGAAGTCTATGTGCCCCAGCCAGTTATATGCCTCTCTTCCACATACTATAGACTCATGTACATTGCCTAATGTACCTAAAATAAGTTCGCATAATAAAACAACTCAAGATCTAATTGATGGGGGTTCCCATGTATGTAAAATAGGTCAGCGAGTTATGGAGCCAACTCTCCCATGCATGGACTTTGTCTTGACGCATAGAAAGGGGGAGGAGGTTATACACCCTTCTGTCGATTTGCGTGATATACTTCGACATAAACATAAATTAACAAAGGTGTCAACAAACACAGTTATGTCATGTCAGAGACATTCATGTGCAAAGATTTTTATCAACTGTTGCTGCTCAAAAGCAGATGATCAATCAACCAGGCGATCTGTCTTCACCAGGTTGCAACCAAACTCTCCGGATTTGTCCTGTCTTGGACGACAACTCTCGGATAATAAAGATGAATTACAGGAGGCCTCAGTCTATGCGACCTCTAGTCAAGATGATGACCAAGCACCTTCATCCTCTTTATCTATGGGGGGACAAAGAGCTACTGCACCTAGAGGAGTTTATCAAAGAACCAGTTCCCGATCTAGACATTCTGATGTACCCTAAGTTCCCGAACAAGATAATATTGGGGGTAGCATCCTCCCAGTAATTGACCATTCTATATCTCAATCAGATGAGAGAGTACCTCACATTTCGGAAAGAGATTATACAGTTTCACAATCAGGATCAAGCAGTACTGGTTCTGGTGCTTCTTTGCATACTTCTCCATATGGATGTCTACATACAACCTCTGTATATATGATTGTTAAGAAAAAAAGGTGCCACTAGTGATCGACATAGTATTGATACCCTGGAGAGAATGCTACAAAATATCAGGGCAATGGTGCAACAAATGTAAATAACCATGAACATACAAACAGCTCTACATCGGTAACCACCATCGAGTCAAACTCCTGCCGATCAAGATACAGTGGGGGTGTATTTTAACCCTAATCCATCACCTAATCCATCACCGATAGTCGAAAATGTCTCTACACCAGTATTACAACAAACACAACCGGCTATCATACAGTCAACCTCTGCATGCCAGTCGATTGATACTCTTGAAGCTCTTCGGGGTATCAATGCTCGACTGAAAGATATCACTTCGAAGGAGGAACTGCATCAAATGGGAATACCCCATCCTTATTCTTCAGAGTGGGATGATGTGGTTTATCCTCCAAACTACAAACCTTAATCTCTGATTCTTTATGATGGAACAGGTTCTCCGAAGCAATATTTGACATACTTTTATTCCCAGACCGTTTATATACCAAGAAATGATGCATTATGGTCTAAATTATTTATTGGTACTCTGAAAGGAGTAGCTTTTGAATGGTTCTGCAATCTGGCTGACGGTTGTATCAAAATTTCAAAAACCTTGGAGAAATTATTCCTTACTAGATTTTAAAAAGGAACAAAAGATGTCTCTACGTCAAAACTTATTGTGACAAAGCAAGATAACAAAGAACCAGCTCCAGAATTCATTGAACGGTTTAGAAGATTGTCAATGAAGCTGCATCCAGGGAGTCCCCAATCAATCCTTATTGACACATGTAAGGGTAATTTCTTACCTAAAGTCAGGTTCTACATCAGCCCTGGAGATTATAATGATTGGCCAGCTGTCGTCGTTGCTGCCAAGAAAGATGAAGAATCAGTTCAGGTTCTGTATTTGATTGGACTAAAATCACTTGAAGACAAAGGAAAACATCCTTGGAGCAATAATACTTATGAAAAAACCGACAAAGGGAAGGATTCCTTCGCCGTTGATGTTTCTACAGCTTCTTCTTAGCCTAAACAAATAGCTCCAACTGTCCCAAGGCCTAAGCCACACTATACCTTCAACGAAGCTCTCACACTAGACATCTTCAAAGTACTGATAAAAGGAAATAAGCTGCAACTTCCTCCCCCTCGAAGCCCTGAAGAATTAGGCGAACTAACGATCTGAAGTATTATTTTTATCATAAGAATGTACATCAAATGGCGAAGGATTGTTACATATTGAAGAACCATATTCAGCAGATATTGGATTCAAAGGCTATCATGCTGCATATAGATAAGAAACAGGTGTCTACAAATCATATTTCTCTTTAATTTAGGGATCTCCCTGTAATTGAAGTTCAAAATGGTGTTACTCCAATATCGAAAGTGACATTAACTTTATTTTCTTAAATTTTGAATGAGAATTATATAGGCAAATGTTTGTATATTCTATTTGTTGCAAGTGTTAATGCAAATGTCTGATATTGTACATTTTCGATAATATGGTGTGTGGTGTCACACAGAAGATCATATTATCAGTTCTCTATGGAATATATAAATAGTTCAAAACCTAGATGTACTTGGACAATCCATTGGAAAGGTTGTAGTGTAATCTGGTATTAGTCTATTTTGGCTATAGGTTTACACTAGTACACTTTGTGTGTATTAAACAGGACCACCTGAGGTTGTTCACTTTGTACTGACTACATAAGAGAACAAATACCTCAGTTATTATGGATGCTTGTGCTTTTAATCCGAATATAATAACAGACATATATATGCAGTGTGTATTACTTTGACTCATAAAAAAGTGAGATCCATTATGGGTCAACAACCTCTATGAATTAGGTAATAACATTGTATGTATGATGGGTTGTTGATTATAAAAGGAATCCATGTCCCGATACATCAGGTTAATGATGCCCCTTAAGGAGCTCATATGGATTGTCATGTAAACCCTGCAGGTGGATTATATCTGATATGACAGATAAAGTTGAGTGGCACTACATAAGGATAAAAGATGTTGGTCTATATAGTTGTTAGTAACTTAATTTGATCGACGGATATTCGATACTTAACATAGGAAGCCAAACGAGCCTATAATAAAAGGAGTCCATAATCATAATTTGGGCTTAGGAAGGTAGTACAACAATAGCTCTTAGTGGACCGAGCTATTGTTAATGGGCGTGGGTTGTGTGTTCAGGCTGAACACGGGATACACAGATCTGTTAGGAGACCTAATCCTAATTTCTCCTCATGGTCCCTGCCCTAGCCTTATATATATCCTCTATTCTCTGGCCGTCATATACTTATCAGTTATAAGAAGCTTTCTCTAAATTTGTGATTTACGTAAGGAAAGAAAAGGAGGGTTGCCAAGGAGAGAAAATGTTGGAAAATCGTCGCCCACACGACGTCCAACCCGAGGAAGGCATATGTACAGAAGATCTTGGGATCGTGACTGCTCGAGATTACTAGAAACTGTTGTCTTTTTCCCACCGCAGGTATAATTTGTGAACCCTAGTTTTCGTCTATGAAGGGTTAGAACACGTTTACATCTGTTTAACTTTCTATCGATCAATACGCACACTAAGCTAGGGTTTTGGGAATCTCTAGTTCCATCAAATGTCTTCTACAATATTTTGCTAGGAAGGTCGTGGACACATGACAACCTTTTAGTACTATCTATTTTCATCAGTACTTCAAGTATATAAACGAAAAGGGGGTAGTATGTACATAATTTGCGGATGTCGATCCTTTCAAAGGGGTTGAAGTTTACGTCTCTGATGCAAGGTTATACAAACCTCCTGATCGGAGACCTTCTGATGATAAGCTATCACATCTAGTTTTGGATAAAGAAGCAGAGATTAAGATAGAAATAGAAGAAGTATCTACTGATCAGGCGGTAGAAGAACCTCTAGCTATATACCTAAAAGTTTCTGTGTGTAAGAAACCAATTGACGAACCCTTGACGATCCACTTGAAGGGACCTGTGTGGAAAGAGCCTACTAGAGCGTCACAAGCGGCCCAGTCAGGGGGTAGTACACATTTTGTTGTTCACCTACACAAGAGCAAAGCCAACATCAAAAAAGAAGAACCACTGGTCGTTGACCTGCGGACCAAGAAAGAAGAACCGTTTATGGTTGATCTTCGCCAAAGCAAGCATCCAGTTCAACCGGATGAGCCCTATATGATTGACTTGACTCGTATTACTATCACTGCAGAAGCAAGTATTGTAGATAAACCTCCATGTATTAAACTTCCCGATGATGTGTTCCCGGAAGAAGAAATCATGTACATACCTAATGAAAGAGGTTCTGCTTTTGATTATTTTGATATTCTTATGGATAGTTTAAGGACTATTGACTCTTTGTGCTTCTTTATCAAGGATACAAAGCTTTTACTGCCTGTGTCTATTTCTTCTAAAGATAGTACTCCATGTCTATCTTACGAAGATTCTTATTTTCAAGTATCGGCTAGGTCAATTGGTGAAACATCAATTATATTTGGTCGGGCTGCGGTTCATAAAGAAGCTTTGGTCGACGAGCCTGAACCAGATTCTCGTAAAATGCAATTATACCGATATACCCCTTAAGCAAAGAATGTCATCCAAAGAATAGGCTATGACTTAAATAGCCAGCAAGGCCTCAATTTTGATAAAGGTCGTCTGTTACCATTATGTATCCCAACTCCGAAAGGGAATCCGCTAGACTACTACCACCGTACTTGATCTGTACTGGGATATGTAACTCCTCCAACTACTCCAAAAATCTCAGATGAAGAAGACAGTAATACATGTTCTCATTCTTTTGATTCTTCACTGTGGAATTCAGATCATAGCATTGGGACAATATTTAAAGATGTCTTCTCAGCTTATATGATATCTGGGGATCAAACAGAGGAAGATGATCTTTCTATGGAACCTTTTGAAGTTGAACCTTGGGCACAACAGTTGGATACTCAATGAAAAATGAGATTTGAATAATGGGAACCTCCTACTGAAGATGAAGTTGTTTAAATTAATGTCGGTGATTCAAAATTGCCTAAATCGATATACATCAGTAAAAGTTTATCTGATGAAGATAAACATTCACTCCTTGAGCTTATCAAAGAATATATATATATATATGTAAAATATATATATATATATATATGTGTGTGTGTGTGTGTGTGTGTGTGTGTGTGTGAAAAAAATATATGTGTGTGTGTGTGTGTGTGTGTGTGTGTGTGTGTGTGTGTGTGTGTTTGCTTGGAGTTATGAAGATATACCTGGGCTTGATACAGAGATAGCAATGCATCGCCTTAATATACTTCCTAATGCTAAACCTGTCAAGTAACAACAGTGACAGTTCCGTCTAGATATGATGGAGGCTATTGCAACTAAGATGAAGAAACTCATAGACATTGGCTTTGTTCGAGAAGAACAACATCCTGATTGGGTTGGTAACATTGTTCCAGTCATGAAAAAAAGAAACATTAGGGTATGCATTGATTATCGGGACCTTAATCAAGCTTGCCCAAACGATGAGTTTCCTCTTCCAATCATAGGCGTTATGATAGATAACACTTGCGACTTTGAACATATGTCATTCATGGATGATTTTTTGGTTACAATCCGATTAAAATGTTTCCAGCTGATGAGAAGCACACATCATTCCGAACACCGTTATAGGTATACTGCTATACGATGATGCCCTTTGGTTTGAAGAATGAAGGAGCTGTATATCAATGCGCCATGAGTATAATTTTTTGTGAACATTTGCAAAAGACAGTAGAATACTATGTTGATGCCATTGCAGTTAAAAGTCATTCAATGGACGATCACCGTCAAGGCTTGAGAACGGTGTTTGAATTGATATGTCAGCAGTAACTCAAAACGAATCCTACAAAATCATTTTTAAGAGTCTCTAGCAAAAAATTTCTAGGATTTCTCATAACTTTAAAGGGAATACATATTAACCCTGACAAAGTTAAAGGTATCCTAGAAATGGTGCCCCCGAGGAATATTAAAGAACTTTGCAGTTTACAAAGCAGATTTGCTTACATCCGAAGGTTCATTTCAAATCTATCCGGGCGGTGTCGACTTTCATCCAGTTAATAATGAAAGAAGTTTCTTTCGTCTGGGATGAAAAATGTCAGCAAGCATTCGAACACATTAAAAGATATCGTACAAATCCTCTAATAATGGTAGCTCCGGTGGTAGGCAAACTATTTTTGCTGTATATTCATACTTTGGAACATTCTCTCGGTATATTGTTAGCCGAGAAGAACGACTAGGGACATGAACAAGCTATCTATTATTTAAGTCGCATGTTGAGCAGCGCCGAGCATAGATACAATCCTGTTGAGAAGGAATGTCTCACATTAATCTTTGTAATTCAAAGGATGCGACATTATGTAATAGGACAAACCATTTATGTCATATCCAAGTTTAACCCTTTCAGGGTTCTCATGAGCAAACCAAGTGCACTCAATTCTCGTCTAGCTACATGGGCGATGTTATTATCCTCCTATGATATAATCTACATACGTCAGAAGGTAGTCAAAGGACAGGCTCTTGCTAATTTCCTAGCTGCGCACCTGATAGCAAAAACTTCCAAGCTATACGATGAAACTTCGGATGAAGTATTAGAGTCTAATACGACGATAGAAGAGTGTTTAAAGGATGTTCTTTGACTGTGCCTCAGGAACGGGTCCTAAAGGTAACATTGTAGCAGGAGTGGGGGTAGTATTGATATCCCTTGACAATCTGGTCTTCCATCGTGCTTACTCTTTTATGTAACCTTGTTCTAATAATGTCGCAAAGTATAATGCTCTACTCATTGGACTCTAGTTGGCTAAACAACAGGGGGTAGATTATCTAGTAGCCTATAGTAATTCCAAGTTGATAGTTAGTCAAGTACAAGGGGAATACAAGGTTCGTAATAAAGATTTTCTTCCATATCATCAAACAACGCTCGAGATAACTGCTACTTTCTCCGGGTTCTTCATCGAGTATGTGCCTCGGTTGGAAAATACTTGTGTTTCCTTTCTATTCAATGCTTCTGCTTCGGACTTATGTGCGACGACCCCATCGCTTAGCATGTAATCAATCGTTATGGTATTGCGTTGCCCGGATGCAACCTAGGCTCGTGCGACATCACGCCCTTGCGAGGACGATCGGTCCTGCGGAACCGGGCATGATATAGTGGCATCGGAGCACGACTTTATGTCTTTAGACTTTTTATCTAATTCTTTTGAACTTTGATTTTGTTCCGCAAGTTGAACTCTGACCTTGTTTTCGTAAGCGATAAGTTAACACTCTCTCTCAAGTTCTGCGGGTCATTTCATACAATAACTCTATATATTTTGTAAAATTGTATGAAGGAAAATTTTGTTGAACAAAGATGGTTTCATGTAAGGCACGTGGCTGACTTAAGCTGGGCAATATACACCAAGATTTTCGTCGATGCTAGCAAAGTTGTATGCAGGATTCATATTGTGTTAGACTAGAATGAGTTAGACTCAATTCATAAAATGTTAGGTAGATAACGATAAAGGTGCTGTTGAAAGTTGATATCGTCAATACAATATAGACAGAACATGCTTGAATTTTGAGGAATGGTTTGAACGGGGATTCAAAGTGATCAGTTGTGATTCGAATAATCGTTACGAGGATTTATTGAGTGACTTCATCACTGAGTATTGTATGAGATAGCCTTAGAGATGTTGATCGATTGAGGATCAAGGTACCAATGAGTCTCAGCAAGCGACAAATGTACCTCGGTAAGTGATACGAGTATGCAAAGCCTTAGATTGAGTTAGTTGTGATTTTAAAGTTTTGGATGTATTAGTTCGAACGAACATGAAACGATGCACATAGGATTACGATTGCATGGAGTATGAGATACATAGTGATAAGAGTAGATAGATTTAATCGAAAAAAAGTTAAGGTGTAACAAAGTAATAACTCACTTGAGGAATCATTATGAATCGTATACGAAAATCTTAGCACAGAGATGAACGGAATTAAAAAAAATGCAAAAATTGACTAAGAAAAGATAGCACGATTGGAGGATAGCGTGTATAAAAATAATATGAAGATACGACAGTGACTCTAAGGGTTTGAGATAGGTGTTGCTTGATGACTAAGATAAACAGATAGACGATCGTCATTTTTGGGTTTGAACAAATTGATGACGTAGATCTCGATTGTCAAGGAACGGGTCGTATGTCCAGCTCGGATCATAATATTAGTTGCACGACTCGGAGTTCGTTACAAAAGAAGATCGTCAAGTTATATATATCATCGATGGTATTGAGGCACATCAAAGATTGATGTACGATAACTCGAGGGTACTCTTATTCGAGGAATGATGAACATATAAAATATTTTTGTTTAAATAGATTTTATACGTCAAAATTTTGATAGTAATAAATGTTCGGATGACTTGATAAGATAAATTTAAAGTTTGCGTGAATAGATACTACTCTGACTATACGAAAGAAAATATTAGCGAATTTGATAATCATTGTGATAAGGATCATTATGACTCAAAAAATATGATAGACGATTTTATGATCGTGCGATGAAATGAATGCACGACTGGAGGACGGGTAGGATTAAAACATGAGATAAGTTATGATTATTGTTATACAACTTGAACAGTTGAAATAAATGAGTATAACTTATGATTTTTGTAGTCGAGGAATACGAGTTTGGATAGATAGGTCTAACAAACAAATTAAGGATTTGCAATTAGAGAGTTATGCGATTGTATCATGGAACGATAATGTAATCGAGGATAATCGTGGAATAATTTAACCTAGGAATGGCTTTGTTGAATGACTCAGACCCCTTGGACCAAACGTTGCGAATGCAAATAGGAGAAATCTATGCTCGAAGTTTAAAAATCAAAGTGATACGAGCTTGGGTAGGAAGATGATAGAACTGGGGATTCCCAGGACCCTTCCTTTGGTGTGCGTATTGATCGATAGAAAGTTAAACAGTTCTAATACCTGTTCTAACCCTTCATAGACGGAAACTAGGGTTCACGAATTATACCTGCGGTGGAAAGGAGACAAGTAATTCTTGGCAATCTTGAGCGAACGACCCTAAGTTCTTCTGCACGTATTCCTTTCTCGAGTTGGACGTCGTGTGGACGACGATCTCCCAACCTTTTCTTCTCCTTGGTAGCCCTCTCTTTCTCTCCTTACGTGAATCACGAATTTAGAGAAAATTTTAGATTTCTGATCCGTAATCTGGCGGCCAAAGAATAGAGGATTTATATAGGCTACGGCAGGGACCATGAGGAGAAATTAGGGTTAGGCCTCCTAACGGATCTAGATATACCATGTTCAGCCCGAACACACAATCCATGCCCATTAACAATAGCTCGGTCTACTAATGAGCTATTGTTGTACTACCTCCCTAATCCCAAATTATGTTTGTGGGCTCCTTTTATTATATGCTCGTTTGGCTCTCCATGTTAAGATATCGTATGTCCGTCGATCAAATTAAGTTACTGACAACTATATTGATTCGACATCTTTTATCCTTAAGTAGTACCGCTCAACTTTATTTATCATATCGAATATAATCTACCTGCAGGGTTTACATGACAATCCTTATGAGCTCCTTAAGAGGACATCATCAACCCGATGTATCGGGACATGGATTCCATTTATAATCAACAGCCCATCATACATAAAATGTTATTACCCATTTCATAGAGGTTGTTGATCCATAATGAATCTCACTCTTTTATGAGTCAAAGTAATACACACTGCATATACATGTCCGTTATTATATCCGGATTAAGAGCACAAGCATCCATAATAACAGAGGTGTTTGTTCTCTTATGTAGTCAGTACAAAGAGAACAACCTCAAGTGGTCCTGTTCATTACACACAAAGTGTACTAGTGTAAACCTATAGTCAAGATAGACTAATACCAGATTACACTACAACCTTTCCAATAGATTGTCCAAGTCCATCTAGGTTGTGAACTATTTATATACTCTATAGGAAACTGATAATATGATCTTCTGTGTGACACCACACACCGTATTATCTACAATATAGAATATCAAACATTTGTATTAACACTTGCAACAAATACAATATGCAAACATTTGCCCATATAATTCTCATTCAAAATTTAAGAAAATAAGGTTACTACAAAAGTGATGCTTTTAGTATATAACCCTAGCAGAAGACCTGGTATTTACTTTGGAAGATAGGGATTCTAGGAAATCTACCTCAAGTTATGTATTTACTTTGGGAGGTGGAACCATTATGTAGAGGAGTATCATATTGCTAATTCCACCATGGAAGCCGAGTATGTGGCAGCCTCTGAGGCAGCTAAAGAAGCGGGTTGGCTCATAATCTTCTGTTGGACTTGGATATGGTACCTAGTTTGCCTAAGGCTATTACACTTTATTGTTATAATAGTAGTGCAGTTGCAAACTCGAAAGAACCACGAGCCTATAAGATAGGAAAACACATTGAGCGCAAATACCACCTGATAAGAGATTTCATAAAGAAAGGAAAAGTTGTTGTGATCAAGATAGTATCAGCCGACAACCTAGCTGATCCCTTTATAAAGAGCTTACCAGCTAAGGCTTTTGTTAGTCATGTTGAGGGAATGAGAGTCAGATCTGTAGCAACATGTCTTTAGGTATAAGTGGGAGATTTGTAACAGTATACTGAAAAGTAATGCTTTATGTATAAGTGGGAGATTGTTAGGGTTATATACTAAAAGCATCACTTTTGTATTAACTTTATTTCCTTAAATTTTGAATAAAAATCATATAGGCAAATGTTTGCATATTGTATTTGTTGCAAGTATCTGATATTCTATATTGTAGATAATATGGTGTGTGGTGTCAGACAGAAGATCATAGTATCAGTTCCTTATGGAATATATAAATAACTCACAACCTAGATGGACTTGGACAATCCATTGGAAAGGTTGTAGTGTAATCTGGTATTAGTCTATCTTGACTATAGGTTTACACTAGTACACTTTGTGTGTATTAAATAGGACCACTTGAGGTTATTCTCTTTGTTCTGACTACATAAGAGAACAAATACCTCAGTTATTATGGATGCTTGTGCTCTTAATTCGGATAAAATAACAGACATATATATGCAGTGTGCGTTACTTTGACTAATAAAAGATTAAGATTTATTATGGGTCAACAACCTCTATGAATTGGGTAATAACATTGTATGTATGATGGGATGTTGATTATAAAAGGAATCCATGTCTCGGTACGTCGGGTTAATGGTGTCCCCTTAAGGAGCTCATAAGGATTGTCATGTAAACCTTGCTGGTGGATTATATCCGATATGACAGATAAAGTTGAGTGGTACTACTTAAGGATAAAAGATGTTGATCAATATAGTTGTCAGTAACTTAATTTGATCGACGGACATTCGATATCTTAACATGGGAAGCCAAATGATCATATAATAAAAGGAGCCCATAGTTATAATTTAGGATTAGGAATGTAGTGCAACAATAGCTCTCTAGTGGACCGAGCTATTGTTAATGGGCCTGGGTTGTGTGTTCGAGCTGAACATGGGATACACAGATCCATTAGGAGATCTAACCCTAATTATCCTCATGGTCCCTGTTGTAGCCTTATATATATCCTCTATTCTTTGGTCGTCATATACTTATCAGTTATAAGAAGCTTTCTCCAAATTCGTGATTCACATAAGGAGAGAAAGGAAGGGCTGCGAAGGAGAGAAAAGGTCGGGAGATCGTCGTCCATACGGCGTCCAACCTGAGGAAGGAATACGTGCAGAAGATCTTGGGGTCGTGACTGTTCGAGATTATTAGGAACTGTTGTCTTCTTCCCGTCGCAGGTATAATTCGTGAACCATAGTTTTCGTCTATGAAGGGTTAGAACATGTTTATATTTGTTTAACTTTCTATCCATCAAAACGCACACCAAACTAAGGTTTTGCGAATCTCCAGTTCCATCAAATGTCTTCTACAATATTTTGCTAGACCGTAGATACATGACAACCTTTTGGTACTATCTATTTTTCATCAGTGCTTTAAGTATATGAATGAAAAGGGGGTAGTATGTACATAATTTGCTGATGTCGATCCTTTCAAAGGGGTTAAAGTTTACGTTCTGATGCAAGGTTATACAAACCTCGTGATCGGAGACCTTCTGATGATAAGCCATCGCATCTGGTTTTGGATAAAGAAGTAGAGATTAAGGGCAAAATAGAAGAAGCATCTACTGATCAGACGGTAGAAGAACCTCTAGTTATATACCTAAAAGGTTCTGTGTAGAAGAAACTAGTTGACGAACCCTTGACGATCCACTTGAAGGGACCTGTGTGGAAAGAGCCTACAAGAGTGTCATAAAAGGCCCAGTCAGGGGGTAGTGCACCTTTTGTTGTTCACCTACACAAGAGCAAAGCCAACATCAAGAAAGAAGAACCACATGTCATTGACTTGCGGACCAAGAAAGAAGAACCGTTTATGGTTGATCTTCGCCAAAGCAAGCGTCCAGTTCAACCGGATGAGCCCTTTGTTATTGACCTGACTCGTGTTACTATCACTGCATAAGCAAGTGTTGTAGATAAACCTTCATGTATTAAACTTCCCGAGGATGTGTTCCCAGAAGAAGAAATCATGTTCATACCTAATGAAAGAGTTTATGCTTTTGACTATTTTGATCTTCTTGCGGATAGTTTAAGGACTATTGACTCTTTGTGCTCCCTTATCAAGGATACAAAGCTGTCACTGCCTGTGTCTATTTCTTCTAAAGATAGTACTCCATGTCTATCATACGAAGATTCTTATTTTCAAGTGTCAGCTAGATCAATTGGTGAAACATCAATTATATTTGGTCGGGCTGAGGTTCATAAAGAAGCTTTGGTCGACGAGCCTGAACCAGATTATGGTAGAATGCAATTATATCGATATACCCCTCAAGCAAAGAATATCATCCAAAGAATAGTCTATGACTTAAATAGCCAGCAAGGCCTCAATTTTGGTAAAGATCGTCGCTTACCATTACGAATCCTAACTCCGAAAGGAAAACTGCAAGACTACTATTACCGTACTCGATTTGGACTGGGATATGTAACTCCTCCAACTATTGTAGAAATCTCTGATGAAGAAGACAATGATACATGTTCTCATTCTTTTGATTCTTTACTGTGGAATTCAGATCATAGTATTGGGATAGTATTTAAAGATGTCTTCTCAGCTTATATGATATCGGGTGATCAAACAGAGAAAGATGACCTTCTATGGAACCTTTTAGTATTGAACCTTGGGCACAACAGTTGGATACTCAATGGGAAATGAGATTTGAATAATAGGAACCTCCTACTGAAGATGAAGTTGTTCAAATTAATGTTGGTGATTCAAAATCGCCTAAATCGATATACATCAGTAAAAGATTATCTGATGAAGATAAACATTCGCTCTTTGAGCTTATCAAAGAATATATATATGTCTTTGCTTGGAGTTATGAAGATATACTTGGGCTTGGTACACAGATAGCAAAGCATCGACTTAATATACTTTCTAATGCTAAACCTGTCAAGCAACAACAGCGACGATTCCGTCTAGATATGATGGAGGCTATTGCAACTAAGGTGAAGAAACTCATAGACATTGGCTTTGTTCGAGAAGAACAACATCCTGATTGGGTTGTGTCACGACCGGCACCCTAGAGTAAGGGCACGAGAAGTGGGTACGTCCAGCCTACGTTACAGTGTCGGTGGTAGAACGCTGTCCTATATCACAACATCTAACAATATAAGGTACCTGTACAGTATATACACTCGAAATGGAGGTGACATAACAGAATACAGTCTCAATCACAACTAAGGTAGAAATACGATAAGATAGATATGAAAGGAGTCCACAAAGAGATACAAATAGATAGAGAGTCTAACTTTCTAAGATATCACATAATCCAGAAACATCCTAAAACTCAAATCAGTAATCCAGGGAAATAAATACATCAGATAATTACTACTCTAGACTAAGGGTGTGTCATCCACTGCTAATGGATCCTGTTGGAGATCCAAGTCACAGCAATCCTTTAGGGTTGTCCCATAGTACGTGGTACAGAGCGCCTCGTCCTCATCCTCTATAATATTTTCTACGGGTCCAGTCAGGACAGGAGCGAGCACAATACATCTCATACAAATTATAACATATTGGGAAATATAAACATGCTAGAGAGTAAGATACATGAAACTGAAAGAACAACTTGATATAAAAAGAGAGACTGTAAGTAAATAGCTATAGTATATATAAGAGAACTATCAGTGACTAGTGATTCAGAGTACAAGATAAACATGTGAACAGCTGGATGTGATTCATGGCTATACTAAAGAGGTATTCATAACTACACTACTTTGGAATTATTCACATGTTTAGTTCTACTCCCCCATCCCCAATCAATACACAAGGATCCAGTCAAGTTACGTTAAGATTCATGACTATGCTACTGGCTCATAAAGAGTGATTCATGAATAGATTCGTAAAGGCTCTGTGATTCATGAGAGTACAGGAATCACAAGCATATTCATGATAAATTCATGATAATAGAAGCATGAAATATATGATGTAAGTGAAACACATGAGACATGAGTATCTGATGCTTCCGAGAGGGATAACATCTCATGAAGGGATCTATATAGTACCAATCCATGTTACCAACGTGTCAGCATCAAGTAAAGTAATCTAAAGCAGGAATATAATCCTAAGCAAGATATGAAATAATCAGAGAATGTACTCGCCTGGTATCCTGAATATCAGAAGAGAATATACTGTCTGAAGAGTGGTGTCTAGCGCCTATACAACAGTACAAGTCACAACATGTCCAGAATGGTAATATAAAGCATTATGATGTATTCTACATGTTGTTTGGGTCAATCTAGACCAAAGTCAACCCTTGGTCAACTCTGGTCAATAGTACTAGTCAAACTAGGTCAACTAGGTCAAGCCTAACCCAAGCAAGCCTCGCTAAGCCTAACCAGTCTATCCTAGCAAGCACACATCATTACAAGGCTATACAAGCCAACAAACACATATTTCATATATAAACATATATGTATATACACTCATATATACATAGCATGTATACATATTCAACAATAGGCATAATATAGGAATCAACTCAAGTCAAGGTTATACATACAAGCATATATATGTAAATTGTATATTCATGAATGGTAGGCATACATCAATATGGATGTGATATATATAACATTATACATTGCAAGCAATCAACTCTAATATAACACAAGCTCTATACTCAACTCAAACTAAAACTAACATACATGAAGAATATATATATATATATATATATATATATATATATATATATATATATATATATATATAGGGGATCATAGAGTGAAAGATATAATGTATGTGTGTGTAGGGTCTGTCCTGATCAGGGCAGTAAAGGTTCAGTTTACATGTGTTAAATTGCAAGGATAGTTGGGTCATGCCTATAGACTACAAAACATGTTGAAACCAACTTAACATATGAATTTAGCATGTAACCACTCAACTGAAACATTTCGAAACAGGGAACAACATATATATATGGGTTAATTGTTCAGGTTATGAAAAACCTATACAAGTTTTAATGAATACAAACCCAACCCACAACCTAAGGGCTAACCCAGCATGCATTCATCAACTGTCACGACCCGCACCCACTGTTAGGGCACGAGAACGTAACAACGCCCAGCCTACGCCGTAGTGTCAGCGGTAGAACGCTGTCCTAAGTCTCAATGCATCTAACAGTATAAGACTAAACAGTTTATACTCCCCGAATGGGGGTGACATAGCAGAATGTAAACTCAATCACATCTAAGGTAGAGCATAAAGGAAGATAGATAAAATATGAAATCGAAAAGAGATACAACAGATAGAAGTCTATGTGTCTAAGATACAAACTCAGAATACATCTCAAAACTCAAATACAGTAATCCATAAATACAACTCAAGATGACTGAAAATAAACTATAAGTAAAAACCCTAGCTATCTATGTAACCTCTACTGTGTCTCCTCTAGGCTAGCAGGCAATCTCCAAGCCATCTGTAAAATTTATCAACGGGTCCAGTCAGGACAGGAGCGAGTACAGTACATCTCAACAATATCATAACAGGTTAGGAAATATAAACATGTTAGAGATTAAGATACAGGATCTGAAGAAATAACATGATAAAAAAGAGAGAGACTGTAAGTAAATAGCTACAATATATAGAGAACTATCAGTGACTAGTAATTCAGAGCACAAGATAGTTATGTAAACGGCACGATGTTGTACACGAGTAATCTACAGAGGTTGTACACGAGTAATCTACTGGATTGATTACATAACCACTTCTACTCCCCCGTCCCAATCAATACACAAGGATCAAGCTAAGTTATGTTATTGCACACGAAGTATAGTCGCACACGAGATCATGTGAATACATGAATATACACGATTTCATACGATTTGTACACGAATGTTACGAATACAAGGAGTACACGATGTTCACGATAAAGTACACGAACACGAATACCCGATGTATCCGCTAAGGGGATAACATCGCACAACAAGATCCACATAGTACTAATCCGTATTTCCAATGTGTCAGCATCATGTAAAGTAATCTAAAGCAGGAAATATAATCCTAAACAAGATATAAAATGATCAGAGAATGTACTCGCCTCATATCTGAATGTCCAAGGTAAAGATACTGTCCGAGGAGAGGTGTCTGGCTCCTAATTAGAACAGCACAAGTCACAACATGTCCAGAAGGGTAATATAAAGTACTACAATACATTCTACATGAATCTAGGTCAAACTAGGCCAAAGTCAACCCTTGGTCAACTCTGGTCAACTGCACTAGTCAAACTAGGTCATATCCTAACCCAGCAAGTCTTACTAGGCCTAACCAAGACTATAGTAGCAAGCACACATTAATACAAGGCTATACAAGCCAACATACACCCAACTCTATATAGCATGTAATTATTCAATACTCAAATAGGCAAGAATTCACATTGGATATACACTAGGTAATCTATTACTTTAAGCTATATATGTCTACACATATATACACATACATATATTGGTATTCAACATTAGGTCTATAATCATGGCATTTCAAATGGTTATATAAACTTATATATTACAACACAATATGCTAACATATATATAATATACATATATAGCTAAGTTAACTATATTCATAAATACTTATTTAAGAGGCTATGTGTGTGTATGTGAACATGGCAAAGGGGCAAGTGAGGGTTAAATGGGCATACTTAGTGTATACATATCAAAGAGTGTCAAAGTGTAAGTGAACAAAGTGTCAACTGTGATAGTGTCAACATAGTGTAAGGGGGTACATGAGGTAATATAGGATTTGTGTTGACATAGAACATTACATCTCATTAACTTGTATATTACATACATTACATCTATTATTACATTACATTCATGCTTGCATTCATTCATCGTTCATTTATTCTCTTGTACCACTATATGTACCATACATTACATACTATGGAACCTACATATTCATTACAAGCCATACTTATACATGCTTAATTAAATAGGATACTTACACCTCATACATCATTTCTTTAACCATTTACTCATGCTTGTATTCTCTATTTAGTTACATAATATATATACATTAACATGGGTTAAAATCAAATAGAACATTATATTATACACAAGGGTGCACAAAATGCATATGCCGAATAGTAACTCCTACTAATAATCAATACTGTAGCATCTCAGCATGAATTAAAATTTAGGATTAAAGTATATTATAGATCTATGTGTTAGCTTTTCGAAACTTCAAACGAATCGCATTTTCGTTTCCGAAAACTCCCGGAATCGCGAAAACACCGAGAACGCGTTTGTCTTTCGTACAGCTGACACTCAAATAATTCTCTAGAAAGTTATAGAAAGAATTAGGCCTATTAATACATGTTTTTGGAAAGCTAACTTCAATACGCTTCTTTTAAAAAAAATGGGAGATTAAACCGAGCTTTGAGCTAGAAGTTATGACATTTCTAAGTTAGGGCTGAAATTAAAAACGTGGATAAAAATCATGACGGATTTAGATAGTTTGAGCCAAAAGAATACACAATATATATCCTAATCATCCACAACAATAATAGCAATAATAATATGAGGAACCACACTCACAAACTTGATTATATAATCATTATGAACCATTTATTACATATATAAATATAGATACACTCTCATTACAATATATATATATATATAAATCTATATATGTAACATGAACACATCCACAACACAAAGGACACTCCTATGACCTCCAAATGGACACAAAATGGAGATACAACCATGGGGGTCATTTCTATGGGTTCAAAATAGACCTATATGCATGAGGAAATGAAAAGGAGAAGAGATTTATACCTCCCGGTAGATCGAATCGAAGAAAAGCCTTCCCGGAGCGACACCGACACGTAGAGATTCTAAAAGGACACGAACGAGCTCCGAATCCTCCCAAACTTGGGTAGCTTCCTCCTTGGCTAGAATGGAGAAGGAAATAAGAAGATTTGGTGGTGAAATGGAAGGATTTGGTGGAGAAATTGCTAGGGATTGCTCTCTAGGAATTTGGGGAAGAACAAGAGAGAGAAAAATAGATGGATAATGACAAATAGGAGGCTCAATCCTATCCTTATTGTGGCTGGCCATAAAGGTGGTTTTGTCCTATTAGGAAAAGTCCAAAAGCCCCTACTAACCTATTCTATGAGTATTAGGAAAGGGCTAATTGGTTGGGGCTAAATTAGTCATTCTAAAGTCTCTAATCACACTAACCTTATCCATAATAATTAGTCTAACCTCTAACTAAAATATTTCTATCATGTGGACTAAAATTAATATCATGTGGGACATGTCTAACTAGTGTGTGGGTCCCACTAGAGTCAAACTACCCCCGGGTCTCCGTTTCAAGTCAGATTGAGTTGAAATTCGAACCCGACTCAAATAACCCCAAAACAATATCATAAATAATAAAATAATATCAAAATAATTCAAAGAGGTCAAATGCAAAAATATCCTTAGGCCAAAAATGACATTAAAATATCATAATCACATGGTTAGGCTCTAGGTCAAACAGTCTCTAGGGTTTCACTAGCAAAACGTCAAAACCACAAGTCATTGATTTAAATAATGTTAAAATGATTTAAAATCACCAAAAATCATATCATGAATTAAATATCATTATTAAAATAATTATAAACATGAAATTTTAAAATTACCCTAATTTGGGAAACTGGGTGCTACAACTCTACCCACCTTAGAAAAATTTTGTCCTCGAAATTTAAGATCGATAGTACTCCTTCTAGAGCCTCTAACCTACCCAATATCTAAGGTAACACTTCCTAACACTGGAATAATAAACGGACATCGAAAAAGTGTCAATCTAGGAATACCTCCAATACTGCTCTGCTGTACGGCGGTAATGGAACTTCATTAAAATATGGACTGGAACCTATATCCAAGGGACTGGACCTATTTTAAAGTGGTCTTAACTAAGGATGAAAAGGAACTGATCATAGGCTATAGGTATGATCAAACTATTATCTTCCTATTAACCATCTATTAATACATTCTATTACCATAGGAACGATGCATTACTAAGACATATAGGCCCCTATCTCTCATAACACATTTATACTCACCAAAAGACTAGTACATCCTATCAAGGCTGATACTATAATCTCTCATAAATCTCATAAGCTACATGTTTAGAGACACACATCCCCACATCAAGGACTAACCTATATATATCTACAACTGATACGAATGGGGTGACGTCCCTATTTTCCAACAATCAAGGTCTAAATTTTTTTTTTCTAAATCATGCTATTTGAAGGAATAGTATACAAGGTCAGGGCATACCGTAGCAGTTGGAAGTCTCACCTAGGTACACTAATCATTCTAGGTCAAAACAGTACTATGGTATCAACACACAAACAATCTAGGGTGTCCTAATTGGGAAGGTAAGGGAACAACAATCATCAAGGTTGTAGGGCTGTCTACCATCCTATATAAAAATTGGTTATTAACAAGCAACTAAGAAATTATTAAAAGGTTACTATTCCATAAAATGGCAAAAATTGAAAATTTAGGCACAACAAATCACAAATAGATTTTTGTCTTGACACGATCTAAGTTGATCAATTTTGGGATAAACGAGATTTGGGTAAGAAGGAAAATCAATAAAATCAAAGTATGAGCACGAGCATCCAATGATGGAGATTCAGGTCATGATTAAATTTAATTCGACTGAGTACGAATACGAGGTTCATAGACGATAAAAAGATTTCAAGAAGAATTGTCAAGGCTGTCGCGAATGAGACTCTAGGGTCAAGTTTAACTATGTCTCCATTCTCGTAGATTGATACATGAAAAAATGAACCAAAGTGCAATAGGTTGATCAGACCATCATGTACCAGTTCTGATTAGACAATATGTTAGTGGGTGGCCACCCAATAAAATATGTCATGACCAAGCTCAAAAATAGATAAGCTTGCAAAACTAAGGCTAATTTAGCAGCATAAGATATAAGGGTGGTAATGATGAAAGGAATTACATAGTCCAAGTTTTTTAACCAACTGGTCAAGTAATCAGATAAGGTACAAGGTTAAGCATCTAAGGAAACAAGAAGAACACCATCACATGTCGGGTCGAAAGAATTGAGTCAAGGCTGGATTTCTAATTGAAATAAGAAGAAATTTAGTATAATGGTAGAGGTTATAGTTTAGCCAGTTGACCAGAAAATCATATCAAGAAAATAGAGTACAAGAAGATGGGTTTTACTGGGACATGATATACCTACACGAAGGTGAGCTCGTCTAGGTCTTGCATATAAGATTTGTTGGAGGGTAACAGCTAGTATTACATTCCGAATATCAAAGTCATGATAAGGAACGTCAAGGATCTCAATTAGAAAGTGGGAGTTCAAGAGGTGGTAATTAATACACAAAAATAATGAAGATCGAGTTAGTCATCTGCTTCTGATACTCTTAAGTTCATCTGGTCATAACTTGCCAATCATATCTTTACCTCACCAGTCTCCATATGAAAATTTAACCTTTACTTAAACCCTTACCATGACTACCGTAGGCAATTCCCAATTTCCAAACATCACTCTTGAAGCACAGCCCTCACATTTAGGAATCAACATTAACCATTTATTTAAATTTCCAAGTTCTTTCACCTTGTCTTAATTTTGACCCAAAACCTCTAAATCCCGTTTACGAATTCCTTGAACTTGTTCAAATTGTTCTCCTCATATTATTTAATTTAAATCTATAGGCCTTACAAAACTTATCTTTCATCATAAAATCAACTTCCGTATTTTCTTCGACATAAACCCTTGAATATTATTCTCCTAAAAATATTTCACAACAATCTCTAAACTTCCATAACTTTGTGCTCTCTCTATCCCTAGTCATTTCCTCGTAACATCTTATTTAATATCCTTATTAAACACAATTAACTTCTCTTTTCTATTACTAACCTTCTACATAGCCTCAGAGTAAAAGTTTTCCCCAGAATCAATAACCAAGATTTTCTAAGTTCTCAAAACTAGGTTGACCTCTGATATCCACATTAGTTTTGAATACACCTATAAACTATCTCATAACCCCAAAATTTCTCTAAATGTAATTGTTTCCAGATTGGCAGTATACATCTCTTTATTCTATTCGAGACCTTTACCACATTTCTATCTCAAGTTTCCATATGGAACACTCCACATTTGATTTCCTTTAGATCATCATAAAGTAACCAGTTACGTCTTCTCTGAGCTACATAATTTATGTCACTTCCTTAACATTTCTCAGGCAAAATGATATGAAGATTCAAGAGTTGTCAAGGTATAGCTGACAGAATTATATACGAGATAGGAAATTGATATAATCAGGACAGGTATATAAGACAAGAAATGATGGTAGTAAAAATATTGGCAGGAAAAGAATGATAATAGAATCTGTTCTGCTTATCTATTTAAAAGAGGGACCCATTTTTTTTGAAACAAGAATTATAATACCAAATCCAAAATAAGGCCTAGCAAAATCATTGGTTTATTGTATTAAGAAGAAATAAATTTTTGTAAGAAGTTACACAAGGTTTATAAAAATAGCTAAAGCTACATCCTAAGTAAACAATGAGAAACAAAACAAAACAAAAATAATTCCTTCTTTTTTTTTTGAATGATTGAAACAAAAGTAGCAAAAATATGTTCGAAAATATTTAAGGTAAAATCTGATAATCATATGCGTCTATCCAAAATCATGGTACTCTAAATCCTCGTCATACTAGTGAGCAGGGCTACGATAATCACAGAGTCCTTGACTTATGCACATATCTCTTGAATCATGGTATTTAACATTTTTGCGATGCCGCTAGCTTGGCTGCGAAAACCTTAAATTTCCACACCCAAGAAATATATACAAAATCAGACTATATGTCCTCACCATGCTGGCTAATGTGACTATAGAAGACAAGATTTCCATAACTTAGATGACCTAGCCCATATAATTTCATCTTGCCAAAAATTAAATTAAATCAACAATAAATACCAAAAAAATTAAATTTATCAACGAACATCAAAATTCAGAAATGAACAAAATCCTTCAAATCATATAACTACAAACTCGGATGCTATAGCTAACATCAAGATTCAAATTTCAACAATCTTCATCAAAATCAATAAATACAAACTCAAATTCAATAATAATCCATCAAAATTAAATTCAATAGCAGAAAGTAAAGATAAATCAAATCAAGGAAAAAAGAAACGAGTTTTCAAATCGGAGTTAAAAAAGATTCTCAAGGGTCGTCCCAGGAATCTCTCAAGGGTTCCTATTTGTGATTGAGTACCTTCAAAATATATCCTAATCCTACTGCAAGCTGTAGTGGTACTCTAATTCGAATACCACTAAACAAACTCAACCTGCATGGGCCACCACTAAAAACGTGTCACGACCCGCACCCACTGTTAGGGCACGAGAACGTAACAACGCCCAGCCTACGCCGCAGTGTCAGCGGCAGAACGCTGTCCTAAGTCTCAATACATCTAACAGTATAAGACTAAACAGTTTATACTCCCCGAATGGGGGTGACATAGCAGAATGTAAACTCAATCAATCTAAGGTAGAGCATAAAGGAAGATAGATAAAATATGAAATCGAAAAGAGATACAACAGATAGAAGTCTAAGTGTCTAAGATACAAACTCAGAATACATCTCAAAACTCAAATACAGTAACCCATAAATACAACTCAAGATGACTGAAAATAAACTATAAGCAAAAACCCTAGCTATGTAACCTCTACTGTGTCTCCTCTAGGCTAGCAGGCAATCTCCAAGCCATCTGTAAAATTTATCAACGGGTCCAGTCAGGACAAGAGCGTGTACAGTACATCTCAACAATATCATAACATGTTAGGAAATATAAACATGCTAGAGATTAAGATACAGGGTCTGAAGAAATAACATGATGAAAAAGAGAAAGACTGTAAGTAAATAGCTATAATATATAGAGAACTATCAGTGACTAGTGATTCAGAGCACAAGATGGTTATGTAAACGGCACAATGTTGTACACGAGTAATCTACAGAGGTTGTACACGAGTAATCTACTGGATTGATTACATAACCACTTCTACTCCCCCGCCCCAATCAATACACAAGGATCAAGCTAAGTTATGTTATTGCACACGAAGTATAGTCGCACACGAGATCATGTGAATACATGAATATACACGATTTCATACGATTTGTATACGAATGTCACGAATACAAGGAGTACACGATGTTCACGATAAAGTACATGAACACGAATACCCGATGTATCCGCTAAGGGGATAACATCGCACAACAAGATCCATATAGTACTAGTCCGTGTTTCCAACGTGTCAACATCATGTAAAGTAATCTAAAGCAGGAAATATAATCCTAAACAAGATATGAAATGATCAGAGAATATACTCGCCTGATATCTGAATGTCCAAGGTAAAGATACTGTCCGAGGAGAGGTGTCTGGCTCCTAATTAGAACAGCACAAGTCACAACATGTCCAGAAGGGTAATATAAAGCACTACAATATATTCTACATGAATCTAGGTCAAACTAGGCCAAAGTCAACCCTTGGTCAACTCTGGTCAACTGCACTAGTCAAACTAGGTCAAACTAGGTCATGTCCTAACCCAGCAAGTCTTACTAGGCCTAACCAAGACTATCCTAGCAAGCACACATTAATACAAGGCTATACAAGCCAACATACACCCAACTCTATATAGCATGTAATTATTCAATACTCAAATAGGCAAGAATTCACATTGGATATACACTAAGTAATCTATTACTTTAAGCTATATATGTCTACACATATATACACATACATATATTGGTATTCAACATTAGGTCTATAATCATGGCATTTCAAATGGTTATATAAACTTATATATTACAACACAATATGCTAACATATATATAATATACATATATAGCTAAGTTAACTATATTCATAAACTTATTTAAGAGGCTATGTGTGTGTATGTGAACATGGCAAAGGGGCAAGTGAGGGTTAAATGGGTATACATAGTGTATACATATCAAAGAGTGTCAAAGTGTAAGTGAACAAAGTGTCAACTGTGATAGTGTCAACATAGTGTAAGGGGGTACATGAGGTAATATAGGATTTGTGTTAACATAGAACATTACATCTCATTAACTTGTATATTACATATATTACATCTATTATTACATTACATTCATGTTTGCATTCATTCATCATTTATTTATTCTCTTGCACCACTATATGCACCATACATTACATACTATGGAACCTACATATTCATTACAAGCCATACTTATACATGCTTACATTAAATAGGATACTTACACCTCATACATCATTTATTTAACCATTTACTCATACTTGTATTCTCTATTTAGTTACATAATGTATATACATTAACATGGGTTAAAATCAAATAGAACATTATATTACACACAAGGGTGCACAAAATGCATATGCCGAATAGTAACTCCTACTAATAATCAATACTGTACCATCTCAGCATGAATTAAAATTTAGAATTAAAGTATATTATAGATCTATGTGTTAGCTTTCCGAAACTTTAAACGGATCGCATTTTCGTTTCCGAAAACTCCCGGAATCGCGAAAACACCGAGAACGCGTTTGTCTTTCGTACAGCTGACACTCAAATAATTCTCCAGAAAGTTACAGAACGAATTAGGCCTACTAATACATGTTTTTGGAAAGCTAACTTCAATACGCTTCTTTTAAAAAAAACGGGAGATTAAACTGAGCTTTGAGCTAGAAGTTATGACATTTCTAAGTTAGGGCTGAAATTAAAAACGTGGATAAAAATCATGACGGATTTAGATAGTTTGAGCCAAAAGAATACACAATATATATCCTAATT
Organism: Iris pallida; assembly: GCA_029216955.1. Taxonomy (NCBI): domain Eukaryota; kingdom Viridiplantae; phylum Streptophyta; class Magnoliopsida; order Asparagales; family Iridaceae; genus Iris; species Iris pallida. Next base: position 20,833,239 of record JANAVB010013397.1, on the reverse strand, counting down.
ATCCACAACAATAATAGCAATAATAATATAAGGAACCACACTCACAAACTTGATTATATAATCATTATGAACCATTTATTACATATATAAATATAGATACGCTCTCATTACAATATATATATATATATATATAAATCTATATATGTAACATGAACACATTCACAACACAAAGGACACTCCTATGACCTCCAAATGGACACAAAATGGAGATACAACCATGGGGGTCATTCCTATGGGTTCAAAATAGACCTATATGCATGAGAAAATGAAAAGGAGAAGAGATTTATACCTTTCGGTAGATCGAATCGAAGAAAAGCCTTCCCGGAGCGACACCGACACGTAGAGATTCCAAAAGGACACGAACGAGCTCCGAATCCTCCCAAACTTGTGTAGCTTCCTCCTTGGCTAGAATGGAGAAGGAAAGAAGAAGATTTGGTGGTAAAATGGAAGGATTTGGTGGAGAAATTGCTAGGGATTGCTCTCTAGGAATTTGGGAAAGAACAAGAGAGAGAAAAATAGATGGATAATGACAAATGGGAGGCTCAATCCTATCCTTATTATGGCTAGCCATAAAGGTGGTTTTGTCCTATTAGGAAAAGTCCAAAAGCTCCTACTAACCTATTCTATGAGTATTAGGAAAGGGCTAATTGGTTGAGGCTAAATTAGTCATTCTAAAGTCTCTAATCACACTAACCTTATCCATAATAATTAGTCTAACCTCTAACTAAAATATTTCTATCATGTGGACTAAAATTAATATCATATGGGCCATGCCTAACTAGTGTGTGGGTCACACTAGAGTCAAACTACCCCCGGGTCCCCGTTTCAAGTCGGATTGAGTTGAAATTCAAACCCGACTCAAATAACCCCAAAACAATATCATAAATAATAAAATAATATCAAAATAATTCAAAGAGGTCAAATGCAAAAATATCCTTAGGCCAAAAATGACATTAAAATATCATAATCACATGGTTAGGCTCTAGGTCAAACAGTCTCTAGGGTTTCACTAGCAAAACGTCAAAACCACAAGTCATTGATTTAAATAATGTTAAAATAATTTAAAATCACCAAAAATCATATCATGAATTAAATATAATTATTAAAATAATTATAAACATGAAATTTCAAAATTACCCTCATTTGGGAAACTGGGTGCTACATCAACTGAAAATGAAATCAAACTAAACTCTAAAAAAAATGCATATATATAACAATGTATAACACTACACAGTACACTAGTTCACATTGTATCCAGTTAATGCATATTCATGTACTCGAACTCAATGCAACACACAGCTCAAAAACCAACCCTAACATGATGCCCATACATTCAACATTGCATTCAACTAGCATTTACATATTAAAAATGTAAATTGAACAATCGTTCAAAACCCAATGCATAATTATGAACTCAAAACTGTGCAGTTCAGTAAACTGGGAAAAATGGGGAATTCAATGCTCGAAACCAAACACAATTCACAAAGATGAACCCTACTATATCTAACATGTATACAGCATCCTAACTAACATGTAACCCATAGAATTTATCAAATGAAATCGAATTTAAACCACAACTTTCAAACTCTGAAAAGAAGAGTATCAGAATATTGGGGATTCTATGAAATATGAATCAAAACACAAGGAAACACATGAAAAAAAGGTCAGGGTCAAGTCGTACACGTGTCTAGAGTCCACACGAGTACCCACGTGTCCCTACGACTTGACACGTTGTGTCCAAGTCACGAAATACGCACAGACACCATCGCGTGCACAGACTGTATCGTGCTGCAATGCAGTCGCCTCGTGGACACGACACGTGACACATCATGCCACGTGGTCACGTCCACGTATAGCCCAACACTAGGGCTACATAATGGACCCTTCATGACATGTCCACGACGTGTCAAACGTGGACACGAAGCCCGTATCAGGCCGTGTCAGCACGTTTCGCACGCGCAGCGCAATCCCAATGCGCTCGACACCACGTGTCCGACACGCGACTATTCGACACAAGTCTTGGGGGCTGACAAGCATGTCATTGCCCCCTTCTTGATGCCAAATCCCAGGCCGCCACGTGCCCTGTACAGCGAGCACGAGGCCTCAAACAGCAGGGCAATGCCCTAGGCTGCTGCGAGCGTGTTCGTGTCCTGTTTGGACACGGACATGACTCCAAAATAGACACAAAGCATAGGGAAACCAATAAACACATGTAGATCTACATTCCTATTCAAATAGATTTTAAAAATAGCAATAAATCACTCTTTGAGGCATTTAATCAAACACTTGTATATAGGTTATGATACTTGTCCGATACGGACATAAAATCAAATGCAATTAACACCAAACCTTCACTACATTTAGGGGACACCTAGATCTAGGCTACCATGCAAAGAAAACAGAATTTTAATAAAATTTGAAGGTTTTACCTATAGGGTGCAAATGACCAAGAAAAGCCCTAAATCGATTGATTCCCGTTGCTAGCCAAATCCTCCAAATTGCTCATAAACTGAAATTACTCTCTATGAATATCGAATGGAGGATAATTAGAATCTATTGCAAAAGATTTGGATCAAAAAGTATTTAAAATGGATTTAATATGAATTAGGGAAGATGGGAATTACCTTTCCTTTCTAAAAGTTGGTTCAACACAAAAGATGCAAGAACAAAGGAATGAGAGATTATATAGGGGGATTCCCAATGTATGGCCGGCCACTATAGGCTAAGTTAGGGTTAGGGTTTCCTTATTAGTCTATGGGCCAAGTTGCATTAGTCATAGAAATAAATTCCTAAGTCATAAGTCATTGAACCTATTAATTATTCCTCATATTGAAACTAGATTCTAAATGACTAAAATAGGGTTGACTTAAGTTAGACTAGTGTCCCACCATGCTAACCAAGTCACCATAGCAGGGTCAACATCTAGGTTAGTCTACAAAGTCTCAATTAGCTAAAGTCAAAAATAGCAATCACCAATTCAATAAATTAAAATAAATTCAAAATTTCTCAAATAACCAAAATACCCTCAAGCTAAAATATGGTAGTGACAAATCTACCCTCCTTAAAAGAATTTTGTTCTCGAAATTAAAAGACAAAACTAAATAGATGAGAAGGATAGACAATCATACCTCAAGGTCCAAAAAGATATGGGTATCGCTCGATCATCTCATCCTTCCGCTCCCAGGTAGACTCTCCTGGAGAATGATGCCACCATGTGACGCGAACCAAGGGTATCGCCTGGTTTTTTAGTACCTTCTCTCGGCGATCTAGAATCTCCACTGGCTGCTCTGGATAACTAAGAGTAGGTCCTAGCTCAATCTCCGAATGGTCAAGTACATGGCTAGGATCAGCCATATACCGTCTCAACTGTGATACGTGGAATACGTTGTAGACGCCCATTAATGCAGGTGGCAAGTCTATCCTATATGCCACGTCACCGACTCTCCCGCTGATCACGAAAGGTCTGATGAAGCACGGTCTAAGCTTCCCACCTCCACCAAAACGTATGGTACCACGAGTCTGAGATATCCTCAAAAAAACTATGTCTCCGACCTAAATACAAACAAGGTCTCAAGTTACTAAATAATCAAACATGATAAAATAACACAAACAAACAACCTACTTCTAATCCTATCTCTAATCTGTACCTCAAACTCCAAAGGACTCCGATGGCTATCGGCCCAATGCCGATGTCTGTCCTGCGCCACACGAAGTCTGTCCCTAATGAGCTTCACCTTTTTGACTGCATCAACAACCTTCTCAGGTCCCAATAAAGCTCGCTCTCCAACATCATTCCAAGATAAGGGTGCACGACATCTCTGCCCGTACAGAGTCTCGAAAGGTGACATCTCAATGCTAGCCTGAAAACTGTTATTGTAAGCAAACTCCACCAAGTATAGGTGATCCTCCCAGGATCCTCCAAAATCCAAGACGTACGTCTGCAGCTTATCCTCGAGTGTCTGAACAGTCCTCTCTGACTGTCCGTCCATCTGAGTACCCAAACTAGTCTGCAGACTCCGCCAAAAATGGGAAGTAAAGCGATTATCCCGATCCGAGACAATACTGATCGGAACTTCATGAATCTAGACAAACTTGTCGCATGTATATCTCTACAAGCCTCTCAGTAGACGTACCCACTTTAAATGGCAAAAAGTGGACCAATTTGGTCAACCTGTCTACGATGATCCAAATCGCGTCTTTTTCTCCTGGTGTACGCGGTAATCTAGAAACAAAATCCATCGTGATGCGCTCCCACTTTCAATCTGGAATGGGCAATGGCTGCAACAAACCTCCTGGCCTCTGCCTCTCTGCCTTAACCTGCTGACAGACCAAACATCTGGCTACGAAGTGAGCTACCTCCCGCTTCATCCCATACCACCAGACGTGCTCCCTCAGATCCCTATACATCTTGTTAGCACCAGGATGTATAGAGTACTAAGATCTGTAAGCCTCCTACATGACCTGCTTCCTGAGCTCTCCACTAGGCACACACAGCATAGAATCGTGCCTCAAAGTGCCATCCTCTGCAAGAGTAAACTCACCATCCACTAGCCCTGCTCGAACCTGCTCTCGGATACACTACAGAGCAACATCCTCGAACTGCGTTGAGTTGATCCTCTCCATTAAGTCCGACTGAATTCGAAGGCCCCATATCTGCATTTGAACTCCAGGCACAATCACCTCAATCCCCAGGCTCTCCAAGTCTGCTAGCAAGTGACGATCCATAGTCAAACACATGGTTGTCGGATACCTACTCAAGGCATCAACAACCACGTTGGCCTTTCCTGGGTGATACTGTAGTGAGATATCGAAGTTCTTCATCCGCTCTAACCACCTACGTTGCGTCATGTTGAGCTCCTTCTGTGTAAACACATACTTCAAGCTCTTATGATCTGTAAAGATCTCCTTCCTCTCTCCATATAAGTATTGTTTTCACAACTTCAAAGAAAAAATCACTGCTGCCAACTCCAAGTCGTGGTAGGGTAGTTCTTCTCATGGGAACGTAACTGCCTGGAAGCATAGGCAATCACCTTTCCATGCTGTTGCAAGACACAATCCAACCCCTTTCCTGAAGCGTCACTGTAGATAGTGAACCCTCCCGATCTTGATGGCAATGTCAGAATCGAAGCTGTCGTCAGCTACTTTTTCAACTCATCAAAAGCAACCTGAAACTCCTATGACCAAACAAAATCTGCATCCTTCCGGGTCAGCCTAGTCAACGTCTCTACAATTCGGGAGAAATCCTGTACGAACCTCCTGTAATAGCCTGCAAATCCCAAGAAGCTCCCGATCTCTGCTACTGAACTCGAAGCCGACCAAGCCTCAACTGCCATGATCTTCTTCGGGTCCACTGAGATCCCATCTCCACTCACCATATGACCCAAGAAGTCAACTCTGTCCAGAAAGAACTCACACTTCGAGAGCTTGCCATATAGCCTCTCCCTCCTGAGTGTCTCCAGAACCACTCTCAAGTGCTCCTTATGCTCCTTCTTAGTCTTCGAATACACCAGGATATCATCGATGAACACCACCATGAACTTGTCCAAGTACTGGTGGAACACCTTGTTCATCAAGTTCATAAATATCGTCGGTGCATTGGTCAGCCTAAACGGCATCACCAAGAACTCAAAATGCCCATACCGCATCCTGAAGGCGGTCTTTGGAATATCCTCCCTCTTCACCTTTACCTGATGATAACCTGACCTCAGATCAATCTTCGAGAAAACCCGAGCTCCGCTCAACTGATCAAAGAGATCATCGATCCGCGGCAGTGGGTATCTGTTCTTGATCGTCAGGTTGTTGAGCGCCCTGTACCCATCCTTCTTGGGTACAAAGAGTACCGACGCACCTCAAGGTGAAGAACTCGATCGGACGAAGCCCTTTTTCTGCAGCTCATCTACCTGCTTTTTTAATTCTATCAACTCACTATTGTTCACTCGATAGACATGCTGAGAAATTGGTTCCGTACCGGGAACCAAGTCTATCGAGAACTCAACATCCCTATCTGGTAGAAGTCCTGGCAACTCCTCCGGAAAGGCGTCCATAAACTCGGCAATCAAAGGATGTGGAGCCGCCTGTAACACCCCAGTCCTAAAATACGTAGGACTAGGAACGTAGACATGCCAGCTGTATTCATACGAAGTACACTCCAATATATGGAAACCTCGTATGAATACATAAGCTGTAAAATGCAGTAGAACCATAACTAATCTCATCCACAAAAAATAAATAAATAAAGGATATTATATAATGAGAATGAATTGTCTTGATACAATATATTGGGCGGAGACAAATCCACTACCAACAAAATAAGAAAAAATACATGAAAAATGTAATGATTGGCGAGCGACGCGAAGATGATCCAAGTGCAATCATTCTCGAAGAAATAGCGATGATCACGGCTAGAGCTAAAGCACCTGCGAAAGACAATAGCACACACCTGGAGAGATAATCAGGTCCTCAGAGGGACGTAACAAGACACATAATATTATGCCATATAAATTGAATAAATATTGCTCAAATAAAATAAGTCAATTAAATTTATAACATGGTCCAATACGCACCTACTGAACGAGCGTACCATTCCCCCAACCAAACAAGGACAGGAGATGGTAAACTAATTCACGGTGACGTATCTTTCCATGCTAAGAATCCAATATGGTATCCGAACCCCAACAAGGTTCAATACCTTCTCATCGAAGTAGTAAGTCACACCTACAACCAAACAAGGACAAGATGTGACGAACTAATCTGCGACAAGTTATTGTTCCAAGCCACGGTCAGATACAAGTACCAAAACCAAAAGTACTCGTACCTAACGGATAACGGTAGCCTACCGTTCTAAGTGAAATGTAGTTAAGAACAATCCTTCCTACGCATGGGCCCTGGCTGAATAGGATCGGCATAGTCCCCCCTTGGGGCACTAGAGGCCCAATCAATAAGAGCATGACGTTTCGCAGAATCGCCAGTGGCCGTTAGTAATCTTGGGTAAGCTGACCCGCGTCTCCGACGGAGCTCACGGGTTACAAAAGGAAAAGTGCATCGAAGCCCATACGCTAATGAATTGTCCTCCCCGCCCAATGCCTGCTTTGTTGTATCCACAACAGTAACCTCTATAACCGCTAAGTCAAACTAAGCATGCAACCTCTATTAGCGGTTATTCCTATCGCACGGCTTATACGCACCGGTGGCCAGCCAGTCACGTACTTCCGTATCCTACATACGACACACAACTTCGTGGTACAACGTGTCAAGGCCAATGAATGCAACACACAAGGTGGTCCCTTAAATCTAGGTTTAATGTGTAAGAAAAATAATACATAGCAGGAATATAAATGAACAGTAAGTTCTAACAGGTTATGCCATGTATCACAGTTTATTTTGTATAAAGAAAATAAATAATGCATGAAATATGAGCTAAAATAAATAAACAGCAAATGGCAAGGTGTCTTGCCTGGTAGTACGCCTGGTGTGCTGCAATGATCAAGCTGGCATGAACTGCGACTTTGGTGCAACAACTATACATGGTGACCTCGGGTGGTGGCACGGACAATTCTATTGGGTCCAGAAGGGTCAATTTAGTTATGGTGGACATAATGAAGGTACGGAGTTGGCTAGGGTCTAGGGAGAATGGAATTGGTCACGGACAGGAGAATAATTAAAGAAATTATGGATAATTAATATATATACGATTTTCTTTAGAAGTACTATAATTCTTGAAAAATATTTGTAAATATATTTATCAGTCAAAACATGTTTTTAGGTAATTACTAGAAATAATTCATTTAGGCAAATCCAAAGTTTTATCAACCAAAATTTTATTTTATTATATATATTTTAAAAAAAAACTATATTTTTATTAGTTAGAAACACAAATAAATCTATCCAATGTTCTACAGCTACAAATCCCTATTTTGTGAAACTATATATAGTTTAGATAGAAACATATCGTTAGTCCATAATATTTTGCTACAGAAAATATCTATATATATTTGGAAATTAGTTGATATATGTATATATAAAAAATATAGTTACAATAAATAACTAAATAAGGATACTAGAACTAGTACTACTATGCTATTCCTCCAAAATACTATATCCTCCCTACTGTTGAAAATACTTATAATAGTAAACAAAATATTTAAATACTGGTTTACACTTCTTGCAAAAAGGAATGCACAAAACAACAAAATAAATCAAAGCATAATATATACATTAGGACACTACCAAAAGAAACAAATAAATAACTAAATAAAAAAATAAAATAAAATAATAAAAGAAGAATTTTTTTTACTCTGTCTCCTCTCCTCAGAGGAGAGAGAAGAGCAAAGGAGGGTGCTGTGCTCATAGAAAAGGGGATCGAAAGAGAGAGAGAGAGCGGAGAGCGAGAGTGAGAGAGGGAGAGAAGCGGGTGAGGAAGTCGGAGGAACTGTGAGAGGAGAGGAGATCGGGGTCGGAAGCTGCGGTCGGCGAGAGGGTCTCGCGGGCGGCGAACTCGGGAGGCGCGATGGCGGCTCGGGACTGCGGCGGAGCGGTCTGGAGGCATAGGCGGATTTTGAGGGGGAGAGGGTTCGGCGCCGGCGGCTTGCGACGAGGGAGTGACGGAGTGCGGCGGACGGAACGGGAGGAGTTCGAGGCTGGCTCGGCGCGCTGGGGGTAGATCGAGTGGGAGAGGCGGCAGAAAGAGGGTTTCCGGCCGGTGGATGCTCGGGGAGGCGCCGATCCGGCGGAGGGTTTCAAGAGGGGTATGGCGGAGGCGTAGGCGGAGGTCGGCAGAGGAGTTTCGGGCTGGTGGAGGAATGGTGACCGCGACGCGGGAGTCGAGAATCGGTGAGGGGTGGCTAGGCTGAGCAGAGGCGGCGCGCACGCGACGACGGCGACACGCCATCCCGCGGCGGCGGCGGAGATAAGTCCTGGCGGTGGTGGTCTAAATTTTTTGGGGTTTTTATTTTTATTTTTCTCTGGTGTCATGGTGTGATGGTTGGCCGAGAGTAGAGGAGGGTTGGCTGAGGGTCGTGGCCGGAGGTGGCGAGTGGTGATGACTTTTTGGATGAGGTCGGTGGTTGTCATGTTGGTGGTGGCGGTGGTCGCGATTATGACGATGGTGATGGTGTTTGGAGACGAGGTGGAGGAAGACGTCCGGTGGCATGGTCAGGCCAAGGAGGTGGTGGTGGTTTTGAAGTGGTTTGGGATATTGTGAAAAGGGGGTTCGGGAGGAGAGGGTGTGTCGGGGTGACGGGGGTGATCGGGGATACGGTGGTTGTACGGGTGGTGGCAATGGGGAGATAGAGAATTGGCCGGGGCAGCGAGGAGACGGTGGTCGGGACAGATAGGGTTAGGAATTTGGTTTGGAATTGGTTGTATCGGGGTTGTGTCCTGCGCGACACCTAATAGGATTGTGGAGGATGGGTGTCCGGTGTGTCGGACACGGGAGCGATTCTATATGTAAAAGAAAAATAGTGGATGTAACTAGGTTGACACGGACACGATGCACGTATATTTGTGGATTATTGGTGAATGATAAAAATTATGGAGGAGTACCTGCCTATTTATAGGATGTGAAAATTCCCATTTGGATAGGATTATGAATATTTAAAATCCAATTAGATAATACGTAATTTAATTTAAAAATCAATCAAATCCAAATCCATATACAATTCAATTTAAATCTAATTAAATTTTTAGTTTAAAATCAAATAGAATAAATCAAAATTCAAATATTTGACTATTTAAATAAATCCAAAATTTTAAATCAAGGTTTAAATCGCCACAAAAATTTCCAAATATATTTTTCAAAATACCAATAATAATAATTTCGAAAATAATAAATATTTTTAAATATCTTTTTGAATAATAAAATATTAATATTAATAAATCTCAAAAATTATATTTTTATTTAAAATAAACTAGCAAAATATTTATGAAATATATGTACGTATGCACAAGAATATTATCAATAATTTGTTACAAACGGAAGGCTTTGTAAAATAAATAAAATAATAAAATTGGAAATTTTGGTACGATAACTAAAATAATTATTCTATAAATTATTTTGAAACTATAAAATAGAAAAAATATTTTTTTAAAAATATGTACGCTCGCACATATTCGCACTCGTCGAGCAATTTTGAAAAATAAAATTTTCGTACCCGACGTACAATACGACTACGTGACGTACAATACAAAATTTTAAATCAGTACCAAATTTAATAATAAATTAAAAATAGTAAAAAATTAGGGTTTTTACACCGCCTGCTCCTTAACTGAAATCCCGCAGAAAAGTCCGCTGCCCTGCTCCACCTGCCGTCGGATGTACTCGAACTCTGGCTCTCTTGGCGCTCCAAACAGAACTCTACCCCCTCGAAAATCTATGCTGGCGTGATACCTGCTCAACCAATCCATACCTAATACGATATCGTAGTTCGGTATTGGCATTATGAACAGACTCACCTCCAACTCTCGGCCTCCCAAAATAATACTCTACCCTCTGCAAACATCACTCACGAGGATAACACCACCCCCGGTCGTGGTCTTGCAGGTCCTAGGTAATGGTTTAGATACAAGGCAGTGTTTAATAACAAATGATATCGACATAAAACTGTGGGAAGCCCCGGAATCAAATAGAGCAAAAGCTGGAATGGAGTCGAGAAGAACCGAACCTACAATCAACTCCCCAATGGCTACTACATCCTCGGACACCATGGCGAAAGCTCGCCCCTGCTGACCTCCCCGAGCCTGCTGCTGATGCTGGATGAAGCTCTGCTGCAGAGTCTACAGTGGTCCCTTCTGCTGTCCTGCCGGAGCCTTGGCTCCCGCTTCCTGCACTGCTCTGCCTGTGAACTGAGCGCACTCCTTCAGCTGATAGTCAGCTGCTCCACATAGAAGGCACCTGTCCAATCTCTTCCTGTACTCATTCCACTCGTGCCCCAACTTTTTGCAGTAAGTACAGCTGGTGGTCTGCTGTCTCGGTGCCTGCTGCTGCAACCTCGGCTGCTGATACTGCACCTGCTGGAAAGGTGCCCGACCCTGCTGCAAAAACTACTGCGGCTGGAACTGCTGCTGATGTACCTGTCTTTGCGGCTGCTGGTGCTAAAAATGAGGCCTCTTGGCCTGGCCTCCGCTGCTGCTGGCTTCCTAGAAATCTTGACCTCTTTTTAGCTTCAACCCCAGGTCGTCCTCCGCTGCCATAGCTTCAGTAAAGATCTCCGTGAAGGTAGCATTCCTGTCACTCTTAGTCAGTGACCGAACCTCCCTGATCAACCCTCGGCGGAACTTCCTAGCCTTCATCTTCTTCGCCAGATCATCAATAAACCTGGCTAACCGGCAAAACTCTCCGACATACTCTGCAACTGTCTGGTTCCCCTGAACCAGACTCTCAAACTGCGCCTTAATGCCTCCTAGTGCCACATCTGGGAAGGACTGTTCCTGGAACAGCTCCTTGAACTACTTCCAAGTCTGACCCTCTACTCCCACTCGGGGATCTATCTGGTACCAGGTATGGGCTAAGTCCTGCATCTGACTGTCCTTTGCCTCAATATAAAGTCTGGCTGGTATCTCCGCCAGTCAAAAAATCTCCTCGATATGCTCAATCCAATCATCTGCATAGTGAATGCCCTCGGTGACCAGGAAGTCTCTAGGATACATCTTCTGGATGTTCTGGATATCCTTCTCCCTCCTGCAAGGCTGCTGCGGCCCCTGAGCAGACACCATCTCCACAGTCGTATGGACCAGCTGATGGGCCTCGTCGATCCCCTGACAAAAATCAGCAATCTGACGCTGCGGCTGCTGTTGATGAGACTCCAGAATCCTCTCCACGAAAGAGAATAGATGAGCAGCATCTACCATCCCTGCAGGTGGAGGCTACTACGGCGGAAGGATCTCAGGAATCATCGGGCTCTGCCTCCTAACTGCTGGAGGTGCTCCTCCAAAAACAGCTGAAACTGTAGAAGCATGGAAAAGAACAGAAGAAGCCCATGCGACTCAAAACAGAAGAAGCCCATGCGGCTCAAAACAGAAGAAGCCCATGCGGCTCAAAATAGAAGAAGCCCATGCGGCTCAAAATAGAAGGAGCCTCATAAGGCTCAGGAATCTATCAGAGCCTCATGCGGCTCAGGAACTCTTCAATAGCCTCATGCGGCTCAGGCAAAAATTACGTGACCCTATGCAGCTTTCCTTTACAGCTGGCCATAAAGTGACTGCTCCCATTAAATGCTTTGACATAAAGTGATAACTCTGACATTAAAGCTGAAATGATGAATTTCGACATGACGGCGTATTCATCGGGAAACGAAGAAAATCTCCTCTGCAGCTGGCACGATCCACCAAATACAAAGCTCCCTATGTGGCTGCCACCACCCCATGCGGCTGATGCTCGTATGCGGCTCGGAGCGTGAAGACCCTCGTCATGCGGCTCAAATTATGAACAGTCACCCTATGCGACCGCTGTTCTCATGCGGCTCGGATCATGTGGATCATCTCTATGCGGCTCAATTGGAAACCACTCCCATGCGGCTCAGATTTCGGAGGCTACACCTATGCGGCTGCCACCTTCATGCGGTTCAAAACCTAAGAAGCTACCCTCATGCAGTTGTGGCCCGCGGTTATGATACGTGGCAGAAGATCAGTTTCCTACGTGGCACTAAATCAATCAAGAGTTATCAACAAATCCCAACACCAGATTTAGTGCAATCATCATAATTACCCTAATCAAAACAGATTTATGGCAATCACATGGATTAAACACGTGGTAGGAGATTCGAGCTTCCCAAGATTCATGACAATCAATATTGATTGTCCATACGGATTTTACACAATCAGCATTAATTATCCAGATTCGTTGCAATCAAGATTAGTGGTCCAGATTAATTGCCCACAAAATAGGACCAAGGAAAATGGCAATTAAGTCCCCAAGCCGTCGACTTTTTTAGGGTGATCATTGCAAACCCTAATGATGACACCCTACTCCTATAAATAGCAAGGTGCCATTCCCTTGTAAAAAAAAGAGGAGGATCGGATCCAGAGAAACAAAAAAATATAGCAAGGTGCCATTCCCTTGCAAAAGAGATCCTCTCCACCCGGTTGGACACACAGAGAGACAAAGGCGCACACAGAAGAGTCTTCCCATCTTGAGAGCAGTTCTTCACCGGAGCCAAGGCTACGTCTGATCGTCCAAGGAGTAAGGCAGAGCGGCCGTCGCTTTTCCGAGCCTCTGCCGTCACCCACCAGAATTAAAACTAAACAATCGTGCTTAGATTGCTGTACCTAGGTTTTCGTCCCTAGGCTTTCTTTGTACGAGCGAGTTTGTATTGTGAAGTTAAAGTCCAGTCCTCCCATATAATTATTTTGTTCCTTTATAATCAATGGCAAATACGATGGCGACTCTGCTAGGGACTAACTTCTCTACGGCTGAGGAGTTGGTGATGCAATCAGACGCAGCCAAACTTGGCTCCACTCAACAAATGCTAGTCGCCCGGTTCGACCAACAGACGTTTGAAGAAATGCTCTCCGACGGGAGCACTGGCCCGGTCCAGCGGCGAGCCCGCACAAAAAAGGCCCGTAGGGAGTGGAGACCCAAAAATTTTGCTCCTCCCCAAGCTCTCGAAGAAGTACTCTCTGTTGCCCGAGACAGCGGAGAAGTCCCGCTTGCGGCCCCACTTCAGACCACAGAGGACTCTGCTGTCCCCAAGTCCGGCAGAAGAAAACGCTATGATGCCGGACTTACAGGGGCAAAAAGGAACTCTGTACGATCCAAGCCGCATAAGGGCACCAGCCGCATGGAGGCTCATACGGTCGCAACTGTCAGCCGTATGAAGACAACTCATACGGCCACACAAGGCAGCCACATACAGAAAACCCATGCGGCCAAAATTTCCGGTCGCATGCAGACAGCCTGTACGGCCATGACATCTAGCCGTATACAGAAAGTTCATACGGCCACAAAGAATAACTGTATACCGACAGCCTGTACGGTCACGACTCCTAGCCGCATACAGAAAGGCCATACGGCCACACATACCAGCCGCATGCAGACAGCCTGAACAGCGACCGATCCCAGCCGCATACCATCTATCCTATGTGGCTCGCGGTCAGTCTTTGACCACCTCTCATACGGTCCTGACCATGAAGGCTCTCTGGAGCATATGCCAGACTCTGTTGTGACCAGCTTGGACTCTTCCTACTACGCACTCTCAAGTGCTAGGAGGAAAAAGTCTCTAGCAGTGCGGGCTCGACGAGCTCAGTTGACTGTCCCGACTTCTGACTACCAGGGCGTCCCGATGACTATTACTCAGGCCCCTGATGGAAAGTTGTACAGAACTACCCGTGTCCAGCCCCCGGCGGCCAACGAATGGAATAGTTATCAAGAACCTCCTAACAAGGATCAGGGGCGAGTACTCACACTACCCCCACATCAAGGAGCAGGCAGGAGACCAACGCACTCATCAGCCCACAAAGCAGATGACCCACGCAACGTGATTCTTCACAAGCGCAAGGAAAGAGACGAAGATTTGACGTACAAAGAGTCCTGTCAAGGATATCAATGAACCCAAGTCATAGTCAACTACTGTTGCAACAAGGCAGCAGCAAAAAAAGACCGATGGTCCGTCTTCCAAAGGCTGCAACACCCAAGCTCGGAAGATGAGGCGCTTCTCGTTGCCTCTTATAATTCTGCTCTGAAGATTCCTGGCAGCGGAAGAGGGAAGAAAACAAATATCTCCAGCCCAAAAATTTTAACCGACGTAACCAAGAAAATTTCTTCTAAATGGCTGTCTACCACCGTTGCAGGAGGAGTTTACCAAGGTACCCGTTCAAAGACGAAATCTGCCACACTGGAAGATTCGTCCACATCTATGGAAGACACTGGAGCCGGGGGTCGCATTCCTCCAAATATCTACAATAATCCGGTGTTCCAAGAAGATAGTCCCGGAGAAATGGTTCACCCAACAGATGCAGCAGATCTCGACGTCCCCGAGGACGTCCACAATTCCCAAGACGAGGCAAGTTCTGAAGCTGGGGGTACCACTCTTTCTGAGTCAAAACCAGAGGAGAGCATTCCCACAAACCCGAACTTCTCTGTACATGGGTATGACTCAGAGGGCACGTCCTCTGCCGTTTCTGCTATCTCTCCTCATGTGAGGACAGTGTTCATGACAGACAGTAACCAAGAAGGGTCCAGTGATTGCCAACGCATCGACACTCTGGAGGCCATACTACATGCTTTGGTCAAGTCTGTGGACGAGATCAAAGCAGCCCTTCCAACTCTGCAAGAAAGAACGCCTGGCCAAACAAGCTTGGGTCCCGCGGTCAATGCGGACTCGAACTCAGCTGCACAAAACTCGGGCGATAGTCCTCCTGAAATATCGGCTCCTACCGTTGCAGACGAGGCCAGGGAGGCAAGAAGAGAGGTCCAGGAGCTCCGGGCCATGTTCCATGCCCGAGAAAAATGCCAAGACCTCAGGATACGACAACCGTATCCTGCTGCAAAGAGAGATGTTCCCTTCCCACCAAAATATAAACCATTCCACATCAATCCATATGATGGGAAGACATCTGCAAGCAGGTACATCACCTACTTCAAAGTCACAACCGACCATCTGCCTCATGACGACGCCATCCTTACGCGGTTGTTCATCGAAGCCTTGGAAGGGGTCGCCTTCGACTGGTACCGCAACTTGCCGGACAATTGCATCCACTCCTTCACCGGCTTCAAACACATGTTCCTAGAGAGGTTCTATGAAGTAGGACAAGATGTGACAATGTCCACTCTTATGGACGTTGTTCAGGGAGAAAAGGAGCTAACAAGAAATTATATCGAGTGGTTTCGCCAAACCGCAATGAAGCTACCTTCTGGCAACCCTGATTCCTCCTTTGAAATTTGCCAAAAGAGACTGCTTCCCACAATCAGCCTCTGGATGGACGAAAGTCAATTCAAGGATTGGAAGACGTTCATCCCCAGTGCCACTAGCACAGAAGACAAGGTGAAGAAAGCCCGCCAGCTGGGATTGCACATCTCAGAAGGGAAAGACAAAGGCAAATGCCCTAATGTCAACAACAATAACGGTGGTAATTCCTCCAGCAACCGAGACAACAAGGACAAGCAGGCTATGGTGACCGACAAAGTCCCAAAGCCCGAATCAACGCCGGCGTAAAAGCAGTGGCCTCAGATGACCTACTCCTTCGAGGATGGCCATGTTAAACCCATCTTAGACATACTCATCTAAGGAGGACGAATTTAGCTCCCTCTTTCCAGACGAGAGCCTCGCCCTGCAGATGGAGAGCCCCAAGTACTGCCATTACTACCGCTATGTTTACCATGCTACACAAGACTGCTATCAGCTAAAGCGATACATCCAACATCTCATCGATTTTAAGGCCCTGGCCATTGATTTCGAAGAGGTGACCGTAGCAGCCAACATGGTGTCACTACAATTCGATAACTTTCCTCCGACAAGGACTTAAGACGGAGTAGTACCTGTCCCCCGAGCAAGGATGGAGGTTGGTAACCTTCCACCTCCCCGAGACCAAGCTGCTGGTCTAGTACCCCTTACCACATCACGAGGGGAGATCATGTGGGTCCATCCGAACTTGGTACCTGAGGTGACTCAGTCCGCGTCTTCCTCCACCAGTAAGAAGAAGAATGGGAAACTCAAATCATGTCGCACGATCTCGACAGGGGTCGAAGAAGCTACTGCTGTTGTTACCCGCTCCGACGCACAAACCCAACCTCCACCGGGTAACTCGGCTGAAGATCAGCAGCCGACAGCTGCTGATGCTCCAGGACCTCCGCAGCCTTCGACGACCGACAAGCCTAGGCCGAAGGAGACTCGCTTCGACAAACTACTCCGAAGAGAGACGCCTCATGGGCTAGAGAGGCCATACAACTTTGACATCCTGGCACAATTGGCCAACACACCGGCCAAATTGTCGCTATATGAGCTCCTGAGACTCTCCAAGGATGTCCGCGTCGTACTAAGCGAAGTACTCCAGAATGCCGACGCATACCTGCTCAGTCCAATCTCACTGGGGAGGACTCGCCGGCAGACCTCCAGGACAGCGCTTGCACAGGGTCAATGCCAAGCATTATGTCACGACCCACTCCCGAATAACCGGATACGAGTCGGACACGTCCAGCCTTTGTTGTTAGACACAACAAAGTAAGCTGTACCATTCTAGGGAAACTAACCAGATAATATGAACATGAATGAAATCACAGCATCTATATAAATGTGTCAGAACCAGAGTAAAGTACAATACCTGGATTATTACATTCAAAAATGAAAGAAGTCTGCTAGTCTCAATACATGGAAAATAATAGGAAAAATTAATGGAAGCTCTAGGCTTCTACAGCCTCTAGGTCACAAGCAGCTCCAGCTGGCTCAGTAGGGAAAGCAATATCCTGACCATAGTAAGTGTCGCACAAGGCCTCCATCTCACCTACAACATATCCTATTCAGGAGCGGAGCAAGTACAATTCTAGGTAATGAACAAGACATCATGATATGAAAGTACGAGGAAACATGTAAAGTACATGAAAGAACAGGTGAATAAGTACATGAAAGGAACAGTGTGTAAAGTACATAAAAGAACATGGTATGTAAGAACATGAAAGAACATGATATGTAAGCACCTGAAAGAACATGATATCATGGAATCACAGAAAATAAGTACAAGGTATATCTCCTGAACATGTGTGTACTATATTTAAAATATAACTAAATATGTGACCGGCTAGGGTAAGCACATGAAAGCACATGAAAGTACATGAATGGACGGCTTAGGACCCGCATGCACGATACGGGGTCTAAGCTAAACACACCTGAGTTGTTTCTTGGGATTGGTCACATAGATAGTATATTTCCCCACCCCATGTACAAGTAATAAGAACAAGGGAACATGAGCACCAGAAAGTACATGACGTGTTGTAATGTGTCAATCAAGAAAGTACAGGATAAAATGAAATGCACAAGACCGTAGAGTGTACTTGCTTGCTCCAGGAAAGTACGGGTAGGCAATATAGCTAGATATCCTCCTATATTATTAAATACAAGTTGGTCAAGTTCTATTTACTACTGATTAACCAATTCAGCTATTTCTAAATATTATCTATCTAATACTTTTTTTTATTATTTCCAATCGCAACTCTATCCTCTAATTCCCATATTCTAATAGAAATAGTTGACAAATCTTTATAAGATACGCCATTATTAACCAAGTGCTTATCTAAGTTGATGGTAAATAATTTATAAGGATTTAACCAAGTACTTAACTAGTTTCTTAGGAGCAGAATAGTTATTTACCAAGTGTTACTTACTTTGAGAATTCTAAAGGAAGTAGTCCAAAACAACCTATCTTGTAATTATACTGTCTATACAATGAAGAAAATAAACACCCCACTCCAATCCACCCAGGATTGAATCAGAGTTAGGCTTGTCCTATTGCACCTTAAAAAACATCCCAACTTTGACACCTAGCTTAACAGACCATAACCTCAAGTCATAACTAAACCTAACCTCTGTCACGACCCGCACCCTAGAGTTAGGGCACGATAACGTAACAATGCCCAGCCTACGCCGCAGTGTCGGCGGTAGAACGCTGTCCTAGGTCTCAATGCATCTAACAGTATAAGACTAAACAGTTTATACTCCCCGAATGGGGGTGACATAGCAGAATGTAAACTCAATCACATCTAAGGTAGAGCATAAAGGAAGATAGATAAAACATGAAATCGAAAAGAGAAACAACAGATAGAAGTCTAAGTGTCTAAGATACAAACTCAGAATACATCTCAAAACCCAAATACAGTAATCCATAAATACAACTCAAGATGACTGAAAATAAACTATAAGCAAAAACCCTAGCTAGCTATGTAACCTCTACTGTCTCCTCAAGGCTAGCAGGCAAACTCCAGGCTATCTGTAAAATTTATCAATAGGTCCAGTCAGGACAGGAGCGAGCACATTACATCTCAACAGTTTATAGCAGGTTAGAAAATATTATCATGTAGTAAAGTAAGATACAGGTACTGAAAAAAATACTGTATGTAAACAGAGAGAGAGAGCTGTAATAGAAATATCTACTATAAATAGAGAACTAACATGTGGCTAGTGAGTCAGAGTACAATATAGACATGTAAATGGCATAGGAGATTCTGATGCTACATTACGGAAGAGATTCTGATGCTACACTACTTGGGTAGTATTCACATGTCCATTTCTACTCCTCCGTACCCCCAATCAATACACAAGGATCCAGCCAGGTTATGTTATGATTCCATACAAAGGCCCCCGAAGGGTGATACATGGATGCCCATAAATGGGTGATTCTAGGAGATTCCAGGATACCAGTAAATGGGATAAGAGATTCTAGGAGACTCTGCGATCATAAGAGTATATGTCGCAAGTGATCAAAGAACCAGTGAAGCATAGTGATACGCCATGTAAGTGAAACACACGGAACATGTAGTACCCGATTGTCACGCCCCAGAACCAGAATACTGGAGAGCGGAGGCGAATATAGCCAGCTACGTATATTGAAATGAAGTCCATCTCGCTATACGGTCACGGCTGTCTAGATATGAGGGTTTACTATAAACCAACAGTCATTTAAGGTCAAGCCTACTGTCTCAATCTCAAGCAAATAATATAATCACAAGATGTTTGACCACCAAATATACAATAAAAGGCATCCCAAATATTACATATCAGCTGATCATGAAGCTAGTCGTACAAAATGCTAGGACTAGCAAGAGTTAAGTCATACATGATCAACCCTAGGATTTGTTAATCATGTTTACAGCCCGTAGGCAGACAGTAAGTAAAGTGCATCGAGCTAACAGGTGCTCGTCGGCTAAACGCCTCAAAAGAATAAATTTACAATAGAGTGAGCAAAACAAAATAGAAAACCCACTCGTAGCCCGGGTTCCTTCTAGTCGCCACCATCAGACTGGAGGTTCGGAAGATCCTCGGGAGCTGCTCCAAAATCTGGCCACACAAAACCAGCTGGGTCAAACCCCAGAAAGAGCAAGTGCAATAAAGGAGGCCACGAAATAAGAACAAAAGCCAGCATATCAGAACATAAGAAAAGAAATGGAAGAAGGTACAAGTAATAAGGAGTGCAACAGGACAATAAACGACTAGGGACGTGGAACCATTATGGAAGCCAGGTTATAACCCGTAAACCAAACAAGGACCAGGGTTGTAACCCTTCGCCCGAATAGCTCCTTGTCTCTACCCAATTATTGTTAAAGCAAGTAAAACAATCATGTTCAGGAGTACCAGGTACAGGGACTAGACAAGACTTAGACAGAGCTAGACATCATTCATTCACAAGCGGCCAAGCAGTTACTACGGCTTACTACTTTAACTAACTAGGGTTGTCATAAGCTTAATTACTAACAAGATGCAATAAAAATTTCCCAGTCCCAAGACCTGCATACTATCCCGTTATCCTTCCGCGGGTTGAGAGTATGGTTGGGTACATCGCCCTGGAGACGATATACCCTTAGGTGACTTAGAGGGTGCAACACATGACAGTGCGCTGGAAATGTGCTCTACTCGTCGGCAAGCTACAAGTCCAATTAAGAGCGCCCAGATAACGAGATTGCCTGTGACTGAAAATTCTCCATGAACTATAGTTTGATCTAGTCATTAGCCTTATCCATATTCAGTATGAATCCCTGACCGTGGGAACCAGGGAGTCACGTCCTAGACATGATGCAAGACAAGACAAGTGGATTGCACAAGCAAGCAAGCAGGAACACCCACGGTGTCAAGTTGATTATACGAGTCAATTTAGCTGTCGCAACAGCATCAAGTCAAGTTACAAGTTACAAGTCAAGTCAAGTCAAGTCAGGAGTGCGCCGCCACGGGCCACTATCAAGTTATCAAGATAAATCATGTCAGGGTACTTGTCAGGAGTGCGCCACGACGGGCCACTATCATGTCAGGTTGGTCATATCAGAAGTGCACCACTACGGGTCACTGTCGTGTTATGCTAGTTCCTTGTCATACCATGCCATGTACAATAGTCATTCCATACATATTAAGTAAAATCAAGTTTATGACAAAAGGCGTAAGGATATAAAATGGGCATAAAATATCTAATAAAATATTAATATACAGGGCTATAGAAGAGCCAAGCTTAAGGAAAAATAAAACCAAATCTCCATGATTGGACAGATTGCGCAAGGGTCCCTGGGGTCGGGTTGCGCAGGAGTCAAGTACGCCAGGGGCCAACTGCGCAGGGGTCAATTGCGTATGGATCAATTGCGCAGGGGTAGAGTACGCAGGGTCCAAGCATGCGGGGTTAGATTGCGCGGGAGCCAACTGCGCAGGGGTGAACTGTGCAGGGACGGATGGCGCAGGAACAGACTGCGCATGAACAGGCTGCGCATAAACAAACTGCGCATGAATGGAAGGCGCATGGGGCTGAGCGTAGTTCGCCAAGGGGCAAGCAGCGCGGTCGGCGCTGCGCTAAAGAGCGCAGGTCGAGAGGGGATGCGCAGTCCAGTACTGCGCTAAAGAGCGCAGGCTGCAGTCTGCTACTCCAGGCCGAGAAGAACACTCCAAGAACTCTAAGTTCAAATCTTCATATCTTTATCAAATCAAAACCAAATCTAGATTTTCAAAGTTTTAACTTGAGTAAAATTGAATTCTCTTCCACATGGAAGCATCAAAACCCACAAAAATCCATCCAAAATAGATCAAAACCATGTAAATCTGAAAATAGTTAAAACCTAGATCTAGAACAATGGAGACTCCAAATCACAAAATGTCAAGTTCTAATGCTCATCTCTATGGCCTAATCTAGCTAATGGACAAATAAAATAGGGTTCTCATATGGTGGCAAGGTGCACTTGCCTATGGTGTTTGGTGTTGTGTAGAGGAAGGAAGAAGAAGAAGATAGAGAAATAAATGAGAGAATTATGGAGGAGAGAGAAAAGTAGGTGGAGTTTTAATGAGGGTGGGTTGTGTTGTGTTGTGTTGTGTTGAGGGTTGAGTGTAGGTTAAAGTGCTCCAAAGCATGTTAAACCAAACCAAACCAAATCAAACCAATTCTCGTCCACAAAATAAACCAAGCCAGGAAAAACCCAATTACGAGAACCAAAATCTGCAAGTCAAGCCAATTACAAGTACATGCCAAAATCCGAGAAAATAAATACAGGTCTGAAATACATACAAGCTTGACAAAAATACGTATTCCGAGATATGGGTGTTATAACTCTACCCACCTTAAAAAAATTCCGTCCTCAGAATTTAATCAAGGGGCTAGAGAGACAAGGACAAGTTATACTATTCACATGCAAGCTATACTAAGCAGTCAATCAAACAATCACGCATGCAAACAAGGACGGAAGGCATAAGGCATAAGGAAGACATTATACCTTATGAGTCAAACATGTAGGGATATTGTGATCGGATGTCGTCCTCACGCTCCCACGTTGACTCACCTAG
Source organism: Iris pallida (assembly GCA_029216955.1). NCBI lineage: Eukaryota > Viridiplantae > Streptophyta > Magnoliopsida > Asparagales > Iridaceae > Iris > Iris pallida. The sequence continues at coordinate 20,810,791 of JANAVB010013397.1, read as the reverse complement.
AGAGTGATAACCCCAAGCAATACGGACTAAGTTAATAGTCTTGTTCTTGAGTATCTTCTCTCTCCGGTCCAATATAGACACGGGCCTTTCCTCATACGAAAGGTTGGTACCAACAACCAATTTCGAATGGTCTAGAATATGGCTCGGGTCCGGGATATACCGTCGTAATTGGGACACATGGAATACATCATGCACCTCACTTAGCGATGGCTGAAGAGCAAGACGATAGGATACATCTCCTACTTGTTCCAGGATATCGAACGGCCCTATATACCTAGAACTAAGCTTTCCTGGCATGCCAAAACGAATGACGTCGCGGTTAGGCAAGATCCTAAGGAATACATGGTCGTCGATAGCAAACTCTAGGGGTCGTCGATGAGCATCGGCCCAATGTCGCTGGCGATCTTGGGCAACTCGAAGTCGATCTCTGATCCTTCTGACCTCTTCAACTGTCTGGGCAATCATTTCTGGACCGAGCATCTGCCTCTCTCCAACATCATCCCACGCTAGTGGGGATATGCACTTCCTTCTGTACAGAGCCTCGAATGGTGCCATCTGGATGCTGGCCTGAAAGCTATTGTTGTACGAGAATTCTACGAGATGTAGGTAATCTTCCCACGAACCACCGAAGTCAAGGGTACAAGACCTCAACATGTCTTCAAGAGTCTGGATTGTGCGCTCTGACTGGCCATCTGTCTGCGGATGATAAGCTGAGCTAAACTGGAGATGAGTTCCCAAACTCTCTTGCAGGCTGTGCCAAAAGTGTGACATGAACCTGGAATCTCGGTCCGAGGTGATACTGACGGGCACTCCATAAAGCCTGACAATCTGCCTGAGGTACATCTCTGCCAACTGAGCCGTTGACTGCCCAACTCTGAATAGGAGAAAATGAGCCACCTTCGTGAGCCTGTCAACTATAACCCAAATAGCATCTCTACCAGTTGGAGATCTAGGCAATCCAGTCACAAAATCCATGGTCATATGCTCCCACTTCCATTCTGGAATCGGCAAGGGCTGAAGAAGTCCAACGGGCCTCTGATGTTCAGCTTTAACCTGCTGGCAAACCAAACACCGAGAGACAAACCGGGCTATCTCCCTCTTCATGCCATTCCACTAGAAATGCTGACGGATATCACGGTACATCTTCGTACCACCGGGATGAATAAAATACTGCGAACTGTGAGCTTCTGCCATAACCTCCTGTCTGATATCTCCACTGGGTACACAAAGACGAGTGCCATGCCGAAGTGTACCATCTTTATGGATACATAACTCTGGCCTTCTTTCTGCCTCACACTCTGCTCTGAGTCGCTGAAGCTTGGAATCTGTAGACTGCGCCGTCCGGATCCTCTCAACTATGCTGGACTGAACCTGTAGACTGGCCATCAATGCCACGTTGTAAGGAAGAACCACTTCAATTCCTATCTTCTGAAAATCTTCTAGTAACTCTGGTTGCGCCGTCAGGAAATAAACTCCGGCTCTCCGGCTCAACGCATCTGCTACAACGTTGGCCTTCCCTGGATGATACTGTAAATCCACATCGTAGTCCACCAATAGCTCAAGCCATCTTCTCTGCCGCATATTAAGGTCCTTCTGGGTGAAAACATACTTCAGGCTCTTGTGATCAGTAAATATCTCCACTCTATCTCCGTATAAGTAGTACCTCCACAACTTAAGTGCAAATACTACTGCTGCCAGCTCCAAGTCGTGGGTCGGGTAATTTTTCTTATGATTACGAATTTGACGTGATGCATAAGATATTACCTTCCTATGCTGCATCAAGCCACACCCCAACCCTCTATCTGAAGCATCGTAATAAACTGTGAATCCTCCGTTTCCATCTGGAAGTGTGAGAATGGGAGCCGTTATCAAACCTCGCTTCAACTTCTCAAATGATTCCTGACACTCTGCTGTCCAAGCAAACTGCACATCCTTGCGGGTCAACTGGGTCGTCGGCGCTGAAATCCTCGTAAAATCTGAAATAAATCGCCGGTAGTAGCCGGCCAATCCAAGGAAGCTGCGAACTTCTGCCACTGAGCTGGGTACTGGCCATGACTCGATAGCCACAATCTTCTGGGGATCCACTTCTACTCCTCCTCGAGTAATGATGTGACCCAAGTACGAAATACGATCGAGCCAGAACTCGCATTTACTGAACTTGGCGTACAACTGATGCTCTCTAAGCGTCTGAAGGACAACTCGGAGATGCTGCTCATGCTCTGCTTCGCTCTTACTGTAGACCAGGATATCATCTAGGAACACGATCACGAACTGATCCAAATAAGGCATGAAAATGCGATTCATGAGGTCCATGAATACTGCCGGCGCATTGGTCGCTCCAAAGGGCATAACAAGAAACTCCCAATGTCCATACCTCGATCGAAAAGCTGTCTTCGGGATGTCCTGTTCTCTGACTCTGATCTGGTGGTATCCTGACCGCAAGTCTATCTTCGAAAACACTGAAGCCCCTCTGAGTTGATCAAACAAGTCATCTATCCTCGGGAGAGGGTATCTGTTCTTGATTGCCACTGAGTTTAAGGTACGATAATCTACACATAGCCTAGACGTACCATCCTTCTTTTTCACAAAAAGCATCGGGGCTCCCCAAGGCGATCCACTTGCACGAATGAATCCCTTGGTCCTGAGTTCTTCAATCATCTTGTACAAAATCTCCAACTCTGAAGGTGCCATTCTGTAGACTCTCTCTGATACTGGTGCTGTCCCGGGGATCAAGTCTATAGTGAACTCGATCTCCCGCTCAGGCGACATCCCTGGAAGTTCCTCTGGGAAGACATCTGGAAACTTTTCAACTATCCTAGGCAACTGCACTGCTGCTAATGCCATCCGCAATACTGGAGAAGATGGTTCCACTGCGCCTCTGGAAAAGGAAAACTCTGGCTCGCCTGGAATGCTGAAAACAACTCTGCCAACATGGCAGTCTATCCTAGCATACTGGTTCCTCAACCAATCCATGCCTAGGACTACATCATAGTTTGCCATAGGGAACTCTATAAATCTAGCGGAGAACTCTCTACCGTTAACTACGATCCGACACGAGGAAAACACTCGATCTACTCCCACGAGACCATTACCAGTAAGTATATTAAGCCTCACTGATAATCACTCTGGCTCCAATCCTATCCGTGTCGCAAATCGTGCAGACATGAATGAATGCGATGCACCAGAATCAAATAATACCAATACTGGAGAGCAGTTGACGAGAATAGTACCTGCCACTACCTCACCTGGTGCAACTTCTTCTTCCGTAGCCATCATCATGGCCTGACCTCTAGCTGTGGGTCCCCTCTGCTGGAAACCTCTCTGCCTGCTCTGCACTGGAGCCTGGGTGCACTGCTGCTGGATTTGCTGTTGAAATGCCTGGGCCTGAGGCAACAATGGCCTCGGTACTGCTGCTGCTGCACAGGTGCTGGTCCCCTAACCGATGGACTAGTTAGGTTGGTAGAGGACGAACTACCCCTATTCGGGCAGGCTCCTATCTTGTGATCTGCCGCTCCACATTCTAGGCACAATCCTGCGCCCTACGACAATCTGCCACTACATGGCCTGGCTTCCCACAATGAGAACACCCATTGTGGAAGTCTGCTTCTGCTTCTGCTGCTGCGGGTACGTCGGGGTTGAATACTGAACCGACGTCACTGAGGCCGCCCACCTCGGAGTTCCAATGGTCAAACTCCTAGCTGCCGGGGCTGAAGCTGATGATTGGTGCATCTGACAGTGGGATCGCTTCCTACCTCCGGTCCTATCCACGATCCTCTGGGAGGTGTACTCATGCCTTCTAGCTGCTCTCAAAACTGCATCGAACGTCTGGTGCTCGAACTGCTCGACTGCCAACAAGATCTCCAAATGCAGTCCCTGCTGGAACCGCTAGGCCCTATCAAACTCGGTCACCACCAAGGTGGGGGCAAACCTACTGAGCCTAGAAAACTCAGTCGCATAACCGTCGACTATTCTGTCTCCTTGCTTCAGGTTGGTAAATCTGGTCTGCAAGTCGTACCGAGCCACAACATCGAAATACTTCATCTGGAATCTCTCTCTAAACACCGCCCAAGCAATGGGTGCCACTAATCCCATGGCTTGCGCCGTCCACCAACTGCGAGCTAAGTCCAGCAACTGTAGGCATACCACCGCCACCTTCTCATTCTAAGGTGTCCTAGATGCTTCCAGAACCACCTCGGTATCCTGAAGCCAAGCGTCCGCGGCAATCGCATCTTCACTGCTGTCGAAGAAAGGAGGGTTCAGGCGCTTGAAGCTGTTGGCCGCGCTGTTCCCTGGATGACCGCATCTGGTCAAAGTATCTGCCACTGTCTGGTGCAAGGCGTCTCCCCTGCGATCTTGAAAAGTTATCAAGGCCCTGATGAGACCTACCAAGGTACCATCATCCGGCTCGACAGGCTGAACAGGCTGAACTGGGGGCTCTCCTCCAAGATGTATAACTCGGAAGGCTACTCCAGAGTGCTGGGCTTGATCTCCAGGTTGCTGCTGGTCCACGGGAGGTGCTCCACCTTGCTGATCGGCGGGGTCAGGTACAGTGCCGCTGAAGAAGACGACACAGGGAAACAATGAGGAAGGACCAGGACAGATCAACGATACAAGCATGTGATCAAGTCAAGATTCTCAGGGATTCAGAGGATATGAACGAAGATCAAGGACGAATAATGATTGAGACATCTATTAGGTAAACCCACACATTTCTTGATTGACAAGACCTACATGGGCCACCACTTAAACCATGTCACGCCCAGAACCAGAATACTGGAGAGCGGAAGCGAACATAGCCAGCTACGTATATTGAAATGAAGTCCATCTCGCTATACGGTCACGGCTGTCTAGATATGAGGGTTTACTACAAGCCAACAGTCTCTTAAGGTCAAGCCTACTGTCTCAATCTCAAGCAAATAATATAATCACAAGATGTTTGACCACCAAATATACAATAAAAGGCGTCCCAAATATTACATATCAGCTGATCATGAAGCTAGTCGTACAAAATGCTAGGACTAGCAAGAGTTAAGTCATACATGATCAACCCTAGGATTTGTTAATCATGTTTACAGCCCGTAGGTAGACAGTAAGTAAAGTGCATCGAGCTAACAGGTGCTCGTCGGCTAAACGCCTCAAAAGAATAAATTTACAATAGAGTGAGCGAAACAAAATAGAAAACCTACTCGTAGCCCGGGTTCCTTCTAGTCGCCACCATCGGGCTGGAGGTTTGGAAGATCCTCGGGAGCAGCTCCAAAATCTGGCCACACAAAACCAGCTGGGGCAAACCCCAGAAAGAGCAAGTGCCACAAAGGAGGCCACGAAATAAGAACAAAAGCCAGCATATCAGAACATAAGAAAAGAAATGGAAGAAGGTACAAGTAATAAGGAGTGCAACAGGACAATAAACGACTAGGGACGTGGAACCGTTATGGAAGCCAGGTTACAACCCGTAAACCAAACAAGGACCAGGGTTGTAACCCTTCGCCCGAATAGCTCCTTGTCTCTACCCAATTATTGTTAAAGCAAGTAAAACAATCATGTTCAGGAGTACCAGGTACAGGGACTAGACAAGACTTAGACAGAGCTAGACATCATTCATTCACAAGCGGACAAGCAGTTACTACGGCTTACTACTTTAACTAACTAGGGTTGTCACAAGCCTAATTACTAACAAGATGCAATAAGAATTTCCCAGTCCTAAGCCCTGCAGACTATCCCATTATCCTTTCGCGGGTTGAGAGTATGGTTGGGTACATCGCCCTGGAGATGATATACCCTTAGGTGACTTAGAGGGTGCAACACATGACAGTGCGCTGGAAATGTGCTCTACTCGTCGGCAAGCTACAAGTCCAATTAAGAGCGCCCAGATAACGAGATTGCCTGTGACTGAAAATTCTTTATGAACTATAGTTTGATCTAGTCATTACCCTAATCCATATTCAGTATGAATCCCCGACCGTGGGAACCAGGGAGTCACGTCCTAGACATGATGCAAGACAAGACAAGTGGATTGCACAAGCAAGCAAGCAGGAACACCTACGGTGTCAAGTTGATTATACGAGTCAATTTAGCTGTCGCAACAGCATCAAGTCAAGTTACAAGTTACAAGTCAAGTCAAGTCAAGTCAGGAGTGCGCCGCCACGGGCCACTATCAAGTTATCAAGATAAATCATGTCAGGGTACTTGTCAGGAGTGCGCCACGACGGGCCACTATCATGTCAGGTTGGTCATGTCAGGAGTGCACCACTACGGGTCACTGTCGTGTTATGCTAGTTCCTTGTCATACCATGCCATATACAATAGTCATTCCATACATATTAAGTAAAATCAAGTTTATGACAAAAGGCATAAGGATATAAAATGGGCATAAAATATCTAATAAAATATTAATATACAGGGCTATAGAAGAGCCAAGCTTAAGGAAAAATAAAACCAAATCTCCATGATTGGACAGATTGCGCAAGGGTCCCTAGGGTCGGGTTGCGCAGGAGTCAAGTGCGCCAGGGGCCAACTGCAAGGGGTCAATTGCGCATGGATCAATTGCGCAGGGGTGGAGTGCGCAGGGTCCAAGCATGCGGGGTTAGATTGCGCGGGAGCCAACTGCGCAGGGGTGAACTGTGCAGGGACGGATGGCGCAGGAACAGACTGCACATGAACAGGCTGCGCATGAACAGACTGCGCATGAATGGAAGGCGCATGGGGCTGAGCGCAGTTCGCCAAGGGGCAAGCAGCGCGGTCGGTGCTGCGCTAAAGAGCGCAGCTCGAGAGGGGATGCGCAGTCCAGCACTGCGCTAAAGAGCGCAGGCTGCAGTCTGCTACTCCAGGCCGAGAAGAACACTCCAAGAACTCTAAGTTCAAATCTTCATATCTTTATCAAATCAAAACCAAATCTAGATTTTCAAAGTTTTAACTTGAGTAAAATTGAATTCTCTTCCACATGGAAGCATCAAAACCCACAAAAATCCATCCAAAATAGATCAAAACCATGTAAATCTGAAAATAGTTAAAACCTAGATCTAGAACAATGGAGACTCTAAATCACAAAATGTTAAGTTCTAATGCTCATCTCTATGGCCTAATCTAGCTAATGGACAAATAAAATAGGGTTCTCATGTGGTGGCAAGGTGCACTTGCCTATGGTGTTTGGTGTTGTGTAGATGAAGGAAGAAGAAGAAGATGGAGAAATAAATAAGAGAATTATGGAGGAGAGAGAAAAGTAGGTAGAGTTTTAATGAGGGTGGGTTGTGTTGTGTTGTGTTGAGGGTTGAGTGTAGGTTAAAGTGCTCCAAAGCATGTTAAACCAAACCAAACCAAATCAAACCAATTCTCGTCCACAAAATAAACCAAGCCAGGTAAAACCCAATTACGAGAACCAAAATCTGCAAGTCAAGCCAATTACAAGTACATGCCAAAATCCGAGAAAATAAATACAGGTCTGAAATACATACAAGCTTGACAAAAATACGTATTCCGAGATATGGGTGTTACAACTCTACCCACCTTAAAAAAATTTTGTCCTTGGAATTTAATCAAGGGGCTAGAGAGACAAGGACAAGTTATACTATTCACATGCAAGCTATACTAAGCAGTCAATCAAACAATCACGCATGCAAGCAAGGACGGAAGGCATAAGGCATAAGGAAGACATTATACCTTATGAGTCAAACAGGTAGGGATATTGCGATCGGATGTCGTCCTCACGCTCCCACGTTGACTCACCTAGAGAGTGATGACCCCAAGCAACACGGACTAAGTTAATAGTCTTGTTCTTGAGTATCTTCTCTCTCCGGTCCAATATAGACACGGGCCTTTCCTCATACGAAAGGTTGGTACCAACAACCAATTTCGAATGGTCTAGAATATGGCTCAGGTCCGGGATATACCGTCGTAATTGGGACACATGGAATACATCATGCACCTCACTTAGCGATGGCGGAAGAGCAAGACGATAGGATACATCTCCTACTCGTTCCAGGATATCGAACGGCCCTATATACCTAGAACTAAGCTTTCCCGGTACGCCAAAACGAATGACGTCGCGGTTAGGCAAGATCCTAAGGAATACATGGTCGTCGATAGCAAAATCTAGGGGTCGCCGATGAGCATCGGCCCAATGTCGCTGGCGATCTTGGGCAACTCGAAGTCGATCTTTGATCCTTCTGACCTCTTCAACTGTCTGGGCAATCATTTCTGGACCGCGCATCTGCCTCTCTCCAATATCATCCCACGCTAGTGGGGATCTGCACTTCCTTCTGTACAGAGCCTCGAATGGTGCCATCTGGATGCTGGCCTGAAAGCTATTGTTGTACGAGAATTCTACGAGATGCAGGTGATCTTCCCACGAACCACCGAAGTCAAGGGTACAAGACCTCAACATGTCTTCAAGAGTCTGGATTGTGCGCTCTGACTGGCCATCTGTCTGCGGATGATAAGCTGAGCTAAACTGGAGATGAGTTCCCAAACTCTCTTGCAGGCTGCGCCAAAAGTGTGACATGAACCTGGAATCTCGGTCCGAGGTGATACTGACGGGCACTCCATGAAGCCTGACAATCTGCCTGAGGTACATCTCTGCCAACTGAGCCGTTGACTGCCCAACTCTGAATGGGAGAAAATGAGCCACCTTCGTGAGCCTGTCAACTATAACCCAAATAGCATCTCTACCAGCTGGAGATCTAGGCAATCCAGTCACAAAATCCATGGTCACATGCTCCCACTTTTATTCTGGAATCGGCAAGGGCTGAAGAAGTTCAGCAGGCCTCTGATGTTCAGCTTTAACCTGCTAGCAAACTAAACATCGAGAGACAAACCGGGCTATCTCCCTCTTCATGCCATTCCACCAGAAATGCTGACGGATATCATGGTACATCTTCGTACCACCGGGATGAATAGAATACTGCGAACTGTGAGCTTCTGCCATAACCACCTGTCTGATATCTCCACTGGGTACATAAAAACGAGTGCCATGCCGAAGTGTACCATCTTCATGGATACATAACTCTAGCCTTCTTCCTGTCTCACACTCTGCTTTGAGTCGCTGAAGCTTGGAATCTGTAGACTGCGCCGTCCGGATCCTCTCAACTATGCTGGACTGAACCTGTAGACTGGCCATCAATGCCACGTTGGATGGAAGAACCACTTCAATTCCCATTTTCTGAAAATCTACCGGTAGCTCTGGTTGGACCGTCAGGAAATAAACTTTGGCTCTCCGGCTCAACGCATCTGCTACAACGTTGGCCTTCCCTAGGTGATATTGTAAATCCACATCGTAGTCCACCAATAGCTCAAGCCATCTTCTCTGCCGTATATTAAGGTCCTTCTGGGTGAAAACATACTTCAGGCTCTTGTGATCAGTAAATATCTCCACTCTATCTCCGTATAAGTAGTGCCTCCACAACTTAAGTGTAAACACTACTGCTGCCAGCTCAAAGTCGTGGGTCGGGTAATTCTTCTCATGATCACGAAGTTGACGTGATGCATAAGATATTACCTTTCCATGCTGCATCAAGACACACCCCAATCCTCTGCCTGAAGCGTCGTAATAAACTGTGAATCCTCTGGTCCCATCTGGAAGTGTGAGAATTGGAGCCGTTATCAAACCTCGCTTCAACTTCTCAAATGATTCCTGACACTCTGCTGTCCAAGCAAACTGCACATCCTTGCGGGTCAACTGGGTCATCGGTGCTGAAATCCTCATAAAATCTGAAATAAATTGCCGGTAGTAGCCGGCCAATCCATGAAAGCTGCGAACTTCTGCCACTAAGCTGGGTACTGGCCATGACTCGATAGCCACAATCTTCTGGGGATCCACTTCTACTCCTCCTCGAGTAATGATGTGACCCAAGTACGAAATGCGATCGAGCCAGAACTCATATTTACTGAATTTGGCGTACAACTGATGCTCTCTAAGCGTCTGAAGGACAACTCGGAGATGCTGCTCATGCTCTGCTTCGCTCTTACTGTAGACCAGGATATCATCTAGGAACACGATCACGAACTGATCCAAATAAGGCATGAAAATGCGATTTATGAGGTCCATGAATACAGCCGGCACATTGGTCGCTCCAAAGGGCATAATAAGGAACTCCCAATGTCCATACCTCGATCGAAAAGCTGTCTTCGGGATGTCCTGTTCTCTGACTCTGATCTGGTGGTATCCTGACCGCAAGTCTATCTTCGAAAACATTGAAGCCCCTCTGAGTTGATCAAACAAGTCATCTTTCCTCGGGAGAGGGTATCTGTTCTTGATTGTCACTGAGTTCAAGGTACGATAATCTACACATAGCCTGGATGTACCATCCTTCTTTTTCACAAGAAGCATCGGGGCTCCCCAAGGCGATCCACTTGCACGAATGAATCCCTTGGTCCTGAGTTCTTCAATCATCTTGTACAAAATCTCCAACTCTGAAGGCGCCATTCTGTAGACTCTCTCTGATACTGGTGCTTCCCGGGGATCAAGTCTATAGTGAACTCGATCTCCCGCTCTAGCGGCATCCCTGGAAGTTCCTCTGGGAAGACATCTGGAAACTCCTCAACTATTCTAGGCAACTGCACTGCTGCTAATGCCATCCGCAATACTGGAGAAGATGGCTCTACCGTGCCTTTGGAAAAGGAAAACTCTGGCTCGCCTGAAATGCTGAAAACAACTCTGCCAACATGGCAGTCTATCCTAGCATACTGGTTCCTCAACCAATCCATGCCTAGGACTACATCATAGTCTGCCATAGGGAACTCTATAAATCTAGTGGAGAACTCTCTACCGCTAACTACGATCCGACACGAGGAAAACACTCGATCTACTCCCGCGAGACCATTACCAGTAAGTATATTAAGCCTCACTGATAATGACTCTGGCTCCAATCCTATCCGTGTCGCGAATCGTACAGACATGAATGAATGCGATGCACCAGAATCAAATAATACTAATGCTGGAGAGGAGTTGACGAGAATAGTACCTACCACTACCTCACCTGGTGCAACTTCTTCTTCTGTTGCCATCATCATGGCCTGACCTCTAGCTGTGGGTCCCCTCTGCTGGAAACCTCTCTGCCTGCTCTGCACTGGAGCCTGGGTGCACTGCTGCTGGATTTGCTGTTGAAATGCCTTGGCCTGAGGCAACAATAGCCTCGGGTACTGCTGCTGCTGCACAGGTGCTGGTCCCCTAACCGATGGACTGGTTAGGTTGGAAGAGGACGAACTACCCCTATTCGGGCAGGCTCCTATCTTGTGATCTGCCGCTCCACATGCTAGGCACAATCCTTGTGCTCTACGACAATCTGCCACTACATGGCCTGGCTTTCCACAATGAGAATATTCTATTGTGGAAGTCTGCTTCTGCTTCTGCTGCTGCAGGTACGTCGGGGTTGAATGCTGAACCGACGTCACTGAGGACGCCCGCCTCGAAGTTCCAATGGTCAAACTTCTAGCTGCCGGGGCTGGAGCTGATGATTGGTGCATCTGACTGTGAGATCGCTTCCTACCTCCGGTCCTATCCACGATCCTCTGGGAGGTGTACTCATGCCTCCTACCTGCTCTCAAAACTACATCGAACGTCTAGTGCTCGAACTGTTCGACTGCCAACAAGATCTCCAAATACAGTCCCTGCTGGAACCGCTGGGCCCTATCAAACTCGGTCGCCACCAAGGTGGGGGCAAACCTACTGAGCCTAGAAAACTCAGTCGCATAACCGTCGACTGTTCTGCCTCCTTGCTTCAGGTTGGTAAATCTGGTCTACAGGTCGTACCGAGCCACAGCATCGAAATACTTCGTCTGGAATCTCTCTCTAAACACCGCCCAAGCAATGGGTGCCACTAATCCCATGGCTTGCGCCGTCCACCAACTGCGAGCTAAGTCCAGCAACTGTAGGCGTACCACCGCCACCTTCTCATTCTCAGGTGTCCTAGCTGCTTCCAGAACCACCTCGGTATCCTGAAGCAAGGCGTTCGCGGCAATCGCATCTTCACTGCCGTCGAAGAAGGGAGGGTTCAGGTGCTTGAAGCTGTTGGCCGCGCTGTTCCCTGGATGACCGCCTCTGGTCAAAGCATCTGCCACTGTCTGGTGCAAGGCGTCTCCCCTATCATCTTGAGAAGTTATCAAGGCCCTGATGAGACCTACCAAGGTGCCATCATCCGGCTCGGCAGGCTGAACAGGCTGAACTGGGGGCTCTCCTCCAGGAGGTATAACTCGGAAGGCTACTCCGGAGTGCTGGGCTTGATCTCCAGGTTGCTGCTGGTCCACGGGAGGTGCTCCACCTTGCTGATCGGCGGGGTTAGGTACAGTGTCGCTGAAGAAGACGACACCCGGAAACAATGAAGAAGGACCAGGACAGATCAACGATATAAGCATGTGATCAAGTCAAGATTCTCAGGGATTCAGAAGATATGAACGGAGATCAAGGACGAATAATGATTGAGACATCTATTAGGTAAACCCTCACATTTCTTGATTGACAAGACCTACATGGGCCACCACTTAAACCATGTCACGCCCCAGAACCAGAATACTGGAGAGCGGGGGCGAACATAGCCAGCTACGTATATTAAAATGAAGTCCATCTCGCTATACGGTCACGGCTGTCTAGATATGAGGGTTTACTACAAGCCAACAGTCTCTTAAGTTCAAGCCTACTGTCTCAATCTCAAGCAAATAATATAATCACATGATGTTTGACCACCAAATATACAATAAAAGGTATCCCAAATATTACATATCAGCTGATCATGAAGCTAGTCATATAAAATGCTAGGACTAGCAAGAGTTAAGTCATACATGATCAACCTTAGGATTTGTTAATCATGTTTACAGCCCGTAGGCAGACAGTAAGTAAAGTGCATCGAGCTAACAGGTGCTCGTCGGCTAAACGCCTCAAAAGAATAAATTTACAATATAGTGAGCGAAACAAAATAGAAAACCCACTCGTAGCCCGGGTTCCTTCTAGTCGCCACCATCGGGCTGGAGGTTCGGAAGATCCTCGGGAGCTGCTCCAAAATCTGGCCACACAAAACCAGCTGGGTCAAACCCAAGAAAGAGCAAGTGCCACAAAGGAGGCCATGAAATAAGAACAAAAGCCAGCATATCAGAACATAAGAAAAGAAATGGAAGAAGGTACAAGTAATAAGGAGTGCAACAGGACAATAAACGACTAGGGACGTGGAACCGTTCTGGGAGCCAGGTTACAACCCGTAAACAAAACAAGGACCAGGGTTGTAACCCTTCGCCCGAATAGCTCCTTGTCTCTACCCAATTATTGTTAAAGCAAGTAAAACAATCATGTTCAGGAGTACCAGGTACAGGGACTAGACAAGACTTAGACAGAGCTAGACATCATTCATTCACAAGCGGCCAAGCAGTTACTACGGCTTACTACTTTAACTAACTAGGGTTGTCACAAGCCTAATTACTAACAAGATGCAATGAGAATTTCCCAGTCCCAAGCCCTGCAGACTATCCCGTTATCCTTCCGCGGGTTGAGAGTATGGTTGGGTACATCGCCCTGGAGACGATATACCCTTAGGTGACTTAGAGGGTGCAACACATGACAGTGCGCTGGAAATGTGCTCTACTCGTCGACAAGCTACAAGTCCAATTAAGAGCGCCCAGATAACGAGATTGCCTGTGACTGGAAATTCTCCATGAACTATAGTTTGATCTAGTCATTAGCCTAATCCATATTCAGTATGAATTCCTGACCGTGGGAACCAGGTAGTCACGTCCTAGACATGATACAAGACAAGACAAGTGGATTGCACAAGCAAGCAAGCAGGAACACCCACGGTGTCAAGTTGATTATACGAGTCAATTTAGCTGTCGCAACAGCATCAAGTCAAGTTACAAGTTACAAGCCAAGTCAAGTCAAGTCAGGAGTGCGCCCCTACGGGCTACTATCAAGTTATCAAGATAAATCATGTCAGGGTACTTGTCAGGAGTGCGCCACAACGGGCCACTATCATGTCAGGTTTTTTATGTCAGGAGTGCACCACTACGGGTCACTGTCGTGTTATGCTAGTTCCTTGTCATACCATACCATGTACAATAGTTATTCCAAACATATTAAGTAAGGGTTGCGCAGGAGTCAAGTGCGCCAGGGGCCAACTGCGCAGGGGTCAATTGCGCAAGGATCAATTGCGCATGGTTCAATTGCGCAGGGGTGGAGTGCGCAGGGTCCAAGCGTATGGGGTTAGATTGCGCGGGAGCCAACTGCACAGGGGTGAACTGTGCAGGGGCGGATGGCGCAGGAATAGACTGTGCATGAACAGGCTGTGCATAAGCAGACTGTGCATGAACAGACTGCGCATGAATGGATGGCGCATGGGGCTGAGTACAGTTCGCCAAGGGACAAGCAGCGCGGTCGGTGCTGCGCTAAAGAGTGCAGGCCGAGAGGGGATGCGCAGCCCAGTACTGCGCTAAAGAGCGCAGGCTGCAGTCTGCTACTCCAGGCCGAGAAGAACACTCCAAGAACTCCAAGTTCAAATCTTCATATCTTTATCAAATCAAAACCAAATCTAGATTTTCAAAGTTTTAACTTGAGTAAAATTAAATTCTCTTCCACATGGAAGCATCAAAACCCACAAAAATCCAACCAAAATAGATCAAAACCATGTAAATCCGAAAATAGTTAAAACCTAGATCTAGAACAATGGAGACTCCAAATCACAAAATGTCAAGTTCTAATGCTCATCTCCATGGCCTAATCTTGCTAATAGACAAATAAAATAGGGTTCTCATGCGGTGGCAAGGTGCACTTGCATATGGTGTTTGGTGTTGTGTAGAGGAAGGAAGAAGAAGAAGATGGAGAAATAAATAAGGGAATTATGGAGGAGAAAGAAAAGTAGGTGGAGTTTTAATGAGGGTGGGTTGTGTTGTGTTGTGTTGAGGGTGGAGTGTAGGTTAAAGTGCTCCAAAGCATGTTTAACCAAACCAAACCAAATCAAACCAATTTTCGTCCACAAAATAAACCAAGCCAGGTAAAACCCAATTATGAGAACCAAAATCTGCAAGTCAAGCCAATTACAAGTACATGCCAAAATCCGAGAAAATAAATACAGGTCTGAAATACATGCAAGCTTGACAAAAATACGTATTCCGAGATATGGGTGTTACACCGATGCTCTCTAAGGATAACATCTCAAGAAAGGATCCATATAGTACCAATCCGTGTGACCAACGTGACAGTAACCAGTAAAGTAATTTAATGCAGAAAATAATTCTAAGCAGGATATAAAATGATCAGAGAATATACTCGCCTGATATCTGAATATCCAAGGTAAAGATACTGTCCGAGGAGAGGTGTCTGGCTCCTAATTAGAACATCACAAGTCACAACATGTCCAGAAGGGTAATATAAAGTACTATAATACATTCTACATGAATCTAGGTCAAACTAGGCCAAAGTCAACCCTTGGTCAACTCTGGTCAACTGCACTAGTCAAACTAGGTCAAACTAGGTCATGTCCTAATCCAGTAAGCCTTACTAGGCCTAACCAAGACTATCCTAGCAAGCACACATCAATACAAGACTATACAAGCCAATATACACCCAACTCTATATAGCAAGCAATTATTCAATACTCAAATAGGCAAGAATTCACATTGGATATACACTAGGTAATATATTACTTTAAGCTATATATGTCTACACATATATACACATACATATATTGGTATTCAACATTAGGTCTATAATCATGGCATTTCAAATGGTTATATAAACTTATATATTACAACACAATATGCTAACATATATATAATATACATACATAGCTAAGTTAACTATATTCATAAATACTTATTTAAGAGGCTATGTGTGTGTATGTGAACATGGCAAAGAGGCAAGTGATGGTTAAATGGGCATACATAGTGTATACATATCAAAGAGTATCAAAGTGTAAGTGAACAATGTGTCAAGTGTGATAGTGTCAACATAGTGTAAGGGGGTACATGAGGTAATTTAGGATTTGTGTTAACATAGAACATTACATCTCATTAACTTGTATATTGCATACATTACATCTATTATTACATTACATTCATGCTTGTATTCATTCATCATTCATTTATTCTCTTGTACCACTATATGCACCATACATTACATACTATGGAACCTACATATTCATTACAAGCCATACTTATACATGCTTACATTAGATAGGATACTTACACCTCATACATCATTTATTTAACCATTTACTCATGTTTGTATTCTCTATTTAATTACATAATGTATATACATTGACATGGGTTAAAATCAAATAGAACATTATATTACACACAAGGGTGCACAAAATGCATATGCCGAATAGTAACTCCTACTAATAATCAATACTGTAGCATCTCAGCATGAATTAAAATTTAGGATTAAAGTATGTTATAGATCTATGTGTTAGCTTTCCGAAACTTCAAACGGATCGCATTTTCGTTTCCGGAAACTCCCAAAATCATGAAAATATCGAGAACGCGTTTGTCTTTCGTACAGCTGACACTCAAATAATTCTCCAGAAAGTTACAGAAAGAATTAGGCCTATTAATACATGTTTTTGGAAAGCTAACTTCAATACGCTTCTTTTAAAAAACACGGGAGATTAAACCGAATTTTGAGCTAGAAGTTATGACATTTCTAAATTAGGACTGAAATTAAAAATGTGGATAAAAATCATGACGGATTTAGGAAGTTTGAGACAAAAGAACACAAGTATATAACATAATATATCAAGAACTCACTCTCTACACTAATATATATATATGAGACACTATAGAACACATCTCCAATACAAAAATATGAGATTAAACATGTAATAATTCATTCATACATAACCACAACACATAGTGTGTCCAAATTTGGGATTTTTCCACATGGACACAACCACAACACAAAGGACACTCCTATGACCTCCAAATGGACACGAAATGGACACAAATAGAGATACAACCATGGAGGTCATTCATATGGGTTCAAAATAGACCTATACGCATGAGGAAATGAAAAGGAGAAGGGATTTATACCTCTCGGTAGATCGAATCGAAGAAAAGCCTTCCCGGAGCGACACCGACACGTAGAGATTCCAAAAGGACACGAACAGCTCCGAATTCTCCCAAACTTGGGTAGCTTCCTCCTTGGCTAGAATGGAGAAGGAAAGAAGAAGATTTTGTGGTGAAATAGAAGGATTTGGTGGAGAAATTGCTAGGAATTGCTCTCTAGGAATTTGGGGAAGAACAAGAGAGAGAGTGTGGATGAGAATAATGAAATGAACTTGAGCCTATCCTCTCCCAAAGTGGCTGGACATATGGGGCTATTTGTCCTATTATGGTAAGGTCCAAAATGCCCCTACTAACCTATTCTATGAGTATTAGGAAAGGGCTAATTGGTTGGGGCTAAATTAGTCATTGTAAAGTCTCTAATCACACTAACCTTATCCATAATAATTAGTCTAACCTCTAACTAAAATATTTCTATCATATGGACTAAAATTAATATCATGTGGGCTATGCCTAACTAGTGTGTGGGTCCCACTAGAGTCAAACTACCCCCGGGTCCCCGTTTCAAGTCGGATTGAGTTGAAATTCGAACCCGACTCAAATAACCCCAAAAAATATCATAAATAATAAAATAATATCAAAATAATTCAAAGAGGTCAAATACAAAAAATATTCTTAGGCCAAAAATGACATTAAAATATCATAATCACATGGTTAAGCTCTAGGTCAAACAGTCTCTAGGGTTTTACTAGCAAAACGTCAAAACCACAAGTCATTGATTTAAATAATTTTAAAATAATTTAAAATTACCAAAAATCATATCATGAATTAAATATCATTATTAAAATAATTATAAACACAAAATTTCAAAATTACCCTCATTTGGGAAACTGGGTGCTACAACTCTACCCACCTTAGAAAAATTTTGTCCTCGAAATTTAAGATCGATAGTACTCCTTCTAGAGCCTCTAACCTACCCAATATCTAAGGTAACACTTCCTAACACTGGAATAAAAAACGAACATCTAAAAAGTGTCAATCTAGGAATACCTCCAATACTGCTCTGCTGTACGGCGGTAATGGAACTTCAATAGAATATGGACTGGAACCTATATCCAAGGGACTGGACCTATTTTAAAGTGGTCTTAACTAAGGATGAAAAGGAACTGATCATAGGATATAGGTATGCTCAAACTATTATCTTCCTATTAACCATCTATTAATACATTCTATTACCATAGGAACGATGCATTACTAAGACATATAGGCCCCTATCTCTCATAACACATTTATACTCACCAAAAGACTAGTACATCCTATCAAGGCTGATACTACAATCTCTCCTAAATCTCCTAAGCTACATATTTATAGACACACATCCCCACATCAAGGACTAACCCATATATATCTACAACTGATACTAATGGAGTGACGTCCCTATTTTCCAACAATCAAGGTCTAAATTTTTTTTATCTAAATCATGCAATTTGAAGGAATAGTATACAAGGTCAGGGCATACCGTAGCAGTTGGAAGTCTCACCTAGGTACACTAATCATTCTAGGTCAAAACAGTACTATGGTATCAACACACAAACAATCTAGGGTGTCCTAATTGAGAAGGTAAGGGAACAACAATCATCAAGGTTGTAGGGCTGTCTACCATCCTATATGAAAATTGGTCATTAACAAGCAACTAAGAAATTATTAAAAGGTTACTATTCCATAAAATGGTAAAAATTGAAAATTTAGGCACAACAAATCACAAATAGATTTTTGTCTTGACACGATCTAAGTTGATCAATTTCGGGATAAAACGAGATTTGGGTAAGAAGGGAAATCAATGAAATCAAAGTATGAGCACGAGGTCATGATTAAATTTAATTCGACTGAGTACGAATACGAGGTTCATAGGCGATGAAAAGATTTCAAGGAGAATTGTCAAGGCTATCGCGAATGAGACTCTAGGGTCAAGTTTAACTATGTCTCCATTCTCGTAGATTGATACATGAAAAAAAAGTGAACCAAAGTGCAATAGGTTGATCAGACCATCATGTACCGGTTCTGATTAGACAATATGTTAGTGGGTGGCCACCCAATAAAATATGTCATGACCAAGCTCGAAAATAGATAAGCTTGCAAAACTAAGGCTAATTTAGTAGCACAAGATATAAGGGTGGTAATGATGAAAGGAATTACATAGTCCAAGTTTCTTAACCAACGGATCAAGTAATCAGATAAGGTACAAGGTTAAGCATCTAAGGAAACAAGCAGAACACCATCACATGTCGGGTCGAAAGAATTGAGTCAAGGCTGGATTTCTAATTGAAATAAGAAGAAATTTAGTATAATGGTAGAGGTTATAGTTTAGCCAGTTGACCAGAAAATCATATCAAGAAAATAGAGTACAAGAAGACGGGTTTTAGTGGGACATGATATACCTACACGAAGGTGAGCTCGTCTAGGTCTTGCATATAAGATTTGTTGGAGGGTAACAGCTAGTATTACATTCCGAATATCAAAGTCACGATAAGGAACGTCACGGATCTCAATTAGAAAGTGGGAGTTCAAGAGGTGATAATTAATGCACAAAAATAATGAAGATCGAGTTAGTCATCTGCTTCTGATACTCTTAAGTTCATCTGGTCATAACTTGCCAATCATATCTTTACCTCACCAGTCTTCATATAAAAATTTAACCTTTACTTAAACCCTTACCATGACTACCGTAGGCAATTTCCAATTTCCAAACATCACTCTTGAAGCACAACCCTCACATTTAGGAATCAACATTAACCATTTATTTAAATTTCCAAGTTCTTTCACCTTGTCTTAAATTTGACCCAAAATCTCTAAATCCCGTTTACGAATTCCTTGAACTTGTTCAAATTGTTCTCCTCGTATTATTTAATTTAAATCTCTAGGCCTTATAAAACTTATCTTTTATCATAAAATCAACTTTCGTATTTTCTTCGACATACACCCTTGAATATTATTCTCCTAAAAATATTTCACAACAATCTCTAAACTTCCATAACTTTGTGCTCTCTCTATCCCTAGTCATTTCCTCGCAACATCTTGTTTAATATCCTTATTAAACACAATTAACTTCTCTTTTCTATTACTAACCTTCTACATAGCCTCAGAGTAAAAGTTTTTCCCAGAATCAATAACCAAGATTTTCTAAGTTCTCAAAACTATGTTGACCTCTGATATCCTCATTAGTTTTGAATACACCTATAAACTATCGTATAACCCCAAAATTTCTCTAAATGTAATTGTTTTCAGATTGGCAGTATAAATCTCTTTATTCTATTCGAGACCTTTACCATATTTCTATCTCAAGTTTCCATATGGAACACTCCACATTTGATTTCCTTTAGATCATCATAAAATAACCAGTTACGTCTTCTCTGAGCTACATAATTTACGTCACATTCTTAACATTTCTCAGGCAAAATGATATAAAGATTCAAGAGTTGTCAAGGTATAGCTGACAGAATTATATACGAGACAGAGAATTGATATAATCAGGACAGGTATATAAGACAAGGAATGATGGTAGTAAAAATATTGGCAGGAAAAGAATGATAATAGAATCTGTTCTGCTTATCTATTTGAAAGAGGGACCCATTTTTTTTTGAAACAAGAATTATAATACCAAATCCAAAATAAGGCCTAGCAAAATCATTGGTTTATTATATTAAGAAGAAATAAATTTTTTTGTAAGAAGTTGCACAAGGTTTATAAAAATAGCTAAAGCTACATCCTAAGTAAACAATGAAAAACAAAACAAAACAAAACAACAATAATTCCTTCTCTTTTTTTTTGAATGACTGAAACAAAAGTAGCAAAAACATGTTCGAAAATATTTAAGGTACAATCTGATAATCATATGCGTCTATCCAAAATCATGGTACTCTAAATCCTCGTCATACTAGTGAGCAAGGCTACGATAATCACAGAGTCCTTGACTTATGCATATACCTCTGGAATCATGGTATTTAACATTTTTACGATGCCGCTAGCTTGGCTGCGAAAACCTTAAATTTCCACACCCGAGAAATATATCCAAAATCAGACTATATGTCCTCACCATGCTGGCTAATGTGACTATAGAAGACAAGATTTCCATAACTTAGATGACCTAGCCCATATAATTTCATCTTGCCAAAAATTAAATTAAATCAACAATGAATACCAAAAAAAATCAAATTTATCAACGAACATCAAAATTCAGAAATGAACAAAATCCTTCAAATCATATAACTACAAACTCGGATGCTATAGCTAACATCAAGATTCAAATTTCAACAATCTTCATCAAAATCAATAAATACAAACTCAAATTCAATAATAATCCATCAAAATCAAATTCAATAGCAGAAAGTAAAGATAAATCAAATCAAGGAAAAAAGAAAAGAGTTTTCAAATCGGAGTTAAACAAGATTCTCAAGGGTCGTCCCAGGAATCTCTCAAGGGATCCTAATTGTGATTGAGTATCTTCAAAAATATATCCTAATCCTACTGCAGGCTATAGTGGTACTCTAGTTCGAATACCACTACACAAACTTGACCTACATGGGCCACAACTAAAAATGTGTCACGACCCGCACCCTAGAGTTAGGGCACGAGAACGTAACAACGCCCAGCCTATGCCGTAGGGTCGGCGGTAGAACGCTGTCCTAGGTCTCAATGCATCTAACAGTATAAGACTAAACAGTTTATACTCCCCAAATGGGGGTGACATAACAGAATGTAAACTCAATCACATCTAAGGTAGAGCATAAAGGAAGATAGATAAAACATGAAATCGAAAAGAGATACAATAGATAGAAGTCTAAGTGTCTAAGATACAAACTCAGAATATATCTCAAAACCCAAATACAGTAATCCATAAATACAACTCAAGATGACTGAAAATAAACAATAAGCAAAAACCCTAGCTATCTATGCAACCTCTACTGTCTCCTCTAGGCTAGCAGGCAAACTCCAGGCTATCTGTAAAATTTATCAACAGGTCCAGTCAGGACAGGAGCGAGCACATTACATCTCAACAGTTCATAGCAGGTTAGAAAATATAATCATGCAGTAAAGTAAGATACAGGTACTGAAAGAAATGCTGTATGTAAACAGAGAGAGAGAGCTGTAATAGAAATATCTACTATAAATAGAGAACTAACATGTGGCTAGTGAGTCAGAGTACAATATAGACATATAAATGGCATAGGAGATTCTGATGCTACACTACGAAAGAGATTCTGATGCTACACTACTTGGGTAGTATTCACATGTCCATTTCTACTCTCTCGTACCCCCAATCAATACACAAGGATCCAGCCAGGTTATGTTATGATTCCATGCAAAGGCCCCCGAAGGGTGATACATGGATGCCCATAAATGGATGATTCTAGAAGATTCCAGGATACCCAGTAAATGGGATAAGAGATTCTAGGAGACTCTGCGATCATAAAAGTATATGTCGCAAGTGATCAAAGAACCAGTGAAGCATAGTGATACGCCATGTAAGTGAAACGCACGGAACATGTAGTACCCGATGCTCCCTAAGGATAACATCTCAAGAAAGGATCCATATAGTACCAATCCGTGTGACCAACGTGACAGTAACCAGTAAAGTAATTTAATACAGGAAATAATTCTAAGCAGGATATGAAATGATCAGAGAATATACTCGTCTGATATCTGAATGTCCAAGGTAAAGATACTGTCCGAAGAGAGGTGTCTGGCTCCTAATTAGAACAGTACAAGTCACAACATGTCCAGAAGGGTAATATAAAGTACTACAATGCATTCTATATAAATCTAGGTCAAACTAGGCCAAAGTCAACCCTTGGTCAACTCTGGTCAACTGCACTAGTCAAACTAGGTCAAACTAGGTCATGTCCTAACCCAGTAAGTATTACTAGGCCTAACCAAGACTATCCTAGCAAGCACACATCAATATAAGGCTATACAAGCCAATATACACCCAACTCTATATAGCATACAATTATTCAATACTCAAATAGGCAAGAATTCACATTGGATATACACTAGGTAATCTATTACTTTAAGCTATATATGTCTACACATATATATACATGCATATATTGGTATTCAATATTAGGTCTATAATCATGGCATTTCAAATGGTTATATAAACTTATATATTACAACACAATATGCTAAAATATATATAATATACATACATAGTTAAGTTAACTATATTCATAAATACTTATTTAAGAGGCTATGTGTGTGTATGTGAACATGGCAAAGAGGCAAGTGACGGTTAAATGGGCATACATAGTATATACATATCAAAGAGTGTCAAAGTGTAAGTGAACAAGGTGTCAAGTGTGATAGTGTCAACATAGTGTAAGGGGGTACATGAGGTAATATAGGATTTGTGTTAACATAGAACATTACATCTCATTAACCTGTATATTACATACATTATATCTATTATTACATTACATTCATGCTTGCATTCATTCATCATTTATTTATTCTCTTGCACCACTATATGCACCATACATTACATACTATGGAACCTACATATTCATTACAAGCCATAGTTATACATGCTTACATTAGATAGGATACTTACACCTCATACATCATTTATTTAACCATTTACTCATGCTTGCATTCTCTATTTAATTACATAATGTATATACATTAACATGGGTTAAAATCAAATAGAATATTATATTACACACAAGGGTGCACAAAATGTATATGTCGAATAGTAACTCCTACTAATAATCAATACTGTACAATCTCAGCATTAATTAAAATTTAGGATTAAAGTATTTATAGATCTATGTGTTAGCTTTCCGAAACTTAAAACGGATCGCGTTTTCGTTTTCGAAAACTCCCGGAATCGTGAAAACACCGAGAACGCGTTTGTCTTTCGTACAGCTGACACTCAAATAATTCTCCAGAAAGTTACATAAAGAATTAGACCTATTAATACATGTTTTTGGAAAGCTAACTTCAATACGCTTCTTTTAAAAAAAATAGGAGATTAAACCGAGCTTTGAGCTAGAAGTTATGACATTTCTAAGTTAGGGCTGAAATTAAAAATGTGGATAAAAATCATGACGGATTTAGGTAGTTTGAGACAAAAGAACACAAGTATATAACATAATATATCAAGAACTCACTCTCTACACTAATATATATATATATGAGACACTATAAAACACATCTCCAATACAAAAATATGAGATTAAACATGTAATAATTTATTCATACATAACAACAACACATAGTGTGTCTAAATTTGGAATTTTCCCACATGGACACAACCACAACACAAAGGACACTCCTATAACCTCCAAATGGACACGAAATGGACACAAATGGAGATACAACCATGGGGGTCATTCATATGGGTTCAAAATAGACCTATATGCATGAGGAAATGAAAAGGAGAAGGGATTTATACCTTCCGGTAGATCGAATCGAAAAAAAGCCTTCCCGGAGCGACACCGACACGTAGAGATTCCAAAAGGACACGAACGAGCTCCGAATCCTCCCAAACTTTGGTAGCTTCCTCCTTGGCTAGAATGGAGAAGGAAATAAGAAGATTTTGTGGTGAAATGGAAGGATTTGGTGGAGAAATTACTAGGGATTGCTCTCTAGGAATTTGGGAAAGAACAAGAGAGAGAGTGTGGATGAGAATAATGAAATGAACTTGAGCCTATCCTCTCCCAAAGTGGCTGGCCATATGGGGCTATTTGTCCTATTATGGTAAGGTCCAAAATGCCTCCACTAACCTATTCTATGAGTATTAGGAAAGGGCTAATTGGTTGGGGCTAAATTAGTCATTCTAAAGTCTCTAATCACACTAACCTTATCCATAATAATTAGTCTAACCTCTAACTAAAATATTTCTATCATGTGGACTAAAATTAATATCATGTGGGCTATGTCTAACTAGTGTGTGGGTCCCACTAGAGTCAAACTACCCCCGGGTCCCCGTTTCAAGTCGGATTGAGTTGAAATTCGAACCCGACTCAAATAACCCCAAAACAATATCATAAATAATAAAATAATATCAAAATAATTCAAAGAGGTCAAATACAAAAAATATCCTTAGGCCAAAAATGACATTAAAATATCATAATCAAATGGTTAGGCTCTAGGTCAAACAGTCTCTAGGGTTTCACTAGCAAAACGTCAAAACCACAAGTCATTGATTTAAATAATTTTAAAATAATTTAAAATCACCAAAAATCATATCATGAATTAAATATCATTATTAAAATAATTATAAACACAAAATTTTAAAATTATCCTTATTTGGGAAACTGGGTGCTACAACCTCCGTACTCTACAATCAACATGAGTTACCCCTTCAAACCTGCAACCATCATTTGTTATATAGGTTGCCAACTTAACCAAAAACTGGGATGAATCCTATTTAGTATAACCACCTGCTCCTTCCTACATCATAAATAGGTACAATATAGAACCAAAGTTTGGTAAATGTCACAACCCATCCCAACAGTTTAACAACATAGTCCAATACAACTAAGCATAATAGTTACTTCTGTTTGAATCAAATACTGCAGAGCACACACAATTTACCATAGTTGATGCTTCTCAAGTAATAACAAAATTGTAGAACAAGAGTTTAGCAAGGACACAACCACCAGGAACTCAGGAATTATACAAAAACTGATTTCGAATAGGGATTATACAATCAAATGAAGGATTTTAGTAAGACATTTAAAGGGGACAAAACTCAAGAATATTCAAAAAAATTCCAATTGAAACAAACTCAGGAGATCAAAAGTTAAAATCAACAGATCCACATTGGACACAATGTCCAAATTACACAACTGAAATTAAACGTTTTAGCCAATACTTGAATTCAAAAATACAGATAACCCACAGACCCAAGCTTTGAGCACAGTCTCCTCCAATCCAACTCCACACTGTCACCCTCGGACACGCACCCACCATACTCCAATCCCTATCGATCTTCCCGCACCCAACACCTCGGCTTGGAATACACTCCAAGGCTGGACACGAACCAAATCCGGACACGAACACAGCTACCCCTGGACACAAACCACTCCATAATACTCAAGATCCAACCGTCCCACCTACACTCATCCAAAACCCATTGCAACATACTTAAAAATTGTAGAAGATAGGACAGTACCTGAGAAGAAGATTCGACTTGGAATGAAGACACAATCCAACCGGTCAGACATGATCTACAAACGGACACCATGCTTCGTGTCCTAGAAGTAAATTGATCTCTGTTGCGAAATTTCGACAAACAGTTGAAACATAAAGAGAAATTAGATTCGGAATCAATCTTCAAGAATTAGATCGGTGATCTCAGAAAATGACGAATTCTTTATAGCAGCTCTTCACATCAATTAAACTAAGATCACCTTGATTGCCGTCAACCGCCGGGAGATTGGAGAACCGTGGCTGCTCGAGGATGATCCGGTCGTTGAGAGTGGAGCAACTGTTCGAAAAAACTGGTCGTCGATCGGAAAGAAACATCGTGCGTGCTGATGCCGAGGAGGAGAGCGCCTAGCTGCTACCATAGTCGGCTGAGAGTCGCCGTCGCGGGAAGGGTGGTGCTCCGTCGCGGAGAAGCGACCCACCACCGGAGATGGGTGCTGTTGCCGCCCTGGAGTGGTGGTCGCCGACCTTGGAGTGGTGGTCGCCGCCGAGTTGACAAAATCGTCGTCACCGCCGAGTCTTCCAGAGAGAGGAGTTGGCTCTCGAACTCAGCAGAGAAAAAAGTGGAAAATGCTGTAATAGAATGAAGTGAATGAACTCTGTTCATTCACTTAAATAAATAAAAATGCACTTTTGCATTTTCCCCCTCCCTCCTAAGATGAATTACAAAAAGACCCCCCTGCATAAAGAAAAGTTCAAAAACCCCCTTTGCCTTTTCATAATTTCAAAAATGTTGAAAAATCAGTAAAAACTTTTTTTGGAAAAAATGAGGGGACCACAAGTTGGTTGTAACAACTTTTTGAAATTGAAATTGCTCCAAAATTAAATTCCCTCCAAAATAGATCATCAAAATTATTAGTTAAAAAATATTAACTTTTTATTTGAAACCTAAATCAATAATAATTATTTTTAGAAATCAAATTTTTCTCAAAAATCGGAAAGTGGAGTTACAAATCTCCCCTCCTTAAAATAATTTTGTCCTCGAAATTCGAGAAACAATCAAAACAAATCTCAATGTAAAATCTCAAGGAAGGTTTAAACACAAATTATTTTATTGTATTTAAAATTCTCAATATCAAAATACAATCAGACAAACAAGCTAGGATAGCGCTCTCGTATCTCGTCCTCGCGCTCCCATGTGGACTTCCCCGAAGAGTGGTGTCCCCATATGACGCGGACAAATGGAAAAGTCTGGTTCCACAAGCGCTTCTTCCTCCGATCAAGGATCTCCACTGGCTGCTCCTCGTAGGTCTATCTCGGACCCACCTCTAGCTCCGAAAAGTCAACCACATGGCTCAGGTCCGGAATGTAGCGTCGAAGCTAGAACACGTGGAAAACGTCATGCACTCCCTCCAAGCTAGCTGGAAGCGCTAGTCGATATGCCACCTCGCCAATATGCGTCATCACGTCGACAGGCCCGCTGAATCTCGGACTGAACCTTCCGCCTCTGCCAAAACGAATGGTGCCTCTGGTCGGCGAGATTCTTCAGGAACACTCGGCTTCTAACTGCTAACTCCGGTGACCATCTGCTGTTGTCCGCCTAGTGCTTTTGTCGATCCATGACGCTCTAAGCCTCGAGTCCAAGTATACACAAGAAGTTTGGGATATCATGCTTTGACAAAGATCGAGGATCAAATAGTCATGAAGTGGAAGGAATTTCAATTACAACTCAGAGGAGCAAAATCATGAAGACACAATTATTAAGTACGATCAAAAATTGATATTTTAACACAGGTAGACTAGAACAAGATAGAAAATCATGGTCCGATAGACATGACTTAAGATCGAAGTTTAGACAACTCTCAACGAAGTACAGAATCACAATCTGGTAATATACAATTTTGAGGAATTCAATAATCCAACGATAAAATGCTAGAAGGAAAATTTTGCAAGGGTTGATTGAGGAGACGTACGCAATACTCATGAGATACAGTATCAAATCAGGATGAACGTGTAAGGATCTGTGATTCTCGAAAACCAATAATTATATGAAAATAGAATATAGTTCCTATGGTATCCGGAAACATATAGATATTTGAAATCACTTTACTTAGAATCCCTGCCCCGCCAGTGTATGTCTGACTGCAGTAAACTTTCGGTTTTATGACTTAAATAACAATATGTTACCGAATAACATATCAACTTTATTCATTTTCAAACAATTATCGACGAAGCAACTCAAGAGATCTAAATATGAAGAGTTTAGGACAAAGTCTCAATAATACCCGAAACCTATGAATGTCTGAAATCACTTCAACTTAAAGTTCCTGCCTCGCCAGTGCGCTACTGGCAGCAGTGAACCTTCAGTCTCCATAATCCAGCTAATGGCTGCAGCGCGCAACTGTCATGCCATGGTAGGTCATCGAATAGCCTCTTGACTTTATCCCTAAGAATTTCAAAAGAGTTCCAAGGAGTTCAAAATGAGTTTCAGAAGTCCAAGTCACGAAAATGTGTAGTTACCTGACTGTTAGAATACAAGGATTTTATTAGGTACTAAGAGACTACAAGGGATCTCATCGATGAGTACTAAAGGACAACCAGGGAGATTTAAAATTTCAGACAGGGAACGAAGTTTCAAATTATAATAAAATTCCAACTGATATCTGGAATGGTAACAAAATTCCATATATGGGACATTATCCCGAAGGGATAACAGAGTCTCGAAGGATGAACAGTAACAAGGCATCAAATATAAGACAATGTCGCAAAATAAGAAATAAATCGCACATTGGAAACGAAGTTCAACAAAATCTCAAGTAACGACAAAATCTCGAACATATCCCAAATGGGAAATGAAATCTCCAATAGTATACAAAGTCTCATTAGCACTAAAATATCAACAAAATTGCAGATAGAAAGTAATTCTCGAACAAGAAGCACGGTCATGACTAGTGAGAAGAATAGGGTATCAAGCAGAGAATAGGATACAAGCATTGAATGGTGAGTATGAAACAAGCGAGATCTCAAATAGGAAACGAGGTCAAATAAGGTCGTAAACAAAACAAATTCTCGAATAGGAGGCAAAATCTCGAAGGAAAGCAAGGTTCCGAATAGGAAACAGGATCTCAAAATCACGATTAGAAAACCAAATTTCAATAAAGCCTCGAATAGAAAACTGAAACGAGTAGAAAGCAAGATCGAAACAAGGTAGTGGACAACAACTCTCAAATCAAAAATCATGAATGGAAAACAAGTCTTATATAGAGAACGAGTCATAATCCCAAAATAGGAAAAATCTTCAAACCTTCAAAGGAATCTTCCACAATGTCCTGAATAGGACGAAGCTTAAACAAGTTTCGAATGAGGAACAGGATTTTGAAATAAAATCTTGAGAAATGATTAAATATCAATTAACACGAAGTTTGATAAATGAACAAAATTTGCAAATAGGAGCCATCACTAGGAAACAAGGTCAGGAATGATGAATATGCCAACGGTATCGAATAATGAATTTTAACAATTATCGATTTGGGATCTGAAACAAGTTTATCTAAGTAGGAAACAATATCTCGAAATAAGTTTCGACATCAACCAAGGTTTCAAAATAGAAACAAGAAGTTTCAAGAAACGATCAATGTGTTAGGAGGAATTTAAGGGAAGACTGGATTGTTAATCAAGATACATGGTTTTCCCAACCATGCAAAAGAAATCTTCTGTCTTCAGTCTATCTTCAGTGTTTCTCCGGGATTGGAATCGCTTCAACTTCTCCAATTGTCCTGACATAGGTTGATCCCTGCGGTAGTGCTTTATATAGCTGCTGAATCTGGAGAGGCGGTTCCTTCTGCTGCGGTCGTGGTGCTCCTCGTGCTTGTTCTCGGGCAGTACGATCAACGGTCTCCGGACAATCTTTGACTTGGTGAGTAGGTGATCCGCAGTACAAGCGTAGTCTTCGTCTTTTGTGACATTCGTCGTAGTGGTGTCCTGGGCTGCGACAGAAAATACAAATGATAGCCAACTGAATCTGAATCTCCTGCTGGGCTGAAGAAGTGTTGTCCGAGTGTGGCGACGCTTTACGGTTCCACAGTAGTTGTTATCTTCATCATCAGTCTTTATGTTTCTCTCGAGCTTCAATTTCCCGTTGTGTCCTATTGTCTGTGCTACATTCTGGATCTCCTGGCTGGTGGCTCTAATATTCAGAAAAGTCGGGTCCTCAGAAACTTGGGTGATCTTCAGTGGTAACTCCAGGTTCTCCATCTTCTCCTTGGTGCAAGATATGCGCTCGGTGTCGGAAAAGTCTGGAAATCAGAAATTCTTTCTGGCTCGGAGATTGCATTTGCAAATCTGGATTGGAAAAGGACGGCCTGCTGGTGTCAAGGAACTCTTGAACGTCTCCGTCAACTGCGTACTACCCATGGGGATAGTAGTGGCGATAGAAGGTAGTGGAAGCTCGAAACCTTCAAGTGTAGGTGGATCAACAGTTCTGGTGTCACATGCTTTTGAACTATCTGAAAAACAAAAAACTATTAAAATAACCTAGACCTAAATACAACAAGTGTTTATAGAATATCAATATACCTGATATACCTGATATACCCTTATTTTCTGATTTTCCTATGCTGTGATCAAGTTCCCTAGTGTAAATCAAGTCCTCCAATAGTACGCTAAGACCTAGGTACCATTCGGATAGACCTGCATAGGCCACCACTAAAAACATGTCACGACCCGCTCCCGAATAACCGGATACGAGTCGGACACGCCCAGCCTTTGTTGTTTAACACAACAAAGTAAGCTGTACCATTCTAGGTAAACTAACCAGATAATATGAACATGAATGAAATCACAGCATCTATATAAATGTGTCCCAACCAGAGTAAAGTACAATATCTGAATTATTACATTCAATAATGAAAGAAGTCTGCTAGTCTCAATGCATAGAAAATAATAGGAAAAACTAATGGAAGCTCTAGGCTTCTGCAGCCTCTAGGTCACAAGCAGCTCCAGCTGGCTCAGCAGGGAAAGCAATATCCTGACCATAGTAAGTGTCGCACAAGGCCTCCATCTCACCTGCAACATATTCTATTCAGGAGCGGAGCAAGTACAATTCTAGTTAATGAACAAGACATCATGATATGAAAGTATGAGGAAACATGTAAAGTACATGAAAGAACAGGTGAATAAGTACATGAAAGGAACAGTGTGTAAGGTACATAAAAGAATATGGCATGTAAGAACATGAAAGAACATGATATGCAAGCACCTGAAAGAACATGATATCATGGAATCACAGTAAATAAGTACAAGGTATATCTCCTGAACATGTGTGTACTATATTTGAAATATAACTAAATATGTGACCGGCTAGGGTAAGCACATGAAAGCACATGAATGGACGGCTTAGGACCCGCGTGCACGATGCGGGGTCTAAGCTCAACACACCTGAGTTGTTTCTTGGGATTGGTCACATAGATAGTATATTTCCCCATCCCAGGTACAAGTAATAAGAACAAGGGAACATGAGCACCAGAAAGTACATGACATGTTGTAATGTGTCAATCAAGAAAGTACAGGATAAAATGAAATACACAAGACCGTAGAGTGTACTTGCCTTGCTCCAGAAAAGTACGGGTAGGCAATATAGCTAGATATCCTCCTGTATTATTAAATACAAGTTGGTCAAGTTCTATTTACTACTGATTAACCAATTCAGCTATTTCTAAATATTATCTATCTAATACTTTTTTTTTGTTTCCTATCGCAACTCTATCCTCTAATTCCCATATTCTAATAGAAATAGTTGACAAATCTTTATAAGATACGCCATTATTAACCAAGTGCTTATCTAAGTTGATGGTAAATAATTTATAAGGATTTAACCAAGTACTTAACTAGTTTCTTAGGAGCAGAATAGTTATTTACCAAGTGTTACTTACTTTGAGAATTCTAAAGGAAGCAGTCCAAAACATCCTATCTTTTAATTATACTGTCTATACAATGAAGAAAATAAACACCCCACTCCAATCCACCCAGGATTGAATCAGAGTTAGGCTTGGCCTATTGCCTCTTAACAAACATCCCAACTTTGACACCTAGCTTAACAGACCATAACCTCAAGTCATAACTAAACCCAACCTCCGTACTCTTCAATCAAATTGAGCTGCCCCCTTCAAACCTGCAACCCATCATTTGTTATATAGGTTGCCAACTTAACCAAAAACTGGGATGACTCCTCTCAAGTATAACCACCTGCTCCTTCCCACATCATAAATAGGTACAATATAGAACCAAAGTTTGGTAAATGTCACAACCCATCCCAACAGTTTAACAACATAATCCAATACAACTAAGCATAATAGTTACTTCTGTTTGAATCAAATACTGCAGAGCACACACTATTTACCATAGTTGATGCTTCTCAAGTAATAACAAAATTGTAGAACAAGAGTTTAGCAAAGACACAACCACCAGGAACTCAGGAATTATACAAAAACTGATTTCGAATAGGGATTATACAATCAAATGAAGGATTTTAGTAAGACATTTAAAGGGGACAAAACTCAAGAATATTCAGAAAATTTCCAATTGAAACAAACTCAGGAGATCAAAAGTTAAAATCAACAGATCCACATTGGACACAATGTCCAAATTACACAACTGAAATTAAACGTTTTAGCCAATACTTGAATTCAAAAATGCAGATAACCCACAGACCCAAGCTTTGAGCACAGTCTCCTCCAATCCAACTCCACACTGTCACCCTCGGACACGTACCCACCATACTCCAATCCCTATCGATCTTTCCGCACCCAACACCTCGGCTTGGAATACACTCCAAGGCTGGACACGAACCAAATCCGGACACGAACACAGCTACCCCTGGACACAAACCACTCCACAATACTCAAGATCCAACCGTCCCACCTACACTCATCCAAAACCCATTGCAACATACTTAAAAATTGCAGAAGATAGGACAATACCTGAGAAGAAGATTCGACTTGGAATGAAGACACAATCCAACCGGTCAGACACGATCCACAAACGGACACACTGCTTCGTGTCCTAGAAGTAAATTGATCTCTGTTGCGACATTTCGACAAACAGTTGAAACATAAAAAGAAATTAGATTCGGAATCAATCTTCAAGAATTAGATCGGTGATCTCAGAAAATAAAGAATTCTTCATAGCAGCTCTTCACATCAATTAAACTAAGATCACCTTGATTGCCGTCAACCGCCAGAAGATTGGAGAACCGTGGCCGCTCGAGGATGATCCGGTCGTTGAGAGTGGAGCAACTGTTCGAAAAAACTGGTCGCCGATCGGAAAGAAACGTCGTACGTGCTGATGCCGAGGAGGAGAGCGCCTAGCTGCTACCATAGTCGGCTGAGAGTCGCCGTCGCGGGAAGGGTGGTGCGCCGTCGCGGAGAAGCGACCCACCGCCGGAGATGGGTGCTGTTGCCGCCTTTGGAGTGGTGGTCGCCGCCGAGTTGACGAGATTGTCGTCGCCGCCGAGTCTTCCAGAGAGAGGAGTTGGCTCTCGAACTCAGCAGAGAAAAAAGTGAAAAATGTTGTAATGGAATGAAGTGAATGAAAATACACTTTTGCATTTTCCTCTTCCTGCCCAAGATGAATTGCAAAAAGACCCCCCTGCATAAAAAAAAGTTCAAAAACCCCCTTTGCCTTTTCATAATTTCAAAAATGCTGAAAAATCAGTAAAAACTTTTTTTGGAAAAAATGAGGGGACCACAAGTTGGTTGTAACAACTTTATGAAATTGAAATTGCTCCAAAATTAAATTTCCTCCAAAATAGATCATCAAAATTTTTAGTTAAAAAATATTAACTTTTTATTTGAAACTTAAATCAATAATAATTATTTTTAGAAATCAAATTTTTCTCAAAAATCGGGAAGTGGAGTTACACATTGTCTTTACTCCGTAGGATATGCTTATTAAAACTAACCTGCACGATCGCCCTCTGTATTATACTGGGTACATTGGCGATATCAAGGTCGATCGGATGCATATTGACCCCGGGGCCTCCATAAGCATCATCCCGAAGAGCTTACTACACCATCTGTATATCCCAATGCATCGCCTGACGCCAACAAGCACCGCCATCAGCAGTTTCAATTCGGGCAGGAGCTACCCGATCGAGAAGATTCGCCTAAAGTGCCAAATCGTTGACCTTCAGTCAGAAGTAACCTGTTATGTCATATATGTGGACACTTCCTATAATATTCTCCTAGGGCTTCCTTGGATACACGATTACATGATCGTGCCCTTCACACTGCACCAGTGCTTCAAGTACGTCGACAAGCATGGTTTCGTAAGAACAGAATTTGCCGACATCGATCCCTTTAAAGGGGTCGAATCCTACTACTCAGACTCATGCTTGTACAAGAAGTCGAAAAAGCATCTTGCCGAAGGAGATATTCAATCCCGAACTGAGGCATCAACCGGATCAGAAGAACCTCTGACGATCCACCTCCAAGTCCGCAAGCCTGGCATAACAGCGCCCCTTACAGCCACTCTGCGTAAGGACGCAGTTAGCCTCTATGCACAGGAGGAACAGATGATAATCCGACTGCCAAGTCTGGTAAAGTGCCAAGACCCACGATAGAGCCACTGACAATCAGGCTGTCTAAAGCTAGCCGGCCACAAACAGAGGAGCTCAATCCCTCTGTCAAACCGATGATAATTCGTCTTCCAAGAATGAATCGACAATCGAGCAATAAGCCAGGGACTGCTAGCCAGCCAACAACTCCCTGCCCAGCACCGAGCACCAAACTGGGGGTGGCTAGTACGCCAACGACTCCACGTTCTGCTCCACCCATGGAGCCCCTGATGATTAAGCTGCCCAAGTCATCCTCCCAATCTATATTGACACAGGGGGTGGTTGAAGAAGAGCCAGAGCTGGCCAAGTATGTGGCTGCTTACACAGATGTTCCATCCGTAGATGATGTAATCCCACTGGAAAAGATACCTTATTTTATCAATAAAGGGCTATCTTTGAATTACCTTGAGCTTAATAAGCTTTGTACAATGTACGCCATGGAACACGGTATAGGCGCTCACCTGCACACACAAGTGACAAATGTCTACACCGCAAATCAACTTACTCCAGTGGAAGACACTTACCGCATAATCGAGGAAAGGGATCACCTGTCACAACCCGTTCCCGCTTTTCGGATACGAGTTCATGGCCAAGTCCAGCCTACGCCGCAGTATCGGCGGTAGTACGCTGTCTGGGCTCAATATAAATCAAATACAACAAATATCTCTATTTTGCTCATTCACAATAATTACTTCAATTACAACTCCAATAATACATTCAAATTTGCATACCGATACAAACCCACTACATGTGACTATTTTAGCTAAATCTATGGTTGGCCTGCAAGATAGCTCTAATCCACCCGAAGAAACCCAAAGCAAGAGAGCAAGTCGTCGAAAATAGTCATCAAGAATCTGTCAACTGAAAAATAGTTATCCAGTCAGGATTGGAACAAGTACAAGTCTAAACCAATATAATACAAATACAATATAAAGCAATATAACACTAAACATGGAAACAATGATCAATGGAAAACACGAACAATATGAACGAGGAAGTATGCAATATGATAAACGACATAAGAAGGTAGCGAGAATGAAAAGACAAAGAAACTCATGTAAACCATAATAGAACACGTGTCATGAGAAGTACAACGTTCCTACACATGGACGGCTTGGGCGAACGATGAGGTTATAAGGCCCGCCCCCGTAACCGGGAGAGTTGCCAACAATACCATCTGGGCTTTGTCCACGTGCCTAATAATTGTACCCCTCTAATATCCATAACTCACAATCATAAAAACACGGTCACGAGAACGATCACGATATCAATGAGAAAACGTGAACAATAGTCAATCACTCAACTCTCGTGTGTGTAACAGTCAAGACAAGACAAATAGCATGTATAAGTAAAATATAACAATATAAAGTAAATGTACATGAAAGCGTCAACAAGTACTTGCCTCGGTTTGTTTGGAGTTGACTGGCGTGATATGATAATGTCGGCACGAAATAGTCTAAGATGTCAAAACTACGCAAGATGGTCTAAAATGATGGGACAAATTATGCCATTGAGTCCAGAATTGTCAAATCGACTAAGGACGATATAAAGAAATCCGAATTTTGGATAGGAAATAGAAAAGCACGATTAGTCTTATAAAAAGGAAATTCTTTAATAGGGCAAAATATATATCGAGGAAATATTTATAAACTATGATATTTTGAAAACCGTATTTTTATAGAAAAATAATTTTAGATAAATACTTCAAGGTAAAGAAAAATAATTTATATCAAAACTATAATTTTAATCAGGTAGAAATATTACAATAACCTTTTAGGCGAAAACCATAATTAAAA
Organism: Iris pallida; assembly: GCA_029216955.1. Classification (NCBI taxonomy): domain Eukaryota; kingdom Viridiplantae; phylum Streptophyta; class Magnoliopsida; order Asparagales; family Iridaceae; genus Iris; species Iris pallida. The sequence goes on along the minus strand of JANAVB010013397.1, from coordinate 20,774,263 downwards.
TACGGCGAAAATAATACAACAAAATTTTATCTTTGAAATTTAGTTTGTAATTACATATAGAGTCACACAAACCTATACTTTTTATAAAAATAAGAATAATATATAATTTTCAAGTAAGTAATAATTTAAGCAACCATAATGCTAAAATAATAATAATAATAATAATAATACTAATAATAATAATAATAATAATAATAATAACAACACAATAATAAAACCAATATACTTATATTTAGTATATAAAAATAATAAATAAATAAACAAACCAATTCTCATCTCTTCCCCAGGAAGAGAGAGAAGACAAAAAAAAACGAAAAGAGGAGGGGGCTCATTAAGAAACAGAGAGAGAGAGAAAAGAATGTGGTCTTTAAAAAAGAAACAACAGCAGCTGTAGAAAGAACAAGAAGAGGGGAGAAGAGGGAAGCAAAGGAAGGGTAAAAGTCGAGAGAGAGGTCGGGGAGAGGGGAACGGGATGGAGAGCAGGAGAGAGAGTCAGAGAATAGGGAGCTCGCTCGAGCTCGCTCCCGATGGCGGAGTGCGGCGCTGAGCGGGGAACGCTATCACCGGTGGTCGCGGCGACGACGGTGGCTCGGCGGTGGAGGTCCTGGAGCGGCAGGGACGGTCGACGGTCGGTGGCGAAGAAAGGGGAACGTGTGCGCCCGCGGCCGGACAGAAGTTCGTCCACGGCTGGCACGACGAACGTCTGGCGAGGGTCACAGCTCTGGTTCACCGGCGGCGAGATGACGCGGCCGAGCGAACGATGATGGCGGAGGTCGGTGAGCCCGGGAAGGAAGAAGGTGTCTCGAACTAGCGATTAGGTTTTTGGGGGTGGTGGTCGGAAAGGAGTACGGGGATCCTGTGGTGGTGAAAATGGTGGTGGTGATGGTTTCTCTGGCCGGGGATAGGGCTACCGTGGTGGTGGCGGCCATTGAATAGAGATTAGGATTTGGATTAGAGATCGTGTGTCCGGGATTGTCGGACACGGCAAAGACACTGTAATTTTCACAAAATAAGGAAAAGAAAAAGATGGACACGGACACGGTGCACGTACGATGATGGTGAGGCCTATTGGTTATGGTTGGAAATTTTGTGAGGAAACAAAGGGAAGCATCCCTTTATATAGGGTGAATGATTTCCTAATTTGAGAAGGACTAAGAATCCAATATTGATCAATCTATCATAATTTAATTCAATCAAAATTAGATTTGTATATTTTAAATAAACACTAGTTTGATCAAATCCAATATTGGTCACAAAAGGAATAATATAGATATTGAAAATAGGTCTTTCATAAATACACTCATATCCAAAATAATCCAGAAATAGATTTTTACAATAATCTATAATTTAAAACTAAAACAATTTTAATTCTAATAATTGTTTAGAATAATAATTTCAAAACTAATACTTAACATATTCAAATAAATTGAAGTACAAAATCTCGTTTAAAAGGATACAACAATAGGTTTTTATAATAATTAATAAATTAAAAGAAAATTGAATATTTGTTTATAATAACTCAAATACTATTTAATCATCAAAATAATTTAGAAATATTTTCATAAAACAAAAATCTAATTTTCGAAAATACAATTGATAAACCCTTTTTGTAAATCGGAAAACATTCTCGTAAAACATTTTTTTTTTCTTTCTAACTAAATATAAAATTAAATAAAACAAATAAAATTTTGAAAATTTTAAAAACGGGGGTTACAAACTATCCACCTTAGAAATAAATTCGTCCTCGAATTTAAATAAAATAGGCATGAAAAATAATAGAAAGTATTTAACTATAAAAGGACAACAAAAAGAAGTAAAACTATTAATTTGATCATACATTGGTCCAAGAGGGATGGATAAGTCAGAAACAAGGTAAACGAGAACCATGGTTTGGTCTTGAATTCTATAAGGTTCCTAAAAGTTAGGATAGGAACATGCTATAGAAGAAAGCAACCGAATTTAGATAATATAGAAAAGACTACGATTAGAATAGAGTTCGAGGAGCTTGGCCTATATATCTTTCTGTCAGGATCTTAACCTGTTCTCTTGGTCAATATCTAGAATTCCAGAAATCGAATATCCTAAAAGTCCCAAAACAATTATTTAATCTTAGCTAAATAATTCAATATCTCATTTCCTCAAATTCATATCTAATGATCTTTTCATAATCCTCAAAATTCGTCAAATATATTTCAAACTCAAATCCTTACTTTCATAATCTTCTCAATATTCTTGATTTAGTAAATCTCTAAATTAATCAAATCAAAACATTTTAGTAGTCACAACATAAATCTTTTCAATAAAAAAATTAACCCAAATTTTTAATAACTCTAATATTCAACAATATTTGTCCTTCAAGATCCAGTTTACCAATTGACAAATCTATCCACCTTGATCGTACCATCACATGAAAACGTAATATTAAATTCTTGTATAAAATTCCTCGTATGTGAAAATTCTTTTCAAATCCACCAAACCTTAAATTTCAAGGTTTATTCCTAATTTAATCCTTAGCCTATGAAGCAATCTTAACTACCCAAGTAGTCAGCTTAAATAAGGGTTTTCCTATTATTCCTAGTCCTAGTCATTCTCCTAAAAGTCAAATTAATCGTAGTGTGAATGAGCATCTCCTAGTTGCAGGCTCGGAGTAGTACAACTAATATAGGTACTACCACGAGTTCGCACAATTTTGCGAAAATGGACCTGCATGGGCCACCATAAAAACTTGTCACAACCCGTTCCCGTTTTTCGGAAACGAGTTCGTGGCCAAGTCCAGCCTACGCCGCAGTATCGGCGGTAGTACGCTGTCTGGGCTCAATATAAATCAAATACAACAAATATCTCTATTTTGCTCATTCACAATAATTACTTCAATTACAACTCCAATAATACATTCAAATTTGCATACCGATACAAACCCACTACATGTGACTATTTTAGCTAAATCTATGGTTGGCCTCCAAGATAGCTCTAACTCCACCCGAAGAAACCCAAAGCAAGAGAGCAAGTCGTCGAAAATAGTCATCAAGAATCTGTCAACTGAAAAATAGTTATCCAGTCAGGATTGGAACAAGTACAAGTCTAAACCAACATAATACAAATACAATATAAAGCAATATAACACTAAACATGGAAACAATGATCAATGGAAAACACGAACAATATGAACAAGGAAGTATGCAATATGATAAACGACATAAGAAGGTAGCGAGAATGAAAAGACAAAGAAACTCATGTAAACCATAATAGTGCACGTGTCATGAGAAGTACAACGTTCCTACACATGGACGGCTTGGGCGAACGATGAGGTTATAAGGCCCGCCCCCGTAACCGGGAGAGTTGCCAACAATACCATCTGGGCTTTGTCCACGTGCCTAATAATTGTACCCCTCTAATATCCATAACTCACAATCATAAAAACACGGTCACGAGAACGATCACGATATCAATGAGAAAACGTGAACAATAGTCAATCACTCAACTCTCGTGTGTGTAACAGTCAAGACACGACAAATAGCATGTATAAGTGAAATATAACAATATAAAGTAAATGTACATGAAAGCGTCAACAAGTACTTGCCTCGGTTTGTTTGGAGTTGACTGGCGTGATATGATAATGTCGGCACGAAATAGTCTCAGATGTCAAAACTACGCAAGATGGTCTAAAATGATGGGACAGATTATGCCATTGAGTCCAGAATTGTCAAATCGACTAAGGACGATATAAAGAAATCCGAATTTTGGATAGGAAATAGAAAAGCACGATTAGTCTTATAAAAAGGAAATTCTTTAATAGGGGAAAATATATATCGAGGAAATATTTATAAACTATGATATTTTGAAAACCATATTTTTATAGAAAAATAATTTTAGATAAATACTTCAAGGTAAAGAAAAATAATTTATATCAAAACTATAATTTTAATCAGGTAGAAATATTACAATAACCTTTTAGGCGAAAACCATAATTAAAATACGGCGAAAATAATACAACAAAATTTTATCTTTGAAATTTAGTTTGTAATTACATATAGAGTCACACAAACCTATACTTTTTATAAAAATAAGAATAATATATAATTTTCAAGTAAGTAATAATTTAAGCAACCATAATGCTAAAATAATAATAATAATAATAATAATAATAATAATAATAATACTAATAATAATAATAATAATAATAACAACACAATAATAAAACCAATATACTTATATTTAGTATATAAAAATAATAAATAAATAAACAAACCAATTCTCATCTCTTCCCCAGGAAGAGAGAGAAGACAAAAAAAAACGAAAAGAGGAGGGGGCTCATTAAGAAACAGAGAGAGAGAAAAGAATGTGGTCTTTAAAAAAGAAACAACAGCAGCTGTAGAAAGAACAAGAAGAGGGGAGAAGAGGGAAGCAAAGGAAGGGGAAAAGTCGAGAGAGAGGTCGGGGAGAGGGGAACGGAATGGAGAGCAGGAGAGAGAGTCAGAGAATAGGGAGCTCGCTCGAGCTCGCTCCCGATGGCGGAGTGCGGCGCTGAGCGGGGAACGCTATCACCGGTGGTCGCGGCGACGACGGTGGCTCGGCGGTGGAGGTCCTGGAGCGGCAGGGACGGTCGACGGTCGGTGGCGAAGAAAGGGGAACGTGCGCGCCCGCGGCCGGACAGAAGCTCGTCCACGGCTGGCGCGACGAACGTCTGGCGAGGGTCACAGCTCTGGTTCGCCGGCGGCGAGATGACGCGGCCAAGCGAACGATGATGGCAGAGGTCGGTGAGCCCGGGAAGGAAGAAGGTGTCTCGAACTAGCTTTTAGGTTTTTGGGGGTGGTGGTCGGAAAGGAGTACGGGGATCCTGTGGTGGTGAAAATGGTGGTGGTGATGGTTTCTCTGGCCGGGGATAGGGCTACCGTGGTGGTGGCGGCCATTGAATAGAGATTAGGATTTGGATTAGAGATCGTGTGTCCGGGATTGTCGGACACGGCAAAGACACTGTAGTTGTCACAAAATAAGGAAAAGAAAAAGATGGACACGGACACGGTGCACGTACGATGATGGTGAGGCCTATTGGTTATGGTTGGAAATTTTGTGAGGAAACAAAGGGAAGCATCCCTTTATATAGGGTGAATGATTTCCTAATTTGAGAAGGACGAAGAATCCAATATTGATCAATCTATCATAATTTAATTCAATCAAAATTAGATTTGTATATTTTAAATAAACACTAGTTTGATCAAATCCAATATTGGTCACAAAAGAAATATGGATATTGAAAATAGGTCTTTCATAAATACACTCATATCCAAAATAATCCAGAAATAGATTTTTACAATAATCTATAATTCAAAACTAAAACAATTTTAATTCTAATAATTGTTTAGAATAATAATTTCAAAACTAATACTTAACATATTCAAATAAATTGAAGTACAAAATCTCGTTTAAAAGGATACAACAATAGGTTTTTATAATAATTAATAAATTAAAAGAAAATTGAATATTTGTTTATAATAACTCAAATACTATTTAATCATCAAAATAATTTAGAAATATTTTCATAAAACAAAAATCTAATTTTCGAAAATACAATTGATAAATCCTTTTTGTAAATCGGAAAACATTCTCGTAAAACATTTTTTTTTCTTTCTAACTAAATATAAAATTAAATAAAACAAATAAAATTTTGAAAATTTCAAAAACGGGGGTTACATCACCCAATCATCTTCGGCCGGAAGAATGATCCACAGCCCTTCAAGATAGAAGAAGTTGAGCTCGAACCCGACACCGGAAGTTTGCCCCTTTATCTGTATAGTCCCCAATCCAAGTACCTTATACAAAAACAAGGGTATGATCTGGAAACTACACCAGGCTTGAACTCCGGCACTGGACGGTGATTACCCTTACAATCGTCGGTCCCGGCTGGAAAACCACGAGACTACTACAACAAAACCAGATGTGGGCTAGGTTATGTCACACCCGCGACGACACCTAAAAGCTCAGACGGAGAATGCGACTGGCACTCACACTCAACCGGATCACCCATTTCCGATTCAGATATCAGCATCGGGGACATGATCAGGCAAGTCTGGTCCGTTAATATGGCACTTGCCGATGCCTACGAAGAAGATGAAGACATTCCCAAACTTCTTGAGCTAGAGCCATGGGCACAACAGCTAGATGCACAGTGGGAGAAGCAATTCGAACAAAGAGAGCCTCCCACCGAGGATGAGGTTGTACAAGTCGATCTCGATGATGAATCCTCTCCAAAGCCCATCTTCGTCAGTAAGAATCTGACAGACGAAGAGCGAGAATCACTACTACAACTCGTCAGAGAATATATCGACGTGTTCGCCTGGAGCTACGAAGATATGCCGGGACTGAATCTCGAGATTGCACTTCACAAACTCAACATCCGTCCAGACGCAAAGCCAGTCAAGCAACAACAACATCGATTCCGTCCTGACATCATGAATGTTATTGAAGCTGAGGTAAACAAACTGATAGCCAACGGCTTCATCTGTGAGGAACATCATCCTGACTGGGTCGCCAACATAGTTCCAGTCCTCAAGAAAAGTGGAAAGATTCGAATCTGCATCGACTTTCATAATCTGAATGAGGCGTGTCCTAAGGATGAGTTCCCTCTCCCTATCACAGACATCATGATTGATAACACCTATGGCTTTGAGCGTAGGTCATTCATGGATAGCTTCTCGGGGTACAACCAAATCAAGATGTTCCCTGACGACGAAAAGCATACATTATTCCGAACATCGATTGGCACGTTTTGCTACACAGTCATGCCTTTCGGTTTAAAGAACGCTGGCGCCACCTATCAAAGAGCTATGAGCATCATCTTTAGAGACCACTTGCATAAAATAGTAGAATGCTACATTGACGACATCGCCGTTAAAAGCCGCTCTAAGGAAGATCATCTGCATGATCTAAGGACAGTGTTCGACCTGATGCGAGCGCACAATTTGAAAATAAATCCCACAAAATCCTTCTTGGGAGTATCCAGCGGGAAGTTCTTCGGTTTCATCATTACCTCCCAGGGCATCCACGTAGACCCTGAGAAGACAAAGGCAATCATGGAGATGGGTCCCCCGAGAAATCTCCGTGAACTTCGAGGCCTTCAAGGGAGGCTAGCCTACATCAGGAGGTTTATCTCCAATCTCTCCGGACGATGTCAGCCATTCACCCACCTCATAAAGAAGGGCGTTTCATTAGTATGGGATGAAGAATGCCAGTGCCCCTTCGACAACATCAAAGAATATCTAACGAACCCTCCAGTTCTGGTAGCCCCGATTGCTGGAAGACCATTCTTGCTCTATGTACGAGTGATGGAACATTCTCTCGGTGCTCTTCTAGCACAAAACAATGATGCAGGCCATGAACATGCTATATATTACCTCAGCGGAATGATGATGGGGACGGAACATCGATACACTGTCGTAGAGAAAGAGTGCCTAGCTCTGGTTTTTGCCATTCAGAAGACGTGACACTACGTCACAGGACAAATCTACGTCATATCAAGAGTCAACCCCCTCAGGGTCCTCATGACTAAGCCAGGTGCACTCAGCTCTCGCCTCGCTACCTAGGCGATATTACTGTCCCCCTACCATATGATCTTCGTCCCACAAAAGGTTGTTAAAGGTCAAGCTTTGGCAGACTTTTTAGCAGCTCATCCAGGTTCCGAGTCAACCAAAATAGACGAAGAGATGCCAAACGATGTTGCTAATTCAAATATGGCCTCCCGTGGTACCATATGGCGAATGTTCTTCGACGACGCTTCTAGAACTGGGCCCAAGGGCAACATTGTCGCTGGAGTTGGAATAGTGCTGATTTCTTCCACCGGGTTGGTGATCAATCAAGCTTATTCCCTCACGGAGCCCTGTTCAAACAACGTGGCCGAGTACAACGCTTTGGTCATTGGCCTCCGACTTGCAAAAGAGCTGGGGGTCGAGCACCTTGAAGCATACGGCGATTCGTAGTTAATCGTCAATCAAATCCGGGGGCTCGTACGAAGTACGTCTTAAAGACATGACCCCCTATCACCAAATAGCGATTGACATCATCTCCTCCTTGGAAGGGTTCTTCATAGAACACGTTCCCAGGCTCCAGAATTTTGAAGCCGACGCTCTAGTCGGCCTAGCCGCTTCCTTAGCAGTTCCAAATCATGCTCACCACTTGATTGACATCGTAGGCCGTGAGTTGGTCTGTCCCAGGAATAATGTTCAGTATGCTGAGAGCTACTCTGCCCTGACAGTCGACGAAGCACCAGACTGGAGACAACCGTTCATTGACTTCGTAGTCTACGACATCCTACCGGAGAATCCGAAGGCAACCACTTCTATTAGAAGACGTTCTCTCAGATTCTTCTACGATACAGAGACAAAAATGCTATATCGGTGATCATACGATGGATTACTGCTTCGATGCTTGTCAAATACAGAAGCCAAAGAAGCCGTGCGTGAAGCTCACGATGGCATCTATGGGGCCCATCAGCCTGGCTCGAAACTACAAGATCGCCTTCGTCGAATGGGTTACTACTAGCCCACAATGGTTGCAGACGCAATAGACTATGCACGAAAATGCAAAGCCTGTCAAGTCCACGCAGATTTCATCCACCAGCCATCTGAGTTTCTACACCCGACGGTGGCATTCTGGCCCTTCGAAACATGGGGAATGGACATCATCGGTCCTATCACTCCGCCTTCGTCCCGAGGACATCGCTTCATACTCGCAATCACAGATTACTTCTCCAAATGGGCGGAGGCTGTTCCGCTTGTAAAAGTAAAGGCTTCAAACGTGATCAGCTTCCTCAAACATCACGTCATCTATCGCTTTGGACTGTCCCGAAGGATCATCCATGATAGTGGTCCGCAGTTCACAAGCCACGTCTTCTATCGGTTCTGCGACAAGCACCACATCCAGAATATTGCTTCAACACCATACAACCCAGCGGCTAATGGTCTGGCTGAAGCATTCAACAAAATAATCATCAAGATTCTCAAGAAGTTCGTGTCATCAAACAAACGCGACTGGAATGAAAAGCTCGGTGAATGCTTATGGACGTACCGTACCACCGTACGGACTGCCACCGGAACACACCTTCTCTCTAGTATACGGAAGTGAGGCAATTCTCCCACTGGAGACTCAAATCCCTTCACTCCGCATGGCTCTCACATACAGATTGACGACGGATGATAATCACCATCGCAGACTACAAGAATTGGAGGATCTAGACGAGAAGTGCCTACTAGCTCAACAACGAATCGAGCTATACCAGACACGTATCTCCGGAGCCTTCAACAAGAAGGTTAAAACTAGAACATTCCAAGTGAGCGACCTTGTTCTGGCAGTTCGAAGGCTGATGGTCATGACTCACAAAACCGTCGGCAAGTTTCAGCCAAAGTGGGAAGGCCCGTTCATCATTGATGCTGTATTCTCCAATGGAGCTTACCGCCTCGCAAAACAAAACGGAGACTTGCTCATGTTGCCCATCAACGGCAAGTTCCTAAAGAAGTATTACATCTGAAATGACATCCTCCAGGGTGACGAGTCATGTACTCTTTCGTACCGCTGAACTCATATCCCGACTATAAATCTTCCAGGGTGACGAGTCATGTACTCTTTCGTACCGCTAAACTCACATCCCGACTACAAATCTTCCAGAATGACGAGTCATGTACTCTTTCGTACCGCTGAACTGATATCCCGACTACAAATCTTCCAGAATGATGAGTCATGTACTCTCTCGTACCGCTGAACTCACATTTCGACTACAAATCTTCCAGAATGACGAGTCATGTACTCTTTCGTACCACTAAACTCACATGCCGACTCCAACTCTCCTATATTATCGAGTTATGTACCCGCAGGTACCGTTGAACTTACACTCTGGTCACTATAGATAAATCTATATCGTCTCTCCTAGGTAGTATGTCAAGTATTATCATACCTCTGAACTTTCCTCCTAAAAAGAGCTTTCTCCTTATGATCTAATTATACCCGCACTTTCAGTGCACAAAAAGGGTAACAAATCCACAGATTTTTCAAAACAACCACGTCGATGTTACCTCTGAGTTGTTTCCCTTCCATCAAAAATAAATCGCCCCTCACATAGAACCTCCATGTCCTCATTACCTCTGAGTTGTTCTATATTCCCTTCATGGAGCCCACTCCTGCCACGTCCTCATTACCTCTGAGTGGGAAGGCTCCATCGAAGAAACCCTCATATTTACCATGTCCTCATTACCTCTGAGGAAGTATGTTGGTTCTCTCTCGACCTATTATCCGTACCAAAAAAAACTAGGGTACACCAAGGATAATAGGCCCACAAATGTCCTCTATTGTCCACTGTTGACCATAAACGCTGTACTAAGTTTCCTAGTACATGCCCCTCACTTCACATCATGCCCCGGGGGCCCAGCTACCCACGGCATTCTTTCTTCCGATACCAGGAACGTCCATAGCCACCTTATTGTGGATTTGTTCCAAATATCCCCATCAACTTGTTATCTGTACCTAAAACTAAGGTATGCCAAGGGTAACAAGGCCAAAAACAGCTCCCCAGTGGGGTAAATACCACAAACACCACAAACATAATAAGCAATACAAATAAAGGGTAGGATAAAGCATACTCTTTTGTTTGAAAGACAAAAATACTACATGTTCTGGGGACCACGTCCCACTTAAGGAAGGAAAAGAACGAAAATGAAAAGAAGAAAAAAAAAGCCGACTATTGTTCGGCGACACATAGTGCACTGAGACGATCCCTCAACAAGGCAGTCGACCGCTCAAACCTCTGTTTGGCCTGACGTTCACCCTTCTGAGTCAGCAATGTCGCATCTTCCAAGGGTGCGTGAGCCCGCCAGCCCTCCTCAAACTTCTTCAGAGCACGTTCCAGGTTAGCGGAAGCTCTGGAAATCCTTTCGGCATCCTGAATAATCAGCTCATTGTCCGTACGAAAAGCTTCAAGCTCAGACTCCAAGAAGGCCAGCTTCTTCTGAAGTTCGAGAATCTGCTCCCTTGTATAGATTACTCCCTGGGAGGCGGCCGCTTCCTGAGCCCTGCAAACCTCGCTCCGGTGGCTCAGATGGTCGTACAAGAGAGACAGGTCGCTAAGGTCCTTTATTATAACCGGCTTAGATGTATCACGCGTAAGCCTTATCTTCTCCAAGGCGGTGGTGAAGAACCCCTGCTCCTGATCAATTGCTGCGGACAGATCAGCTTGTTGCAGCACTTGAAACTGGGCCACAAGCTGATCAGCCTCCAACAGTTTGTGCTCCAGAAGTGCAACTATCCCTGCCCCGCCAGGAAGGGTTTTAAGAATGTCAATTTGGCCTTGGACGCATTGTCTGGCCAAGGTAAAAGGGGTTCCCTGCTCCACAGCAGCTTCTACTCCTCTCTTCAAATGGCGGTAGAAACTATCAACCACATCCTGCGATGCCTCATCCAAAACTTCCGTAGAGGACGGTGTCAAAGGAAGCGTGGCTGGCAGTATCGAAGAAGACGCAGCAGAACTGGCCGTCCCTGCCACAAGGGAAATAAATTCTGAGCAAAAGGACGCTTGAACAGCGGCCAATTCTTCCTCCGCGGCCCGAACGATCTGGATACTCGGTAAAGCTGAGAGGTCAACCCCCAAAGTTATACGAGCAGAGGAAGATGCAGGGACCATTTCTCCCTGTCCAGGCTGTGCTGCCATATGACCTTCCGAACTCGATCCGGCGGGAGGCCCCTCAAGATAAGTCGGAAGAGGAGGGGGCACGATCCCTTCCACCAAATCCCCGCTAGTAGAGCCTACCTTAACAATGTCCGTCATCGGCACTGAAAGGGCAGGACCTGTATGTCCAGAGCAACCATCAATCAACGTAACCCGAAGGATGTGATAATAGAGCGAATGGGCCTCCTCATTAGTCAAAATTTGGTTCATCTTACCAACGGAGGATTATGGAGGCTGAGGTTCGCTCGCAGCTGCCATGGTACCCTCACCGGCGACCTCCAAGTTGAGTTCAGCTGGTTCTTCTGCCCCAGCCACTCCGGAAAGGGATACAACTGGTTCAACGTCACCCTGCTAAAATTCAACTGTCTCAGGGATAGGTGCAGAGAGCCCCCGTCACCATGGGTTGAGCCCTCAGCAACGTGGGACTCCTCGGCCGCCTCCGGAAGAACCCCAGCAGAAATAATAGCGGTACACATGTCACTGACCAAAGTGGTCAGGGTCGGATCAACCTCAGCGGCCGGTTCTCGAGAAACTGACTCCTTCGACGCCTACAAGAGCAAAGGAAAATGATTAGGCCATAGTACGGGAAAAAAGGAGAAGATAGTTATAATTTAAGTTACCTCAGAAACAGCGTCAACATCCTCGATAAGTAGCCGACGGGATCTGACAGCAGCCCGTTTTATGGAATAAGTCATATCGATATCAACAGACTCACTCATGCTTCGCTTACGTGAAGGACTAGGCACATCAAGCGGCTGATCCGCCACCACTTCATCAAACACAATGGGCGGTTGATCCGCCACCACCTCGTCTATAGGAGGGAGAGAATCATCTTCACCCTGCTCGTCATCTTCTTTATCCGCAGTGGTGGACTCCGAGTCCGACATGGGAACCGCATTGGCCCTCTGCTTCCTCATTTTCGACCCCTGGGGCTTCTCTGCCAAGCCGATACCAACAATAAAACTGGTACACGGGTCAAAGTTAACAGGAAACCTGCTTGCAGTGACGTGGTAGAGAGCCGCTAAATACAAAATCTCCCCTTGCGTCTCAGCGTAAGGGACCAAGAAACTAGCATGGGTACGAGCAGTATCATAGTAAAGCCAGGCCCTGATGCCATCCAGAATGCTGCCTTCAAAGCCCAGACAAGAGCTAGGACTCTCTAGGAACAGCTGGCCGTACCCAAACTGGCAGGAGAACCGGCTGGGCAAGTAAGGTTCCAGGTAGACAGTATTGCGGTTGCGATATACTAAGTGCGAGGGACAAATGTTACACAACCAAAGAAGCATCCTCCCAGGTAAGAGGAGAGGAGGCCCGGTACCGTCAACATGTACACTCCCCACCTCCTCAGCAGAAAAATAGGGAACAGACACGAAGAAGTTATATCCATCCACCCTCGCCAGCGCCCTTCGACAGGCGGGCATAGTGTTGTACTTCCAGGGCATCTGGCGGTACTGGAAGATAAAAGCATCATCGTCAGTTACACCATCTTCTGGGCCAGGTCTCATCAAAGACCGACAGTGCATTAACAGCCACCCCATCAGATAGTGGTAGGGCAACTCGATTCGCTCAAAGTTCATTGCCGTGTCACATGCAATAACTTTGGATAAAAAAGTACGGAGGCTACGGTGTATACTGCACACCATGGCCGGAAGAAGAGCCAGTCTGACCCCGAAGGCCAGCTTCATAGCAGGAAGGATAAAATTTTGGCTGATCCTCTCAATGGAACCAACTCCTCCGGAGACCACACAATTCCGTAGCCATACCATCAGGAACCCTGCCAGGATTGCTTTCTCCGACAACGTCTGGGTATCCTGATAAAAGTAATCAAAGGAATCAGTTTGGCTCCCAAACGTGTCACTCAAGGCCTTCGATTTCTTGGTAGTTAACACCAGATCCTGTACTTGCTCTCGGGTCAGAGGATTCCAGGGAGTAACCCGGCCTGAGGCAGCTTGCTGAAAAAGGTGGGAGAGCCAAGCTCTAGTATGCGAAAGATTTTCTTCCGAGCTACTATCCTTCTTGGTCGTCTGCTGACAGTAACTGTGGTGACACAGTAACTCCTGATAGACAACAACGAAACCTGGATGTCGTTGCTCCAAATCTTCGAACTCTTCGTTTGTTGGAGTATATACTTCAAACACTTCATTGCCCTAGGGCAGCCTAGAGACTGTGTGCATCTCATGAAGAGCAAGACCAATCTCCACTCCTGGCGTGTCACACCCCAGAACCAGAATACTGGAGAGCGGGGGCAGACATAGCCAGCTACGTATATGAAATAGAATCCATCTCGCTATACGGTCACGGCTGTCTAGATACATGAGGGTTTATCTACAAGCCAATAGTCTCTTAAGGTCATGAACAAGCCTAGTGTCTCAATCACAAGCAAGTAAGTAAAAGTCACAAGATGTATGATCATTAAATATACAATAGTAAGGCGTCCCAAACATTACATATTCAGTTGATCATGAAGCTAGTCATTACAAAATGTCAGGACTAGCAAGAGTTTAGTCATACATGATCAACCCTAGGATCTGTTAATCATGTTACAGCCCGTAGGCAGACAGTAAGTAAGTGCAATCGAGCTAAACAGGTGCTCGTCGGCTAAACGCCTCAAAAGAATATTTTTATAATAGAGTGGGAGAGCCAAAAATAACTCACTCGTTGCCAGGGTTCCGTCTAGTGGCCACCATCTGGCTGGAAGGTCGGTAGATCCTCTGGAGCTGCTCCGAAATCTGGCCACACAAAACCAGCTGGGTCAGACCCCAGAAAGAGCAAGTGCCACAAAGGAGGCTTCACTTAAGAACTAAAACCAGCAATCAGCACAAGATATAAATAAAAGTAAGAACTGGAAATAAAGAAAATACACCAGGATGATATACGACGAGATAACCATGGAACTATTCAGATAACCAGGTTACAACCGGTAAACCAAACAAGGACCGGGGTTGTAACCCTTCGTCTGAACAGAACTTGGAATTCTCACCATTTATCGGTAAAATAAATGCAAGCATTCTGGTCATTCAATAATCTGGAACAGGATCAGGGCAAGACTAGACTGGTTAGACTCCGTCCAATCACTTTACGGCCAAGCAAAAATTACGGCTTGATACTTTAACTAACTAGGGTTGTCACAAGCCTAATTACTAACAAGATGTAGTAAGATTATTCCACAGCCACAAGCCCTACAGACCATCCAGGTAACCCGGGTTAAAAGATTAGAGTTGAATTCAGGTGGGTACATCGTCCAGGAAATGAATGTACCCTTAGGTAGCTTGAAGGGTGCAACACATGACAGTGTGCTGGAAATGTGCCCTACTCGACGGAAGGCTACAGATCCCAAGGCGTGCCCAGGTAACGGGATTGCCTGTAGCTGGGAAATCTCGTCATGACTAATGTATTAATCTAGTTATTAGCCTTAGTCCATTTTAGTAGGTACTTCTGACCGTGGTACTCAGGAGTCCCTGTCCTAGACATGATACAAGACAGGACTGGTTTATTTATACAAACACAATCGCTAACGGTGTCCAGATTAATTATACAGGTCATATCATGTCAGGTAGCCGTCGCAACAGCTATTCGAGATATTCAGGTCAGGTTGTCATGCCAAGTGTACTTGTCAGGAGTGCGCCACGACGGGCCACTATCAGGTCATGCCAGGTTATTATGTCAGGAGTGCACCACTACGGGTCACTATCATGTCAGGCTCAGTTATCCTTTCCAAACATATTACATAAATTCGTGATTATCAAGTTCATGACAAAAGCCAAGCTTAAGGAATATAAAACCAGATCTGACACGCTGACATAAGACCAAGTCAGCCAAAGGCCATACGCTCAGTACAAAAGTCATACGCTCAGTGCAAGTCATACGCTCAGTGCAAGTACTCCATACGCCTCCAAAAGGCAACGTATGAGGTCCATACGACTCCTTGTCACCCAAGTGAGCGTATGCAAGACATACGCTCCCAAAAGGCAGCGTATGGACTCCATACGACTTCTTATCACCCAAGTGAGCGTATGCAAGACATACGCTCCCAAAAGGCAGTGTATGGACTCCATACGACTCCTTGTCACCCAAGTGAGCGTATGCAAGACATACGCTCCCAAAAGGCAGCATATGGATCGGACTGTGCTGCGCTAAAGAGCACGCGCAGCTCAGTGGCGCAAGCTAGAAAGCTCGCGTACACTGCTCACTATCTTCTCCAAATCAGCAAGAACTCCATGGTTGAACCCAAAGCTTCAAAAGTCCATAACTTGGTCAAAATAAGTCCAAATCCAACTTTGCAAAGTTCTATCTTGGGTGAAATTCAATTCTCTCCAACATAAGAACATCAAAACCCATAAAAATACAACTTAAATAGATCAAAACCATACAAAACCAAAAATAGAAGAAACTTAGATCTAGAACAATGGAGACTCCAAATCACAAAATGTCAAGTTCTAATGTTAATCACCATGGCCTAATCTAGCTAATGGACAAATAAAGAGTGATTCTCAAGTGGTGGCAAGGTGCACTTGTCTAAGGGGTGTTGGTGTTATGTGGAGGAAGGAAGAAGAAGAAGATGAAGAAATAAATGAGAGAATTATGAGAAGAGAGAAAGGTAGGTGGAAATAATAAAGAGGGTGGTTGTGGTGGAAATGAGGGAGGAGCATAGGCTAAGGTGTTCCAATGTAAAATAAACCAAACCAAACCAATCCTTCTCCATAAAATAAACCAAGCCGGGTCGAGAACTAATGTACGAGAAATCCAAAATCCGCTAGTCAAGAAAATAAGATACATGCCAAAATCCAACTTCGAGTATAATTATGAAATACGGGAAACGGGGGTGACAACTCTACCCACCTTAAAAGAATTTCGTCCTCGAAATTAAATCAAGAGGCTAGAGGAGCAATGATAAGCTATATTAATCACATGCAAGCTATAACTAGGCAGACAATCATTCATTCAAGCAAGGAATCGAAGGCATGAGGCATAAGAAAGACATTATACCTCACGAGTCAAACAAGTCGGGATATCGCGATCGGATATCATCCTCACGCTCCCACGTTGACTCCCCCAAAGAGTGATGACCCCAAGCAACTCGGACTAACTTGATAGTCTTGTTCTTGAGGATCTTCTCTCTCTGGTCCAATATAGACACGGGCCTCTCCTCATACGAAAGGTTGGTACCAACAACCAATTCCGAATGATCCAGGATGTGGCTCGGGTCTAGGATATACCGTCGTAATTGGGATATATGGAACACGTCATGCACCTCGCTTAGCGACGGCGGAAGAGCGAGACGATAGGATACATCTCCTATCCGCTCCAGAATGTCAAACGGTCCTATATACCTAGGACTAAGCTTGCCCCGTACGCCGAAACGAATGACGCCACGGTTAGGCAAAATCCTCAGGAATACATGATCGCCGACCGAAAACTCGAGAGAGCGCCGATGAGAATCGTTCCAATGGCACTGGCGATCTTGGGCAACTCGAAGATGATCTCTGACTCGCCTGACCACTTCAACTGTTTGGGTAATCATTTCTGGACCGAGCATCTGTCTCTCTCCAATATCATCCCAGGCTAGCGGGGATCTGCACTTCCAACCATACAGTGCCTCGAAAGGTGCCATCTGGATACTAGCCTGAAAACTTTTGTTATACGAGAATTCTACCAGGTGCAAGTGATCTTCCCATGAACCACCGAAGTCAAGTGTGCAAGACCGTAATATGTCTTCAAGAATCTGGATCGTGCGCTCCGACTGGCCATCTGTCTGTGGGTGATATGTCGAACTGAACTGGAGATGAGTTCCCAAACTCTCTTGTAAGCTACGCCAAAAGTGCGACGTAAATCTTAAATCTCGGTCCGAGGTGATACTGACTGGCATACCGTGCAATCTGACAATCTGCCTGAGGTACATCTCTGCTAACTGAGCCGTCGACCGACCAACTCTGAATGGAAGAAAGTGAGCCACTTTCGTGAGCCTGTCAACTATAACCTAGATAGCATCTCTACCAGCTGGGGATCTAGGTAGCCCAGTCACAAAATCCATGGTTACATGCTCCTACTTCCATTCTAGAATCGACAAGGGCTGAAGAAGTCCTGCTGGCCTCTGATGTTCAGCCTTAACTTGTTGGCAAACCAAACACCGAGAGACAAACCGAGCTATCTCCCGCTTCATACCATTCTACCAGAAATGCTGCCGGATATCACGGTACATCTTCGTACTGTCGGGATGGATGGAATACTGCGAACTATGTGCTTCTGACATGATCTCCTGTCGGATATCTCTGCTGGATACACAAAGACGCTTACCATGTCGAAGTGTACCATCCTCATGAATGCATAACTCTAGTCTTCGTCCTGCCTCACACTCTGCTCTAAGTCGCTGAAGCTTGGAATCTGCCGACTGCGCCATCCAGATCCTCTCGACTATAGTGGACTGAACTTGCATACTGGCCATCAAGGCCACACTGGAAGAGAGAACAACTTCAATACCCATCTTCAGAAGATCTGCTAACAGCTCTAGTTGCGCTGTTAGAAAATAAGCTCCAGCTCTCCTGCTCAATGCATCTGCTACGACATTGCCCTTCCCAGGATGATACTGCAGGTTGACATCATAATCCACAAGTAGCTCCAGCCATCTCCTCTGACGCATGTTAAGATCCTTCTGGGTGAAAACATACTTCAGGCTCTTATGGTCGGTGAAAATCTCTACCCTGTCTCCATACAAGTAGTGCCTCCACAACTTAAGTGCAAACACCACTGCTGCCAGCTCCAAGTCATGGGTTGGGTAATTCCTCTCATGATCACGAAGTTGTCGTGACGCATAAGCTATTACCTTCCCATGCTGTATCAGAACACATCCTAAACCTCTGCCTGAAGCATCACAGTACACTGAGAATCCTTCGGTCCCATCTGGAAGCGTGAGAATAGGAGCTGTTATCAGGCCTCGCTTCAACTGCTCAAAAGAACTCTACAATCTGCTGTCCAAGCAAACTGCGCATCCTTGCGGGTCAACTGCGTCAATGGTGCTAATATCCGAGCAAAGTCCGAAATAAATCGTCGATAATAGCCGGCCAATCCAAGAAAACTACGAACCTCTGCAACTGTGCTGGGTACTGGCCATGACTCAATAGCTACAATCTTCTAGGGATCCACTTCTACTCCTCCTCGAGTGATGATATGACCCAAGTACGAAATGCGATCGAGCCAGAACTCGTATTTACTGAAGTTGGCATATAACTGGTGCTCTCTAAGGATCTGAAGAACTATACGGAGATGCTGCTCATGCTCCGTCTCACTCTTGCTGTAGACCAGAATGTCATCCAAGAACACAATCATAAACTGATCCAAGTAAGGCATGAAGATGCGATTCATGAGGTCCATGAATACTGCCGACGCATTGGTTGCTCCAAAAGGCATAACAAGAAATTCCCAATGCCCATATCTCGATCTAAAAGCTGTCTTCGGGATGTCCTGCTCTCTGACTCTGATCTGATGATAACCTGAGCGCAAATCAATCTTCGAGAATACTGAAGCCCCCTTGAGTTGATCAAACATGTCATCTATCCTCGGAAGAGGGTATCTGTTTTTGATTGTCACTGAGTTCAAGGTACGATAATCAACACATAACCTGGACGTACCATTCTTCTTTTTCACAAGAAGCATCGGGGCTCCCCAAGGCGATCCACTAGCACGAATGAATCCCTTGGTTCTAAGCTCTTCAATCATCTTGTACAAGATTTCCAACTCTGATGGTGCCATCCTGTAGACTCTCTCTGACACTGGAGCTGTCCCAGGATTCAAGTCTATAGTAAACTCGATCTCCCGCTACGGAGGCATATCTGGAAGTTCTTCTAGGAAAACA
The DNA here is from genome assembly GCA_029216955.1 of Iris pallida. Classification (NCBI taxonomy): domain Eukaryota; kingdom Viridiplantae; phylum Streptophyta; class Magnoliopsida; order Asparagales; family Iridaceae; genus Iris; species Iris pallida. The sequence goes on along the minus strand of JANAVB010013397.1, from coordinate 20,754,707 downwards.
TCTGAAAACTCCTCGACTATCCTGGGCAACTGAACTGCTGCTACTGCCATCCGCAATACTGGAGGAGATGATTCAACTTCGCCTCGGGAGAAAGAAAACTCCGGCTCGCCTGGAATGCTAAAAATAACCCTGCCAATGTGGCAGTCTATTCTAGCATACTGGTTCCTCAACCAATCCATCCCTAAGACCACATCATAATCGGCCATCGGGAACTCTATCAATCTAGCGGAGAACTTCCTACCGCTAACTACGATCCGACACGAGGAAAACACTCTATCTACTCCCACAAGTCCGTTACCAGTAAGTATATTGAGCCTTACTGATAATGACTCAGGCTCCAATCCTATCCGTGTCGTGAATCGTGCAGACATAAATGAATATGATGTACCAGAACAAATAAAGCTGAAGCTGGAAAGGAGTTGACGAGAATAGTACCTGCCACTACCTCTCCTGGTGCCAATCCTTCCTCTATGGTCATCACCATAGCCTGACCGTGCCCTCGGGGTACTGGTCCCCTCTGCTGAAATCGTCGCTGCCTGCTCTGACTCTGGGCTGGGACTTGTGCATACTGCTGGGGGTTCTGCTGCTGGAATACTTGGATCTGAGGCGACAAGGGCCTCGGCAATGGATACTGCTGCTGCTGGACCGGAGCCGGTCCTCTCACCGAGGAGCTAGAAAGGTTGGACGATGATGAACCACCCCTATTCGGGCAGGATCCAACCCTATGGTCTGGTGCTCCACAAGCCAGACACAATCCCTGTGTCCTGCAATATTCTGTCACCACATGGCCTGGCTTCCCACAATGAGAACAGCCTACTGCTGAAGATTGCTTCTGCTTCTGCTGCTGAGGGTACATCGGAGTTGAATGCTGAACCGACGTTACTGAGGCCGCTCGCCTCGAAGCTCCAATAGTCAAAGCCCTGGCTGCCGGGACCGGTGCTGAAGACTGATTCATCTGGCCGTGAGATCTCTTCCGACCTCCGGCCCTATCCACAATCCTCTGGGAGGTATACTCATGCCTCCGGGCTGCTCTCAAGACTGCATCAAAAGTCTGATGCTCAAACTGCTCAACTGCCAACAAGACCTCCAGGTGAAGTCCCTGCTGGAACCGCTGGGCTCTATCATACTCGGTTGCCACCAAAGTGGAAGCAAACCGACTGAGTCTGGAAAACTCGGCCGCATATCCGTCGACTGTCCTGCCTCCTTGCTTCAGATTGGTAAACCTCGTCTACAGATCATACCGAGCCACGACATCGAAATACTTGGTCTGGAATCTCTCTCTGAATACTGCCCAAGCAATGGGTGCTGCTAATCCAACGGCCTGCGCTGCCCACCAGCTACGGGCAAGATCTAACAACTGCAGGCGCACAACGGCCACCTTCTCGTTCTCTGGGGTCCTGGCTACTTCTAGAATCACCTCTGTGTCCTGAAGCCATGCATCTGCTGCGATAGCATCTTCACTACCGTCAAAGAATGGAGGGTTCAAGCGCTTGAAGCTGTTGGCCGCGCTGTTACCCTGATGACCACCCCGGATCAAAGCATCCGTCACTGCCTGGTGTAGGACATCTCCATGCCGGTCTTACGAAGCTATCAAGGTCCTGACGAGTCCTACCAAAGTGCCGTCATCATGTTCTATAGGTTGAAATGGCTGGACTGGTGGCTCTCCGCCAGAAGGCACGACTCTGGAGGCTACTCCGGAATGCTAGGCTTGATCTCCAGGTTACTGCTGGTCCGTGGGAGGTGCTCCGCCTTGCTGGTCGGTAGGACCACGAACAATGCCGCTGAAGAAGATGACATATGGAACAATAAGGAAGGGCCAGGACAGATCAACGATACAAGCATATGATCAGGACAAGAATCCAGGGATTCAGAAGATATGAGCAGAGATCAAGGACGAATACTGATTGAGACATCTATTCGGTAAACCCTCACATATCTTGATTTACAAGACCTGCATGGGCCACCACTTAAACCATGTCACACCCCAGAACCAGAATACTGGAGAGCGGGGGTAGACATAGCCAGCTACGTATATGAAATGTAATCCATCTCGTTATACGGTCACGGCTGTCTAGATACAGGAGGGTTTATCTACAAGCCAATAGTCTCTTAAGGTCATGAACAAGCCTAGTGTCTCAATCACAAGCAAGTAAGTAAAAGTCACAAGATGTATGATCATTAAATATACAATAGTGAGGCATCCCAAACATTACATATTCAGTTGATCATGAAGCTAGTCGTTATAAAATGTCAGGACTAGCAAGAGTTTAGTCATACATGATTAACCCTAGGATCTGTTAATCATGTTACAGCCCGTAGACAGACAGTAAGTAAGTGCAATCGAGCTAAACAGGTGCTCGTCGGCTAAACGCCTCAAAAGAATATTTTTACAATAGAGTGGGAGAGCCAAAAATAACCCACTCGTTGCCAGGGTTCCGTCTAGTGGCCACCATCTGGCTGGAAGGTCGGTAGATCCTCTGGAGCTGCTCCGAAATCTGGCCACACAAAACCAGCTGGGTCAGACCCCAGAAAGAGCAAGTGCCACAAAGGAGGCTTCACTTAAGAACTAAAACCAGCAATCAGCACAAGATATAAATAAAAGTAAGAACTGGAAATAAAAAAAATACACCAGGATGATATACGACGAGATAACCATGGAACTATTCAGATAACCAGGTTACAACCCGTAAACCAAACAAGGACCGGGGTTGTAACCCTTCGTCTGAACAGAACTTGGAATTCTCACCATTTATCGGTAAAATAAATGCAAGCATTCTGGTCATTCAATAATCTGGAACAGGATCAGGGCAAGACTAGACTGGTTAGACTCCGTCCAATCACTTCACGGCCAAGCAAAAATTATGGCTTGATACTTTAACTAAGTAGGGTTGTCACAAGCCTAATTACTAACAAGATGCAGTAAGATTATTCCACAGCCACAAGCCCTGCAGACCATCCAGGTTACCCGGGTTAAAAGATTAGAGTTGAATTCAGGTGGGTACATCGTCCAAGAAATGACTGTACCCTTAGGTAGCTTGAAGGGTGCAACACATGACAGTGTGCTGGAAATGTGCCCTACTCGACGGCAGACTACAGATTCCAAGGCGTCCCCAGGTAACGGGATTGCCTGTAGCTGGGAAATCTCGTCATGACTAATGTATTAATCTAGTTATTAGCCTTAGTCTATTTTAGTAGGTACTCCTGACCGTGGTACTCAGGAGTCCATGTCCTAGACATGATACAAGATAGGACTGGTTTATTTATACAAACACAATCGCCAACGGTGTCCAGATTAATTATACAGGTCATATCATGTCAGGTAGCCGTCGCAACAGCTATTCGAGATATTCAGGTCAGGTTGTCATGCCAAGTGTACTTGTCAGGAGTGCGCCACGACGGGCCACTATCAGGTCATGCCAGGTTATTATGTCAGGAGTGCACCACTACGGGTCACTATCGTGTCAGGCTTAGTTATCCTTTCCAAACATATTACATAAATTCGTGATTATCAAGTTCATGACAAAAGGCGTAAAATATCTAATAAAATATCAATATACAGGGCTATAGAAGAGCCAAGCTTAAGGAAAATAAAACCAGATCTGACACGCTGACATAAGACCAAGTCAGCCAAAGGCCATACGCTCAGTGCAAAAGTCATACGCTCAGTGCAAGTCATACGCTCAGTACAAGTACTCCATACGCCTCCAAAAGGCAGCGTATGAGGTCCATACGACTCCTTGTCACCCAAGTGAGCGTATGCAAGACAAACGCTCCCAAAAGGCAGCGTATGGACTCCATACGACTCCTTGTCACCCAAGTGAGCGTATGTAAGACATACGCTCCCAAAAGACAGCGTATGGACTCCATACGACTCCTTGTCACCCAAGTGAGCGTATGCAAGACATACGCTTCCAAAAGGCAGCGTATGGACTCCATATGACTCCTTGTCACCCAAGTGAGCGTATGCAAGACATACGCTCCCAAAAGGCAGCATATGGATCGGACTGTGCTGCGCTAAAAAGCGTGCGCAGCTCAGTGGCGCAAGCTAGAAAGCTCGCGTACACTGCTCACTGTCTTCACCAAATCAGCAAGAACTCCATGGTTGAACCCAAAGCTTCAAAAGTCCATAACTTGGTCAAAATAAGTCCAAATCCAACTTTGCAAAGTTCTATCTTGGGTGAAATTCAATTCTCTCCAACATAAGAACATCAAAACCCATAAAAATACAACTTAAATAGATCAAAACCATGCAAAACCGAGAATAGAAGAAACTTAGATCTAGAATAATGGAGACTCCAAATCACAAAAATGTCAAGTTTTAATGTTGATCACCATGGCCTAATCTAGCTAATGGACAAATAAAGAGTGATTCTCAAGTGGTGGCAAGGTGCACTTGCCTAAGGGGTGTTGGTGTTGTATGGAGGAAGGAAGAAGAAGAAGATGAAGAAATAAATGAGAGAATTATGAGGAGAGAGAAAGGTAGATGGAGATAATAAAGAGGGTGGTTGTGGTAGAAATGAGGGAGGAGCATAGGCTAAGGTGTTCCAATGTAAAATAAACCAAACCAAACCAATCCTTCTCCATAAAATAAACCAAGCCGGGTCGAGAACCAATGTACAAGAAATCCAAAATCCGCTAGTCAAGAAAATAAGATACATGCCAAAATCCAACTTTGAGTATAATTATGAAATACGGGAAACGGGGGTGACATGGCGCAAAGAAAGTCCCCGTCTGCCGGTTGTACATCTCCAAGAGAGCCATGAACAACTCCTTGTTGATGGGCAGTCCGTGACATGTGCCCCGGATGGCGTGGTAGAGACCAACCTCACGCAGGAAAGTCCCATATTCATGCAGAATCCACCCGGTCAAATTGGCCCACGAAGGGATGGGGCGTATCCAGTTCAAAAGCGAGAGCCGGCCAATGGGATAAGATCCTTTCCGAGCAAGTTGATTCAGAAAAGTGTCGTCTTGAGAGAAGAAGAAATTGGGACCTTGCGTATTTAAAAAGGCACCCGGGCCTAGCCCCATCACGTGGCAGCTGATCGGTTCCCTGCCCGCGTACGCTGATCTAATGTGCTTATTGTAGTGGATGTTACCCACAATCATTCCCGACCGGCTCGGGGTCAAGGATTCCTGCATCTTCCTGTCCACCGGCAATATATTGAACCACGCCAATGGGAAATGATGCTCCATCTGGGAGATGTGGATCGCCCTTCCAGCAGAAATAAAATTCTAATTCTCAGATATATCCAATACCCGGGAGTTCTTCACAGTCAGTGCATCCCCGAAGAAGAACGTCGGCTTCAGGTACTTTCCTTCCAATTGCCCCGAGTTCAGCATGGCATAAAGAAAGCGAAAGGGCTGGTTCTTGATAAGATTTAGCCTCTCCTCAGGCTCGTTCTGGGGCAGTTGCTCCACTACCTACCGGACTAGATGGTCAAACCGAACTCCTATGGCAAATTGGGCCTGACCTACCAGGGGTTCTCCTGCAGCATTGACTGGCAGATTTACTGAAAAGATACAAAAGAAACAAAGTTAGGAGATGGCTAGAAATTCAGAGTCCATGCGACTCTGATTAAACGAGTTCTTATGCGGCTCAATTTCTACAGAGCAAATACGGCTCTATTTAGATGAGTCTTTATGCGGCCTGGTATTTTCACAAAGTTCATGCGGCTCGACGAGCCCTCATACGGCTCTATTTAGGTAGGTTCATATGCGGTTCTGATTCGTGGAACGCTATGAGGTTCAGTCCTTTAGAAGCTCATGCGATACTGTTCAGAGGGGCTTCATGCGGTTCAGTTCTCAAGGCGTTTATGCGGCTCAGACGATCTCATGCGGCTCAAACATAAGGTATTCGCTTCATGCGATTCATTTCTCAAGGCGTTTATGTGGCTCAGACGATCTCATGCGGCTCAAACATAAGGTATACCTCATGCGGCTTGAATATGAGAAGTTCACGCGGCCCATACAACATATGCGGCTTCATAATGATAAAGAACGTAATGAATGCTGAGGAAAAGAAGGCTTGTGCATAAAAACATGCAACAGAGCCATTGTTTTAGGGTTTGAAGTGTTCGATCTTCCACATAGTCCTTACCCTGGATGGTAGGGTGGACGTCAGGATGGACTGGAAGCGCTACAGTCGGCGAGGGAGCCGCCGCCTTCTTGCCTTTCGCTGCAGCAGAGGCCTTGGAAGTTTTGGAAGCTTTGGAAGCTTTCGGGGCCATCGTCGATTGATGATCGGAGAAGGAAAACAAAGACAGTGGCTTAGGGCAAGAGAAGAGGAAGACAAAAGAAGGCAAAGAAGTTTCTCTATCCTAACAGCACCTTATTTATAGACAGACATAGGGGGGGCACGTGGACCGATAAACCGCTTCGGGTCATGTGTTGCAGGTGAAACCGACTCCTTGGATTTCGTCCAATCTCATAAAGAAGATTCATCAAAGCACGAAATCCAAATATTTAATGAACCGACTCTTGGGATTCCCCCTTAAAGACGGCTCCAAATCATAACGAATCAAGAGCAATTAATGCCGCCTACATGGTAGAGAGAACAGCATACGGCCAGAAGCGATCCATGCGGCCAGAGCAGTTCATGCGGCTAGGGAGTCTATGCGGCCAGAGCAGTTCATGCGGCTAGGAAGTCTATGCGGCCAGACAAGCCATGCGGCCAAGAACATCCTATGCAGCCAGCGGAGCTCATATAGCCATGCTTCTTATTCAAAGTATTCCAATTTTTTAAATTGAAAACTTTGAAGGGGGTCTTGTAGAAGCATGGAAAAGAATAGAAGAAGCCCATGCGGCTCAAAACAGAAGAAGCCCATACGGCTCAAAACAGAAGGCGCCTCATGCGGCTCAGAAATCTATCAGAGCCTTTTGCGGCTCAGGAACTCTTCAATAGCCTCATGCGGCTCACACAAAAATTATGTGACCCTATGCAGCTTGCCTTTACAGCTGGCCATAAAGTGACTGCTCCCATTAAATGCTCTGACATAAAATGATAACTCTGAAATTAAAGCTGAAATGATGAATTTTGACATGACAGCGTATTCCTCGAGAAACGAAGAAAATCTCCTCTGCAGCTGGCACGATCCACCAAATACAAAGCTCCCTATGCGGCTGCCACCACCCCATGCGGCTGATGCTCGTATGCGGCTCAGAGCGTGAAGACCCTCGTCATGCGGCTCAAATTATGAACAGTTATCCTATGGGGCCGCTGTTCTCATGCGGCTCGGATCATGTTGATCACCTCCATGCAGCTCAATTGGAAACCACCCTAATGTGGCTCAAATTTCGGAGGCTACACCTATACGGCTGCCACCTTCATGCGGTTCAAAATCTAAGAAGCTACCCTCATACAGCTGTGGCTCGCGGTTATGACACGTGGCAGCAGATCAGTTTCCCACATAGCACTAAATCAATCAAGAGTTATCAATAAATCCCAACAGCAGATTTAGTGCAATCATCATAATTACCCGAATCAAAATAGATTTATGGCAATCACATGGATTAAACACATGGCAGGAGATCCGAGCTTCCCAAGATTTATGACAATTAACATTGATTGTCCATACAGATTTTACACAATCAGCATTAATTGTCCAGATTTGTTGCAATCAAGATTAGTAGTCCAGATTAATTGTCCACAAAATAGGACCAAGAAAAATGGCAATTAAGTCCCCAAGCCGCCGACTTTTTTAGGGTGATCATTGCAAACCCTAATGATGACACCCCACTCCTATAAATAGCAAGGTTCCATTCCCTTGTAAAAAAAGAGGAGGATCGGATCCAGAGAAACAAAAAAAATAGCAATGTGCCATTTCCTTGGAAAAGAGATCCTCTCCACCCGGCTGGACACACAGAGAGACAAAGGTGCGCACAGAAGAGTCTTCCCATCTTGAGAGCAGTTCTTCACCGGAGCCAAGGCTACGTCTGATCTTCCAAGGAGTAAGGCAGAGCGGCCGTCGCTTTCCCGAGCCTCTACCGTCACCCCCCCCAGAATCAAAACTAAATAATCGTGCTTAGATTACTGTACCTAGGTTTTCGTCCCTAGGCTTTCTTTGTACGAGCGAGTTTTTATTGTGAAGTAAAAGTCCAGTCCTTCCATATAATTGTTTTGTTCTTTTATAATCAATGGCAAACAGAAACGCCCACTCATAAGGGCAGAACTGGTGCTGCGGTACCAGGAACTGGCTGCACAGGTCGAGAGGGGGCAGACCCCTCTACAGCATCCCCCGGTCCGGGGCGATACGATCTCGTCTCGACCATCCTAGAGACACAGATCAAACAAGAAACAATTTTTAAGAATGAGTCAAAATATCAAAGGAGGACAGTTTATATTCAAAGGAAGACAATAAGCAGCAAAATATAGATAAACGAAATGTGATAAGGAGTTTTCTTAGTGTGATTGAGTACCTTCAAAATATCCTAATCCTACTGCAGGTTGTAGTGATACTTTAGTTCGAATTCTACTACATAAAACTAGACCTGCATAGGCCACCACTAAAAACGTGTCACGACCCGTACCCTAGAGTAAGGGCACGAGAAGTGGGTACGTCCAGCCTACGCCGCAGAGTCGATGGTAGAACGCTGTCCTAGGTCATAACATCTAATAATATAAGGTATATGTACAGTATATACACTCCGAATAGAGGTGACATAACATAATACAGTCTCAATCACAACTAAGATAGAAATGCGATAAGATAGATATAAAACGAGTCCACAAAGAGATATAAATAGATAGAGAGTCTAAGTGTCTAAGATATCACATAATCCAGAAATATCCTAAAACTCAAATACAGTAATCCAGAGAAATAAATACATCAGATAATCACTACTCTAGACTAAGGGTGTGTCATCCACTGCTAATGGATCCTGCTGGAGATCCAAGTCACAGCAATCTTCTAGGGTAGTACCATAGTACGTGGTACAGAGCGCCTCGTCCTCGTCCTCTATAATATTTTCAACAGGTCCAGTCAGGACAGGAGCGAGCACAATATATCTCATGCAAATCATAACAGGTCATGAAATATAAATATGCGAGAGAGTAAGATACATAAAACTGAAAGAACAACATGATATAAAAGATAGACTGTAAGTAAATAGCTACATTATATATAAGAGAACTATCAGTGACTAGTGATTCAGAGTACAAGATAAACATGTAAACAGCTGGATGTTATTCATGGTTATACTAAAGAGGTGATTCATGACTACACTACTTTGAAATTATTCACATGTTTAGTTCTACTACTCTATCCCCAATCAATACATAAGGATCCAGTCAAGTTATATTAAGATTCATGACTACGCTACTGGCTCATAAAGAGTGATTCATGAATAGATTCGTGAAGGCTCTGTGATTCATGAGAGTACAAGAATCACAAGCAGATTCATGATAGATTCATGATAAAAGAAGCATGAGATACATGATGTAAGTAAAACACACGAGTCATAAGTAACTGATTCTCCTGAGAGGGATAACATCTCATGAAGTGATCCATATAGTACCAATCCGTGTTACCAACGTGTCAGCATCATGTAAAGTAATCTAAAGCATGAATATAATCCTAAGAAAGATATAAAATGATCAGAGAATGTACTCGTCTGGTATCCTGAATATCTGAAGAGAATATACTGTCTGAGGAGTAGTTTCTAGCTCATATAGAACAGTACAAGTCACAACATGTCCAGAATGGTAATATAAAGCATTAAGATGCATTCTACATGCTGTTTGGGTCAATCTAGACCAAAGTCAACCCTTGGTCAACTCTGGTCAACAGTACTAGTCAAACTAGGTTAAGCCTAACCCAAGCAAGCCTCACTAAGCCAAACTAGTCTATCCTAGCAAGCACACATCATTACAAGACTATACAAGCCAACAAACACATATTTCATATATAAACATATATGTATATACACTCATATATACATAGCATGTATACATATTCAACAATAGGCATAATATAGGAATCAACTCAAGTCAAGGTTATACATACAAGCATATATATGTAAATGGTATATTCATGAAGGGTAGGCATACATCAATATGGATGTGATATATAACATTATACATTGCAAGCAATCAACTCTAATATAACACAAGCTCTATACTCAACTCAAACTAAAACTAACATACATGAAGAATATATATTACACATATATATATAGAGGAAATCATAGAGTGAAAGATACAATGTATGTGTGTGTGTAGGGTCTGTCCTGATTAGGCAGTAGAGGTTCAGTTTACATGTGTTAAATTGCAAGAATAGTTGGGTTATGCCTATAGACTACAGAACATGTTGAAATCAACTTAACATATGAATTTAGCATGTAACCACTCAACTGAAACATTTCAAAACAGGGAACAGCATATATATGGGTTAATTGTTCAGGTTATGAAAAGCCTATACAAGTTTTAATGAATACAAACCCAACCCACAACCTAAGGGCTAACCCAGCATGCATTCATCAACTGAAAATGAAATCAAACTAAACTATAAAAAAACTGCATATATATAACAATGTATAACACTTTACAGTACACTAGTTCATATTGTATCTAGTTAATGCATATTCATGTACTCGAACTCAATGCAACACACAGCTCAAAAACCAACCCTAACATGATACCCATACATTCAACATTGCATTCAGCTAGCATTTACATATTAAAACTGTAAATTAAACAATCATTCAAAACCCAGAGCATATTTATGAACTCAAAACTGTGCAGTTCAGTAAACTGGAAAAAAATAGGGAATTCAATGCTCGAAACCAAACACAATTCACAAAGATGAATCCTACTATATCTAACATGTATATAGCATCCTAACTAACATGTAACCCATAGAATTTATCAAATGAAATCGAATTTAAACCACAATATTCAAACTCTGAAAAGAAGATATCAGAATATTGGGGATTCTCTGAAATATGAATCAAAACACAACGAAACACATGCAAAACAGGTCAGGGTCGAGTCGTACACGTGTCCAAAGTCCACACGAGTCACCACGTGTCCCCACGACTGGACACGACGAGTCCAAGTCACGAAACACGTATAGACACCATCGTGTGCACAGACTGCATTATGCTGCGATGCAGTCGCCTCGTGGACACGACACGTGATACATCATGCCACGTGGTCACGTCCACGTGTATCCCAATACTAGGGCTACACACTGGCCCCATCACGATGTGTCCACGATGTGTCAAATGTGGACACGAAGCCCGTATCAGGCCGTGTCAGCACATTTTACACGCGCAGTACAATCCCAATGCACTCGACACCACATGTCCGACATACGACTATTCAACACGAGGCTTGGGGGATGACAAGACTGTCATTGCCCCATCCTCGATGCCAAATCCTAGGCCGCCATGTGCCATGTACAGCGAGCACGAGGCCTCGAACAGCAGGGCAATGCCCTAGGCTGCTGTGAGCGTATTCGTGTCCTATTTGGAAACGAACTCCAAAATGGACACAAAATATAGGGAAACCAATAAACACATGTAGATCTACATTTCTATAAAAATAGATTTTTAAAATAGCAATAAATTACTCTTTGAGGCATTTAATCAAACACTTGTATATAGGTTATGATACGTGTTCGATTCGGACACGAAATCAAATACAACTGACACCAAACCTTCATTACAACTAGGGGACACCTAGATCTAAGCTACCATGCAAAGAAAATAGAATTTTAATATAATTTGACGGGTTTACCTATAGGGTACAAATGACCAAGAAAAGCTCCAAATCGATTGATTCTCGTTGCTAGCCAAATCCTCCAAATTGCTCACAAACTGAAATTACTCTCCATGAATATCAAATAGAGGATGATTAGAATCTATTACAAAAGATTTGGATCAAAAAGGAATTAAAATAGATTTGATATGAATTAGGGAAGATGGGAATTATCTTTCCTTTCTAAAAGTTGGTTCAACACAAAAGAGGCAAGAACAAAGGAATAAAAGATTATATAGGGGGATTCCCAATGTATGGCCGGCCACTATAGGCTAAGTTAGGGTTAGGGTTAGGGTTTCCTTAATGGGCTATAGGCCAAGTTGCGTTAGTCATGGAAAGAAATTCCTAAGTCATAAGTCGTTGAACCTATTCATTATTCCTCCTATTGAAACTAGATTCTAAATGACTAAAATACGGTTGACTTAAGTTAGACTAGGGTCCCACCATGCTAACCAAGTAACCATAGCTAGGGTCAACATCTAGGTTAGTCTACAAAGTCTCAATTAGCCAAAGTCAAAAATAGCAATCACCAATTCAATAAATTAAAATAAATTCAAAAATTTTCAAATGACCAAAAACCTTCAAGCTAAAATGTGGTAGTGACAGGTTGGTAACATTGTTTCAGGCATGAAGAAAAATGGAAACATTAGGGTATGCATTAATTATCGGGACCTTAATCAAGCTTGCCCAAATGATGAGTTTCATCTTCCAATCATAGGTGTTATGATAGATAACACTTGCGGCTTTGAACGTATGTCATTCATGGACGGTTTTTCTGGTTACAATCAGATTAAAATGTTTCCAGCTGAGGAGAAGCACATATTATTTCAAACACCGTTGGAGATATACTGCTATACGATGATGCCCTTTCGTTTGAAGAATGCAGGAGCTATATATCAATGCGCCATGAGTATAATTTTTTGCGAACATTTACGAAAGACGGTAGAATACTATATTGATGCCATTGCAATTAAAAGTCGTTCAAAGGACGATCACCGTCAAGGCTTGAGAATAGTGTTTGAATTAATGCGTTAGCACTAACTCAAAATGAATCCTCCAAAATAATTTTTAGGAATCCCTAGCGAAAAATTTCTTGGATTTCTCCTAACTTTTAAGGGAATACCTATTGACCCTGACAAAGTTAAAGGTATCCTAAAAATGGAGCCCCCGAAGAATATTAAAGAACTTCGCAGTTTACAAAGCAGATTTGCTTACATCCGAAGGTTCATTTCAAATCTATCCGGGTGGTGTCGACTTTCACCCAGTTAATGATGAAAGGAGTTTCTTTCATCTGGGACAAAAAATGTCAGCAAGCATTCCAAGCCAATAAAAGATATCGCACTAATCCTCCAATATTGGTGGCTCCGGTAGTAGGCAAACTATTTTTGTTGTATATTCGTGCTCTGGAACATTCTCTCAGTACATTATTAGGCCAAAAAAACGACGAGGGACATGAACAAGCTATCTATTATTTAAGTCGCATGTCGAGCAGCGTCGAGCATAGATACAATCCTGTTGAGAAGGAATGTCTCGGATAAATCTTTGTAATTCAAAAGATGCGACATTATGTAATAGAACAAACCATTCATGTCATATCCAGGTTTAACCCTCTCAGGGTTCTCATGACCAAACCAAGTGCACTTAATTCTCGTCTTGCTACATGGGCGATGATATGATCTATATACGTCAGAAGGCGGTCAAAGGACAGGCTCTTGCTGATTTTCTAGCTGTGCACCCGATAGCAAAAACTTCCAAGCTATACGATAAAACTCTGGATGAAGTATTAGAGTCTAATACGATGATGGAAGTGTGTTTGGAGGATGTTCTTTGACGGAGCCTCAAAAACAGGTCCCAAAGACAATATTGTAGTAGGAGTGGGGGTAGTATTGATATCCTTCGACAATCTGTGTTGGCCCATTGGTCATGGTCAAACCTGATTTTAATAATGGATCAAACTTTGTCTCGATATATGGAACAACTCAGATGTTTACTCAAGATGTTTTGGACACTGATCAAGATTGGATATCTACTCAGTTCAAGACTGAAACTATGTTTGCCACTCGAGATTGTACTTCTTTATGCAATATAATTTTTATTTTTATTGAGTCTAGGAATACATTATACACCGAGTCGTACTGGCAAATTGGCTATCCAAAATCGTTTTTAAAATTGCTATACAAAATCGTTTTCAAAATTGACCTATATTTTGAAAAATATCTCTTATTTACAAAAGCTTCTGAAGGATTTCAAAAAGCCCCAAAATATTTTTCTTCAAATAAACCTGACCAACCCTGACAGAACTCGGCCAGAGTTCGGCCAAGGTGAACGTTATATGAACGTTAGTTTTTGAACTTGGTCTCCCTTCAGTTGCGGTTTGTTACATAGAATTCTATCTGAATTCTGCTCGAATTCTGTCAGAGTTTTGTCTTTGGAAAAACTATAAATAGAGAGGAATTCTGATCATTTAAAATCATTGATTCACTTTCATCTCTTCTCTTCTAAAGCTTACGTTTCTTCCAAAGAGTTTTCTAAAATATTATATTTTTAAATACCAAGCCAGTTATAATTCTCTGGTCAATTTGCCGGTATGGTACGGTCTAGAAGATTTCAGCCAGAGGCTTGATTGAAGAAAGACTCTTCAAAACTGAAGTTGGTCGAGTTCTTCATATCAAAGCTCGCATCTGTAGAAGTTGTAAGGACTTCGTATGAAAATTTACGGGATTTTCTAATAGTGGATTCAACTGGAAGATAGAGTTCTTTCGACTGGACTAGTCCTCACAAGAGGAAAACCAGTATAAATCTCTGTGTTTGCATTTGCCTTATTAACTCCTATCTTTACAGTTATTACTTTGTGATTATTATTATTTCTGTGATCTAACTACTAACAAGTTTTTAATTAGCAATATTCCGCTGCCTACTCTATTCACCCCCCTCTAGAATATTCTATTTTACGACTTCGTTCCTACAATTGGTATCAGAGCAGGTTATATAAGTAAAGCAAGGTAAAACTACAGTTATTTTTAATTGTTATATAAATTATAGTATTACACATGGCAACTGTGAAATTCATAAGTGAAGGCCAAGCCACAAACAGACCTCCACTGTTTGACGACACAAACTACACTTATTGGAAAATACGAATGAGTTTCTTCTTAAAAAAATTTAATTTTGACTTATGGTCTATAGTTATTGATGGCTACAAAAAGCCTCTTCGTATTACTGTTGAGGGAGTTTTAGTTAAAAAATCCCATGATAAATATACTAAGGATGGAAAGAAAAAGGCTGGTCTTGACGCACGTGCTATTGATGTTTTATTTTGTGCTTTAGACAGAACTGAATTTAACAGGGTGTCGACTTACAAAACATCAAATAAAGTGTGAAAAGTAACCCACGAAGGAACAACATAAGTCAAGGAGTCAAAGATCAGCATACTTACTTAAGAGTACAAGACGTTCAAGATGAAGCCAAATGAATCCGTCACTCAGATGTTTACGAGATTCCTGGATATTTTAAATCCTTTGTCTTTATTAGGAAAGGAATACAGTAACCATGAGAAGATTCGCAAACTTCTACGAGCTCTCACAAAGAACTGGATTCCAAAGGCTACAGCAATCATTGAAGGAAACGACCTCTCAACAATGTCTCTGGAAACACTCATGGTTGAGCTACTCACTCACGAGTTGGAACTTCAAGACTTTGAAGATGCTACACCAAAGGAGAAGTCAGAGAAGTCGATCGCTTTGAAGGCTCAATATAGAAGAACAGTCGAAGATGATTCTGACGACAGCGACTCTGACTCTTAAGATCAAGCTCTTCTGGTAAGAAAATTTAAGAAGTTCATGAGATTCAATAGAAGAACAAAAGATAGCAACAGCAACAACAACAAGGAAGATCCTATTTGCTACGGATGTAAGAAAAAAGGACATATGAAGAAAGATTGTCCAACAACATCAACAAGAAAAAGCAGCAAATATGACAAAGGCTACCTGAAGATATCTACATCAAAGAAGTATGCCAATACAAGCATATGGCATGAAAGCGAAGCCAGCAATTCAGAAGACGAATAATCGGATGACGCTACAAATGTATGCTTGATGGCTTGCGATCAAATGGAATGCCCTTCACATGCTAAAAGCAAATGGATCCTCGACAGCGGTTGCTCACGGCACATGACCGGTGATGCATCATTATTCGCAATACTGTCGAAGAAGAATAAAGAAGGATACGTCTCCTTCGGTAATAAATTAAGAGGGTACATAATCGGTATCGGTGACATTGGTAAGGCTTCCTATCCTGTGATTAAAGATGTCTGTCTAGTTACTGAGATAAAATATAATCTGCTCAGCATAAGCCATTTAGCTGATCACGGTTATAGCATTAACTTCTTCAAAGACAAATATACTATAGTTGATAGCTCAACTGGTAGTACTATCTTTGAAGGTATCAGGGAAGACAATATATATGTTTTCTATCTGTTAGAAGATGCTAACAAAGTAGGTATATGCTTGATGGACAAGAGCATTGAGAGTCAACTATGGCATATGAGACTCGGTCATGCAAACATGGACACAATTTTAAAACTATCCACAAAGAAGTTGGTACGTGGCTTACCGGACATATCTTTAAAGAAGGATACGACATGTAGCGAATATGAAAAGAACAAAGCTATCTGATCTGTCTTTAAATCTAAAAACGCTGTAAGTACCACTAGACCTCTACAATTATTACATATGGACTTATTTGGACCCAGTAGAATTGCTAGTCTAGGTGGTAAGTTATATGCATTTGTCATTGTAGATGATTTCTCTAGATACACATGGGTACATTTTCTTGCACGCAAGAACGATGCTTTGTCAGAATTCGTCACCTTTTGTAAGAAAGTACAGAATGAAAAAGGTTTCATGATTACTCGCATTCGTAGTGATCATGGCGATGAATTTGAGAATACAGAGTTCAAGCAATTCTGTGACACACACGGTTATTTGTATGAGTTTTTCTGTCCTAGGAGTCTACAACCAAATGGAGTTGTGGAACGTAAGAACAGGACTCTATCTGAAATGGCTAGAGTAATATTGAACTAGTTTAGTCTACCTAGATACTTTTGGGCTGAGGCTGTCAATATAGCGTGCTATATTCTCAATAGGGTTCTAATTCGACCTATATCGAAGAAGACTCCCTACGAATTATGGTTTGATAGAACAACAAATGTTTCTTATTTCAAAATCTTTGGTTGTAAATATTTTATTCTGAATACCAAAGATAATTTGAGTAAATTTGATAAAAAGGCCGATGAAGGTATCCTTTTAGGTTATGCGGCAAAGAGCAAAGGGTACAGAGTCTTCAACAAGAGAACTATGATCATCAAAGAATCAATTAATGTCAAGTATGATGAACTAAATCAACATTTAGACGATGACGATAATGAAAACGTGATTACACCAAGTACAGCTACTGTAAAACCTTCACACAAAGATGCAGAACCTTCACACCAAGCACCAGCTGAGTCTTCAAGCAAAGAAGCCGGAACCAGCAATCCTGAGGATATGCCAAAAGAGATGAGATTCTTGGCAGATCATCCAAAGGACTTGGTAATTGATGAGATTACCAAGGGTATAAGTACTCGTTTCTCTAATAATGATATAGCTTCTTGTATTGCTTTTGTTTCACAGTTTGAACCCTAAAACATTGAAGAAGCATGTAGTATAATTTTTGGTTAGATGCTATGCAAGAGGAATTAAACCAATTCGAACAGAATCAAGTTTAGGAACTTGTTTCTAAGCCCATTGATCATCTGGTCATTGGCACCCGTTGGGTATTCCGAAACAAACTGAATGAGAATGGTTTAGTGACTCGTAATAAGGCTCGACTCGTAGCTCAAGGATACAATCAAGAAGAAGGTATCGACTACGATGAGACTTATGCCCCAGTTGCGAGATTAGAATCCATTCGCATGTTATGTGCATTTGCATGTTTTCATAATTTCAAGTTATTTCAAATGGATGTTAAAAGCGCATTTTTGAATGGTTTTATAAAAGAAGAAATTTATGTAGCTCAACCTCCAGGTTTTACTGATTTAAAATTTTTTGATTATGTTTTCAAGTTGAAGAAAGCCTTATACGGTTTGAAAGAAGCCCCTCGTGCTTGGTACGATCGTCTAAGCTCTTTTCTATTTGACAATGGTTTTTTAAAAGGAAAGGTTAACACTACACTGTTTATAAAATCTTTGAATAACAATCTTTTTTTGATTCAAATCCATGTAGATGATATTATTTTTGGATCCACTGATGAATCTCTTTGTCAAAAAATTTCCAAATGTATGTAGAATGAGTTTGAGATGAGCATGATGGAAGAGCTGAAATTCTTTCTCGGACTGCAAATCAAACAAACCAACAATGGGACGTTCTTAAATCAAGCAAAGTACACAAAAGATCTATTAAAGAAGTTTGACCTGGAAGCAGTCAAACCACTTAGCACTCCAATAGCGACTTCAACCAAGCTTGATATTGATGAACAAGGCAAACCCGTCGACATACGTAAGTATCGAGGTATGATCGGTAGCTTACTGTACATAACTGCTAGTCGACCAGACATTATGTTTAGTGTTTTCTTGTGTACACATTTTCAAGCCGATCCTAAGGAATCACATCTATGCGCATTTAAGCGTATCTTCCGATACCTTAAAGGCACTTCTTCTGTCAGCTTATGGTATCCTAAAACCACGTCATTTGACCTAACCGGTTATTCTGATGCTGATTTTGCCGGATGCAAAGTAGATAAAAAAAAGTACCAACAGAACATGTCATTTTCTAGAAAAAGTTCTAGTCTCTTGGTTTAGCAAAAAGTAAAATTCTGTCGCATTATCGACAACTGAGGCTGAGTATATCGCCGTAGGACGATGTTGTGCACAAATTTTATGGATGAAGCAAACTTTAGAAGACTTTGGATTACATTTCACACACATACCCATTTTCTATGATAATATTAGTTCCATTAATTTGACTAACAATCCAGTATGTCACTCTCGTACTAAGCATATCGAGATTCGACATCATTTTCGTAGAGATCATCAACAAAATAGAGATATAGACCTTGTATACATAGACACACAGAATCAATTGGCTGATATTTTTACAAAACCTCTAGCGGAAGATCGTTTCAATTATTTACGTCGAAAATTAGGAATTTTAGATGTCAATAATATTAATTAATTTTGTTTTATTAATTAGTTTATTCAATACTTAATAACTATTTTTGAGACAAGCCTACGAAGAGTCTGTCTGTCACTATGACTACGGTCGAAGCGAAGAGGTACTTAATCGTTCCCCATGAACTCCCGTTAGCTAGGACAGTACTCCTACAGCTAATCTGAGACAGATGCTGAGTAAAGAAAATTAATTTATAAAATAATATTAATTATATTATTTGAAGTTGAATTACTAAACTTTGAATTAAATATTTGACATGAGTATATGAAAAGGATATGGCCCACAAATTTTTTTTAAAAAAAACCAGGAGAACCCTAGGCGAATTCGGCCAGAGTTCGGTCCGAATTCGGCCAGAGTTCTGTTGGTGTTGTATGTTTTTAAGTCAGAACCCGAGGCCTTCTCCTATTCATCTCTTCTAAACCACTTCATCACAGCAGCAGCAGCAGCCGAAGAACCCCCAAACCATAGCTATTCTCTACTCCCTTTCTTCCAATCTACATGGAGATTTCTATCCAAAATTTAGATTCGTGCGAAGAATCGCGTCCTCTACAACATACTTGATTCTCGGAAGGTATAACTCCTTCTCTCCTCCACTTTCAAATTTTTAGGGTTACTTAGTTTTGGGAAAGAATGCCTAAGCGATTCAATCCTTTCAAGAGAAAGAAGACCCATGCCAGTGAAGAGGCATCGTCTTCTGATCTAAACACGGATTCCCTTTTTTCCCCGGTCCAATCGGATGATGGCGTGTCGGATGAGTTTTACTTCAAAACTCAGGACCAAGCCTTGCTTTGGTATGCCGACTTTGCTATGCATACTATATGCACAGGCACTCCGATTAAATGGACTGTATTTCCTGATCACCGTCCTTTCTTTGAGGCATTAGGGTTACACCATCTTGCTACCCTATAATTCTCTATAGCTACTAATGCCCTTAGATTATTCTATTGTAACTTCGTATTAGACACTTTTACTGCAAGAACTCGTGTTGGCGGGATCGATAACGAATTCGATGATGTATTGCTCGTAGAAATCCTCGGTATTCTAAATGTAGGTGCCCCGCTCGATGACATCACCGACTTCAATTTTCTCGAGGGCACGACTTTTGTTAGTTTCAAGAATGAGCTTTGTGCGCCCGCACGTGCTCGTCCTGGAAAGTTCAAGGCCAATAACTTGAACTTGTTTAACTACGAGTTACATCGCATCATCTATTCCATTATTCTTCCGAAATCTACTTCAAAAGATGATGTCACTGCACTAGAACTCTCTACCTTCTATCACATTCTTAAGGGGGATTTCTTTTCTGCCCCTAAGACTATCATCCAGATGATGGGTATATGTCACGGAAGAGACCGCAACATCTCTTATGCGATGGTTATCCCATGCATCTTTCAGCATTTTGATATAGACTTATCCACTTGCGCTCTGGACCCTAAGCCCATATTTCTTAAGCTTTCTCGTCGTAGCATTGCCACTACTCCTCCACCTCCTCCACCTGATCCTACTGCACCTGTTCCTCCTCAGTCTTACCCTATGACCTTTGAGGGTATTCATCAACACCTCTCAGATCTGTGGAGTTTTTTTGTTTACACTTCCAGGGAACATGAGTTCCGTGACGTGACTCGGTTCCAGGCTATTGTCAACTTATTTGTCGATCGCAGATTTGTTCAGATGGGTCATTCTGCTAGCTCTCTTCCTAGAGACCCTTCTGTATCTGGTTACCGCATTGATGACAAGGCGGTCCACTCTCTGTTCCAGCCAGGGAATACTTACGATTGGTATCATACTTCTGGTGCTACTCCACACACCTCTGGAGATGGCACATCTGGAGCTGCTCCATCTGGACATAGTGGACATGCTGGCACTGCAGATGATGATGATGATGATGAGAATGATATATGATTTGTCATACTTTTGTGACTGTTGTTATTGTCTTTGTTTACTTGGAAATGCTCCGACATTCCAAGCTAGTATCAGTACTCTTATTTGGTTATGATTTGTGACTTTTTTGTCTGATGGACATGTTATATGCTTTTTTCAGTATTTCATTCAGTTTAGCATTTCTCATATCATTATCTTTTATTTATGCTTCCATTTATACTGCCTATAAAATATTTTCTTCTTATCACATTTCTTTCCTGTTTGTGACATTTATACCATACCTGTGATAAATGTTTTTAAATATCCATATTTTTTTGTTTCTTCACTGATTGTTACTTATGCATATATTACGGGGGAGCTTTCTCTTTTGCAATTATTTTGCTAAGTGACAACGGGAGAGAAATAAGATCTAATATCTTTATAAATACAGGTTATGAACAATCTACAGGAACTATTTTTTTTGGTACATTATATTGGTTCAATTTTGATTTGACAATGACCAAAGATGTTATATCGGTCAAGGTTTGTAAATTATCAAAATGAGGGAGATTGTTGGCCCACTGGTCATGGTCAAACCTGATTTTAATAATTGATCAAACTTTGTCTCGATATACGGAACAACTCAGATATTTACTCAAGGCGTTTTGGACACTTATCAAGATTGGATATCTACTCAGTTCAAGACCGAAGCTATGTTTGCCATTCGAGACTGTATTTCTTTATGCAATATAATTTTTATTTTTATTGAGTCTAGGAATACATTGTACACCGAGTCGTACTGGCAAATAGGCTATCCAAAATCGTTTTCAAAATTGCTATCCAAAATCGTTTTCAAAATTGACCTATGTTTTGAAAAACATCTCTTATTTACAAAAGCTTCTGGAGGATTTCAAAAAGCTCCAAAAAAATTTCTTAAAATAAACCTGACCAACCCTGACAGAACTCGGCCATAGTTCGGCCAAGGTGAACGTTATATGAACGTTGGTTTTTGAACTTGGTCCCCCTTCAGTTGCGGTTTGTTACATAGAATTCTGTCTGAATTCTGCCCGAATTCGGCCAGAGTTCTATCTTTGGAAAAACAATAAATAGAAAGGAATTCTGATCATTTAAAATCACTTATTCCCTTTTATCTCTTCTCTTCTAAAGCTTACGTTTCTTCCAAAGAGTTTTATAAAAGCTTTCATTTTCAAATCCTAAGCCAGTTACAATTCTCTAGTTAATTTGCCGGTACGGTGCGATCTAGAAGATTTTAGAGAAATTGTAATCAAAGGCTTGATTGAAGAAAGACTCTTCAAAACTGAAGTTAGTCGAGTTCTTCGTATCAAAGCTCGCGTCTATAGTAGTTGCAAAGACTTCGTATGAAAATTTGTGGGATTTTCCAATAGTAGATTCAACTGAAAGCTAGAGTTCTTCTGACTGGACTAGTCCTCACAAGAGGGAAACCAGTATTAATCTCTGTGTTTGCGTTTGTCTTCTGAACTTTTATCTTTACAGTTATTACTTTGTGATTATTATTATTTCTGTGATCTAACTGCTAACAAGTTTTTAATTAGCAATATTCGGCTGCCTACTCTCTTCACCCCCCTCTAGAGTATTTTGCTTTACGACTTTGTTCCTACAATCTGGTCATCTATCGTGTTTACTCTCTTATGTATCCTTGTTCTAATAATGTCACAGAGTATAATGCTCTACTCATTGGACTCCAGTTGGCTAAACAACTAGGGGTAGATTATCTAGAAGCCTATAGTGATTCTAAGTTGATAGTTTGTCAAGTACAAGGGGAATACATGGTTCGTAATAAAGATTTTATTCTATATCATCAAACAACGCTTGAGATAGCTGCTACTTTCTCTGGGTTCTTCATCGAGTATGTGCCTCAGTTGGAAAATACAGAAGTGAATGCGTTAGCCGGTTTGGCAGCGTCATTGGCTACTCCAGTCAACACCCAGAAGTCGATCACGATGATTGGTCGAGAACTATTCTACACTAAGAATAATTTGGATATTCATCAAAGTTATTCGGCAAAAGCGGATATCAACTTTAAAGATTGGAGATTCCCATTTATAGAATATGCTATTTACGGAATCCTCCCCGATGATCTAAAAAAGGCTATTTCTTTCAAGCGACGTTCTCTTCATTTCTTTTATGATGTAGCCACTAAAATGTTGTATCGAAGATCGTATGACAGACTTCTTCTACGATGTCTATCCAAAAAAGAAGCTAAATAGGCCCTTCGTGAAGCTCATGATGGTATTTGTGGTGCTCATCAACCTGGTCCGAACTTGTAGGATCGATTAAGACGTTTGGGTTTCTATTGGCCCACTGTGGTAGCTGATGCCATAAATTATGCAAGAAAGTGTAAAGCTTTCCAAATACATATAGATTTTATACATCAACCGTCAGAATTTCTATATCCTACGGCTACATCCTGGCCCTTCAAAGCATGGGATATGGATATCATCGGACACATTAACCCTCCTTCTTCCAAAGGACATTGATTTATTCTGGCCATAACAGACTACTTTTTATGAAAGGCGGAAGCTATACCACTTATTAAAGTGAAAATGTCTAATGCTATTAGTTTTATTATGCATCATGTAATCTATCGTTTCGGACTTTGTCGGAGGATCGTTCATGATAATGGCCAACAATTTGTGAGTAATAAATTTCATCGGTTCTGTAAAAAGAATCAGATCCAAGATGTTGCCTCTACAGCCTACAATCCTGCAGCTATTATTTAGCTGAAGCATTCAATAAAACTATTATCAAGTTGCCCAAAAAATTCGTTTCATCTAATAAACGTAATTGGAATGAGAAACGTGGTGAATGTCTCTGGGCGTATGTAACTACAGTACGGACTCCCGCCGGTACAATACCGTTCTCTTTGGTCTACGAAAGTGAAGCAGTTCTTCCTCTCGAGATTCAAATTCCATCTCTTCGGATTGCTCTATCCAATGATTTAACAACTGAAGACAACGATCGTCTACGGTTACAAGAATTGGAAGCACTCGATGAGAAACGATTAATGGCCCAACAGGGAATTGATTTATATCAAGCCCGCATTTCCAAAGCTTTCAATAAGAAGGTAAAGGAACGAGTTTTTCAGGTCGGTAACCTAGTTCTTTCAGTAAGAAGACCTATGGTTTTGACGCATAAAAGCAAAGAAAATTTTATGGCTAAGTGGGAAGCTCTGTGTTTGGTTGAATCAGTGTATTCAAATGGAGCATACACACTATCAAAGCCAAATGAAGATTTGTTGATGATATCCATTAATGGCAAGTTCTTGAAAAGTATTACGTCTAATCATAAATAGACATTACTTTGTCTACCCCAGCAAGTTTTGTACAGTAACTACACATTCTTCCTGGAGTAATGAATACCTTGTATGTTGAACACCTACTTTATTTTGAACTATTATTTTATCCCAATAGTTCTTGGGATAAGTTATGAATAATGGGTCGTAATAAATTCCCTAGCGGAACTACTTTTAATTCTTCTAAAACTTTCTTGTAAGAGAAATCCCCTAAGCAAACTCTCCCAATTATAAAAAGTACATCATTTAAATCCAATTGTTTCGTTGACATCATATTTTAATTCTCCAGTCGAAATCGGAATAATCTGTTGCGTCAAAAGAATAATCATGTCCATATTACCTCTAAATTATTCTATAATAATTATCTTCTGTAGAGATTTACGAATTTGTCATGTCTATATTACCACTGAACAAGTTTGTTCTGAATAGAATATTCATGTCCCTATTACCTCTGTAATATTCTACACTATCGACTCTCTTTATAGAATTCTATAAATTTGTTACGTCCATATTACCTCTGAACAGATTTACCTCAAAAATGATTATCAAATATCACCTCTGATAAAGTTTTTGATTGTCCCCTATTACTTGTATACAGTCGAGTGCTCTAGAAGTAATAGGTCCATACATCATCTATCACGTCCATATTACATCTGATAGTGATTAATTTCCATTCTATTATCTATACCTAATCAGGTATGTTAGAGATAATAGGACCACATAATATTTGTCATGTCCATATTACCTCTGATATGCATTTTTATATCTATTACAGATAATAGGTCCATATATTATCTATCATGTCCATATTATCTCTGATAGTAATTTTCATATTTATTATCTATGCTTAAATTAATCATGTTACAGATAATAAGTCCACACAAACATGATATTTTTCCATGTCCATAATACCTCTAGAGAAGTACCAAAGCTCAAATATCTCCAGCAACATGAGAAGTTTTCTTCATTTGTAAAATTTAGTAAAAGATATAGAATATTTTCATTTCATCAACTACAAAATGAAAGAAAGAAGAAAGAATTACAATAGTCTTCTTTATATGTTGGCTTCAAACTGGACGCATGATTCCCCAAGGGAAATTTGTGCCTAATAATATATAAAACTTGGATGATAAGTCTGCATATCAAAGTCGAGATACCAAATTGATCTTCTGATAGAAAATCTCATGCAGGCACTTTCTCTCCAAATCACAAAAAATGTATAAGGAGGCTGTTTGCATATGTGTTTCATCAATTCTGGGAATTCTATCAAGACTATTCGAGTAACAATGGAAAGTTTTATGCATCGAGTTATTGGCTGTATTCTATTTATCAAAGTTAATGCGACATTTGTGAGCGTATTCTTGTATATTGAGCAATAGACTCTCCACAGCAACTTGGCAAAATAAGAAGCTTCATTACTAGTGATCAAGGGTTACAAAATATGGCTAAAGAGGAAGCCAACAAAACCCTAAAAAATTTATAAAACCCTAAATCAGTTAGGAGGAAGAACATTCAGAGTCACTGATCATGTTTGTAAGGACCTGAAGTGACCGTACGCCTGCAGAGTGAAACAATTGATGAAAAGCATACACTCCTCCATGTATCATCTTCTCTTTGGGACTTAAAGAGAGAGAATCAAAGTCAGGAGATGCACTTAAGGGTTTAGCAATATTAACCATGGAAAGACCCAGCACGTCTAAAACTTCTTGATCCATGGAAAGTTTCGTCTCTGCCAGCTTCCTCTTCCTCGAATCAAAAGAAGGCATCGGAGTAGAGCTCACAGCAGCAGGTAGTCGCGGAGGAGTTGCTCTTTTCAGTTCAAGAGAATTTTCCTTATAAGCCATTGACGAAGTGTACAGAAAATATTTCTTTTTACTACTATTTATAAAATAGTCTGGTGACTCTTCATATTTTTCAATGAATGCTTCGGGTGACGAAAATTTCCTAGAAGAATACAAACATCGGCTTATTAATGATGACGAATCTACTTAATAAGCACTAAGTCATTATGAGGAGCACATATTCCAAAAAGGGTGCTCTAACTCCATAAATAGACGCATGAACAGGAATTGGACTTCTGCAGATCAAAGCCAGGTCATTCGTACTGATATGATAGAGATACTCGAAAATACGCATAAGCAGTATGTGCCTTAAAAAGAGAAAGATCTATACACGTCATTCAGAAATCAAATGTGTCCCATTAAACCAGTTCCTTGTTAATGCTTTAGTCTCAAAGACTATTCATGTTCACCTTAAAGCCAGCAATGTTATGCGACAATTTTTTTTCTTTTGTGTGTGGTATATCGGTTTTTGCTTAATATTGAGAAGTTTACAAGTAAAGCTGTACCGAATGCGTCTTCTAATCAAACAAAGGTTTAGCTTATATGTTTGACAAACTCTATGCGTCTAGCCAGGGTTATATAACCGAATTCTTCCCACAAAGTTGTGTGTCCAGGGATTCTCGATACATTTATAAAGTTTCATAAGTATTTATGCGTCATCATGAAGAGAGTGAGCTCTTCAGAAATCGAGCAAAAGATTATGTGACAAGATTAAAGTTTAGTAAAATACAAAATTTTATTAGTAAAGCTATGCTTACATATGATGGAGACCTATTACATTCTAGATTTTTGTTTCAAATATGTGGTCATATCTGATGGAGATCTATTACATTCTCTATTTTCTCGATCAGGTCCTTTATCAATGTAATCTAAAAGAGATGGAAAATATTGTACTGAAGGACCATGTAAAGAGGGTGAGCACTCCCGTGGTCTAGGTATTCTGACCCTTGCGTTCTCGCAGAAGTGCTGAACTTGAGTCACGTGCTAGTGCATCTACCAACATGGTCTCCCATATATCTTCTTGGCAGTATGCTTTGGCAGGAAAATACAAAGCTGGGCGAAGGTTTTGGACCTTCTCTGTCTAGTTGCCTCTCATGGTTCTGCCAACTGCCAACACTGTCAACCATCAACAGTGTTTTTGATTGGGACTCAAATCCAATCTCATCACAAATGCTACGACAGTAAAACTAGCCAATTGCAAGCCTTGTCAGGTGGACTCAGACAGCTAGATGGGTCTCAGGACTGCAAAGGTCCTCCACGTAATGTGCTAAATCATGTCGAATAAGACATATTATGATGTCCTTCCAAGCTCCTTATGAGCTCCAGTCGTCCAAGGAGTATTCTGAAAATAAGACAAGTTAAAGAGGAGTCAGACGCATAAAGTCAGTTGTACTAAGTAACAGCAAAGGGAGCATTGGAAACTGTAAAATTTTTATGCACATAAGAATGGCTGTAGTACTCTTTAAACAACACAATGTTGATAGTGTTGCTTATTTATGCAGTGCAATTCTTATTTTCATAGTACATATTTCTATAAATGTACTGTAATGTCCTAAATTCGTGATACGTATTTAGAGTACGTATGCGTATTTTGGACCCATATTTTATTTTAGTCATGATTAGTTATCTTGGTTTATTTTGCATTGGCTTGGTTTTAATTAGCATTGATAGTTCAATTGGTTTTAATGGTTCATTGGTTTATTTTGGATTAGTGAGGCTGGGTTTATTTCATGGTTCATTTGGTTTAAATTGCTAGAGAGAGAGTTTATTGGCCTTGACTTGGTTCACCTTGGTTTATTTTGGTTTGGTCTATTTTGGTTTAACATGGAGAACCCCCTCCCATAAATATCAAACTTCCTCTCTCTCTCCTCATTTTTATTTTCTTCTTCTTCTTCCTCCTCTCCACCTACACCCAAGCTCTAGGCAAGTTGCATCTTGCTATCACTTAAGGGCTACATTTTATTTGTCTAATAGCTTTATTAGCTCATTCTAAGTAACATTAGAACTTGAGTTTTCTCCATTTGGAGCTTGGAATTTTGTAGATCTAGGTTTGAAGTATTTTCAGATTTTGGTAGATTTGATCTATAAAACTTGTTCATTTTCATGTTTTGATTGTTCCATGTTAAAGAGAATTTAATTTCACACAATTTAGACCTTTGCAAAGTGGATTTTCGTTGAGATTTGACCTAGTTATGGTCTTTTGAAGTTTTGAAATTCCATGGCCATTGCTCTCAGCTTTGGGGAAGATGATCTTCTGTCCCGGGCGCAATCCAGCCTGTCCAGTGCTCTTTAGCGCTGGCGCAGTCCATCTAGCCAGTCCAGTGCTCTTTAGTGCTGGCGCAATCTATTGCTGCGCAATCCAGTGCTGGCGCAGTCCAGTGCTGGCGCAACCCATTGCTGCGCAATCCATCCTCTGCGCAACCTATTGCTGCACAGTTCATCCTCTGTGCAACCCATTGCTGCGCAGTTCACCCTCTGCGCAATCCATTGCTGCACAACCCATTGCTGCGCAACCCGATCCTGCGTAATCTATCCTCTGCGTAATCCATCCTCTGCGCAATCTGACCCCTGCGCAGCTCACTCCTGCGCAGTTGGCCCCTGGGGCACTTGACTCCTGCGCAATCCAACCCCTGACCCCTTGCGCAATCTATTGGCTCTTGGAGATTTGGTTTTATTTCTCTAAGCTTGGCTCTTCTATAGCCCTGTATATTGATATTTTATTAGATATTCTACGCCCATTTTATATCCTTACGCCTTTTGTCATAAGCTTGATTTTACTTAATATATTTGGAATGACTACTGTACATGGCATGATATGACAAGGAACTTGCATAACACGATAGTGACCCATAGTGGTGCACTCCTGACATGACCAACCTGACATGATAGTGGCCCGTCGTGGCGCACTCCTGACTTGACATGACCTGATAACTTAGCTTGACTTGTCTTGACACCGTGGGTGGTTCTTTCTTGCTTGCTTGTTAAACCCACTTGTCCAGTATCGCACCATGTCTAGGATGGGACTCCTGAGTACCACGATCAGGGGTATCTATTAAAATAAACTAAGGTTAATGATTAGAATAATTCAGTAGTCATGAGAGATTTTCCCCAGTTACAGGCGATCCCGTTATCCCGGCCACAATTGTTGGACTTGTAGCCTGCCGTCGAGTAGGGCACATTTCCAGCCCACTGTCATGTGGGGCACACCAAATAACTCTTGATAATTGCTTAATGAATCCCAGTCGCCTGGATAACCTGGATTAGCTGCAGGGCTTGTGGCTGGTGGAACATCTCATTGCATCTTGCTAGTAACTAGGATTGTGATAACCCTAGTTAGCTAATGTAGAAAGCCGTAGGCAATGATTGGCCGTGATTGATTGGATGGAGTCTAGTCCAGTTTAGTATTGTCTAGAAGTGAATGATTGCAAGATTGTACTAGCATGATTGAATGATTGTCACTCCAGATTGTCACTATAATGCTTGAACACTATTGTCACCCAGATTGTACTATCCTGATTATACCCTTCATTGCCACTTTCATCATTGTCTTCTTTTCTTATATATTGTCCAGCTATATTTTATTTAACATGATGCTTCTCTTAATTATTTTCTCTGATTGGGACAAGTGCATTGGTAGTGCGCGAACCCCAATCTGTGTTACTTATTATTTTCTTACATGTTGAATGCTAATGATTTGCTGGTTTTAGTCCTTAAGTGAAGCCTCCTTTGTGGCACTTGCTCTTTCTGGGGTCTGACCCAGCTGGTTTTGTATGGCCAGATACCGGAGCAGCACCAAAGGATCTCCCTGCCTTCCAGCCCGATGGTGGTCACCAGGCGTAACCAGGGCATCGAGTGGGTTTCTTTTGTTCTCCCACTGTAATATTGTAAATTATTCTTTTGAGGCGTTTAGCCGACGAGCAAGTGTTAGCTCGATTGTACTTACTTACTGTCTGCCTACGGGCTGTAACATGATTGACAAGCCCCGGGGGTTGATCATGTATGACTGAACTCTTGCTAGTCCTTACATTTTGTACGACTAGCTTCATGATCATCTGATATGTAATATTTGGGACGCCTTATATTTATGTATTTGATGCTCTGACATCTTGTGATTATTACTAGTTGGTTGAGATTGAGACAATAGGCTATTTTATGACCTTAAGAGACTGATGGATTGTAGTGAAACCCTCACATATCTAGACAGCCGTGACCGTATGGTGAGATGGATTCCATTTCATTATACGTAGCTGGCTATGTCTGCCCCCGCTCTCCAGTATTCTGGTTCTGGGGCGTGACATGGTTTAAGTGGTGGCCCATGCAGGTCTTGTTAATCAAGATGTGTGAGGGTTTACCGAATAGATGTCTCAATCTGTACTCGCCCTTGATCTCTGCTCGTATCCTCTTGATTCCTGAAAATTCTTGTCCTGATCACATGCTTGTAATCGTTGATCTGTCCTGGTCCTTCCTTATTGTTTCCTATGTCGTCTTCTTCAGCGGCATTGTTCATGGACCTGCCGATCAGCAAGGCGGAGCACCTCCCGTAGACCAGCAGCAACCTGGGGATCAAGTCCAGCATTCAGGAGTGGCTTCCAGAGTTATGCCTACCGGGGATCCCGAGCAACCAGTTCAGCCCGTTCAGCCTGCAGAGCCCGATGATGGCACTTTGGTGGATCTTGTCAGGACTTTGTTAGCTTCCCAGGATCGTCGAGGAGACGCCTTGCACCAGGCAGTGGCAGATGCTTTGACCAGAGGCGGTCATCCAGGGAACAGTGCGGTCAACAGTTTCAAGCGCCTGAACCCTCCCTTCTTCGATGGCAGCGAGGATGCCATTGCTGCCGATGCTTGGCTACAGGATACAGAGGTGATTCTTGAAGCCGCGAAGACTCCAGAGAACGAGAAGGTGGCTGTGGTGCGCCTACAGTTATTGGATCTAGCCCGCAGTTGGTGGGCCGCACAAGCAGTAGGATTGGCAACACCTGTCTCCTGGGCAGTGTTCAGCAAAAAGTTCCAGATCAAGTATTATGATGCAGTGGCTCGATATGACTTGCAGACCAGGTTCGCCAATCTGAAGCAAGGAGGCAGAACGGTCGACGGTTATGCGGTCGAGTTTTCCAGACTCAGTCGGTTTGCTCCTACCTTGGTGGCAACCGAGTTCGACAGAGCACAGAGGTTCCAGCAAGGACTTCACCTAGAGATCATATTGGCAGTAGAGCAGTTCGAGCATCAGACCTATGATGCGGTATTGCGAGCAGCGAGGAGGCACGAGTATACCTTCCACAGGATCGTGGACAGGACCGGAGGTCGGAAGCGTTCTCACGGCCAGATGACCCAGTCGACAGTACCAGCCCCGGCAGTCAGGGCCTTAACAATTGGAACTCCGAGGCAGGCGGCCTCAGTGACATCGGTCACGTACTCTCAGCAGAAACAGAAGCAAGCACAGTCTTCCGTCGTAGGCTGTTCTTATTGTGGAAAGCCTGGACACGTGGTAGCAGAGTGTCGCAAGGCGTTAGGATTATGTTTATTGTGTGGAGCACCGGACCATAGGGTAGGGTCCTGCCCATTCAGAGTTGATTCAGCATCGATAGTATCTAGTCCCTCGGTTAGGGGACCAGCACCAGCTCCAGTTCACCAGCAACAGCAGTTTTCGTTCCCAGGGCCATTGCCGACTCAGGCCCAGACCTTCCAGCAACAGAACCCGCGGCAGTTTGCCCTAGCCCAGGCTCAGGTTCAGAATCGGCCGAGAGGTATATGTGTCCTCTCATCTTGCTTTTCTACCGTTGTTTTGCGGGGTACATGACGTATTTCATGTATCCTGATTACGACGGAACATCCCAGACCCGAGCCATATCCTAGGTCATTCGAAACTGGTTATTGGTACTAACCTTTTCGTATGAGGATAGGCCCATGTCCATGTTTGACCAAAGAGAGAGACCTCAAGTGCAAGACTATCAGTTCAGTCCGTGTTGCTTAGAGTCATCCGTCTTTGGGAGAGTCAAACTTGGGAGCATGAGGATGATATCTGATCAGGTCATCCCGGCTGGTTTGACTCGTAAGGTGTAATATCTTCCTTATGCCTTACGCTTCGAATCCTTGCTTGCATGAATGATTGTATGATTGATTGGTAGCGTAGATTGCCTATGATAGAATAGCTTTCCCTTACATCTCTAGCCTCTTGATTAAATTCCGAGGACGGAATTCTTTTAAGGTGGGTAGGATGTAATGTCCCAAATTCGTGATACGTATTTAGAGTACGTATGCGTATTTTGGACCCATATTTTATTTTAGTCATGATTAGTTATCTTGGTTTATTTTGCATTGGCTTGGTTTTAATTAGCATTGATAGTTCAATTGGTTTTAATGGTTCATTGGTTTATTTTGGATTAGTGAGGCTGGGTTTATTTCATGGTTCATTTGGTTTAAATTGCTAGAGAGAGAGTTTATTGGCCTTGACTTGGTTCACCTTGGTTTATTTTGGTTTGGTCTATTTTGGTTTAACATGGAGAACCCCCTCCCATAAATATCAAACTTCCTCTCTCTTTTCTCATTTTTATTTTCTTCTTCTTCCTCCTCTCCACCTACACCCAAGCTCTAGGCAAGTTGCATCTTGCTATCACTTAAGGGCTACATTTTATTTGTCTAATAGCTTTATTAGCTCATTCTAAGTAACATTAGAACTTGAGTTTTCTCCATTTGGAGCTTGGAATTTTGTAGATCTAGGTTTGAAGTATTTTCAGATTTTGGTGGATTTGATCTATAAAACTTGTTCATTTTCATGTTTTGATTGTTCCATGTTAAAGAGAATTTAATTTCACACAATTTAGACCTTTGCAAAGTGGATTTTCGTTGAGATTTGACCTAGTTATGGTCTTTTGAAGTTTTGAAATTCCATGGCCATTGCTCTCAGCTTTGGGGAAGATGATCTTCTGTCCCGGGCGCAATCCAGCCTGTCCAGTGCTCTTTAGCGCTGGCGCAGTCCATCTAGCCAGTCCAGTGCTCTTTAGTGCTGGCGCAATCTATTGCTGCGCAATCCAGTGCTGGCGCAGTCCAGTGCTGGCGCAACCCATTGCTGCGCAATCCATCCTCTGTGCAACCTATTGCTGCGCAGTTCATCCTCTGTGCAACCCATTGCTGCGCAGTTCACCCTCTGCGCAATCCATTGCTGCGCAACCCATTGCTGCGCAACCCGATCCTGCGCAATCTATCCTCTGCGTAATCCATCCTCTGCGCAATCTGACCCCTGCGTAGCTCACTCCTGCGCAGTTGGCCCCTGGGGCACTTGACTCCTGCGCAATCCAACCCCCTGACCCCTTGCGCAATCTATTGGCTCTTGGAGATTTGGTTTTATTTCTCTAAGCTTGGCTCTTCTATAGCCCTGTATATTGATATTTTATTAGATATTCTACGCCCATTTTATATCCTTACGCCTTTTGTCATAAGCTTGATTTTACTTAATATGTTTGGAATGACTACTGTACATGGCATGATATGACAAGGAACTTGCATAACACGATAGTGACCCGTAGTGGTGCACTCCTGACATGACCAACCTGACATGATAGTGGCCCGTCGTGGCGCACTCCTGACTTGACATGACCTGATAACTTAGCTTGACTTGTCTTGACACCGTGGGTGGTTCTTTCTTGCTTGCTTGTTAAACCCACTTGTCCAGTCTCGCACCATGTCTAGGATGGGACTCCTGAGTACCACGGTCAGGGGTACCTATTGAAATAAACTAAGGTTAATGATTAGAATAATTCAGTAGTCATGAGAGATTTTCCCCAGTTACAGGCGATCCCGTTATCCCGGCCACAATTGTTGGACTTGTAGCCTGCCGTCGAGTAGGGCACATTTCCAGCCCACTGTCATGTGGGGCACACCTAATAACTCTTGATAATTGCTTAATGAATCCCAGTCGCCTGGATAACCTGGATTAGCTGCAGGGCTTGTGGCTGGTGGAACATCTCATTGCATCTTGCTAGTAACTAGGATTGTGATAACCCTAGTTAGTTAATGTAGAAAGCCGTAGGCAATGATTGGCCGTGATTGATTGGATGGAGTCTAGTCCAGTTTAGTATTGTCTAGAAGTGAATGATTGCAAGATTGTACTAGCATGATTGAATGATTGTCACTCCAGATTGTCACTATAATGCTTGAACACTATTGTCACCGAGATTGTACTATCCTGATTGTACCCTTCATTGCCACTTTCACAATTGTCTTCTTTTCTTATATATTGTCCAGCTATATTTTATTTAACATGATGCTTCTTTTAATTATTTTCTCTGATTGGTACAAGTGCATTGGTAGTGCGCGAACCCCAATCTGTGTTACTTATTATTTTCTTACATGTTGAAAGCTAATGATTTGCTGGTTTTAGTCCTTAAGTGAAGCCTCCTTTGTGGCACTTGCTCTTTCTGGGGTCTGACCCAGCTGGTTTTGTATGGCCAGATACCGGAGCAGCACCAAAGGATCTCCCTGCCTTCCAGCCCGATGGTGGTCACCAGGCGTAACCAGGGCATCGAGTGGGTTTCTTTTGTTCTCCTACTGTAATATTGTAAATTATTCTTTTGAGGCATTTAGCCGACGAGCAAGTGTTAGCTCGATTGTACTTACTTACTGTCTGCCTACGGGCTGTAACATGATTGACAAGCCCCGGGGGTTGATCATGTATGACTGAACTCTTGCTAGTCCTTACATTTTGTACGACTAGCTTCATGATCATCTGATATGTAATATTTGGGACGCCTTATATTTATGTATTTGATGCTCTGACATCTTGTGATTATTACTAGTTGGATGAGATTGAGACAATAGGCTATTTTATGACCTTAAGAGACTGATGGATTGTAGTGAAACCCTCACATATCTAGACAGCCGTGACCGTATGGTGAGATGGATTCCATTTCATTATACGTAGCTGGCTATGTCTGCCCCCGCTCTCCAGTATTCTGGTTCTGGGGCGTGACATGTACCTATGTACTTTAAAGGCATGTTGAGTTCAGAACGTGATCAAAGTGGAAGTCAATGCTACAAAGCTTCGTGTGAAAAAGAAGTGACAAAAAGGGAAAAGATGAAGTATACTTCAGAAAAGTTTAGGGTCCGTTTGGATAGACTTCCTGAAATTTTGTTCTGAAAACAGTTTTCTGAAAGTAAGTTATAAAGTTATTTTGGGAGTATAAAAATTGTGAGTTTGTGTTTGGTTACTTTCATCTGAAAAGTAGTTTTCTGGAAGAAAAAAATTAGGATTCTGTTTGGTGATAAAATTTTAGAAAATAATTTGTCATATTTTTTGTATCATGTTTCATGTGTCCTCCATATTTTTTGTGTCATGTTTCATGTGTCTCCATATTCCATGTGTCCTCTCGTCGACGACGACAACCGTGAGTCCAGCGGAGAGGGCTCGTCATCGTCGTTCGTGGAGGTCGAGTTCGACCCCCACCGCCTCCGGACCCAGTCCAGGCCTAAGGACTCGTAACGGCCGTGTCTCTTCCTCGGCCGTGGCTTTTCTTTGCCGGAGCGGCCGCGGCTAGGGCCACTTCCTTATCAACGGAGAGGGGATATGGCGGGGTCGCATCCTTGTCTTGGTCCGAGGTGAGCGGCGTCGAGTTGTCTGCACTCGATGCTAGCCCTAACCTCCGATGGCGAATCGAGGGAGCGTGGGGGCGATGGGATGGCAGTTCTAGTCGAGGGGGCGGACGGGATGTGATGCCGTTGAACCCGATGCTGATCTCCGCATGGATGCCGGCAGGGAGTACCCGGCCTAGAGGACGGCAAAGTTGGTGATAGACACGAGCAGGGAGCAGAGAAAATGAGCAGGGAGCAGAGAAAAAGGAAATGCGGAGGAGAGAGAAGAAAGGAAAAAAGTTGGAAAAGTTTTTTTGGGAAGGGAGCTTGGACTTTTTTTTGAATAATGAAGCAAAACTGAGCTTAAAAGTAGGTTTTTTCTACTCTCTGAAAAGAGAGTTTAAAAGTAGGTTTTCCAAAAAATTTTGGGAAAGCAAAACTTTAGTTGGGTCCAGCCAAACGTTATTTTTAGCAACTTTAATGTTTAAACGTAGAAAACTGTTTTAAAAATAGTAACCAAACGGACCCTTAGCTTTTGAAGATCGATCCTTTTTTTGACTTCTGGCATAACCGAAGAGCAGTGTTCTCAGCAAGGTGATGTTCAAACCCTTCACAAGCTTGCACAAATTTGTTGGAATGGTAATCAGCGGATGGATGGTTTGAAGTGATGATGACAAATCCTATCAAAGTCATGTCCTATTTATAGGAACAAAAAATTATAGGTGATATACTATGCGACTTGATGTTGAGGCAAGATAATCAACTCAACGTTAATTATTTCATAATTTTTTGTTCCTGAAATCACAGATGGAAGTTGACTTAGCCTCCATTCAAGCAAATGCCAGAAATAGTCGCCATAAATTTTGAAGACAAAACAGATCTTGAAGGATTTGGTCAAAGCCAGTGACAGCGTGGCAAGTGACCCAATACGTCCAAAGCTCCATATGATAAAATTGTCTCTCTTTCTTTCATCCTTCTTGTTCAAAGTATTTCAACACTTGTTCAAGTTTTAAAAACTTTGAAGGACGTCCTGTAGAAGAATGAAAAATATCAAAAAGAGATGCACAGACATCTAAAATATTCCTGAGTTGGAAATCGTTAGCTTCCCAAGGAAGACTCATGTTCAAGAAACGGGCCAGATAGACACATGGTCCATTCAGACGCATGATCTAATTTTGTCTCTTATATGAAAAGATGAGTCTCGAGTACTGTGCAGTGTTCAGACTGCGAGGAAGGTATCAATGATTTCATCCTCATCATCATTATACTTTGCCAGCAATAAAATAAGTTGTCGTATGCATCTACTTCCAGATCAGGATTTGGCACTAATGTCACAACCTGCACCCGGATATTCAGGCACGAGTACATGGGCCACGCCCAGCCTACGCCGCAGTATCGGCAGTAGAACGTTGTCAAGTACCCAACAATTATCTACAATATATAGATGATCTATGATAATAAGTGTACTCAAATCACACCATAAACGACTAAGGAAGATATGAAATAGAAAGATATCAAACACTGAAACAGACGGAAACTATAATAAATATACAAGACCAAAATGTAATGGAGGTAAATACAATAACGAGATAAAATTAAACTACCAGGGCCTAGAACTCCTGGGAGACAACTCATGGTGAAAGAACATCGAGATTCGTCTCTGCTAGCATCATCCTGTGGTCCAATAATGTGGGGCATAACAATTCCTAAAATTTATCGACGTATCCAGTCAGTATTGGAGCGAGGTACATAAACTAATAGTAGTTCCAATGAATTGACAAATACTATAAGAAACAGTTATAATGAAATACAAGACAGAATATCAAGACTGGAAGTAAAACAGTACAAGTGAACTGAATATCATGTCATGGTGTGAAATACTGGAATGTAAACAGTACAAGAAAGTCTGATGTACGATATAAATATAACAGTACCATAAGATATTAGAGCGTTATGTGATCGGCTTGGGTCCAGATCAGGCTATTACATTTGACCGTCTATGCACAAGTAGTATCAAGTCAGGCTATACGCTACGTGTAGTGAGGGTGGAGCTATGCACAAGTAGTAAACAGGAGGGGTATTGATCACATAACCTCTAATAACTCCCCATCCCCGAATAGTATAATAGATCCAACTATAACATGTTGCGACACAGGATTCTCTATAGCCAATCCCCTTAGGAATCGATGTCAATACAAGTACAAGGACAATAGTCAAGAACGAGACATGTACTAGTATGCTAGGATAACCAAGAGTAACATCTCATGATGGGATCCAACATATACTAGTCCGTGTATTCTCGTGTCGAAAATCAAGTAAAATACTACAACTGGACAGATATAGTAAATATAAAAGCAATAAAAACTATCAGAGAATGTCTCGCCTCAATTTGGTTGGAGTCGACGTGCACGACACGAACGTGTTGACACGGAATAGGCATGATGCTAAGCTCCACAAGGTGGTCCCAAACGACGGTACAGGCAGTTTTATTGAGTCCAGAATAGTTCAAATAGCCTAGTTTGGTATACAAAAGTCCAGAATCAGGATTCGGCACGATAATCAAGATGAGAAATAGGAGACGACTATAATAGTCTTGACTTTTTCAGGGAAAAGAATAACTATATATACATATCTATCTACAAATCATTTATAATATTTAGAAACTATAATTTTTATCATAAAATATTATTAGGTAACACTAGAAACCCAAAAATTATTTAGAGTTTTACAAAATTCAATTTTATATATATATATATATATATATATATATATATATATATATATATATATATATATATATATATATATATATATATATATATACATACTAATAATATGAATTGCAAGTTGTAGGCTATTAAAATATTAAGTTTACACCTCGTTATTCGTACATCGAAACCTATGACACGCAAATCGAGGCAAGATGAACAACTGTAAGATTAAAAATCTTAGCATAGCGATCCATATGGTCATCATGTCAATTTTAGCGATGTGAGATCACTGTAATCGACTTATCTCAGTTTCGTTGCACGGATTCTGAAATACGAACATAAATAAGAATTATTTAAAACTAATAGTGTTACATAAAAAATTCGATAGACGTCGTTTGATGATGAAAAAAATATTACCAACATGTCCAGAATGGTCAAATTAGCTAAGATAGCCTACCCATAAGTCCAATTTGGATATAGGGGCCAAAAGATAAATTCGGGTCTAAATGATGTCCGCCATTGGACCCACTTTGCATTAAAAAATATATCATGATAAAAGTCTACTAAACCTAACAAATTATATATCTACGGATCCAGAATGACGATACGAACCAAATGGTATATCCAGAATTGAATTCCGGTGAC
Source organism: Iris pallida (assembly GCA_029216955.1). NCBI lineage: Eukaryota > Viridiplantae > Streptophyta > Magnoliopsida > Asparagales > Iridaceae > Iris > Iris pallida. The sequence continues at coordinate 20,715,795 of JANAVB010013397.1, read as the reverse complement.
CCGATCTTGAATTGGTCCGTTGACTCGGACATTGGAATCCGGTTTGCACGAAAATACGTGCCTGAGCAAAAGTCCACTAAATCAAACAAAGTATATGTTAACGAGTCCAGAATGACGATATGAACCCATCGGTATATCAAGAATCAGATTCTGATGAGCCGACGTCAAAATGACCCGTTGACTCGGACTGTGGGGCCCACTTGCACCAAAATGCATGCCAGGGCCCACGTCCTCCAAATCTAGCAAACTTTATATAAATTCGTGCCAGAACGATGCCATGAGTCTACTGGTGGTGTCAGAATTTGAATCTGGAGTCCCGGGTCCAAAATTAGAATTTTATAATTTGAATATTATAAATTCGGACGACCAACTTTGGCGTCAAATTCAACCAATCAAACGAGCTCACAATGAAACAAAAATTTAGGGACAAGAAGATGGTTATACTAGATGTGCACAGAACTGGTGGCACATCAAATGGGTCTACAATGACAGAGATACAAGTCCACGAAGTTGGCTCCACAAAATTGTCCAAAAATAAACACAATTATTCGGGCAACTTGGCGGCCGATTTTGATCTATCAAACGATTGAATTAACAACTGAAAATTTAGGTGGAGGTAGAGCTATATATAGAGATTGCAATGGAGGAAAGCATTCAAAGATCCAACGGTCGGATCGCCCAGAAAATAAGTACGATGTTGCTGTCACGAAGCATACTTCTGACTTGTCATTCTTGTGCACGTCGATGGTTTCAGTTTTGAAATGCATAAATAGTCTACGACATTCGTCAAGGAGAGCAGGGCCGTACTGGAGGCACGCAGGGTGGCGAACGACGAGTTCGTCGGGGGCATAATAGCGAATGGGCGGCCGGAGGCGGGCCGCACAGCAGTAGTGCATCAGCGTTGCTCCGCATAGCCGTACGGGACATGGCGAGTGGGCTCGCCTAGGACTCTCAATGGCGACTCATGGTTGCACGACTAGACGAAGGGGTTCGTCGAGGCCGTACACGGTCGTGGGCGACAGCCTAGGTGGCACATGTGTAGCATATTGGCACTGCTTAAGGTAGCTTCCTGCTGAATAAAATTACAGCTACAGCTGTAGATAAGAAGAAGGGCAGAAAAAGATGATAGAGGAGGAGAGGAAGAAAATGATGGTGGTGATGGAGATGAAGGTGAAATAAAGAAGAGGGAGAAGGAGTGACTGTCGGCCATGGGGGTGGTTGGAGGAGCTGATGTGAATGAGAAGATGAAGAAGAATATAGGGATTAGGAATGTTTGGAGAATGAAGAGTGTATGGAGATGATGGTGAAGAAGATGATGGTGGTGAAATGAAGATGATGATGATGATGATGGAATGAAGTGAAGAAATAGAGATTTAGGGTTTAGTAAAGAAGAAGAAGAGAAGAAGAAGAATGGGGCTATCGGCTAGGGTGTTTGTGTTTTTATGAAGGAGAGAGGGGGTGATGTGTGGTATAAAGGAGGGGTGAGTTGGCTGAGTGTTTTGTTTTAAAGAGGAAAAGAGAGTGTGGAATCTCTTCAAAAGTTAAGAGAGAGAAGTTTGGGGATTAGGGCCGGCCATAGGAGTGTGTGTGTGATTGTTGTCATGAAGGGATGAGTGGAGTGGATTGATAAAGGGTAAAGCAATGGCTAGGATTGAGTGTGGGGATTAGGTCATATTTTAGGAATTAGATCAAGGAAGTTTTCTATTGGATATTTTTTAGTGGGTACACTAGGTGTTTGGTATTTTGTAGGGAGATGAGTGTGTTGGTATTCATGAGGGGATGACATGAAGCTTGGGTTTGGTTCAATTGAGTCGGATCGGGTCAAAATTGGGCTTGGTGCAATAATGGCTTAATTTAGTCATTTATAATCATTAACGAAATAGCTTATCAGGAGGACGAGCTACCTCTCGTAACAAATACAGCTGACATGGACACAACAGAAGTTCCATATTACACGTCTAATCGTGTAGAAGAGGTAGAAGTATCCGAAGAGAAAAATAAAGTAGATGAAAATGAAGATAAGGAGGAAGAGGAAGATGAGGACGCAGAGGACGAAGAAGATAAATTTTTAGAAGATAATTGAAAGTAAAATAAAATGTAAAATATGTTTAACCACTAATTAATCTCCATACAACAATGAATCTTCCATATTACACGTCTAATACTGTTATTTTATTTAATCCCTAATTAATCTCTATATTTCGATCAATCTATCCAGATGGCACCTATGACCTGAGCACGTCGCTTGAGAAAGGCACAGATGGCTGCTGAGGAGGTAGTGGTACCTCCTGCTGCTGAGGAGGTAGTGCTTCCTCCTGCTGCTGAGGAGGTAGTGGTACCTAAAGCACAGATAAAGGTCAAGGAAGAACTTCCTCATACTATTAAGGAGGAAGTGATTCCTAAAGCTGAGATAGCTGTGAAGGGGGAGGTGGCACAAGAAGACAGTTACACCGGGAGTTCCAGTCATCTAGCTCCTACAGATATTGATCTTTCTGGCATGGATCCTACTTATATGCAGTGGCTGAGGAGGGAGATCTCTCTGCGCCTGCGTAGAGAGTAGAGCAGTATGATATGACTTTTGACCAAATTTGTTTTCGGTAAACTTATTTCTGGGTTAGACTTGGATATTTTTACAATTCTCTTGATGGACATGGTTATTATCTTGACTTGAATGTTTTTGGATGCTATTATCTAGACTTGGTTATTATCAAAAAATTCAACGGAGGGTTTCCCCGGGTCTATTTTTATGAACTGTGATACGTTAAATGCATGGTTATTATCTAAAAATTCAACGGAGGGTTGCTCTAGCCACTCAGATCTTCGTCTGCATCAACGGTACGTTGCAGTACTCCTGGGACGGACAGTTCGAGGCCTGAACCTATCCCATCCAGCAACATTCCTCCTGCGGACGGTACTATGGACACGGAGGAGCGGGTGGAGGAGGTCGTACCGACGCCATCTCCATATGATTCGAGTGATCCCCCATGTGCCCCTCCGGATGAGACGAGGATGGATATTTGGTCTGACGGGCCTACAAAGTAAGTTAATTAGTTAACATTTATATATAGTAATATCTATATATTAATGAATTTAATTATCATTGTGTGGATATCGTCCCCCATCAATTCAGAGGGCATTGGGGCTATTTCTGAGGTCCAACTACGGGGGCCCTTAAATCAACTACTTGGATGCCTCGGACGAGAGGAAGGCATTCCGGTTTGCCCACTTCTAGGTAACTAAAGTATATTACTTTTATTATAAATCATATTTTAGACATATTATATAGCTAACTAATTTAATTCTTGTGGAAATCATATTTTTATCCACCATACCGGGCTGAGATGATTGAGAAGCAATTTCCTGCCGTTGCCGCCAAGTTGATCTGGGATGCGATCGATGACCAGAAGGCTCGAGATCGTTCCGAAAAAGGGATCCAAGGTTGGATCACGTCCGAGCAGTGGACTGCCATGAAGGCTAGATTCGACGCTCCTAGGTACAAGGAACGGTCGGAGAAGGCGAAGGTGGCTAGGACGAGGGCGGGGAAGTGGTGTGGTGGCTCGATTCCCATAAGAGAACATTTTTGTCGCCTGGTACATGTTTTACTGTAATATATTATTTTAATAAAAGTAGTAATAAAATATTTAATTTTAATGACAAATATTTTATTATAACATGTAAAGAAAGGTGTGAACCCCAATATGGTGACGGTCATCTTGGCTACCCATCGGAAGGATGGAAAGCTCATCAATGATCGGGCCTAGCAGAGATATGTAAGTATTACTTTAAGTGTCACTAACTTTATTATAACTTAAGAAATATGCAAATATATCTATTGACGTGGAACAACTAGGTTGGTAGTAAATATTATGCTTATCGAGATGCGAACTTTTCTAGGATGAGTATCTTATGCTAGAGCGTGAGCTTTCTAGTACATTTACGAAGGGAGGGGCTGGTAATTCCTTACAGCCTCCTCCGGCTCGGACGATGGACGAGCTCTGGATGACCTCCATTGGTGGTCTTTAGAGGGGTGCGTACTACGGTACAGGATCCTACGGCACCTTTGTGGCGACGCAGTCATCCAGAGCCTCCTCTGCCAGTGTGCATTCCCCACAGCCCTCAGAGGAGTCGGTCCGAGTGGGGGGACTCTGTCGCCAGCTTATTGAGCTGCCTGACGAGCTATTGTAGAGGATGGAGGAGTAGCCCCAGTCTCGGTCGTAGACGGACGATGTGGCCCTTACCGCACGATTTGATATGCTCGAGCGCACCATTAGGGAGACGGGCGAGAGGACGAATCGTGCCGTTCAGGCGATACAGGAGAGGACAGATCTTATCGTTCATGCGTTGCACGGGACGCAGGCAGCCATTGGCGAACAGGTTTCGATGCTGGCGGCTGTTATGGATTCCACCAACTCCAAACTATTAGCCATGGAGCGGACACTTCCTGGTCGTGCTTCGGCATCCACACCGACTGCAGCGGCTCTACTGCCTCCTCTTCCTCTTACTGATGGGTCATCATCGGTGATGCTGACCCCGGAGCAGTATAGGTTCCTGGTGTCCCAGGTGCAGGTACTGCCAACTCCTCATCCTCCTCCTCCTCCTGACCAAGCGTAGTCCTTTATTGGACTTGTTTTTATTAGTTGTGTTGGTGACCCATTGTTGGATCTTTATGTATTTTTTGGTGACCCATTTTTGGGTCTTTATATATTTATTTTATCTCGGGTACGACTATTTGTGTTATGTTATGTTGAATATTATCCGACACACTTTTTATAACCGTTTGGTAGTGGATTTGTATCCACCGGCTATTTCTTGTCTTTCTGATCGTTCAATTCTATTTATTTGATTCTACGGAGGGTTGCTCCGGGTCTATTATTTGCAAACTGAAACTCTAAATGCAGGTATAATGTTTTTAATATAACTATTATTTATGTGAAATGCATACAGCATTCTATTTTTTTAGATTTTTTTGGAATTAGCGACGTTTAGCGACGGTCAGCGATGCATACATACGTCGCTAGAATGTCGCAAAACTGAGAATCAAAACGTCACTAATCATCGCAGAACGTCGCAGATACGTTGACGTGGCAAACTGCACAGATCAGCAAATCTAGTATCCGAACGTCGGTATTCAAGTATCGTAACGTTGCAAAACGTCACAAAAATGATGACATGGCAACCAAGAAATTGCCAGATATAGAGTAAGGAAAACGTCACTAATCTCTGACTGTAACATCGCTAAAACCTGAATGGACAGCGACAATCAGCAACAAAATGTTACGTTGCTAATTAGCAACGTTTTTGTCGGTAAAATGTCGCTAAAACAAGTGACATCGAGCGTCGCCGAATGACGTCGCTATAGCGACGAATAGCGACGTTTGACAAGTTAGCGAACATGAATAATGTGACATGCCCAAAACGTCGTTGTCAGAAGTTAGCGACGTTTTTTTTGCTGTTTAGCGACGTTGTTAGGCGTCGCTAATATGAGATATTTTGGTAGTGGGTAGTTTTAAGTGTCCGAGCTTCCTAGATGGTGATATATAATCATTATTGTGATCTATGATGCATGGACTCAAATACGACATGGGGATACTAAGACAACATCAATATTAGTGCTTATAAAGACAACATTAAGACAAATACGACATGATAGAGACATGGGGACACTGAGACAACATCAATGTTAATGGTTACAGAGACAACATTGAGACAAATACGACATGATAGAGACATGGGGACATTGAGACAATTTATATTGAAAATATTATCATTTTTTCTCTATAATGAACTAAAGTAGGCCTATATTAATAATTTATATTGTAAATAATATCATGAATTTTAATCCATGGTTCTTGTTTGACAGGTTTTCTTTCCTTAGGAACATCGATGAACATGAGGAGTGTTGTAAGCATTTTAAAGTAGTCTTTTGTATATTAACTATTTTGTGTTAGATATGTGTAAAATTTTAAATTAACATATTTGATATGGTTTATGATTAGTTCCAATGCAATTATTGTGTTTTGATATATTATTTATTCTTACTTTAAAAGAAACTTCTTCTTTTTTTAAATTTTAACCATGTGATATGTCAAGAGATTTATACTGTGTGGGTTCCAAGCATATATACACTTATGTTTTATTGATTTTTTATCTTTTATTTTGTGTTGGCATTTTCTTTCATACATATACCCTTTTTGTTACTCATTAGTTAACATCTTTTTTAGTTAACATATCAATTGTTCTTGATACATGACAACAACAAAAAGTACAACTCCAACAACAACAATGCACTAAGTACACTAGTTGTAATAAAGGTGACAATACTCACCTACATCATCCTTTAGTTATGTTGGGTTTTTTTTTCTTACAAGGTTCACAAGCTTAGGTTAAGATTTTTAGGCTTCTTATCAGAATTATCTCACTACTATTTATTTGAGTAATGAGTTGAGGATCAGGAGAAAAGTTAGTTTATTTGAGTTTATATTGTAACAACACAATAGGTAGGGCTCTTGTGGCGCATGCCACTAGCATGGATGATAAGGTAGTAGTGGTACGTTCTATATGCTAGATTTTTTTTTGAATTTGTATAGTTAAACTATGGCGTTCTCTTAGCTTCTCCTTTTGATGGTGTGATTTCAATGGTTAAACTCTATTAATTTTATTTTTACATATACTTTTTTATGCAAGTCAGGACTGAAGCTGATTTAACATTGCATTCGCTTGCTGAAGTTGATCCTACTTGTGTTGGACTGATTTGGTGTTAACACATTGCATGCTTTGAGAAGTGTATCAATAATTGAGAATGTAGGACTATAGAAGAAGCATGCTGGTGCTTATTGGTTATTTGTATCCAAAATTTCTTTTGTAGGAGTTTATAATTCATGTATCATGCATAGATGTTGTCTAATGTAGTCCATATATGTTACTTAATGTAGTCTATATAGATTGTTTAACGACTTGTCACTTATAATGTAGTATTAGGAGAGAGATTCAAACTCCTTCGTGCAACAACTTTATAGTTTAGTTTGAGCCTTCTAGCTAGTGTAATGTGAGCCTTGTTTTGCTGCCTTTGGTATCCATGAGACTTGAAAGGCTATTTATTTAATGCTCAATATTGTTTCATCTATGTGGTTGAAAATGTGTATCGTACATAATATTGTATTCATCATACTGTACAACCTTATTATCCGTTGCTTATTTTATATTTTTCATTTAGTATATATATAATGTGATGGCATTCAACATATGAGATATAGTTAAGTTTTTAATTGCCTTGGATATTCTAAGATATGTAAGCTGTGGCATCTTATATGTTTTAGAGTCCATCATTATTGCTCTATAGGAACAGATTACATGATCTGATTTTGTACGAAACTTTTTTCTTGGCATTGTCCCTTAAATATGAATAATGGTAACTGGAAGATAAACTTCTAAAGGTTAAGTGTTCATATGCAGATTGTAGACATGACTAGTCAACATTATCAACCATTTGAAAGCATGTTTGTAGGTTTGGATCGACGGCTTCAAGGTGAATTTTGAAGGAATGACTAGTCAACATTATATGCTGGCTTGTGTTCATGAACACTTAGGATGAACTGCAAGTCAAAGAGATGATCTATAATCTCTCGCTTACACTCATACTTCTTCACAAAGGCATATTACCATGGCATGGGTATCAGGTTGGAAGTTCACCATTAATCCCTCTCCTTAGGTCTGAGTGTCTAATGTCTATTAAAACTAATCTTACAATTCATCTCATTGTTTATATGATTTATCCTTCTCAGGGTGACAACAAATCATTTTAGTCTACAAGAAAAAGATGGCAACAACCCCTGAATCACTATATGGTTAATCTCCTCAACCATTTAAATAATTTCTAAAGGTTGTGGTCAACATGAAATATGACGAAGAAATGTAACTATCCTAAGTTAATATCTTTGTTTGAGGGCATAATAGGACCTAATATAGCAATTAGACTATTAATATTGATGGTGCTAAAAAAGTAGACGGTAGTTCTATATAATTGTTTTGATTTTATTAATTTACAGTTAGGCATACATTTCCTAATTTGATACCACTCCAGATTATATATCACATTGGACATAAATGGGGTAGGTTGACAATTGATGAAGAAGATGATGGCCAGCCTATGAAGAAGGTTGTTTGCAATTAAATATCAAGAACAAGAATTACAGAAGAATTAAACTTGATTGCAAACTCGCTTGTACAAGAGAAAGCCTAGAAAAAAATCCTAGTAAATAATCTAAGTACAATTGTTTAGTTTTTTATTCTGGTGGTGACGATGGAGGCTCGAAAAAGTGAGCAACTCTGTCTTACTCCTTGGACTATCTGACACGATCCTTACTCTTGAAGAAATTGCCCTTCGTAGGTTGTCAGCCTTTTGCACAGGTGTGGTACCCTGCTATTTATATTGATAGATAGCTTGAGCCGCATAGATGGCCACGTAACCACGTGGCTACAACAGCACGCAAAGACCCACTCTTTGGGTGCCAGCTGGTGACTTATTGAGATTTTGTTGCAGCAAATATGGGTGGTTGAGACTTGGTTAGTCTGCCACGTGTCCTATCACGGGATAGGATCAGTCTTCTTGAGTTATTTTGAGCCGCATAGGTCTTTTAGAGTTCGGCCATGCTGGGCCGCATAAGACTCATGCGACTTAAGTCGTAGTCTTCCTTAGTCCGCATGTATCTTGGGGACTTTCGATCCACATAGATTCTATATTCTGGGCCACATAAAGCTCATGTGGCTCAGATTGTAGTCATCCTTCGTCGCATGCAGCGCATAGATTGAGCCGTATAAGGTTCATGCGACTCGGGTCGCAGTCCTTCTAGCCGCATGACTATGTCCAAACTGGTGACATGATATTTTGTCTGATCACATCTTATCTCTTTTTTTGTCAGAGTGTCAGAGTTGTCAGTTTTGACAGAGTTTGTCAGCTTCATCAGAAGAGCCGATCATCTTGGCTGCATAAGCAACTCTTCCTTCTGCGGCTCAAATCAGTCTGGTTGATTTTTAATATATAATCTGAAATAATGAAGATGGGTCGCAGGGGGCATGTCGAGTCTGTCATGCGGCTCTTCTTTATGCGGACCAATTTAGCCTAAAGTACTCATGAGGTCAGTTGCGATCCGTATGAACCCCATATTTTCCATGCTTCTATAAGACCCCCTTCAAAGTTTTTAAATTGTAAATTTGGAATACTTTGAATAAGAAGCATGGAGATAGGTCAAGCCGCAGGGAGTTCTTCGAGTCAAGAGAGACCTTAAACCGCAGGGAGATCTTGTGTCGCAGGGAGATCCTATCCAGACTGCCAGCTGTCACCGCTGCATTTAATGTCTTGATTTGGTTTTGGATTTGGTGTTGTCCTTTCGGTTAATGTGACAGTTATTAAAGATAGAATCCTGAGGGCCATCATTATCTTTTAATGGCACGATAACCGAAGCGGCGCCTATCCGTTTCTACTTCTTGGTAGTCTATAAATATATAGGCCATACAGCAGTGAGAGAACTCCTATTGCTTTCTTTTGTCTTCTTCTCTTTTTAGCCTCTCCTCTTCTAACATTTTTTTTCACTCCAGTTTAGCCATGACCCCCAAATCTTCCAAGTCGACCGGCGCTACTAACAAAAGAAAGGGGCTTGCCTCACCATCGATAGCTACAGACCCATTCTCAGTTCATCCCGACGTACAGCCTTCTATCCACGGTAAGGATGGTGGACGATCGAGCATTTTGAATTCAAATGGCCATATCGCATGCTTTATGCGCGGGCCTTTCACATGTCACTGCTATGCTTTAGCTGTAACGCCTTTTGTGTATAGTCGGTGCACTCCCTGTCTCACTGGGCCATATGCATTGTGTATGATAGGATTGCATGAACTGAGCCGCATAAGTATCATATGACTGAATCGCATGGATGTCACATGACTGATCCGCATGGACGACCGAGCCGCATGTGCTCTCTTTATAACCGGGCCGCATAATCTCTGCCTGACTAGGCCGCATATGCATATCCTGTTTTAAGCCGCATACGTATCCCTCATAAGCGGGCCACATAGGCTCTGCTTGACTAGACCGCATTTGCCTTGCCTGATTTTAAATCGCATATGCTCCTTATAACCATATTGTATGGGTTATGTCTAACTGGGCCGCATAACTAAAAAATGAGCCCATCCGTTTTGTTTTCTTGTGACTATCTTTTTTTTGTAGCATCCATACCGAAGGCTGAGATCATTGTGAAGGAGGAGCCTAAGTCCGAGGGTAGCAGTACTGGAAGTTCTGACCCTCCTGCCCCCGCCGAGGAATTTGATCAAATAGATCCTTCGTATGCGAAATGGCAGAGGGAATGGTATACGCCTCAACACAACTATGATCCTTGATTGTAAGGATCCTTGGGCTGCCATGTAATTATTGTTTCTAGGAGTTGTTTGCCATTGATTGTAAAAGTACAGAACAATTATCGGAGGACTGAACTTAGACTCATAATACAAACTCGCTCGTACAAAGAAAGCCTAGGGACGAAAACCTAGGTACAGCAGTCTAAGTACGATTGTTTATTTTAGATTCTGGGGGGTGACGATAGAGGCTCGGGAAAGCGACGGCCGCTCTGTCTTACTCCTTGGACGATCGGTACGCAGCCTTGACTCGGGGAAGATCTGCTTGGTCGTTGACGACGAAATGCCTTCTTGCTCTCTCTCTGATTGCTCTCCGGGCTTCTCTCTCTCTGTGTATATTCTCTCTCTGACTATGGGGGAAGTCTCTCAGTGTATACGTATTCTTCTCTGGCTTCTTTTTTTTGTATATCTCTCTATATCTCACAAGGGAATGGCACCTTGCTATTTATAATAGTGGGATGTGATCGCTAGGGTTGCCAATGATTAGCTCTTGGAGATGGCGGCGGCCTGGGGATTGATCAATCCAGGCCGTTCGTTTCTGATTGTGACGAATCAGAACCATTAAGGGTAGATTACACCAAATCCCTATTAGCAATTAATGCTGATTGGCATAAATCTTCCTTATAATGATTCTCTAATATCTGCGAATAAATCAAATTTATTCTCCTGCCACGTGCCCCAGATCATTGGGATTCGACCCGATCTTGGATTGCCATAAATCTGGGAGATTGATCGGCTGAGGACACGTATCCTGAGAGCCAATGGTGAGACTGGAACCGCATGCAGATTGGGCCGCATGAGATTTGGGCCGCATGAATTTTGAGCTGCATAAGACTTGGGACACGTGTCAGGGCTGTCTGGGCAGTGGCCCCCTTCTTCAGACTTCTGAACCATATGATGAGCCGTATGGACCGCATAATGGTGTGTCTGCTTGAGCCGCATGGGCATGATCTTCTTGAGCCGCATAGGGATGATTCCACTCGAGCCGCATGGGACAGCTTCACTCTGAACCGCATGAGAAGTCTTCGCTTCGAGCCGCATAAGTACACCCACGTGGCAGGGCCACGTGGCATTTTGTTGCTCTCGGGGGATCGTGTCAGAGATTTCTTTCTCTTCCCTAGAGATTCATCATCATGACAGAGTCATAATTACCTGCTTTGGTGTCAGGTCTGTCAACTTTTCAGAGGGGTCAGCCGTCAAAGCAATTAATACAGCATGGATCGGAGGGGAGCACTGTCACGCCACGTGTCTTCTGAGCCGCATGGAATGCCTCCGGCCGCATAGCTCCTTATGCCGCATGACTCCCTGAGTCGCATGCGTTTTCTGAGCCGCATGGGTCTTTCTTGGCCGTATGAGTCAATTTCTTTAGTATTTTCCATGCTTCTACAGGACCCCCTTCAAAGTTTTCAATTTGTAAAATTGAAATACTTTGAATAAGAAGCATGGCCGTGCTCTTCTAACCGCATATGAAACCCTGACCGCATAGAGATCTTGGCCGCATAGATTGTTCAGCCGCATAGCTTCTCGCCATGCCATTATGTCATGCATGCAAACCTTTTTAGGGCAGGATCCTAGGAGTTTCTGACCTCTAATTAACTAGTCAGTATCGATAGCTGAAGAGTCGACTACTTTGTACGAAGCGTCGGTCTTGGTCCTCCTTTCTCTATAAATGGAAGGGTATTTAGAAGGATTTCTCTCCTAGACTCTTTCTGATTAAGATTTCTGTCTTGCTTTCTTCTTCCAACTGACGAACCACGATGGCACCTAGGGCTTCCAAGACAGTGAAGAAGGTTGTGGCTAGGAACAGGAAGTCGGCTTCGTCTTCAATTGCCGCACCCCCCGTTCGTTTTGATGTTCATGTTGTCGTCGAAGGTAAGGACTGTGCGGAAGATTGGGTGCTCTGAAACCCTAAAAGATGCTGCTCTGCTGCATTGCTTCGTGCATAATCATTTTGATGCGAGCTTTTTAGATTACGTGGTCCGCATACACATCCTATGAGCCGCATAGAATATATTCCATGCCCAAGCCGCATAAGAGTTGTCTTTAAACGAGCCGCATGAACACTTCTGAATATCTTCTGACTGTTTTTATCATTTCTCATCACTTTCTTCCGTCTTTTGGTTCTTATAGTGTCTCCACCGAGTGCTGATATTACAGTGGTAGAGGATCCGTCGCTCTCTGGCGTCAATCAGGGACCTTCCTCTGTTAAGAAGGAGACAATGAAAGAAGAATCGGAGCCTGAGAGGGACGACGTCCTCCCCACTGTCGAGACTGCTGAGGGTGACACCACTGGGAATCCTGATTCTCCCATTCTGGATGAGGATCTTCCTCAGTTGCACCCTTCATACGTAATGTGGTTGAAGGAGTTGTATACGTATTTTTGTAACTAGGGGTTTGAGGTGTCTTGTCTGTAATAAAGAACTTTCCTGTAACCGTGTGGATGTAACTGATTTCTGACTGAATGGAATATATATTTGCTTCACTCTTTTGCTTTGTAATAATCCTTTTATCGGGTCATTTTGCGTGGACCTATTGTCCCTAACATACCCTGGTTTTGGATACGGACAATAAGTTTAAAAGAAAGGAACCAATCATACTGACTCAGAGGTGCTGAGGACATGGTGAGCATGAGGGTCTCTTTGACAAGGGGGGTACATAGAACAACTCAGAGGTAATAAGGACATGGAAGTTCTACGTAGGGGAGATTTGTTTTTGGCGGAAGTGGAACGACTCAGAGATAATGAGGACATGGCCGTTTTGGAAATTTGTGGATCGATTACCCTTTTTGTGCACTGGAAGTGCAGGTATTAGATCATGAGGGAGGATCTCTTGTAGGAAGAAGGTTCAGCGGTATGATCATACATAACTTTCTACCTGAAAGAGTGACCAGGATGTGAGTTCAGAGGCACCATCGAGTACATAACTCGAGAATCTGAAAAACTATGAGGGTGAGTTCAGTGGTATCAGCGGATACATGACTCGAAGATCTGGAAAATTATGGGGTGAGTTCATCGGTACTAGCGGGTACATAACTCGACAATCCATGAATATTGGAATCAAAGTGTAAGTTCAGAGGTACCAGCAGGTACATGACTTGGAAATTTGGGATATCTTTATGGAAGAAGGGCATGAGTTCAGCGGTACACGCGGGTACGTGACTCAAAAATCTGTGAATGTTGGAATCAAAGTGTAAGTTCAGAGGTACCAGCAGGTACATGACTTAGGAATTTGGGATATGAGTTCAGCGGTACAAGAGGGTACGTGACTCGATAAGTTGGAAAATTGGGGGGTTGAGTTCAGTGGTGCCAGCGGGCACATAACTCAAAACTCTGGAAAATATTATTTAAACATAGTATTTCTTCAGGAACTTGCCGTTGACGGGCAACATGAGCAAGTCTCCATTCTGCTTGGCGAGGCGGTAAGCACCATTGGAGAACACGGCCTCGATGATAAATGGGCCTTCCCATTTTGGCTGGAACTTGCCGGTGGTCTTGTGAGTCATGACCATTGGCCTCCTGACTGCCAAAACAAGGTCGCCCACTTGGAATGTTCTGACTTTGACCTTTTTGTTGAAGGCTCCTGAGATGCGTGCTTGGTATAATTCGATCCTTTGCTGAGCTAGGAGACGTTTTTCATCTAAGGCCTCTAACTCTTGTAGTCGACGTCGGTAGTTATCATCCGTGGTCAATTGATAAGTGAGGGCGACTCGGAATGAGGGAATCTAAGTTTCTAATGGGAGAACTGCCTCACTCCCGTACACCAGAGAGAATGGTGTATTCCCGGTGGCTGTTCGAACCGTGGTGCGATAAGCCCATAAGCACTCGCCGAGTTCTCGTTCCAGTCGCGTTTGTTGGAGGAGACAAATTTCTTAAGGAGTTTGATGATTGTTTTGTTGAATGCCTCTGCTAACTCGTTTGCTGCCGGGTTGTATGGTGTCGAAGCGACATTCTGAATGCGGTGTTTGTCGCAGAATCGGTAGAATGCATGGCTTATAAACTGCGGACCATTATCATGGATGATCCTTCGGACAGTCCAAAGCGGTAGATTACATGGTGCTTCAGGAAGCTGATTACGTTCGAAGTCTTGACTTCGGCGAGTGGGACAGCTTCTGCCCACTTTGAGAAGTAATCAGTGATCGTAAGTATGAAGCGATGTCCTCGGGAGGAAGGTGGGGTGATTGGACCAATGATATCTATTCCGCATGCTTCGAATGGCCAGGACGCTACTGTCGGATGTAGAAATTCGGATAGTTTGTAAATGAAGTCTGCGTGGACTTGGCAGGCCTTGCATTTTCGGGCATAATCTATTGCATCAGCCACCATCGTGGGCCAGTAGTAGCCCATCCGGCGAAGGCGGTCTTGCAGCTTAGGGCCAGGCTGATGGGCCCCACAGACACCGTCATGAGCCTCTCGTATGGCTTCTTTGGCTTCTGCGTTCGACAAGCACCGAAGTAGTAATCCGTCGTAGGAGCGCCGATACAGCATTTTCGTCTCTGTATCGTAGAAGAATCTGAGAGAACGCCGTCTGATAGAGGTAGCCTCCTTTGGGTTCTCGGGCAGGATGTCGTAGACCACGAAGTCTATGAATGGTTGTCTCCAGTCTGGCGCTTCGTCGATCATCTGAGCAGAATAACTCGCCATGGCTTGAACGTTGTTCTTGGGGCAGACCAGCTCATGGCCGATTATATCGACCGAATGATGAGAGTGGTTTGGCACTGCTAGGGAAGCAGCCAGGCCTGCTAGGGCATCAGCTTCGATATTTTAGAGTCTGGGGACGTGTTCGATAAAGAATCCCTCGAATGATGAGATAATGTTGATCGCTATTTGGTGGTAGGGGATCATGTCTTCATGGCAGACTTCGTACGTCCCCCGAATCTGGTTGACGATTAATTACGAATCGCCGTATGCTTCAAGGTATTCTACACCCAGTTCTCTTGCGAGTTGGAGGCCAATGACCAAAGCATTGTACTCGGCCACATTGTTAGAGCAGGGTTCCGTGAGAGAGTAGGCACGATTGATCACTAGCCCGGTAGGAGAGACCAATACTACTCCGACTCCGACGACGATGTTTCCCTTGGGTCCGGTTCTTGAAGCGCCATCGAAGAACATCTGCCATATGTTATCGTGGGTGGTTGTATTTGAATCGACGACCTCATCTAGGATTTCTTCGTATATTCTGGATGATTCCGATCCTGGATGGGCCACCAAAAAGTCTGCCAGGGCTTGACCTTTGACAGCCTTCTGCGGGACGAAGATCATATGATAGGGGGACAGCAATATCGCCCATGTAGCGAGGCGGGAGCTGAGTGCCCCTGGTTTGGTCATGAAGACCCTGAAAGGGTTGATTCGTGAGATCACATGTATGGTTTGCCCTGTGACATAGTGCCGCGTCTTTTGAATGGTGAATACCAGGGCGAGGCATTCTTTCTCCACAGCGGTGTATCGGTGTTCGGGCCCGACCATCATTCGGCTGAGGTAGTAAATGGCCTGCTCGTGGCCTGCGTCGTTGTTTTGTGCCAGCAGGGCACCGAGGGAGTGTTCCATTGCTCGTACATAGAGCAGGAATGGTTTTCCAGGGACCGAGGCCACCAGGACTGGAGGATTTGATAAATATTCTTTGATGTAATCGAAAGCGCGCTGGCATTCCTCGTCCCATACGAATGAGACTCCCTTCTTCATGAGGTGGGTGAACGGTCGGCATCGCCCGGAGAGGTTGGAAATGAACCTCCTGATATAAGCTAGCCTCCCTTGGAGGCCTCTAAGTTCACGAAGATTTCTCGGGGGACCCATCTCCATGATTGTCCTCGTTTTCTCGGGGTCTACATGGATACCCCGTACAGTGATGATGAAGCCCAAGGACTTCCCGCTGGATACGCCCATGAACGATTTTGTAGGGTTCATCTTCAGATTGTGGGCTCGCATTAAGTTGAACACCGTTCTCAGGTCTTGCAGATGATCTTCCTTACGGCGACTCTTGACGGCAATGTCGTCGACATAGCATTTCACTGTCTTGCATAAATGTTCTCTGAAAATCATACTCATGGCTCGCTGATATGTAGCGCCAGCATTCTTTAGACCGAATGGCATGACTGTGTAGCAGTATGTGCCAATCGGGGTTCGGAATGAGGTGTGCTTTTCGTCGTCGGGAGACATCTTGATTTGATTGTACCCCGAAAATCCATCCATGAATGACATACGTTCAAAGCTGCATGTATTGTCGATCATGATGTCTGTAATAGGAAGGGAAAATTCATCTTTGGGGCATGCCTCGTTCAGGTTACGGAAGTCGATGCAGATTCGAATCTTCCTATTCTTCTTGAGGACGGGTACTATATTGGCGACCCAATCAGGATATTGCTCTTCACGAATGAAGCCGCTGGCTATTAGCTTGTTGACTTCGGCTTCGATCGCGTCCATGACGCCTGGGCGAAAGCGTCGTTGTTGCTGCTTGACTGGCTTTGTATCTGGCCGTATATTGAGTTTGTGGAGAGCGATGTTAGGATTTAACCCCGGCATGTCTTCATAGCTCCAGGCGAACACATCAATGTATTCTCTGACAAGTTCTAACAGCGACTCTCGTTCTTTGTCAGTTAGGCTTTCACTG
Organism: Iris pallida; assembly: GCA_029216955.1. Classification (NCBI taxonomy): domain Eukaryota; kingdom Viridiplantae; phylum Streptophyta; class Magnoliopsida; order Asparagales; family Iridaceae; genus Iris; species Iris pallida. Next base: position 20,698,785 of record JANAVB010013397.1, on the reverse strand, counting down.
ATAAAGATCGGTTTTGGAGAAGATTCGCTGCCGAGATCCACTTGTATGACCTCATCTTCAGTAGGAGGTTCTTTCAGTTCGAACCACTTTTCCTATTGTGCGTCTAATTGCTGGGCCCATGGCTCTAGTTCAAGGATTTCAGGGATATCTTCGTCTTCCTCGTAAGCGTCGACGAATGCCATGTTGACTGACATGACTTGTCTGAACACATCTTCGATGCTGGTATCTGAGTCAAAAGTCGGTGATCCGGTTGAATGTGATTGCCAGTCGCATTCTTCATCTGAGCTTTCAGGGGTCGTAGTAGGCGTTACATACCCTAAACCGTATTGGGTTTTGTTATAGTAGTTTCGTGGTTTGCCCGTCGGGGCTGACGTCTTCAAAGGTAATCGTCGTCCAGTGCCGTAGTTCAGTCCTGGCGTTGTCTCTAGATCATACCCCTGTTTTTGCATGAGATATTTGGATTGAGGGCTATAGAGATACAGAGGCAGTCTTCCAGCATCTGACCCGAAGTCGACTTCTTCCATGGCGAGGGGATGCGGGTTGTTCGTCCGGCCGAAGATGATTGGGTGGTCCCCTCCCTCGATTATTCGGTAAGCTTCTTCTACTGGAGTAAGTTGGATAGCGGTGTACACATTTGTCACCTGTGTATGTAGGTGAGTGCCTATACCGTGTTCCATAGCATACATTGTATATAGCTTATTGAGCTCGGTGTAGTTCAATGATAACCCTTTATTGATGAAGTAAGGTATCTTTTCTAGAGGGATTACATCATCTGCGGAGGGAGCGTCAGTGTGGGCAGCCACATACTTGGCTAGATCTGGTTCCTCTTCGGCTACCCCCTGTGTGAATGAAGATTGAGAGGGCGTCCTAGTCAGCTTGATCTTCAGAGGTTCAACTGACGGAGTGGAGCGTGGGGTTGTCGGTAGACTAGCAACCCCCAGTCTGGCACTTGATGTGGAGCAAGGGGTGGCTGGTTCGCTTGAAGTGTCAGACCTCGCATCGGGGTGACGACCTTTTTTAGGCAGGCGTATCGTCAGAGGTCTATCGGAGGGATTGAGCTTCTCTGTTTGGGATTGACCGACTCTCGGCAATATGATGGTAAGTGGCCCTGTCATGGGTCTCGGTACCTGGCCGGACCTTGGCAGCCGGATTCTCAACTGCTCTTCCTGTGCCGAGAGGCTGATCGCGTCCTTACGCAGCGTGGCCGTAAGGGGTACGGAATTGCCTGGTTTGCGAGCCTGGAGGTGGATTGTCAGAGGTTCTTCTGATCCCGTGGTTGCTTCGACATCAGTTTGTTTATTTCCTCCTTCAAGGTGCCTCTTCGACTTTTCGTATAGGCAGGAGTCCGAGTAATAAGATTCGACCCCTTTGAAGGGATCGATGTCAGCAAATTCTGTCCTCACGAAGCCGTGCTTGTCGACATATTTGAAGCATTGGTGTAGCGTGAAAGGCACGATCATGTAATCGTGTATCCAAGGGCGTCCCAAAAGGATGTTGTATGAAGTGTCGGCATCTATGACGTAGCAAGTGACTTCTGATTGGAGATCGCTAATCTGACATTTCAGACGGATCTTCCCGATTGGGTAGCTCCTGCCCAAATTGAACCCGCTGATGGCGGTGTTTGTAGGGGTCAGGCGATGCATCGGGATGCGAAGATAATACAGTAGTCCTTTTGGAATGATGCTTATGGAAGACCCAGGGTCAATGTGCATCCGGTCCACCTTTACATCGCCGATGTAGCCTGTATAATATAATGGGCGATCGTGTAGATTAGTCTTGATGAGCATATCTTGTGGAGTGAAGACGATGTTGGGCATTGCTCCCGTACAGGCACTGTCATGGAGGTCTGCGGGCTGATTTTCTCCCGTGAGATTGACCTGAGCCAGGTACGCGTCGGCATTTTGAAGTGCATCGCTCAAGGCTATGCGGACATCCTTCGAGAGCCTCAGGAGTTCATATAAGGACAATTTGGCCGGTGTATTGGCCAATTGTGCCAAGATGTCGAAGTTGTAGGGCCTCTTCAGCCCCTAAGATGTTTCCTTTCGGAGGGATTTGTCGAAGCGAGTCTCCTTCGGCCTAGGCTTGTCGGTCGTCGAAGGATGAGCCGATCCCGGAGCATCCGTGGTAGTGGGCGGATGATCATCAGTCAAGTTTTCAGCTACAGGTTGAGATTGTGCTCCGGATCGAGTAACAACGGCCGTGACTTCCTCTTCATCGGCAGAGGTGGTACGGCAGGATCTGACTTTTCCACTTTTCTTTTTAGAAGATGGAGTGGACTGAGTTACCTCGTGGACTAGGTCCGGATGGACCCACATGATTTCCCCTCGTGACGTGGTGAGGGGTACTAGACCAGCAGCTTGAGCAGGCGGGAGATTAGCAATCTCCATCGTTGCCAGAGGGATGGGTATAACCCCGTCCTGGGTCTCTGTTGGAGGGAAGCTGCCGAATTGTACGGACACCATGTTGGCTGCCACGGTTACCTCCTCGAAATCGATGGCCAGAGCGTTCGAATCGATGAGGTTCTGGATATATCGTTTCAGTTGGTAGCAGTCGTACGTAGCATGGTGGACGTAGCGGTGGTAATGGCAGAACTTTGGGTTCTCCAGATCAGCCGGCCGAGGCTCCCGTCTTGGTGGAGGAAGCTGAATCCTATCTCCTTGTATGAGCATGTCCAAGATAGGCTTGACGTGACCGTCTTCAAAAGAGTAAGTGATTTGAGGCCATTGTTTGTCCGCAGGTTACGACTCAGGCTTCTGGGCTGTATCGGCCACCATAGCCTGCTTGCCTTTGTTGTCCCGGTTGTTGGATAGGCTACCCCCATTGTCGTTGGTGGTGCTGGGACGCTTGCTTTTGTTCTCTCCCTCTGAGATATGTAATCCCAGTTGGCGAGCCTTCTTTAATCGTTCTTCGGCACTTGTAGCACTAATGATAAAAGCCTTCCAGTCCTTGAATTGACTCTCGCCCATCCAAAGACTGATAGTTGGGAGTAGTCTATTTTGGCAAATTTCGATCAAGAAAGAGTCCGGGTTGCCAGATGGTAACTTCATTACGGTTTAATAAAACCGCTCAATGTAATTCCTCGTCAGCTCTTTCTCTCCTTGAATGACGTCCATGAGGGTAGACATCGTGACGTTCTGCCCTACCTCATAGAACCTCTCCAAGAACAGGCGTTTGAAGCCAGCGAAGGAATGGATGCAATTGTCCGGCAGGTTGCGGTACCAATCGAAGGCGAATCCTTCCAATGCCCCAATGAATAACCGCGTGAGGATAGCGTCATCATGGGGCAGATGGTCGGTAGTGACCTCGAAGTAAGTGATGTACCGACTTGCTGAGGTCTTGCCATCATAGGGGTTGATATTGAACGGCTTATATCTTGGTGGAAATGGAATATCCCTCCATTCAGCAGGATATGGTTGCCGTATTCTGAAATCTTGAGAGTTTTCTCTGGCGTGGAACATGGCTCGGAGCTCTTGAACTTCTCTCCTTACTTCTCGGGTCTCATCTGTCGCAGTCGGAGCCGTAACTTCGGGAGGATTATTGCCTGGGTTCGGTGCCGCCGAATTTGAATCTACGTTAATTGCGGGACCCGTGCTTGTCTGGCCAGGTGTCACCCCCTGTAGATTAGGAAGCGCCGCTTTGATCTCGTCTACAGACTTGACCAAGGCGTGCAATATGGCCTCCAAAGTGTCGATGCGCTGGCGATCACCGGAACTGCCTTGATTGCTGTCTGTCATGAACACCGTCTTCATATGAGGAGTGGCGAAAGAAGTGGTGGAGGATGTACCCTCCGAGTCGTACCCGTGCATCGAGAAATCATCAGGATATGTGGGGATGTTCTCTTCAGGTTCAGACTCGGAAGGAACACTACCCCCGACTTCGGAGCTTGCTTCGTCTAGGATGTCCTTGGGGACGTCGGTATCTTTGTATCCGTCGGAGGATTTGCTTCCTCCAGTCCGTATTCCTGGAATGTCGGATTGTCGTGGATGTTTAGAGGAGTGCTACCCCCAGTTCCGACGACCCCCAATATTGCAGACGACGAACTTCCTACTGCAGCAGTTTTCGTCTTCGAACGGGTGTGTTGAAATACTCCAGTGGAGGATAACCCTTTAGATGACGGTTTCTTAGCTGCAGTAGTTGACACCTTTGGGCCGGAGATGCTCGTTTTCTTCCCTCTTCCCTTGGCGAGAACTTTCTGTACGGACTTGCAGGAGACAACAGGAGGTGCCTCGTCTTCTGAGCTCGGGTGATGTAGCCGTTGGAAGACGGATGGCCGGTCTTCCGTCATCGCTACGTTGCTGCAACAGCAGTTGACGATGATCTGGGTTCATTGATGTCCGTGTGAGGGCTCTTTACACCCCGAAGCTCCTTCTTTTTCCTTACGTTTGTGGAGGATAACCTCACGCAGGTTAGAGGAACTACTTTGTCTGTTTGCCGTCGGGGGCTGGACTTGAGTGGTTTTATACAACTTCCCATCAGAGGCCCGCATGATAATCAGCGGGACGCCCCGATAGTCAGAGGTTGGGGCAGTCGTCTGGACTTGATGAGCCCGCGCTGCCCTAGACTTCCTCCTTTTAGCACTTGTGGGTGCGTAATAGGAGGAGTCTAAGTCGAATACCACAGAGTCTGGATTATCATCCAGAGAATGATCAGAGTCAGGACCGCATGAGAGCCGGTCGAAGACTGATCGAGAGAAACGTAGGACGGATGCTATACGGCTAGCATTGGGTACCGTGTAGGCTGTCTGCATGCGGCTGTCTTTTGTTGTAGGATGAGTCTTTATGCGGTCAGGAGTCACGACCGTGCAGGCTGACCGCATGCGATTGGCATCTGTGGCCGCATGGGTTTTCTGCAAGCGATTGACTTTAATAGCCGCATGAGTCTCATCCGTGCGGTTGGCAACTGTAGCCGCATAAGTTATACGGCTGACAGATGTGGCCGCATGAGTTTTCTTTATGCGGTCGGCGGTTGTAGCCGCATGGGTTTTCTCCCTGCGGTTAATACTCTTCTGTGGCTCGGATCGCGTAGAGTTTCTCTTTGCCCCTGCAAGTCCAGCATCATAGTGTTTTCTTCTGCCGGACTTGGGGACAGCATAGTTGTCAACGGTCTGAAGTGGGGCCACAGGGAAGTCTCTCTCGCCATCTTGAGCAATAGAGAGCACCCTATCAAGGGCTTACGGAGGAGCAAATGATTTTGGCCTCCACTCTTTGCGAGCCTTTATGGCACGGGTGCGCTTCTGGACCGGGCCAGTGCTACCTTCAGAGAGCATCTCTTCGAACGCCTGTTGGTCGAAGCGTACGACCATCTTCTGTTGTGTAGAGCCAAGTTTGGCTGCCTCCGATTATGTCACCAACTCCTCAACCGTGGAGAAGTTAGTCCCCAGCAGAGTCGCCATCGTGTTTGCCATTGATTGTAAAAGTACAGAACAATTATCGGAGGACTGAACTTAGACTCACAATACAAACTCGCTCGTACAAAGAAAGCCTAGGGACGAAAACCTAGGTACAGCAGTCTAAGTACGATTGTTTATTTTAGATTCTGGGGGGTGACGATAGAGGCTCGGGAAAGCGACGGTCGCTCTGCCTTACCCCTTGGACGATCGGTACGCAGCCTTGACTCGGGGAAGATCTGCTTGGTCGTTGACGAAGAAATACCTTCTTGCTCTCTCTCTGATTGCTCTTCGGGCTTCTCTCTCTCTGTGTATATTCTCTCTCTGACTATGGGGGAAGTCTCTCTGTGTATACGTATTCTTCTCTGGCTTCTTTTTTTTTGTATATCTCTCTATATCTCACAAGGGAATGGCACCTTGCTATTTATAATAGTGGGATGTGATCGCTAGGGTTGCTAATGATTAGCTCTTGGAGATGGCGACGGCCTGGGGATTGATCAATCCAGGCCGTTCGTTTCTGATTGTGACGAATCAGAACCATTAAGGGTAGATTACACCAAATCCCTATTAGCAATTAATGCTGATTGGCATAAATCTTTCTTATAATGATTCTCTAATATCTGCGAATAAATCAAATTTATTCTCCTGCCACGTGCCCCAGATCATTGGGATTCGACCCGATCTTGGATTGCCATAAATCTGGGAGATAGATCGGCTGAGGACACGTGTCCTGAGAGCCAATGGTGAGACTGGAACCGCATGCAGATTGGGCCGCATGAGATTTGGGCCGCATGAATTTTGAGCCGTATAAGACTTGGTACACGTGTCAGGGCTGTCTGGGCAGTGGCCCCCTCCTTCAGACTTCTGAACCATATGATGAGCCGTATGGACCGCATAATGGTTTGTCTACTTGAGCCGCATGGGCATGATCTTCTTGAGCCGCATAGGGATGATTCCACTCGAGCCGCATGGGACAGCTTCACTCTGAACCGCATGAGAAGTCTTCGCTTCGAGCCGCATAAGCACACCCACGTGGCAGGGCCACGTGGCATTTTGTTGCTCTCGGGGGATCGTGTCAGAGATTTATTTCTCTTCCCTAGAGATTCATCATCATGACAGAGTCATAATTACCTGCTTTGGTGTCAGGTCTGTCAACTTTTTAGAGGGGTCAGCCGTCAAAGCAATTAATGCAACATGGATCGGAGGGGAGCACTGTCACGCCACGTGTCTTCTGAGCCGCATAGAATGCCTCCGGCCGCATAGCTCCTTATGCCGCATGACTCCCTGAGCCGCATGCGTTTTCTGAGCCGTATGGGTCTTTCTTGGCCGCATGAGTCAATTTCTTTAGTATTTTCCATGCTTCTACAGGAGTATAAAAAAAATATCCGTATTTTGTCTTGGTGTTTCTGTCTGTCTTTAGCTGTAGTTTGTGTTTTGCTTCTTTAGGACATCAATGCAATCCTTTACTTCCTGTCCAGATGAAGAGATGAAGAACTTTTTGGTTTGCTCATTCTTGTGACGAATCTGTGATTTTTTTATTTTTTTGAGACGTAATCCTGTGAATGCAACTGATTTTGAATAAACAGAATACATTCACTCTATTCTGCTTGTGGTATCTGTGATGCTTGTACTAGAGGGCCTAATACAGCATTTGTGTTTTGATAAAGGATATCCTACTAGGGGACATTTTGTGAACCAATTTCCCTTTTGTGCATCTGGAGATGCGAGCAATAGATTTAAATGATATTTTGTGGACCTATTATCCTTTTTGTGCACGGATGGTGCGAGTAATAGATTAGGATAACTTTTGTGGACTATTACCCTTTTGCGCACTGGTGGTGCGAGTAATAGATTTTGAGGCAAAATCCAACAGAGGTAATATGGACGTGGTAGATTTTGTGATCTTAACACCATGTCTTTTATCCTGGGTTGGGTACAGGTGTTAAGTCGGAAGACTATCGGTATCAGAGGTAATATGGACGTGACACACGATAATCAGGAATAATCTTTGGTGGACCTACTACTCTTCTACGCACTAGTGGTGCGAGTAATAGATTTTGAGACAAAATCCAACAGAGGTAATATGGACGTGATAGGTTTTGTGGTCTTAACACCATATCTTTTATCCCCGGTTGGCTACAGGTGTTAATCGGGAGACTATCGGTATTAGAGGTAATATGGACGTGATACACGATAATCAGGACCAAAAAGTTTGCTCAGAGATAACGATAAGCTGGGCAGACTCATGTGTGATAAAGCATTAGAGTGGAAGTTCAGAGGTATCAGCATACATGACTCGCCACTCAGGAAGATGCGATGTGAATCTACTCGGAGTAAAATAGAGTGTGAGTTCAGAGGTACTTGGTGTACATAACTCGATGGCCTGGGAGATTTGGTGGTTTAAGGAAGTACCAGCATGTCCTTAGACATAGTATTTCTTCAGAAATTTGTCGTTTATGGGCATCATGAGCAAGTCTCCGTTCTGCTTCGCAAGTCGGTATGTGCCGTTGGAGAATACGGTCTCGATGATGAATGGACTCTCCCACTTGGTATAGAATTTACCGACAGTTTTATGAGTCATGACCATCGATCTGCGAACGACCAAGACAAGATCGCCTATTTGGAATGTCCTCTGCTTGACTTTCTTATTGATGGCCCGAGAGATGCATGCTTGATAGAGCTTGATGCTTTGTTGAGCTTGCAAGCGCTTCTCGTTTAAAGCTTCTAATTCTTGTAGCCGTCGGTGGTAGTTATCGTCCGATGTCAATCGGTAAGTAAGGGGCACACGAAGTGAGGGGATCTAAGTCTCCAATGGAAGAACTGTCTCGCTCCCCTACACCAGAGAGAACAGTGTATTTTCTCTAGTCGTCTGACTCGTATTGCGGTATGCCCATAAGCATTCGCCCAACTTTTTATTCCAGTCGCGTTTGTTTGAAGATACCAACTTATTGAGAAGCTTGATTATGGTCTTGTTAAAGGCTTCGTCCAGACCATTAGCTAATGGGTTGTATGCTGTTGAATTCTGAATTCGATTCTTGTCACAGAATCGATAGAAGGCATGGCTTGCGAACTGCAGACCATTGTCATGAATGATCCTCCGTGGCAGTCCAAAACGGTAAATAACGTAATGTTTTATGAAACTAATCACGTTTGATGCCTTTAGCTCTACCAGCGGCACAGCTTTCGCCTACTTGGAGAAGTAGTCGGTGATTACAAGTATAAACAGGTGCCCATTGGACGACGGCGGGGTGATTGGGCCAATGATGTCCATTTTCAATGCTTTAAATGGCCAAAAGGCCACCGTTGGGTACAAGAATTCGAATGGCAGATGTATGAAATCTACGTAGATCTGACAAGCCTTGCACTTCTTTGCATAGTCGACTGCGTCAACTACCATCATAGGCCAGTAATAGCCCATACGACGGAGACGGTCCTGTAACTTCAGTCCAGGTTGGTGAGCCCCACAAACGTCCTCGTGAACCTCGTGTAAGGCTTCTTTGGCTTCTACATTTGACAGACATCTTAACAGTAGCCCATCGTAAGATCATAGATATAACATTTTTGTTTCTGTGTCATAAAACAATCTGAGAGAATGCCTTCTAATTGAAGTTGCTTCTTTCATATTCTCAGGCAGGATTCCGTAGACTACAAAGTTGATGAACGAGAGTCTCCAGTCTTGCATGTCATTGGTTATCTGGGTGGAGTAACTCATATCCAGTTGGGCGTTATTTTTGGGACAGACCAACTCATGGCCTATCACGTCGACTAGATGATGAGCATAATTTAGAACCGCCAAAGAAGCGTCGAGGCCTGGTAGGGCATCGGCTTTAATATTCTGGATCCTAGAAACATGCTCTATAAAGAACCCCTCCAAGGTTGCAATGATGGAAATTGTTGTCTGATGATAAGGAATCAGGTCTTCGTTACGAACCTTGTATGAGCTTCGAATCTGATTAACAATCAACTGTGAGTCACCATACGCATCCAGGTATTTGACCCCTACCTCTTTTGCGAGTCGGAGTCCGATAACCAGAGTGTTATATTCGGCTACATTGTTTGAATAAGGTTCTGTGAAAGAATATACCCGATTGACTACCAACCCAGAGGGAGAAATTAATACTACCTCGACTCCAGCGACGATATCACCTTCTGGCCCTGTTCTTAAAGCACCGTCAAAGAACATTCGCCAAACGTCATCATGTGAAGTCATGTTGGAGTTAACGACTTCGTTTGGGATTTTTTCATAGATTCTGGCTGTTTCTGAGCCTGGATAGGCTGCTAGAAAGTCGACCAAGGCTTGACCTTTGACAGCCTTTTGCGGAACGAAGACTTTGTCGTAGGAGGATAACAGTATCGCCCATGTGGCTAGACGAGAACTGAGTGCGCCTGGCTTGGTCATGAGAACCCTGAGAGGATTAATTCATGAGACAACATGGATAGTCTGCCCTGACATATAGTGTCGTGTTTTCTGAATGGCGAACACCAAGGCAAGGCATTCCTTCTCCACGGTGGTGTACCTATGCTCCAGCCCCACCATTATTCGGCTGAGATAATAGATAGCTTGTTCGTGCCCCACATCATTGTTCTGTGCTAGCAAGGCATCGAGGGAGTGTTCCATCGCCCGTACATAAAGCAGGAAAGGCTTTCCGGCAACCGGGCTACCAGAACTGGTAGATTTGACAGGTATTCTTTAATGTCATCAAAGGCGCGTTGACATTCTTTATTCTATATGAAAGAGATGCCTTTCTTCATGAGTTGTGTGAAGGGTTGACATCGCCCTGAGAGGTTAGATATGAACCTTCTGATGTAGTCTAGTCTTCCCTGAAAGCCGCAAAGTTCACGGAGGTTCCTCGGTGGACTCATCTTTAGGATTGCCTTTGTCTTATCGGGGTCTATGTGAATGCCCCAGAAAGTAATGACAAAGCCCAAGAACTTTCCGCTGGACACACCCAGGAAGGACTTAGTTGGATTCATCTTCAGATTATGCGCTCGCATAAGGTCGAACATTGTCCTCAAATCGTGTAAATGATCATCCTTGGAGCGGCTTTTGACGGCGATGTCGTCAACGTAATACTCCACTATCTTGCACAAAGTGATCTCTGAAGATGACGCTCATAGTTCGTTGATATGTAGCATCGATATTCTTTAGGCCGAAGGGCATGACTGTGTAATAATACACACCGATCGGTGTTCGGAATGACGTATGCTTCTCATCATTAGGAGATATTTTGATTTGATTGTATCCTAAAAAGCCATCCATAAAGGACATGCGCTCGAAGTCACACATATTATCGATCATTATGTAGGCGATGGGGAGAGGGAATTCATCTTTAGGATATGTCGCATTCAGGTTGCGAAAGTTGATACAGATTCAGATCTTTCCGTTCTTCTTGATAACTGGTACTATATTAGCTCACTACTAAAATCTGCTACATTAGCGACGTAAATTTAGCGACGTTCGTATAACGTCGCTAAATTTTGCACATTAGTGACGTTTAAGTGAAACGTCGTTATTAGTCGCTACTAGCGACGAACATAGCGACGTGACAACGACGTATATTAGTTACATGAGCCAGTCGTCGCGAAACGTCACTATGACATCGCTAATAGCGACTAATTTAGCGATGTTAGGATGAACGTCGCTAAATTCTAATTAAATTCGCCCTCCCGTGATTTATTTTCCCGTATTTTACTCTCTCACTCTCTCTACTTTCCTCCTTCGGCGCTCTCACTCTCTCTGGCGACTCTCACTCTCTCCGACGACTCTCCTCCCTCTCCGGTACGTGACTTCCCCTCTCTTTCTTTCTCTCTCTCTCTATTTTGGTTGTTGGTGGTTGGGGGAGGGTGCGGGTGGCTCAGGGGGAGGGGCAGGAGGTACGGGTGGTTGGGGGTGAGGAATGGTCCGATGGCGGGGTGAGGGGCAGGGGGATGCGGCTGGTTGGGTGGTGAGTGGAGGGTGGCTGGGGGTGGGGCAGGCGGGTGAGGGCGGCTGGGGATGAGGACGGGGGCTGGGGGGAGGGGAGGGTTAGGATTCGGGTTATGGGTGGGTGTATAGGGGGGGAGGGGCGGGGGGTAGGGCGGCTGGGAGTGAGGAGGGGGGCTGGGGAGGAGGGAAGGGTTAGGGTTAGGGTTCGGGTTAGGGGTGTTTGGTGGGGGAAGGGAGCAGGGGGTGAGGGAGGCTGGAGAGGGAAGGGGGGCTGGTGGGGGAGGGGTTAGGGTTAGTGTTAGGGGTGGTGTAGGGGGATGGGTGTGGGGGTGCTGGGTCAGGGGCACCGATAGTGTCAAAAAATCTGATAATTTAGTAATAATTATTTGTTTTCCGACACCGAAAAATCTGATACTCCGATTCGAAACCACCGATAGTGTCGATATTTGTAACAAGTAGTGTTGTTGGTTGGTTAATGTCGTCGCCTATTTTCTTTGATCCTGATACTCATAGGAATGGTCCCGAGTCACGGCCGTACGTCGAGTTAGGACCTTCTTGCTGCTCGTGGGGTTGGGGGGTCTGCTGCTCTGGGTAGGGCCCCGAGGGGGCTCACAGTATATATGTATCTATGTAGTATGTAGTATATTCATTTAAATTTAAAAGTTTATTCATATTTGTAGATATCTAGAAATGGCTATATCCATGTATCTGCTAGACCGTTCGTGAATGTCCAACCGCATTCGAGATGACAGGTGCGGTGTGCGAGATGATTACATCGTCGGAGTAGAACAATTTTTCCAATTCATGAAGGTATTTTCTCAATCCATGGACGGCATGGACATTAAGTGTCCGTATGCAAAATGTCGAAACATGAAGTTTTAACCAGAATTGGATGTGACGTATCACTTATACATAAAGGATTTCCTTCTGAATTACTACCAATGGACCGCACACGGAGAGCTTGTACCTTTAGCATTCCAAGCAGAGCCTTATGTGAATGTCCACAACCGAACTGGAGTCGACAACGAGTACGTGAACATGGTCTTCGATGTTGCGGGGCCTAGTTTCGATCCATAAAATTGTGATGCAGCTGAGGAGGCACCGAATGCCTATGCCGCAAAGTTCATAGAGTTGCTGGAGAATGCAAGGACTCCTTTGTACCCTGGCTGTGAGGACCATTCACCGTTAGAGGTGATCACTCGACTCTTGAGCATAAAGTCTAACTTTAACATGTCACAAGAATGCTACAATAGAGAGCTCGAGTTGATTACAGATATCTTGCCGGAGGGTGCCAAGTTACCGAAAGACTTTTACCGCTCTAAGAGGATATTGAGATCCCTCTGGATGGGATACGACAAGATTTATTGCTGTCAGAACGGATGCATGCTTTACTACAAAGTCACAAGGATGCAGAAGTGTACGAATTCTGTGGTGCTGATCGCTACAAGCCAATTGCTGCAGGCAAGTCTAAAAGACCGACTGCTTCAATGCACTAGTTATCGTTGACGCCGCGGTTGCAGAGGTTGTTCATGATGAAAGAGACTGCCGAAAATATGAGTTGGCACATGCGACAACCGACCGAATGAGTGTTGGATCACCCATCTGATGGAGAAGCGTTGAAGCACTTCGATCGAGCACATCCTAATTTCACTTCTGATGTGCGTAATGTAAGGTTGGGGCTCTGCTCTGATGGTTTCATCCCATTTGGTCTTTCAGGCTCCCAATATTCATGCTGGTCGATAATCCTCACTCCGTACAACCGATCGCCTTGGATGTGCATGAAGATACCTTACATGTTCTTAACTATTATCATCCCCGGTCCGAACAACCCGAAGAGGAACATCGACGTGTACTTACAGCTGTTGATAGATGAGCTGAAGTAACTTTGGGAAACAGGGGCATACACGTATGATGCTTCAAAAAAATAGAATTTTCAGATGAGGGCAGCACTAATGTGGACAATCAACGACTTTTTATCTTATGGAATGTTATCTGGACGGAGCACTCATGTAGACAATCAACGACTTTTATTTTTTTCAGATGTAGTATGGTTTACTTTTGTTTTTTCAGATGTAGTACGGTTTACTTCTATATTTTTTCAGATATGGCTCGACGTGAATCTTTTCGTTTTGGTACTGGTGGGAGTCGACGAGGCCGACAATCTCCATCTACCACTCCTCCTACCGACTCCTTCTCATCCCTCCGTACTCTAGTATATACTAGCGGTCTAGTCGTCGGCAGTGGCTCCATACCCGGCTCTAGCAGTTCTAGGCTAGGGCCTTCTTCTTCTACGCAGCCAGTACCGTCGAGTATTCCAGAGGTCGACCCCACTACTGAGGAGCAGGGCGAGGCCCACACCGAGGGCGAGGGCGATGGCGAGGCCCACGCCGAGGGCGAGGCCGAGGCTGAGGGCAGGGACAGGAGTAGGGGCAGGGGACGGGGCAGGGGTAGGCTGCAGCTACCATTTGAGACAGATCCTTCGTGTCGCCCGGAAGGGGATCTGAGGTTGGAGATTTGGGCCTATACTCGGACCAAGCGGTAAGTAAAATTGTTGTATTTAATTTGTTTAAATTTATTATAAACTTGTTTAATAAATTTTAATTTCTATTTTACAGGTATTATCCCTCCTCCGTACACTGGTCGCTGGGTATATTCCTATGATAGAGCTACGGGGGGCCCTGGATCAACTGGAGGGATGTCCCGGCTGACTAGAAGGCCTTCTGGTTTGAGCACTTCTCGGTACGTAAAGGTTTATTTTCTTTTAACATTTAGTATGCTATGTTAAAACTTACATACTATTATAATTTTTTCAGCGGACTTACTTCTTCCCTCCCCACCGCGTCGTTGCTGTCGAGTCTATTTTTTCCAGCGTCGCCAGCAAGCTCATTAGGGATGCGATACTCGACCAAAAGGATCGCGAGTGCCGAGGAGAGCCTATTCAGGGTTGGATCTCTACCGCCGACTGGGCGACAATAAAGTTGAGATTCGAGGAGGGAACCTACAAGGAGAAGTTCGCGAAGTCTAAAAGAGCACGACAGGTGGGGTCGTGTGGTATGGTAGATCACAGTCTATCATGGATTTCTTCACTCATATGGTACATAACTCGCCGTATACCCATAATTAATACTTTATAGTAATATATTTCTGTCAACTTAACTGAAAAATCATATAATAATTTTGTAACAGGTTGAATCGGGAGAGGACCCGAATACGGTGACCTTGTTCCTCGCCACGCACACGAAGGGGGAGAGGTTCGTTGACGACAAGGCCCGGGACACCTACATAAGTTTTACTTAATGCTAGTTCATTAATATTAATTTTTAGTTACGTAGAGAATTCATATAGATGTTATTTCTAGGCCGAGTTTTTGAAGTTTTACTTAATGCTAGTTCATTAATATTAATTTTTAGTTACGTAGAGAATTCATATAGATGTTATTTCTAGGCCAAGTTTTTTAGGCTTAGGGAGGCCGGGCCGACATGGTCAAATGGAGATGGTGCTAGCGCTTCCCAGCAGCCCCCGGCCACCGCAGCTCAGTCAGATGACGACCTGTGGATGAGGGCCGTTGGTGGCATGCATAGGGGTACATACTATGGTACGGGCTCCTATGGTGCCTTCATTGTGTCACAGGCCTCTAAGATCGCCACTAGTCTACCCGACCCCGCACAGACTGAGGAGTTGCTCCTCCACCAGCAGAGTTTCGATGCACAGATCACAGCTCTGCATGACGAGATACTGCAGAGGATGGTGGCATCGCAGTCGCATCTGCAGCCGCATACGGATGATTCTGCGCCCATCTCACGTTTTGAGAGGCTTGAGGAGACGACTGAGGCGCTGCGATAGATGACCCGCGCTATGCATGAGACTATGCAGCGGTTGGTCGAGCAGATGCAGTAGTTCCGCGAGATGGCTACCTAGCGACCATCTGCTGGTACGTCGGGAGCACCGTCTACATCCGGCGGTGCAAGGGAGGACATGCTCGTCAACCTATTGTCACCGGAGGAGTATCAAACGATCCTGGCATTGCGACGGTGGTCATCTGGTGGTGCTCCTCCTCCAGCTTCAGCTCAAGGCGATCAGTAGTTTTATATTTTTACTTTGTACGTATTTCAGGATATTGGACTTTGTTTTTTGTATTTGTACCTTATACTATTAGTTTAGGATATTATTTGTTCTTTATATTTTGTCTATTCTGGATTGTATTGTGTGTACCGGTGTTGAGTGTTCCACCGAGGGGGTTGGCGAACCCAGGAATTGGATTCTGTATTTTGTATTTTGGATTCTGTATTTTAGCTCAAGCTCCAGCTCCATTTGTATTCTAGATTCTGTATTTTTTTATATTTTTTTAACTTAACGATATTTTTAGCAATGTTAATAAGCGTCGCTATACTGTAGCGACGTTCGTTAATGTCGCTAGAGACGTCGCTAAATCACTTACGTGTCAACAAAATATCGCTAATGACGTCACCAAATTGCTGATGTGGCATCGAATCTGATGTCACCACATCATCGCCAAAACATCGCTAAAGTGTCGCTAAACGGCGACCCCACACTAACGTCGCAAATAGCATCGCTAATTAGCGACCACACACGAACGTCGCAAATAACGTTGCTAACCAGCGACATTAACAACGTCACTAATTAACGTCGCCATAGCGATGTTTTGCGACATTTTTTCGATTAGCGACACGCTTTTTTCCGTCGTTTATATAACGTCGCTACAAACGTCGCTAAAATAAATTAGCGACATTTTTACTGGGTTTAGCAACGTTTGGAAATGTCACTAATTCGACAGATTCTGGTAGTGGCTATCTAGTCTGGGTGCTACTCCTCACGGATGAAACCGCTACCTATAAGCTTATTCACTTATGCTTCAATGGAGTTCATGATGTCTGCACGGAATCGCCATTGTTGTTTTTTGACTGATTTTGCGTCTGGATGAATTTTGAGCTTATGAAGTACGATCTCGGGGTTTAGTCCTGGCATGTCTTCATAGCTCCAAGCGAAAACGTCGTTATACTCTCGGACGAGTTGCAACAACGACTCCTGCTCGTCGTCCGTCAGGCTTTTACTGACGAAGATTGGCTTTGGAGAGGATTCATCACCGAGGTCAACTTGTATGACCTCATCTTCAGTAGGAGGGTCACATAGTTCAAAGCACTTCTCTTATTGTGCATCCAGTTGTTGTACCTATGGCTCCAATTCAAGAGGTTCAAGTAGATCTTCGTCTTCCTCTTCAATGTCAGCGGATGCCATGTTGACAGATAATGTCTTCTTGAATATATCTCTAATGCTATCATCGGAATCGTATGTAGGTGATTCGAATGAGTGTAAATGCCACTCGTATACCTTATCGGAGCTCTCGGGCGTTGTTTTTGGTGTAACATAACCGAGGCCGCATTTGGACTTGCCGTAATAATCTCAAGGTTTCCCAGACGAGATTGACAGCTGCAGAGGCGATCGCCGACCTTTGCCGTAATTCAGACCTGGGTAGCCTCTTATTGATGAAATAAGAAATTTTGTCCACAGGGATTACATCACCAAGAGAGGGACTATCCACCTTTGCAACAAAATACTTCGCGAGTTCTGCCTTCTCTTCAGCTACCCCCTCCGTGACCGAAGGTTGGGACGCTGTCTTGGGCAACTTGACCACCAAGGGTTCTGCTTGTGGCATCGGCTTGCCTGAGGGTCTGGGATCAATACTTGGTTTCCATCTCGTCTTGGAAAGACGGATAACCATCGGCTCGACAGAGGACTTCGCGTCTTCCGATCGCTTTTGACTGGATCTTGATAATCGAATCACCATTAGCTCCCCAGAGGGCCTTGCATTGTAACACCCAGTTTTCCAGATAAGGGTAATTTTGAAATTTTATAATTATAATTATTAATTATTGATATTTATTTCACATTATAATTTTTGGTGATTTTTAATAATTTTTTTAAACTATTTAAAAACTGCTTTAAGTCATGACTTGTGATTTTGACGTACTGCTAGTGAAACCCTAGAGACTGCATGACCTACAGCCTAACCATGTCATTAGGATGATTTAATTATTATTTTTAGCCTAGGGATAATTTGGTCATTTTGACTTATTTGAATTATTTGATGATTTATTGAATTGGTGAATTCTAATTGACCTTGACTTGTTGAGACCTAGTGGACTAGCCTAGAAGCTAACCCTAGCCATGGTGACCCTAGTCTAACTTAGTTTAACCTACTTTTAGTCATTAGAGATTAGTTTTAGAATGAGAGGATTAGTTTAAGTGGAATTATTTCATGGTTTGTGATTTAATGAAAGGACTAGTGATTTAAGGACTTAATGACTTGTGACTTGGCCCATGGCCCATTATTTGACACCCTAACCCTAACCAAACCCTAAATGACTAGCCACATAGGGATCCCCATCCTACATAAATACTTATTCATTAGGGCTTGCCTCCTTTATTCATTCCAACACTTGGAGAAAGAGAGGTATTGGTCCCCCTTTCCAAAAATTCCCATAAATCCATTTTTATTCCTTTTTAATCCTAGTTTCTTGTATTAGAACCTAATACTCTCCTATTTTCTTATTTTTGGGTTTAATCCTAGCTTTGGATCAATTTGGAACTTTTGCCATCAAGAGGAAGAATCCCCCATTTGAAACTTTTCCAAGCTTTTTGCACATATAGGTAAATCCCTTTAAATTGATTTAAATTTCGGTTTTCCTTGCATTTAGGGCTAGATCTAGGAGTCCCCTAGGTGTCCCCGAAATTTGGGTCAAATTTGTGTCCGTTTGGTGTCCGTATCGGACACCTGTCGTATTGTTGTGTAGGTGTTTGATTAAATGCCTCTAAGGATTTTATTTTCGATTTTTGTAAAACTAATTATATGAATTTGTTGATCTATATGTGTATACTGATTTTTGTGAAGACTGATTTGATTTTTGTGTCTTTTTCGTGTCCAAAAGGGACACGGACACGCAGCACGAGACCCCTATGCTGTGCCCTGCTACCTGACACCAATTTCTCACTGTACGGGACACGGGGACACATGAAACTTAACACGAAGGTGGAGGACATGTCTGTCAACATGTTCCCAAAGTTTCATGACACCTCGTTTCGTGTCGGACACGAAAACGAGGCCGCACGGGTTTTTCACTGGTCTGCCCGCGCGTGGAAACGCACGCTGATACGCACGTTTAACCACGACACGGGGACACAATAACACTGTGCAGGGTGACACATGTGTAGCCCTATATGGGGCAAACACGTGGGTACGAGCACGAGTCGTATCGTGTCCTATGTCGCGTGCACGAGGCCGTGTCCTCGCTGCACGAGGCCGCATGTGCTGTTTTTTTGTACACTATATAATTCATGTTGGACACATCGTGTCGACTTCTGTGGACACGACACAGCCTGTACGACACCATGTTATGTTTATACACCTCTGTCAACCATTGATTTGGAGTTTTATTGTTTTCGAACGTGAAATTGGGTTTTTGAAAATGTTCTGATACAGAAAACCGATTTTCGATTTCTGAGATTATTTCCTCCTTAAAAACTGATGTTAAATGATTTTTTAAATTGTCATATTGACTCTACATACGTATTAGTTCCTGCTAAGTTGGTTTTCCAAGTTAAGATTTGGTTTTGCACTTGAAAATGGGATTTCGATATTGTTTTGGGCTGTCACATGAACTGACTGATACACAGTCATGCAATGTAACTTCTGATTTTAAATTTCCATATTTAAACTGATTTTAATACTTGGATTTTCCTATTAGAATCAATTACATGTGTTAGTTTACTGTTGAGGAGTGGGGTTGTGCTTGTGTTGGAAGTAATAGGAATTTGAAACTTGGGTTGGATAGTGATAATGAATTGCAGAGTTTTCCTGAGATGGTGCTCAATCTCTGATTTCTCATTCCTGAGCTTTAGTTATAATTAAACTGTTGTTTGATTCATGAACACTTGTGATTAGTTCACTATTAGGATTGATTTCTTTTTGGTTTGATGTTAATAGGTAGGGATTTCGAATTGGATTGGGATGGCATGGGCTGTCATTGCACATCTGAGTTTGACACTGGTTGTGTTCACTATTAAAATCTGAAACCTGAGAATGTAGATACCTATATGCCTATGCTACAATGGATACACACACACGCATGTTTGATACTGCAAACTGGAATTCTGAGAGTGTGCAACACTGGTTTTACCCACATTGATCTCTATGTATTTAAACACATACACACACACACATTGCAACCTAAACTATTAAATCTGAAAACCCCCTCTCCTAAACTGTCATTGACAGTACACACACACATGGTCTTAACTATTACACACCAGTACATACACACAGGCCTTACTTGCCACTGTATTTCTCACTCAGGTAATGTCCTGATACCTTGGGTTGGTATCTGTCCAGGCTTGGTTTGGAATATTGGTTATAGATTTATGAAAGGGAGCTGTGAGTTGGAGGGCAGCAGGCAATACATGCCTTGGCTTGCCCTATCTTGGGTTGCATTTACATGGTTGCAGCAGCTTTGGCTTGGCCTGGTTGTATTTCATTGCAGCAGCTTTGGCTTGGCCTGGTTGCATTACATTGCAGCTGCAGGAATGCTTGCCTTGGCATTACAGGGCAGTAGAGAGCAGGCTGGTGCTTGGTCTGTTGCAGCAGGCCATGTTGGCAGTAGCTTTAGCAGTAGGCAGCCACTGTTGGCTTGGCTTGACAGAATTGTTAGATAGGAGGGTGCCAAGTGCCAGGAAAATTGAGAGAAGGGAGGAGGTATCAGTTGAGTGTTTAGGAATATTAAAAGGGGTTTCATAGTAGAAGAGGATGGCTTATGTTGCATTGTAACAGGGCATTGAGAGGGAGGATTGGATGGTAATGGTATCACTTATGAAGTGTGAGTACAATAGGGGCATTGGGTTAATATCAGTAGGTATCTGTGTTGATTTGGGTGTGTATGTATGTGGGGTATTAGGAGTTATGAATTCCTGATACATATATGAATGTATAGGATATTAGAGTGTCACCTTGACCTACACAGGAAAGAGGGTATGTGTGTATGGTTTCATGAGAGATTATAGGATGATTGTATGTGGCTTATATTTAGATATACAATAATAGTGGTAAGGTATATATATATATATATAACTATGTAGATATATATGTGTTGAGGAAGTTGAGTCATGGTTAAGGTTATGTGTATGTGTAATGTATATATGTGATATGTATATAAATATGATATAGGCCTTGTGTGGTATACTAGGATATGTGATATGACATAGAGTTTTTGACCCAAATAGTCTAGTTGACCAATAGTGGACTTTTGACCAAGTTAAACAAATGGTTCATGTTGATTAGAGTTGACCAAAAGTCAATATTGAGTCTAGGTGTGACTAGTTGACCTAGTTTGACCTAGACAGTTGACCAGGTTTGACTTAGAGTTGACTTTGACCTAGATTGGTCTAAAAATCATGTAGATTGTATCATAAACTTCATTTATCTTATTTTAAGCACATTATAACCTGTACTGCTCTATTTAGGACATTGTGACTCCGGTGCAGACATCTGACATTACACTACTCTTTTCAGAGTATCAGGCGAGTACATTCTCTGATAGTTCTCCCATTTATTTGTCAATTACTGTACTTCAGTTCTAGTTAGTTGTATGCGATTCTCTATTACAACACGTATGGATGTTCTGGATTCATGTATACGACACATATTTATTATCTGGCCTTTATTACTGGAATCATTCTGGAATCATTTACTGGTATCATTATATTCTGGCTGGACTTATCTTGAATCATTCTGTCAGATTAATGGATTCACTTGCTGGAAGGGAAAATACTAGAGTAAGACATGTAGACATACCCAATTTCTGGAATCACCCTTTGCTGGAATCAAACTGGAATGATAGCCATCTCACACCCGACCAGGTGTGTGATGTGCCGGATTACCTATAGCCGTTTACATGTCGATCTTCGTATTTTAAAACACACTGCTAGAGTATAGGCTGGACTCACCCTGGAATCATTGATCACTATAACTGGAATCGTCCCTTACTGGATTCATCTTATACTGGACTTACATTGGAGTTACACTTGTCTACATTGCTGTCTGGACTTTATATCATATTACCCTGGTTTAGCTAGTTCTATTTTTACAGTCTTCATTGCTATAATTCTTCTCTTGTTTAGTTATTTACTTTCCTTGCACTTTATCTGTCTTTCTTACCATCACCTGAATATAAACTGCCATATTCATCAATACAACTGTCTATAACTGTTTTATAGTTCTCTGTCATTTACTTGGGTTTTCTAGATGAGATGTGTTCGTTCCTGTCCTGACTGGACCAGTTATAAATTTTACAGATGATTGCCCTGAGGACACGTGCCCTACATATTACTGACCAGGAGATGGCTTAGCTACCTATGGCCCCGACACTCGGGAGTGATTGGGATTTAGTTTAGTAGACTTGCATTTGTTTTCATGTAGAGCTTGTTGTATAGAATTGATACTTGAGATGTATTTAAGATTGTTTAAGATTGTTGTTATTATTTCAGTAGTTATTGTTGTCTTCAATTTCTTAGTTATATTTTGGTGTTATCTTATCGTGCTTAGACTGTGATTTAGTTACACCATATCTTATACTTGTTCTCTGTTCGGAGTTGATCATGATGAGTACACTATATACTGCATGAGTTGATGGTAGTTAGAGACTTAGAACAGCGTTCTACCGCCGACACTGCGGCGTAGGCTGGGCGCTGTTACGTACTCGTACCCTCACAGTGGGTGCGGGTCGTGACACGTTTTTAGTGGTGGCCCATGCAGGTCGAGAGTCGCATTAGTGCGATATCGTGGTAGTACGGCGACTTAGTTGTACTGCTACGAGCCTGCTATAGGATTGAGAGATAGGCTTTAACGGAGAGGTACTCAATCACAGTTAGGAAAAATTCTGCTTCAATTCATGCCATCTATACATCTTGCTGATTTGTCTTCCTTGAAAATTTACTGTCCTCCCTTGATTTATCGCTTCTATCTCAGTATTGATTCCCTGTTTGATCTGTCTCCAGGATAGTCAAGACTAGATCCCATCGCTCTGAACCGAGGGACACTGCTGATAGGTCTGCCACCTCTCGTCTTGAGCAGCCAGCCCCCGATACCGTGGCACCAGTTCAGCTAGCAGGGGTAGGTGTTTCAGCTGCTTTTGGAGGAGCCCCTCCACCAGTGCACAGATAGAGCCCGGTCATCCCAGAGATGCCTTTCCAGCAACCGCTGCCTACAGGACATGTGGATGCGGCACAGATGTTTTCCTACTTCCAGCAGTTTATGGACCGGCAGCAGGCCCGACAGGACAGGGGCCTGGAGTTGGCCCTTACGACAGTCGCAGCTCGACCAGTGGTCCAGCAGCCGAGGATACCGGGGATAGAGCAGTTCCAGAAGATGAGCCCCAGAGACTTCTTGGGGATAGAGGGGATTTTATATGCTGACGAGTGGATCGAGCATATAGAGGAGATCTTTCGCCTGGCCCAGATACCGGCAGATCACCAGATAGAGGCAGCAGCTAGCTGGATACGAGATCTTGCTCGCACCTGGTATCAGTCAGACCCCAGGGTGGGGGTAGCTGGACAGACTTGGGAGGAGTTCAAGGGCTTCTTCAAGAAGAAGTTCTTTCCAGATTCAGCGCTCAGAGCCTTGGAGCCTCAGTTCGAGAGCTTAGTTCAGGGGAGCCTGTCAGTGGAGGAGTACGCTGGGGAGTTCGGCCGCCTCAGCAGATTCGTAGAGGGCTTAAGCGAGGCGACGAAGGCCCCAGAGGTTCCGGAAGGGTCTGGTCAAGGAAGTCAAGTCCTTGACCAGGGGCAACAGGGATGCCACTTTCGAGGAGATTTTGACGGAAGCTTTATTGGCTGTGGATGATCTTGAGCTGAGGCTCAAGAAGGGACGGGACACTCACGGTATCAGCAGCAGCGGAGGCCAGGCCAAGATGCCTCATATACAGATTTAGCAGACGCAGGCACCAGTGAGAGTTCAGCAGATGCAGCATCAGTATCGGGGTCAGGACCCGAAGGCGATCAGTTGTTCCTACTGCAAGAAGTCGGGACACATCTGGGAGCAGTGTAGGAAGAGATTGAAGGTTTGCTATTTCTGTGGGTCAGCTGTCCACCAGAAGATAGATTGTCCCATTGTACCTCCTTTTGAGGGGGCTAGGCCACCTGTAGCTCAGCACCAGAGGGGTGGAGCTTTTGCGATGGCAGCCGAGGAGACTGACGTTGCAGGTGATGGATTAGCAGGTTTGACCTTCTTATTCTTCCTTCCCACTTTCATGTGTGATTTTCCTTAGTACCTGCCAGGATATTGCTTGTGATTGCTAGATAGTGTAGCTACCCTATTCGAGACTGTAGAATTACGACCAATAGGATTGTGTTGCTTCGACTTTGATTGATTGGGGGTTTGACCTATGAAGGGTGCGATCATCTTAATTTCGAGGACAAAATTTTTCTAAGGGGGATAGGATTGTAACAACCAGTTTTCCAGATGAGGGTAATTTTGAAATTTTGTAATTATAGTTATTAATTATTGATATTTATTTCACATTATGATTTTTGGTGATTTTTAATAATTTTTTAAAACTATTTAAAGACTGCTTTAAGTCATGACTTGTGATTTTGACGTGCTGCTAGTGAAACCCTAGAGACTGTATGACCTAGAGCCTAACCATGTCATTAGGATGATTTAATTATTATTTTTAGCCTAGGGGTAATTTGGTCATTTTGACTTATTTGAATTATTTGATGATTTATTGAATTGGTGAATTCTAGTTGACCTTGACTTGTTGAGACCTAGTGGACTAGCCTAGAAGCTAACCCTAGCCATGGTGACCCTAGTCTAACTTAGGTTAACCTACTTTTAGTCATTAGAGATTAGTTTTAGAATAAGAGGATTAGTTTAAGTGGAATTATTTCATGGTTTATGATTTAATGAAAGGACTAGTGATTTAAGGACTTAATGACTTGTGACTAGGCCCATGGCCCATTATTTGACACCCTAACCCTAACCAAACCCTAAATGACCAGCCACATAGGGATCCCCACCCTATATAAACACTTATTCATTAGGGCTTGCCACCTTTATTCATTCCAACACTTGGAGAAAGAGAGGTATTGTTCCCCCTTTCCAAAAATCCCCATAAATCCATTTTTATTCCTTTTTAATCCTAGTTTCTTGCATTAGAACCTAATACTCTCCTATTTTCTGATTTTTGGGTTTAATCCCAGCTTTGGATCAATTTGGAGCTTTTGCCATCAAGAGGAAGAATCCCCTATTTGAAGCTTTTCCAAGCTTTTTGCACATATAGGTAAAACCCTTTAAATTGATTTAAATTTCAGTTTTCCTTGCATTTAGGGCTAGATCTAGGAGTCCCCTAGGTGTCCCCGAAATTTGGGTCAAATTCGTGTCCGTTTGATGTCCGTATCCGACACGTGTCGTATTGTTGTGTAGGTGTTTGATTAAATGCCTCTAAGGATTTTATTTTCGATTTTTGTAAAACTAATTATATGAATTTGTTGATCTATATGTGTATA
The DNA here is from genome assembly GCA_029216955.1 of Iris pallida. NCBI lineage: Eukaryota > Viridiplantae > Streptophyta > Magnoliopsida > Asparagales > Iridaceae > Iris > Iris pallida. The sequence continues at coordinate 20,673,901 of JANAVB010013397.1, read as the reverse complement.
CTGATTTTTGTGAAGACTGATTTGATTTTCGTGTCTTTTTTGTGTCCAAAAGGGACACTGACACGCAGCACGAGACCCCCGTGCTGTGCCCTGCTACCCGACACTAATTTCTCACTGTACGGGACACAGGGACACATGAAACTTGACACGAAGGTGAGGGACATGTCTGTCAACATGTTCCTAAAGTTTCATGACACCTCGTTTCGTGTCGGACACGAAAATGAGGCCGCACGGGTTTTGTACTAGTCTGCCCGCACGTAGAAACGCAGGCTGATACGCACGTTTAACCACGACACAGGGACACGATGACACTATGCAGGGTGAAACATGTGTAGCCCTATATGGGGCGAACACGTGGGCACGAGCACGAGTCGTGTCGTGCCCTGTTTCGCGTGCACGAGGCCGTGTCCTCGCTGTACGAGGCTGCCTGTGCTATTTTTTGTACGCTGTATAATTCATGTTGGACACATCGTGTCGACTTCTATGGACACAACACAACCTGTACGACACCATGTTATGTTCATACACCTCTGTCAACCATTGATTTGGAGTTTTATTGTTTTCGAACGTGAAATTGGGTTTTTGAAAATGTTCTGATACAGAAAACCGATTTTCGATTTTTGAGATTATTTCCTCCTTAAAAACTGATGTTAAATGATGTTTTTAATTGTCATATTAACTCTACATACGTATTAGTTCCTGCTAAGTTGGTTTTGTAAGTTAAGATTTGGTTTTGCACTTGAAAATGGGATTTTGACATTATTTTGGGCTGTCACATGAACTGACTGATACACAGTCCTGCAATATAACGTCTGATTTCAAATTTCCATATTTAAATTGATTTTAATACTTGGATTTCCCTGTTAGAATCAATTACATGTGTTAGTTTACTGTTGAGGAGTGGGGTTGTGCTTGTGTTGGAAGTAATAGGAATTTGAAACTTGGGTTGGATAGTGATAATGAATTGTAGAGTTTTTCTGAGATGATGCTCAATCTCTGATTTCTCATTCATGAGCTTTAGTTATAATTAAACTGTTGTTTGATTGATGAACACTTGTGATTAGTTCACTGTTAGGATTTATTTCATTTTGGTTTGATGTTAATAGGTAGGGATTTCGAATTGGATTGGGATGGCATGGGCTGTTATTGCACATCTGAGTTTGACACTGGTTGTGTTCACTATTGAAATCAAAAATCTGAGAATGTAGATACCCATATGCCTATGCTACAATGGACACACACACATGCATGTTTGATACTGCAAACTGGAATTCTGAGAGTGTGTAACACTGGTTTTACCCACATTGATCTCTATGTATTTAAACACACACTCACACATTGCAACCTGAACTATTAAATCTGAAAACCCCCTCTCCTAAACTGTCCTTGACAGTACACACACATGGTCTTAACTGTTACACACCAGTACACACATACAGGCCTTACTTGCCACTGTATTTCTCACTTAGGTAATGTCCTGATACCTTGGGTTGGTATTTGTCCAGGCTTGGTTTAGAATATTGGTTATGGATTTATGAAAGGGAGCTGTGAGTTGGAGGGCAGCAAGCAATGCTTGCCTTGGCTTGCCCTACCTTGGGTTGCATTTACATGGTTGCAGCAGCTTTGGCCCGGCCTGGTCACATTTTATTGCAGCAGCTTTGGCTTGGCCTGGTTGCATTGTATTGCAGCAACAGGAATGCTTGCCTTGGCTTTGCAGGACAGTAGAGAGCAGGCTGGTGCTTGGTCTGTTGCAGCAGGCCATGTTGGCAGTGGCTTTAGCAGTAGACAGCCACTGTTGGCTTGGCTTGACAGAATTATTAGATAGGAGGGTGCCAAGTGCCAGGAAAATTGAGAGAAGGGAGGAGGTATCAGTTGAGTGTTTAGGAATATTAAAGGTGGTTTCATAGCAGTAGGGGATGGCTTATGTTGCATTGTAACAGGGCATTGAGAGGGAGGATTGGATGGTAATGGTATCACTTATGAAGTGTGAGTACAATAGGGGCATTGGGTTAATATTAGTAGGTATCTGTGTTGATTTGGGTGTGTTTGTATGTGGGGTATTGGGAGTTGTGGATTCCTGATACATATATGAATGTATAGGATATTAGAGTGTCACCTTGACCTACACAGGAAAGAGGGTATGTGTGTATGGTTTCATGAGAGATTATAGGATGATTGTATATGGCTTATATATAGATATACAATAATAGTGGTAAGGTATGTATATATATAACTATGTAGATATATATGTGTTGAGGTAGTTGAGTCATGGTTAAGGTTATGTGTATGTGTAATGTATATATGTGATATGTATATAAATATGATATAGGCCTTGTGTGGTATACTAGGATATGTGATATGACATAGAGTTTTTGACCCAAATAGTCTAGTTGACCAATAGTGGACTTTTGACCAAGTTGACCAAATGGTTCATGTCGATTAGAGTTGACCAAAAGTCAACATTGAGTCTAGGTGTGACTAGTTGACCTAGTTTAACCTAGACAGTTGACCAGGTTTGACTTAGAGTTGACTTTGACCTAGATTGGTCAAGAAATCATGTAGATTGTATCATAAACTTCATTTATCTTATTTTAAGCACTTCATAACCTGTACTGCTTTATTTAGGACATTGTGACTCCGGTGCAGACATCTGACATTACACTACTCTTTTCAGAGTATCAGGCGAGTACATTCTCTGATAGTTCTCTCATTTATTTGTCAATTACTGTACTTCAGTTCTAGTTAGTTGTATGGAATTCTCTATTATAACACGTATTGATATTCTGGATTCATGTATACGACACACATTTATTATCTGGCCTCTATTACTGGAATTATTATTGAATAATTTACTGGTATCATTATATTCTGGTTGGACTCATCTTGAATTATTGTGTCGGATTTATAGATTCACTTGCTGGGAGGGGAAATACTAGAGTAAGACATGTAGACATACCCCATTTCTGCAATCACCCTTTGCTGGAATCAAACTGGAATGATAGCCATCTCACACCCGGCCAGGTGTGTGATGTGCCGGATTACCTATAGCCGTTTACATGTCGATCTCGGTATTTTAAAATACACTGCTAGAGTATAGGCTGGACTCACCCTGGAATTATTGATCACTATAACTGGAATCGTCCCTTACTGGATTCATCTTGTATTATATTCATCTTGTACTGGACTTACATTGGAGTTACACTTGTCTACATTGCTGTCTGGACTTTATATCATATTACCCTGGTTCAGCTAGTTCTATTTTTACAGTCTTCATTGCTATGATTCTTCTCTTGTTTAGTTATTTACTTTCCTTGCACTTTATCTGTCTTTCTTACCATCACCTGAATATAAACTGCCATATTCATCAATACAACTGTCTATAACTGCTTTATAGTTCTCTGTCATTTACTTGGGTTTTCTAGATGGGATGTGCTCATTTCTGTCCTGACTGGACCGGTTGTAAATTTTACAGATGATTGTCCTGAGGACACGTGCCCAACATATTACTGACCAGGAGATGGCTTAGCTACCTATGGCCCCGACACTCGGGAGTGATCGGGATTTAGTTTAGTAGACTTGCATCTGTTTTCATGTAGAGCTTGTTGTATAGAATTGAGACTTGAGATGTATTTGAGATTGTTTGAGATTGTTGTTATTATTTCAGTAGTTATTGTTGTCTTCAATTTCTTAGTTATATTTCGGTGTTATCTTATCGTGCTTAGACTGTGATTGAGTTACACTATATCTTATACTTATCCTCCGTTCGAAGTTGATCATGATGAGTACACTATATACTGCATGAGTTGATGGTAGTTAGAGACTTAGAACAGCGTTCTACCGTCGACACTGCAGCATAGGCTGGACGCTGTTACGTACTCGTACCCTCACAGTAGGTGTGGGTCGTGACACGCATCTTCTGGTCACCTTTGATTGGATTTTGGCAATCGGATCACCATCGGCCCTATGACGGGTTTTGGCTTCTGGCTAGACCTTGGGAGTCGGATGATGATCGGTTCTGACTACACAGCTAAGGTGGAAGAACCGGGCACCTCTTTATGTAAAGTTGCGACAAGGGGTGCGGCTTTGCCCAATTTACGGGCCTGGAGATAAATTCTCAAGGGTTACTTTGGCCCTGTGATGGCCTCCAGTTCGTCAGTTATGTGCTTCTTGGATTCTTTATATAGACAAGCCTCCGGAGAATAATAAGACTCAACCCCTTTGAAGGGATCAATGTCGACGAATTCAGTCTTCACGAAGCCGTACTTGCTGACATACTTGAAGCACTGGTAGAGTGTGGATGGCACGATCATATAGTCATGTATCCACGGACGCCCCAAGAGGATATTGTAGGACGTATCTGCATCTATGACGTAGCAGGTAACCTCTGTCCTCAGATCGTCGATCTGACATTTCAATCAGATCTTTCCTAAGGGATAGCTCCTTCCCGAGTTAAAACCGCTAATGGTAGTATTGGTCTCTGCTAGCCAGTGCGCAGGGATGCCGAGTACTTAAAGCAAGCTTTTCGAGAAGATGCGTATCGACGAGCCAGGATCGATGTGTATTCGATCCACCTTGATGTCGCCTATGTATCCAGTGTAGTACAAGGGGCGATCATGCAAGTTGGTCTTGATCAACATGTCCTGTGGGGTGAATACGATGTTAGAAATTACGTCTGCACAATTGCTGCCCTGGAGATCTGCTGACGAGTCTTTCCCTGTAGGTTTGACCTGGGCTAAGTAGGCACTCTGGAGTGCTTCGCTCAATGCGACACGAAGATCCTTCGAGAGCCTTAGGAGCTCATATAATAATAACTTTGTGGGCGTATTAGCGAGTTGTGCTAATATGTCAAAGTTGTAAGGTCTCTCCAATCCCTGAGGTACATTCTTACAGAGTGGCCTGTCAAAACGGGTTTCTTTCGGCTTGGACCTGTCCGTCGATGGAGGCTGAGATGGCCCCGAAACATCAGTGGCAGACAGCGTTGCTGGCTGAAGGTCTTAGACTGAACTACCCTGTCCGTCGGTGGAGGCTGAGATGGCCCCGAAACATCAGTGGCAGACAGCGTTGCTGGCTGAAGGTCTTAGACTGAACTACCCAGAGTGGGATGGACTTGTGCCCCAGACCGGGTAACAACGGCCGCCGCCTCCTCAGCTTCGGTTGAAATTATATGTCTGGATCGGGACTTCTTGCCCTTCTTCGTGTTGGTTGGAGATAACACCGCCTGGGTAACATCGGGCACTAAGTCTGGGTGCACCCACATGGCCTCTCCTCGTGACGTGGTGAGAGGTACCAAGTCAGTCGTCTGGTCCCGGATGGGGGGAAGATTAGTAACCTCCATCATTGTCCGGGGGACAGGTATTACCCCATCTTGAGTATTTGTTGGGGGGAAGTCACCGAACTGGATTGATACCATGTTTGCCGCCACGGTAACCTCTTCAAAATCTAGGAACAGAGCTTTGGAGTCGATAAGACTCTGGATGTACCACTTTAGTTGAAAGCAGTCATGAGTGGAATGATGAACATAGCGGTGAATGTGGCAATATTTTGGGTCCTCCATCTCCGCCGCTCGAGGCTCGCGCCTTGGTGGAGGGAGTTGGATCATGTCCCCTTGCAAGAGCATATCGAAGATAGGCTTGACATGACTATCTTCGAATGAATAATTCACCTTGGGCCACTGAGCTTTTGCCTGCTTTTGTTCAGGCTTCTTGGTCGTACCAGCGACCATGGCCTGTTTGCCTTTATTGTCCCGGTTATTGGAGGTACCTCCAGTATTGTTATTATTGGGGGTGGTACCAGGATGTTTTCCTTTGTCCTGTCCATCCGGGATGTGTAATCCCAGCTGGCGAGCCTTCTTTAACTTCACCTCCGCATTGGTGGCGCTTATGATGAAGGTTGTCCAATCCCTAAACTGATCTTCGCCCATCCAAAGGCTGATTACGGGGAGCAACTTCTTCTGGCAGATTTCAATCAAGGAGCTTTCGGGATTGTCATAGGACAATCTCATTGCGGTTTGGCAGAATCGCTCGATATAGTTCCTTGTTAGCTCCCTCTCCCCCTGAGCGACGTCCATGAGAGACGATATTGTCACATCGTACCCCACTTCGTAGAATCTCTCTAGGAACATGTGCTTTAAGCATTCAAAAGAATGGATGCAGTTGTCCGAAAGGTTGCAGTACCAGTCGAACGCGATCTCCTCTAATGCTCCAATAAATAATCGCGGATGGCATCGCTATGCGGCAAGTAGTATTTTATGACCTCAAAATACATCATGTATCGACTAGTAGAGGTCTTTTCATCATACGAATCGATATGAACGATTTGTACCGTGGCAGAAAAGGAACATCTCTCTATACAACGGGATATGGTTGCCATATTGTGGGATCCCGGGAGGAGTCTCGGGAATTGAACATTGCTCAAAGCTCCTGGACTTCCCTCTTTGCCTCCCTGGCTTCGTTTGCAGCTGAAGGAGAGGATGCCCCTAGAGGATTGTCACCCAAAGGAGGAGCGGTCGTGTTGGAGTCCACGTTGACTGTGGGTCCCAAGCTTGTTTGTCCAAGCGTCCTTGCCGGTTGAGTCGACAAGGCAGCTTTGATTTCGTCTACTAACTTGACCAGGGACAGGAGCATGGCTTCAAGTACTTCTAGACGTTGCCGATCAGTAGGCCCTTTATGGTCATCGTTGGCCATAAAGACCGTCTGTATGTGGGTAGACGTAGAAGGGATCGTAGAAGAAGTGCTCTCCGTGTCGTATCATTGTACAGAGAAATCGTCGGGAATGTCGAAATGTCCTCTTCCTGGGACCGGGAAGGGGTGCTACCCCCTGTGCAGGAAGCCGTATCGTCTTGGCGAAGGCGGTCACCCTCAGGGATGTCCATGTCTGTTACATAATTCCAGTGGATCGCTACCCCCTGTGTATGCTCTTGGAACACCAAGTTGTCGCATACATTTAGGGGACTGCTACCTCCGGCTTCATCTACCCCCAGGGAGGTCGAGGATGCACTCCCAGGTGTTGGAAACTTCTTTCTGGATCGAGTGCCTAGGTAGACACCCTATGTGGATGTCGGCGGCAACCCTCCAGACAAGAGTTTCCTTTAAGTACTGGCTGAGATTACCGGGCTGGAAGAGCCTGTCTTCTTTCCTCCCTTGCCGGAAAGAACCTTCCGAGTTGAATTACAGAAGACGAAAGGGAATTCCTCGTCTCCCAGGATTTGCACCTATTTCTCATGTTGTTGTCGGACAGGTGCTGGCTGGTGCAGTCGTTAAAAAATGGACTGCCGATCTTCAGGTGCTGCTGACTTGTCGCAGCAGCTGTTGATGATGACCTGGGTGCAACGACGTCCCGAAAAGGGCTCATCACATGCCAAGGTTGCTTCTTTCTCCTTGTATTTGTGAGTAATCACCTCTCGCAAGTCGATAGCAGACTGGTCTATCTTTGTATCCAATTTGTGGACTCGGGTATCCCGAGCATACGGGTGCGTAGGTATCATATTTGCTCCCTGATCCGAGGCTAGTAAAAGCACTTGCTCTCGATCGTTGGAGGGAGACTTTTGAGACCTACCCTGTCCGTTAGCCTTGGGGGACTGGACGCGGGTGGTTCTGTATAACTTTCCATCAGGAGCCCGTATAACAGTTAACGGTGCCCACTGACGGTCAGCAGCTTGGACAGTTGACTGGGCTTGTTGGGCCCGTACTGCCCTAGACTTCTTCGATTTAGCACCTGAAGATGCATAGTAAGAAGAGTCCAGATTAGAATATTCTACATTCTCAATGGGTCGTATGGTGTCGGGCCTACATGAGAGACTGTCGAACACAGAGCTTCTGACAGGGCCGTGTGAGCCATCCTATCTGTGGCCAGGATTGGTTACCGCATGGGCCATCTGCTTGTGGCCAGAGTTGGCTGTCACATGGGCCATCAGCCTGTGGCCAGAGTTGGCTGCCGTATGGGCCATCTACCTACGGCCAGAGTTGACTATCGCATGGGCCATCCGCCTGCGGCCAGAGTTGCCTGCCGCATGGGCCATCTGCCTGCGGTCAGAGTTGGCTGTCGCATATGCAGACTGCTCATCTCTCTTATTCGGCCTCTTCCTCATCCGCATGGATTTCTCTTGTGCCCCCAAAAACTCAGTATCGTAGTATTTTTCTTTGCTAGATTTAGGGACAGTAGGGTTATCCGCGATTGGAAGCAAGGCCACAGAAGAGCTTTGATCACCGTCTTGGGCCGCAGAAGGAGCTTCTTCGAGAACCTGGTCGGGGGCAACAGTTTTACGCTTCGACGTCTTTCGGGTTCTCTTTGGGTTGGCTCGCTTCTGTGATGGGCTGGCGCTCCCTTCAGAGAGCATTTTTTCGAATGCTCATTGGTCAAAACGAACCACGAGCATTTACTGCGTAGAGCCGAGCTTGGACGCGTCAGATTGCGTCACCAACTTCTTATCAGAGGAGAAGGATGTCCCCAGCAGAGTCACCATCGTATTTGCCATTAAATATCAAGAACAAGAATTACAGAGGAATTGAACTTGATTGCAAACTCGCTTGTACAAGAGAAATCCTAGAAAGGAATCCTAGGAAACAATTTAAGTACAATTGTTTAGTTTTTGATTCTGGGGGTGACGATGGAGGCTCGAAAAAGTGTAGCAACTCTGCCATACTCCTTGGACTATCTGACACGATCCTTGCTCTTGAAAAAAATTACCCTTCGTAGGTTGCCAGCCTTTTGTATGGGTGTGGTACCCTGCTATTTATAGTGATAGATATATTGAGCCGCATAGATGGCCACGTGACCATGTGTCTACAATAGCACACAAAGACCCGCTCTTTGGCCGCCAGCTGGTGACTTGTTGAGATTTTGTTGCAGCAAATCTGGGTGGTTGAGACTTGGTCAGCCTGCCATGTGTCCTTTCGCAGGATAGGATCAGTCTGCTTGAGTCATTTTGAGCCGCATAGGTCTTTTAGTGTTCGGCCGTGCTAGGCCGCATAAGACTCATGCGGCTTAAGTCGCAGTCTCCCTTAGTCCGCATGTAGCTTGGGGACTTTCGAGCCGCATAGATTCTATATTATGGGCCGCATAAAGCTCATGCGGCTCAGATTGCAGTCACCCTTTGCCGCATGCAGTGTATAAATTGAGCCGCATAAGGTTCATGCGACTCGGGTCGCAGTCCTTCTAGCCGCACGACTATGTCCAGACTGGTGACATGACATTTTATCTGATCACGTCTTATCGCTTTTTTTGTCAGAGTGTTAGAGTTGTCAGTTTTGACAGAGTTTGTCAGCTTCATCAGAAGATCCGGTCATCTTGGCCGCATAAGCAACTCTTCCTTCTGCGGCTCAAATCAGTCTGGTTGCTTTTTAATATATAATCCGAAATAATGAAGATGGGTCGCAGGGGGTATGTCGAGTCTGTCATGCGGCTCTTCTTTATGCGGACCAATTTGGCCTAAAGTACTCATACGGTCAGTTGTGATCCGCATGAACCCCATATTTTCCATGCTTCTACAAAGGTTTGCTTAGGTGTTCCTGCCACCTAGTTGATATTAGTATATAATGCCAGACAACCGATGAAACAAAGGTACGATGGTTTTATTAAGAAACATGCTTTTTGGAATACTACAATTGTTTCTTGAAAATTTAGGTAAACGCATGGGGAATAGTTATGAAACATATAGTTAACTTGAGGGTGAAGACTGCAAATGCTGGGAATCTCAAAAGAACAATTGGAAAATTTTGTAGAAACTTGGATCAATTTATAATTGTTGTGGGAACTCATAGAAGGTCATGCATGTTTTCAACTTTTAAGTTTAATTATACATATTTTTCCTAGATATCTAGTTTTTATGAATTTAATTATGGACTATAAACTAAGCCACCTTCTCTACTTGAGTCCAAGTCTACTTGAGTCAGAGTCCTCCATGTCATAAGCTCTAACACTCATCATGTTTTGCAAGTAGAGCTTACTTTTTTTAGCATTCAAGCCAAGTTTCTGTGTTAATGCTCGGGTCATTAAGGAAAGCTAGCTCATTTTTAATTTTCAAGATTATAAGGGATGAGCTGCTCTATTTTTGTTTTATGAACGAATTGGGTTGCACTGGTCAATAAGCTCCAAAACTAGTAAAATCATTAGAGTATGTTGTTAGTCAGTCAGGTTTGTAGCCTCAGTGCCTAGTGTAATTGTGCTACAATTGTATGATGATAGGTGCCAAAGCAGACTCATATTGTAGTATAAAATAATCCCATATAGACACATATAGTGTTAACAAATATTATACATCTCTGGTTAATAGAGACGATATAATGGTTTTAAGCTCGTACTTGAGGCATCTGAATAAACCATCGATTCAGTTGTTCTTTCAAAACTACTAGTTATCTTTATAATCATGTTGAATGTGTCGACACATTATAACCTATGTTTTTTTGATAACCAGGCATTGATTCGTAGGCTTATTCAGTTCCCATAGCCATCAACTATCAGGGAAAAAAGAGTTTTGAGGAAAAGACCTGCACAAGAAGAAATAGACTGATGGGCTAACGTTAGAGCATTTTGATTGACATTCCAAAACCAATGAGCAAACTTTGCAGGTACACTATTTTTTCTTTTGCCACATAATTCCTTTATAGTTAGGAATGTGTTATGAGTAAGATTGTTGTTTGAGGATGTAATATCTTTCATGGCCAAGCTTTTTGAAGCTTAATTGATCGATAGCTACTATTGTACCCACTACAAAAAAACTCTCATTTCCGAAGGAAATATTTCCTTGTAACTGACATTTTGCTATCGAAAATAGTTTTTTTAGGGTATTCTACCATCGTACACCCTCGGAAATGCAAGCATTGGAAAAAGTTTTTTTCGATAAACAGTCAAAATGTGAGTATTTACGAAAGGAAATGGCCATCGTATTTGTTTTCTCATTGTCGCAAATAAGCTTTCGAAACATCAGACAGATGGATATTTTCGATGATTCAATGTCTTCAGAAATAATAAATTGGTTGTCAAAAATGTTTACAAACACAAGACGAACAATTTATTTTTCGACAATGTTTAAGATTATTTTCGATGAAAGGAGATCCTCGAAAATGTTTATTTCCTCACTACAAGAAAATTGATTTTTCTTGATGGTTTTTCACCATAAACAATGGGTTTTCTTTGCATCTTACCGAACAAATACATCTACATTTTTTTTATAATTATATTTTATATTCTTTCCTTTGCATGTTACTGATCAAATACACAAATAATATTAACATAGCAGAAATGAACACTTGAAAAATGACCTTATTTTATTAAAATATACAATTTGTAAATCACAAACATTTAAGAACTATAAAGAAACTATAAATTTTCTTTGTCAAAGTTACGATGATACAACTGAGACGATAAACTTCTCGAAAGATTCTCAATCTAATACACAACTGTGTTGAGCATGGCCCCAAGTGTCTGGAGTTTGGACCATGTTTGAGGACATGAGATTCTAGACATGCTCCTCAAGAAGCTTCTTTGTATTTTGTCATACGTTAACAATTGCTAGCTTTTCAGGTGGCAACTCATCCTCCACCTAGACTACATTATTTTACTTGATAGCAAAGTTTAGCATTTCCTATTCATTTATTGTACCATCAGAAACATAGGTACAATATTACCATTTTATGTTCATTTTCGTGTGCTCGGAGAGGCGCGTCTCGGCCAGGGGTTGCGATCGTCGAGGCGACCCAGATCTAGAATTCGGCAACCGATTTAACTTTATCAGATGGCGGCGCACGGAGATCTGCGGTAGAGAGGCCCCGGGGGTGGTAGATCGTCGGAGGAAGCTCGGTTGGTGGTGGGATGTGGTCGTGATGGTGGTGTGGCAGAGGCGGCTAGCTGAGCAGGGGGTCGGCTGGGTGGCAGAAGGTGGTGGTTTGGTGGTGGCGGTTAACGTTGTGAGGTGGCAGTGATGGCCGAAAAAGGTAGTGGTAATAATAGATCATGATGATGGTTGCGGTGGTAGAAAATGGTGGCAGAGGGTGTTCATGGAGTTAGTTTGCTGGAGTCAACGACAATTGGTCGGGACAAGGGGATTATGGTTGGTTGTGATGTGTGTGGTGGCAGAGGGGAAGTCGGAGGTAGTCAGTGAGGCAGAGAGGAGTGGTGGTCGGAGGGTGCTGTTGGTGGTTTGTGGAGTAGGAGTGGGTGGTAGCGGTAAGTTGTACTAGGCGGTGGACACGGTGGTGCTGGCCGGAGGAGAGTGGGGATCGTGGTCACAGCTGAGGATAGGTTGTTCGTTGGTGAAAGTGGGGTAGCGCTGGGATAGATGATATTGGTGCAGGTGGCCGGAGGTGGCCAGAGGCTGCCGGAGGGGAGTGGAGGTGCTGGATAGGGTTGCCAGCCAGGGGGTGGTGCTCGACCAAGGGTGGCCGGACAAGGGTTGAGGATGAATATGAATTATGTAATAAAATATTGGAAAGTCTCTAATATTTTAATAGAAAAAGAATTGGAGTGCTCTCCAAGCCAAGATGGAAAGACATAAAATGTAAAGATCTAGGGGTAAATATTGGAAGCCACTAACTAACTAACAACTAATTACTAACTAATCCATTAATTACTAATAATTAGATATTAAAGGCAACCAAAAGCCCAAAGCTTGGAATGCTTAATAGGCTAGTGAAAGCCCACAATCCAAAGCCCAAGGCTTGGTAGGCTTTAGGTAGAAAATATAATAAGAGGTATTAAAAATAGTAAATTAACTAATTAATCATTAGTTAATCTAACTACGAATGATTAGATTAGCCAGAAAGGAAAGGAATGTAAGAATTAGTTCTGACTCCACAAAAATAATCATTATTTCAAAAATAGAAATCTAGGAAGAATTTTAGGAAAACAAATTCCAAAAAGTTTTGAAACTTTTGGGAAAAACATTTTATAAACTACGAAAAATTTTGAAATCAAATACAAGGGGTTACAAACCTTCCTTAGCTATCGTAAATAGGTGCCATCATATACGTATAACTATTTCACGTTACCGTGTCAATACCCAATCATATTAATGTGTATGTATTATAACTTAACAATGTGTCCGTGTCATACCTTTATAAAATATATACAAATTTTATAAATTCATGCTCACAAATGAAATAGTTCTAAATGAGAAATATGTTATAGACAAAATTGAAGCAGTTGGGGAGGGCTAGCCTTGGATAATTTTAGGGTTTATAATTTAGGGTTAGGGCTTTGGATCCTCTTCTTCAAGTGAGGACTGTTGTGGGTAGGGCAGTTTGTATGTGTGTACGTGTCATATTCATATGTGTGTATCGTATCCATGTCCGTGTATTATGTATATGCCCATGTGTGTGTATCCAAATTAGGGTTAGGGTTTACCTAATCAAGGAGAAGGGTGGACGGAGAGGAGGGAAGTTAACCGATGAGGGGTGGCCGGAGATAAACAGGGGCCTGGTAGAGAGGGAGCCCGGTTGTAAAGCCCCAGTCCCAAAATACGTAGGACTAGGAATACATATAACATATCTTACTCGTATCAAGTGGACTCCAGTCCTACTCGAATACATATAACCTGTCTAGAGGTCCAATCTAATTATAACTAGCAAGTCCAACTATATCCCAATCCACAGGATATCATCTCAAGTGAGAACCAAGGGCACCAATGTTGATCAAACAGTAATACACCGATTCTACAAGAATAGAAATACCAAGAAAGGCAATATGTACTAAAGTTGCCTAGACCTTAATACATCTGGCTGAACAAGCTCATGACAAAAATAAAGCTTGTAAAACTAGGCTATATCAACAGAGTAAAGTCATAAAAATTTAAATGTAATGCTAAAGGAATATAATGAAAACAACTACCAATATACACCTAAAATCTTGAAGATTCAATCGATCACCAACTATTCTATAAGCCAGCTCAGCAACAACCTGGAGAAATTACCAGGTCCTCAGAGAATATAGCAAGGTACATAATATACATGCCAAGTAACAGTAAAAAGAATATCTATATAGTGAAGGATAACTACCATAACCATCTAAGTACCAAATACAGTTGAGGACAATCCTAATACCAATTCCAAAACATATAGGCAATCACCCATGGCATAGTACTATTATACCGATGGAGGAATGAGTAAACAATACCGTAGCTTTGCTACAAAGACTATGGCTATGAGTAAAATAAACATGTCCCAAATATGGAAGCACGATCACGAGTCTAGACAATTGGATATTTCGATAGAGTTCTCCCATTCCCATGCTCTAAAACTATCCAGTCAAGTTACGTCAAGTCAAGTAAAACTCAAGTATGAGTAATAAGTCACACATGCTAGTACAGAGTCCATAACCATGAATATCTCACATCAAACTTCGTATCATCAATCTTGTTAGTGTCCTACGGTCTATCGTGTCAGTAGGACACGAATAAATGTAATGTCATGCTTAGTGTCGATACTTGATACATATAGATTAACATCGGCACCGGGATACTATTCGAACGTGAAGTATCAACTAATCCTACGTCCTTAATATATGAATAAGAATCAAAGGAACCAATAAGGAACAAACAAATACTAAAACTTGGCAAGGTGCACTTGCATGTATCCTCTAACTGTACGTGCAAAAGTCCGGCATCGGTCTCTCCAGTCACACCGTCACGAACTCCTAATGAACCATGAAACTACATATCAACTAGGGTTATATGGCATACCACACACCATATATAAACATAATATATATAGTCTCAACTAGGTTATAATGTAACTAAACTAGTACATAACCAAATATAACTACAAATAATACATATAGTATCAATCTACTTCGATATAATAATTTATTTATAGAAATAAGTATAATATATCAATTCTAAAATATTTATTAAAATAATTCACAATATTATCTAGTTATATTATTTACAATAAAATAGAGTAGCTAGTTAAAGTATACAACTAGTCGCACAAAATTGCCAATTTTTTAGGCCAATTTGAACAATAATATAATCTAAAAATAATGGTTTATAGTTTTGAAAATAGAATAAAGGTTCACAATCATGGTTTCATACAACTAAGTACATGATTTATTTATCCTAGTAAAATATTATGAAAGTTTGGTGTTCAAACTAGGTTCAAACATTCAACTAGTCCGCCTTTTCGAAAAAGTATATAGTGTTTTGATGGCTTTCAAAAAGGTCCCGATTTTGAGTTATGAAAGCCAATACCCCATATAATAAGTCCATAATATTTTATGAGACTGACAGAAGTTACACTATTTTGTAGAGAAATGACAAAAGGAGGTAGTCAGAACCCTCCTAGAGCATCGAGCTCGACCGACCCGGTAGAACGGATTATGGCCATGTTAGAAATTCAGTGACAGGAAGCTGAGGACCGTAGCCTGGCCCAACAGGTTCGAATGGAAACTCAGCAGAAAGAAGCTGAGGATCGCAGCATGGCCCAGCAGAGACAGTTGGATGCCTTGGCCCAACTTGTAATTTTGCTAGTGGGCAATCAAAATACCACCGCAGCGACCAACCCGACAAGAACACCCAAAATTGAGCCCGTGGATGGTGACGAGCCCCAGCCGGTGCACATGCACTCTTTCTTTCAGCCAAAGGAATTCTGGGATGCGAAACCTCCGAAATATGAAGACAAAACATCACCAGATAAGGTGATGGACTGGATCGATAAAATAGAGAGTCTGTTCGCATTTATAGGAGTTTCGAGTAGTAAGAAGGTAGTTTGTGCCGCTTTGCTACTACGTCTGCAAGCAAAACATTAGTGGAAAGCAAAAAAGCTGGCACTGCTCGCGACTGCTAGGGGTGGAAAGATTTCTTGGGCCTCGTTCAAGAAGGCATTTCTGGAATAATATATGCCTTCCACTATCAGCCAAAAGATGGAGAATGAATTTAAGTTATTGAAACAAGGAAACATGTTCATAGAGGATTATGAATCTGAATTTGCCAAACCGGCAACGTTTGCTACTGTAATGATCCCAACTGAGAACATTCGCATGAATCGATTCATTCAAGTCCTGAACGATGGCATTCAATTGAGTGTGCTGAACCGTGAATGTGAAGCATATTCTCAAGCATTTGAGGCAGCAGTGCAAGTCGAACAATTTAGCATGAGGAAGGCATCAGCAAAAGTTAAGTATGGTCGCAATCAGCCTGTAAAAAGATACCACAATGGAGAGAAAACGACCGACAGGGAAAAGAAAATTGACGGAGAGCAAAATAATAAGCCCGTGTGCACCTTATACGGTAGACATGGACACACAAAGGAAATTTTTTGTTCTGCTAACGAAAAGTGCTTCAACTGTGGTCAGAATAAGAGAGTTTGGCCGTTGAACCACAACAATACTGAGGAGTGTAGGTCGTTAAGGGACCCACCGCCAATCAGAGACAACCCGCATAATCAGCAGTTGTGGAATGCTCGTGTTTTCAACCTGTCCACCTTACTTGATCTGGAATGCAATACAAATGGTGGTGAGCTTATTTCTTAAGTTTTGAGAACAAAACTTTTCTCAGTAGGATATTATATAAAGTCCCGTTCCTCACGGTCCACTATGTAGTACCAATGGCTTGCTGACTCAGTCTTGAACAGAGTATTTGGGAAAACCTTTGTCGGTATCGATTGATCATGGATAAAATGCAATGAACCTTTCCAACTGATGGATCGGCTTCTATTGAAATGAGTCCAATAGTTTTTGTTGCATGTTTTCTTTTGCTGGTTGGTTTTTATGAATGCATTTTCGTATTAGTTTTCGATGATTGGTTTTCATTGTTCGCTTTCATCGTATTTCGCATTTATTCTGAATCTTGAGGGAAAGAGACCGAAGTATGCTAACCAAATGTTGGTGCCAATACAGGAGGATGCATAGGTGGCACGTGATCGTTGCGTGAAGTCCTTCATTCTCTCAAATAAGATTCAATCTCGGTGAATTGCTCTAACCGGGCTTACATTTATCTGTACGCCCTCAGAAATGATTATCTAGTCCACTCTTTGTTGTATCCCAGTGATCAACGATACCACAGTAACAAAAGCTAAGAGAAGATAAATGAATGAATCACATGTAAATTGGAATTGTCGCTTGCTTGCTTCAATATGAACTGTATGCTCTTATGATTTGCCTAAAAAGAGAGCTCGGTATGAGAAACACGGCTTGACCGTGCACAGAAAAGAAGAAGAAGACGAAAATGTTTACAAGTTTCTCGACTGGTGCATAGCAGTTTTATTTTATAGCTGCATTCGCATTGGTCTAGACAACTTGTGCACAAGGTAGTAATCTCTCGACCGGTTCTGGGGGCGCCCGGAATCGATCTTAGTCACCCTTAAACTGTAACTAATAATCATAAGAATATTTATTTATATAAATTCTATAAATTTATAATTAAATGATAATTATTCATAATAAATCATATGTGGCATGTTTTTATACACCAAGAAGTTCTATGCTAGTTTGGTACAATACCTACATTTATCGGTCATGAAACCAACCACAACTCAGCAATATTATATAACATATATTTTGAAATTAATCCAAATATTAAAATTATTTAGAGGTTAAGATTTTAGAAAATGTGATTTTATACATCGAGTTAGGCAACGACAAGCTGAGCACAAAACTAAAACAATTTCAAAGTTGAAGTTTGGTGATTATGGCAACAAAACTTATGAAGATGCAAGCATATATCTACAAAAGACCAAATGAGATGAAAATTGGAAATAGTGGGGTGTTAGAGGAAGGTGTTCGGGTCCATTACCATGTGGTTATTCGTAGTCATAGGGCCTCGTAAGGTTGCACAAACAGTCGCGTTCCAGAATTGGTTTCAGCCTGGACACCATGTCGTGCGTCGCTTGCTATGGCCAAATGGTATTGAACCACGGGTTGTAGTTTTGAGAGAAGGTAGGGGACACATAGAGGTACAATTTAGGTTCATGTTTGATGATATTTGGTTGCTAGAAAGTAGAAAAACATATGTTCAAAGATAACCAACCTGCTGGTTCAGATTTCTGGTATTGGCTGAAGTTAGCGCCCAAGTTTGGCCTTGCCTCGACCAAATAAAATGTTGTGACGAGTTGGGAGTTTATGGCATGGTAGGGGGGTGTCCTGGGTCACAACAAACCTATTCATAGGGTAGTAGGAGGTCGAAAAGGCAATGAACAGCAGAGAACTTGCAAAAGTAGCATCAAAAGGGTGGCTAGGCTACATGCTCTTGGTTTGGGCTATTGTTGTATGATTCTACGGTTGGGAGAGAGTAGGATATGAGGTAGAGGGTAAGGAAGAAGGAAATGACTGTAGGAAAGAGAAGGAGAGAGAGTTTATGGGGTTTTAAGGTTCATAATGAAGGGAAGTAAGTAGGGTGTATGAAAGTGTACGTTATAACCTTCCCTTTACAAACTCCACACCATAATGTCTTCTCTCCTCATGGCTGCCACAAACTGATCTATTTAGGGTGGTCCAACCTAGCCTAGTTCACTTAGGTTAGGTCCTAGTTGGGTTGGGTTAGAGTTAGGTTCAATTGGTTTAAGTCAGATGAGTCACATGACTAGAAAATGCATCATGGTGATCAATTGTGTATAGGTAGCACATAAGGTCTCAATTGAGTGGGACACAAGTGTTATGTGTGTTGTAGGCTCAGAGTAGTTCATGAGCATATATTGGGTCAAAATATATGGATCGAATTTGGGTCTCCAATTTCAGTCGAAATGGACAACGATTGCATGATAGGTGCTAGAAATTAGATTTTTGACCCGAATATTGTACAATAAAAATAGTATACAAGGATATGTGTTTGAGTAAGACATGATAGTCCTGAATGAAGGTGGACTCGTCTTGGTCATGCTCATTAAATTGGTTTGGAGAAAATGATAATTGTCGTGCTTTTAAAATCGAAACTACGGAAAAGGTTCGTTAATATCCAAAAATAAAAGTGGAGATTTATTATATATTAATAATTAAATTAAATACTAACTAAAAATAATAATAAAAAAATAAAATCTTAAAAATTTTAGGGGGCTTACACCGGTGGGGGAGGGGTCGTCCGAGCGATAGCCGGAGGAGGAGCAGTAGTGAGGTAGGGGAGCAGCAGCGGCCGGAGGGGTTCCTGACTGGGGAGGGGGAACCGGAGCCTAAGCGGTATCCGAGGGAGGAGGAGGTACAGCGGTGGAGAAGCAACGGAAAAGAAAAAAGTTAGGGAAAAAAATTTCGATGTTGGATGGGGGAAGCTGTTGGTCTAGGTTTTATTAAAAATTTAGCAACGCCGACTATCGACGTCACTAAAAGTCGCCAATATTAAAAAATTGGCAACTCAAAAAATAGTGTTACTTAATGTCGCTGTTATGCAAAAATTAGCGTCGTTTACGACTACCAGCGGCACCTCTTTTACTAATACTAACAATAGCCGCTATTGCCGCTACATGTCGTAAATTGCATCGGTTTGCAACTTCTATTTTTTGAGTCACAAAATATATATATTATTAAGTGATGTTTGCTTTGAGAGTCGCTAATAACGTCATTATTTTTCCTTATTTGGTAGTGTGGCACTCGGTTCAAGACAAGATTAGTAGCAAAGGAGATCGCACAAAAGGAGAGGGTTGACTACAAAGAGATCTTTTCTCTGGTGGTCAAGCACACTTATATTCGTGTGTTGTTAAGCTTGGTAGCTCATCATGATCTCGAGTTAGAACAATTCCATGTGAAGACAACAATCTTGCATGGCGACCTTGATGAAAAAAATTATATGCATCAACCGGAGGGCTTCAAGGTGGTTGGCAAGGAAAATTATATATATTTGTTGAGAAAATTGTTGTATGGGTTGAAGCAGTCGTCTCGACAGTGGTACAAGCAATTCGACACCTTCATGACACGTCATAATTTACCCTAAGTAAGTATGATTGTTGTGTTTACTTACATAAACTTCATAGTGGATGTTATCTCTATCTATTGCTTTATGTGGATGACATGCTTATTGCTTCAAAAAGCATGGTAGATATAGATAAACTGAAGTCTCAACTTAGTTTGGAGTTAAAGATGAAGGACTTGGGTGGAGCCAAGAAGATTTTGGGGATGGAGATTAAAAGGGAGAGGGAGAAACGAAGATTTTCTTTGTCTCGGAAGTCCTACATTGAGAAGATCGTTACTTGTTTTGGTATTGAAGATATAAAATCTATTTATACTCCCTTTGCTAGCCACATTAGGCTCTCAACCAAGTTATCCCCTACTACAGATGAGAAGAATGAGCACATGGCTAGAGTTCCTTATGATGTATGCAATGGTTGTCATACCCCGGTTTCGCAGAACCGATCATCCTTGCTAAGGCGTGATGACGTACGAGCCTAAGTTGCGCTTGTGCAAGGCGGATTCCATAACGGCCGAGTACATCAGCTTGCGACGGGGTCGTCGCAAAAAAATCCCAAGCACAGAAGTTGAATAGCACAAAGACATGTAAATAATGATACTCTTTATTGATATTGAAAATAAGGTTACAAGTCACGCAAGCTCACTTTCTCTCTTATAATAAACACTTAGCCCTCTCTCCCTTCTCTCAATTACAATCGTGCATGCCCAAAGGATTACAATTTGCAGATGCTTCTGAAGGCGATGTTCATAGATTATGTCCCATATAGGTGAAGACGTCAACGCGGTCGCATATCTCAGAACGCTAAGGAACTCCATGCCTCAGCACGTCCAAACGAGCTCTGCCTCGAGCGTGTTGACACCTGAACCTGTACATGAAGAGTGGTGGGCTGTCAGTATACAACCAAACTGGTGAGTGAGCCCCTCGCCCACCCATACAAAACCAAAATTTTATTTTAGTGAGTGCAACTTTTTCTTTTGTTGTCTTTCTAATCTTGTCTTAGGTTCAGTTTCAAAACCTAGACTCTTCCATTCTTTTTTTTCTAAATAAAAATTTATATTTTTTTAGATGAATCTAAGATTTAGATTTCTTTTTATAAGTAATATTTTATGTTATAACCAACATAATCGTGCTCCAAATCCATGAGACCATGCTAACAAAATATATTTGTACAAATATTAGGGTCGTGTCATAAGATTCATATGTGTAAGAACATCGAGGTCGTGCCTCACCACACAGTGTAACCCATTCATACTTGTCTTACAAACTTTTCCATTACAACATACAACCAACTCGGTGAATACCTTGAGACTTCGTGTCAAACTTCCTTGAGACCAACGCTACAAACCGTGCCAAAGCACATGACTCTATTGAGGCCAAATCTTAGGCTCAATGATTTTGATGCATTACGTGCACACATTCTTTTGACTCATTTGTACCGTGCATACATTTGCTTTTGACTCACTTCTAAGGCATGCACGCGGATAGCCGCTCTTATGCTGCCTCATCTATATGAAAGGTCGCTAGCATGACAAGATATACTTGGATCCAATTTGGATAAATGGTACGTTCGTCCAATGAGGCTCTATATTGCAGAATTTTCCATAATACCTGTTATACGGTGCACCCCTCGGGTCAGGTCGCACACCATCCAAGGGTTCCGTAAGCATGTTCCTCCTAGGCCGGATCGACCCTGTAGTCCCAAGTTACCGTCTAAGGAACAATCGCCCTTGTGCATAAGTTGTCCAATGACCATGCAATGGTGCCTACGTAACTCACCATATGGCTCCAACAAGGTTCTTTTTTGCTTACAAACCATACTATTCATATTTTATCGGAGACTCCCAAATGAGGGACCGCTTTAGAGACAAACGGTCACATAAACTTTCAATGTTACCATAATCTTTTTTGATTTGACTCAGGAACAACTATTTTGATAGCTCTCATGCTCAACTTGAACAAATTGTGTTCCTTTGAAGTGCCCCATAAATTGTGTCATACTATATACAATGGGCCTTGATAACGTGGGGTCGTGCACGTGTTCAACTTGAACAACCGTGTTCTTTAGGTGCCTTAACTCGTGCCATAAACCGTATGATACAACTTAACCTATGGGATGAGCAAAGGCTATGTCAAGCCTTGTACCATGGAAACTGTCACGACCCGCACCCACTGTGAGGGTACGAGAACGTAACAACGCCCAGCCTACGCCGCAGTGTCGGCGGTAGAACGCTGTCCTAGGTCAATCATCTAACAATATAAAGGTACCTGTACAGTATATACACTCTGAATGGAGGTGACATAGGGCCTCATCCTCATCCTCTGTAATATTTTCAACAGGTCCAGTCAGGACAGGAGCGAGCACAATATATCTCACGCAGTTCATATCAAGTTAGGAAAAATAAAACATGCAATAGAGTAAGATACATGAAACGCTGAAAGAGAATATATGTAGTAAAGGAGCTAACTGTAAGGAAATATCTACTATAAATAGAGAACTAGCAGTGACTAGTGAGTCAGAGTAAAATATAAACATGTTAATGGCATAGGAGATTCATGACTACAGCTAAGAATGATTCATGACTATAGCTACTTGGATAATATTCACATGTTATTTCTACTCCCCCATCCCCAATCAATACACAAGGATATGTTCAAGTTATGTTAAGATTCGTGAAACTTCATATGGCTCATAAAAGGAGTGATACGTGAAGGTGATCCACGATGGCTCTGTGAACATGAGAGTACATGTGTCACAAGCGATTCGTGAATCAGTGGAAGCATAGAGATACGTGATGATTCGTGAAACACACAAAACATGCAGTATCCGATGCTCCCGAGGGGGATAACATCTCATGAAAAGATCCCTATAGTATCAATCCGTGCTACCAACGTGTCAGCATCAAGTAAAGTAATCTAGAGCAAGAATATAAATCCTGGCAAGTATGAAACGGTCAGAGAATGTACTCGCCTGATAACTGAATGTCCGAAGAGGGTGTACTGCCTGAGGAGAGGTGTCTGTCTCCTAATCAGAGCAACACAAGTTATAACATGTCTACAATAGAGAAATAGACTGCTACAATGCATCTACATGATGTCTAGGTCAATTCTAGACTAAAGTCAACCCTGGTCAACTTTAGTCAACTATCTAGTCAAAGCTAGGTCAACTTGGTCAACCTAGGCTCAATCAAGTCTCACTAGGCCTAACCTTGTATACCCTAGCATCCACACATACAAATCCAAGGCTATACAAGCCAACACAAGTCATATATCAAGATACATCACTTTCATGCATATTCAACATTATATATATTTATATTTATATAAGAGAAAGGAACTAACATGTAAAGCTATATGTGTGTGTGAACATGGAGGTGTACATGAAAAGAGAAAGCAACACTAGTTATGGGTTTACACTACACATGGCACAAAGCTAACCCATCTTTATTACACATGTATTTATACTTAACATGCATGGCTACAAGTATACATCTATATACATATACACATGGAGAGTTAGAGAGAGCTATGTAAATAGGCAATTGTGTGTGTGTATGTGTATATGAGAGTGTAAGGAAACAGTGTGTATATAGTAATGTGTGTGTGTATGTTTATATGAGAGTGTGAGGAAACAGTGTGTACATAGCAATGTGTGTGTGTTTATGTTCCTGTGTACAGAAATGTGTTTAGCATGTTCATGTGTGTGTGTTAGATAGGAATGTGTGTGACAGGGAAGGATGAGTGTCATGTATATATAGATGTAGATAACCTCAGATTTAATCATGACAGTTAGAGTGGCAAATCCCAGGTTTTAGTTATGTGTGTGAATCATTCCATGGGGTTCTTGTATAGGCCTGTGTATGTGTTCAAGAGAACCTAGGTGACAGTGAATACATGTGTGTGTGTGTGTGTCTAAATGTGTGACAGGAAAATATGAGGAAACAGTCCAATCCTAATGTTCAAATCCCATTACTCAAGTACAAAAAACTATCTAACTTGAAAACCCCAACCTGTCAGTAGCTATTACATATGCCCATGAATCAATATGACACTTTAAAACATCAATTAAATCAGTTTTAGAAAAGGAATTCAAAATCAGGAATTGAATCCTCATGTTTCAGTTGACAGTTGCACATATATCATTCAATGTAAACATTTAATGCAATCTTAGAGCTATTCAACCAATCTCAGTTTACACATTTCAGGTTTTCTTCTAACAGTGAAATCAAATAGCATAGGAAATGAATCATATGTCAATCTCATATAAAACCCAACTGATTTAGTGTAAAACATGTTATTGTTTACATTTACAATCTAACTGAACATCTCATGGCAAAATAAGTAATAATCTAACTGAATTCTCAGGTATTCAACATTTCAGAATCTAAATAAACTGTGTACAACCACAACCCCATTCATTCTCAGGTTTTTAAAAAAAAGCTCTTAGGTTGACAGTTTCAGTCAACAGACCCAAAGCCAATTTTTACACAATAACCAAACACCCACATGGACCTAACACTTATCAAATCAAACACATGTGTAAATGAGCTAAAACTAACCATTAACATCAATAATACATCTAGGAAAATTAAAACTCTGAAATCAAAATCAAGGAATAAAATAGTGTATCAGGGATTTGAGAATTGATAGTTCATATCCCATTCAAAAACCAATTCGAAGCCAAATTCTCAAATACCAAACTTAGATCATCATTTCAGCACCCTAATACACATGTATGTGAGTTAATATGGCAATTAAACATTGACAGTTCAGTTTAGGAATCAATTTAAATTCAGGAATTGAAAACTGGGACTGTGTATCAGTGAAAACATTTTTTGAACCAATAATCACATAAAAACCAATCAAAGTCCAAAACAGGTGTAAACAAATATGAGTCACATGTGCACGTGTGTCGGGAAGTCAATTCTGTGTCCATGAAACTGGACACAATCGTGTCTAAACAACCACACGAATACTAAACTGTGCACAGACTGCATCGTACTGTGATGCAGTCGCCTCATGGACACGACACGTAGCACTTCATGCCACGTGGTCACGTCCACGTGTACGCCTAGCATAGGGCTACACGTGTGTCACCCTGTACCGTGTCCACAAGGGTCATGTCAAGAGAAAATGACGCGTATCAGAGCCGATTTCTCGACTGATGCTGCGCAGTACAAATTTAATGTGCGTGTCCGTGCTCCCTCGACCACTACCAAAATACACTCATTTAGCGACTGTTTTTTAGCGACGGAAATTTTCCGTCGGTATTAGCGAAGGTTTCGTGGCCGCTCAGCGACGGATTACCGACTACACGCCTTTGCCATTTTTATTTTAATTTTAGGGGGAGGATAGGTCGCACATCCGTCGCTAGACTGTCGGTGTTATAGCGACGGATTTTCCGTCGTCGCTACACAGTCGATTATTTGGCGGGAATTGTGTAGAAAATTGGCGGGACATATTTTCGACGACTTAGCGACGGATATTCAGTCGGCACTTATCAAAAAAGGCGACTGCTGGGCGACGGTTTTTTACCAGTCCTGAGTCCGTCGCTATATAAACGTACCAGACTTTAAATGAAACGGCGGAGGGAACTTTTTGCATTCCCCCTAAATTCACTCTCTCTCCTCTCTCTCTCTCTCTCTCTCTCTCTCTCTCGCCGGTGTCGGCTTCGGTGATCGGCGTCGGTGTCGTCGTCGGCGTCGGCGTCCTCTCCTCTCTCTCTTCCGAAGGTAACCCCCTCTCTCTCTCTCTCTCTTTCTCTCTCTCTCTCTCTCTCGCGGTGTCGTATAGGGGCTGGGCGGCGCGCTTGGGGCTGGGCCGTCCGGGGCTTGGCGGCTAGCTTGGGTCGGGGGCTGGGCGGTGGGCTTGGGACGGGGGCGTCGGGGGCTGGGCGGCGGGCTTGGGGTTGGGGCGTCGGGGGCTAGGCGGGGGCGTCGGGGTCTGGGAGGCGGGCTTGGGGTTGGGGCATCGGGGGCTGGGCGGCTGGCTTGGGTCGGGGTCTGGATGGTGGGCTTGGGGCGGGGGCGTCGGGGTCTTGGAGGCGGTCTTGGAGTTGGGGCATCGGGGGCTGGGCGGCTTGCTTGGGTCGGGGTCTGGGCGGTGGGCTTGGGGCGGGGGCGTCGGGGTCTGGGAGGCGGGCTTGGGGTTGGGGCGTCGGAGGCTGGGCGGCTGGCTTGGGTCGGGGGCTGGGCGGTGGGATTGGGGCGACGGCGTCGGGGGCTGGACGGCTGGCTTAGGACGGGGGCGTCGGGGGCTGGGCGGCTGGCTTGGGTCGGGGGCTGGGCGGTGGGCTTGGGGCGACGACTTCGGGGGCTGGGCGGCTGGCTTGGGGCGGGTGCGTCAGTGCTATTTGCAACCGACGCACACCCATAAGCACTCTTCATATATATATGCAACCGAACTACTAGGCGGCGGTCTTGGGGCGGCGGGCTTTTGTCGGGGGCGGCGGGTGGCTTTGCTTCTCAAATTCATCTGAGTTTATATATTGGCTAAATAATGTGTTATCCATATTGGGTGTTCCATTAGTTTGGTGGTGTTTGGATTAGTAAATGTGAATATATATGGGGTTTGGATTCATGGTGTATATGTTCACTGTCTCAAGGACAGTGCGAGTTCTATCAGTTGTGTGCTTCTGTATAGATGTATATCTATACATCTAGCTGTGATATACATATGTGTATGTGACAATCTCAGTTAGCGACGGACTAGTTACCGGTTAGCGACGGATATTTCCAGCTCCATTAATTGCATTAATCTACGGTACGACATGGTGATCAGGACATAGTCCCTGCAGCCATTCGACTGGCGAGGCAGAAACTATGTTACTGTAGATAAAGTTGCCTGTCCTCCGACCCTCGTCCCTCGACAATGATGATACGACAACCTATCACTATATCTTATATAGTAGTAGATGATGTCTTAGTATTACATTAGTGAGTTCATCTTGATTCTGTTACGTACGTCCTTCAGATACTAGATACGATAAGGTTAACATATACTACACGATATGTATACAGAATATAGATGATTCACACTAATGTATGCTAGAATGAATCTTGGGTTGTGTTCTGAGCCATCCGTTCTCACACTTAAAACACAAAGGAATTAGTAGTGTGAGAGCGCCGAAGAGAGTGAGAGCGCCGGAAGGGAGGGGAGGAGAGAGAGAGAGAGTAAAATGGTACGACATGGTGATGTAGTACTGTATTTTGGCTCCAGTTCCAGCTCCATTTGATCTACGGTATGACATGGTGTACAGAACATAGATGATTCACACTAATGTATGCTAGAATGAATCTTGGCTTGTGTTCTGAGCTATCCGTTCTCACACTTGAAGATAAATCGAATTATAACGACGGATATTAGGTTACTCTTCAGGATAATTGATGTCTATTTTATATTAATTTGGTTTGGTCTATATGATTCTTGGATAATTGGCGTACATTAAATTCGTATGTGCATATTTGGTCTATGTGATTCTTGGATAATTGGTGTGCATTATATATTGGTTTGGTTTATGCATATTTTTGTGAACAGGGAAAGTGCTGTAATTTTTTTTCAAAAAAATTCTAAGTTACCGACGGACTAGTGACCGGTTAGCGACAGATATTTTCAGCTCCATTTGCATTAATCTATGGTACGACATGGTGATCAGGACATAGTCCCTGTAGCCATTCGACTGGCAAGGCAGAAACTATGTAGCCGTAGATAAAGTTGCCTGTCCTTCGACCCTCATCCCTCGGCAATGATGATACGACAACCTATCACTATATCTTATATAGTAGTAGATGATGTCTTAGTATTACATTAGTGAGTTAATCTTGATTCTGTTACGTTCTTCAGATACTAGATACGATAAGAACATATACTACACCATATGTACAGAACATAGATGATTCACACTAATGTATGCTAGAATGAATCTTGGCTTGTGTTCTGAGCCATCCGTTCTGATCAAGCATCTTCCTTCTCCTCTCCTCCACCATGGCTCTGAACCAATCTGCTCCTCCCTACTTCCCTTCTTTTTATTTGACTCTCTCAGCCACATATGACATCCAGCTCAAGTGTAGAGTCGGGGGAGAAGAAGTGGACAGAAAGAGGAGGGGGAAGCAGCACAGCCGACGGCATGACCCGGAGGGTGTGCATAGGAGAACTATGAAGAAAACTTACGTACTTCCTCCGGGTCATGCCGCCGGCTGTACTGCTTCCCCTCCTCTTTCTGCCCACTTCTTCTCCCCCGACTCTACACTTGAGCTGGATGTCATATGTGGCTGAGAGAGTCAAATAAAAAGAAGGGAAGTAGGAAGGAGCAGATTGGTTCAGAGCCATGATGGAGGAGAGGAGAAGGAAGATGCTTGATCAGAACGGATGGCTCAGAACACAAGCCAAGATTCATTCTAGCATACATTAGTGTGAATCATCTATGTTCTTATCGTATATAGTATCTGAAGGACGTAACAGAATCAAGATGAACTCACTAATGTATGCTAGAATGAATCTTGGGTTGTGTTCTGAGCCACTCGTTCCGATACTTGGGAATTAAGTCATTCGACTGGTGAGGCAGAAACTATAAGGCTACTTGCATGTTCTTCCAACTTTAAATTACAAGATTACTACATTAGGTTACATAAATCACTAACCTCATCGCGGCCAATGTTTACAGTCTTGGTCGCAACTGTCTTCGATGCTATGATCCCATGCTTTCGAAAAATAGACAACGCAGACTCCATGGAATAGAATGGCCTTACATGCAAATCGTCTGTGATTATGTATCTTTTCCCTCCTTTCACAAACACGCCATCCTTGTTGCCTCCATCTGCAACCCCTTCCCACGTAATATCCTCATCTATTGCCTTACCACAGGGACATCGAGCGCCAATAACCGAACTATACAGACGGTGAGTCTTGATGTAGCACTCAAATATGGGGCACCCGTAAATTCGCCGAGGTTTTAAATCATCGACATTGAGTTTTAAACCCTCACGTAGCCTTTCTGCTTCACTTCTAGGCTCGAGCAGGATCTTCTTGCAAGCTTCGGTCTCCAGATACTTAGTGTCAAGATTCTGGACGCTTTCATAGAGCATGTCAACGCATCCTAGCGTCAATTTTCTGCCGAGGAAATTGACGCTAGGATGCGTTGACATGCTCTACGAAAGCGTCCAGAATCTTGACACTAAGTATCTGGAGACCGAAGCTTGCAAGAAGATGCTGCTCGACCCTAGAAGTGAAGCAGAAAGGCTACGTGGGGGTTTAAAACTCAATGTCGATGATTTAAAACCTCGGCGAATTTACGGGTGCCCCACATTTGAGTACTACACCAAGACTCACCGTGATGAGGTTAGTGATTTATTTAACCTAAGACATGGGATCATAGAATCGAAGACAGTTGAGACCAAGACTGTAAACATTATGTGAGTTTATCTTGATTCTGTTACATCCTTCAGATACTAGATACGATAAGAACATATACTACACTATATGTACAGAACGTAGATGATTCACACTAATGTATGCTAGAATAAATTTTGGGTTGTGTTCTGAGCCATTCGTTCCCATACTTGGCAATTAAGCATGTGAAATAGAACTGATTATGTTTAGTTTGTCTTACGATACAGATTTTCACATCCAAATTGTAATGGATCGTTACTTCGTTGTTCGTACATGGATGTACTAGCGGATCAACCTCCTGGACCGTAGGTACTTATAAGTATTGACCGTGTCGGATTAGTATTGATCTATCGTTTTGGTATGGACCGTATCGGTTGGTATTGGTCTTAGCGAATTGGTATCGTCCTATCCGATATGTATCGGCCGTATAGCCATTAAGTCATATTGGCCTTATCGATTTGGTATCGGTCATATCCGATAGGTATCGGCCGTGTTGGATTATTATATACCATTTCGGATTAGTATCGTAGAAGGTTTAGTAACAACTGTACTTGGATTTCTCTCTTCTAGAGATAGATTACCATTGCAAGAGAGTCACGAGAGCGTAGATGGCCAGTTACAGAACATACATACTTCCTTTTCAATCTCGCTTTTCCTGATAGAAAAGGAAGTATGTATGTTACTGTAACTGGCCAATCACAATCTGGTGATTCTCTTGCAATAGTATTCTAGCTCGAGAAGAGAGAAATCCAAGTACAGTTGTTACTAAACCTTCCACGATACTAATCCGAAATAGTCTATACTAACCAACACGGCCGATACCTATCGGATATGACCGATACCAAATCGATAAGACCAACATGAATCCTAGCTATTCGGCCGATACATGTACATATCGGATATAGGACGATACCAATTTGTTAAGGCCAATACCAATATGATACGTCCTATACCAAACTGATAGACCGATACTAATCTGATACACTAGATACTAAGTACATCTGGCCTATACCAGCGGATCCACAAATTACTGCACGATAGGCCCAACGACTCCAGTTACATCCGGTTATTGGTGAGTATATGATTATATAGTAATTCTGTTAGTCTTGTGATACAGATTTTTACTCTCTCATGCTACCAACGTCACAACTTTTCCAGTGCTGCTCCCTCTAATGATGATGAACGCAAAAAACCAACGTCACAACTTTTATAAAACGATAAATTTCTTTACCCTATACGATAAATTTCTGTTGTCAGAAAGATGGCTCCTAGGACTCGTCGAGGTGGTGCTGCTAGTCGAGGAAGGGGTCGAGGCAAGAAACCCTTGGAGGTCGACACGGAGGAAGACTCCGTCGTCAAACAAGAGCCGGTGACTGTTAAGGAGAAGGTGTTACCAAAGGTCGAGGTCAAGGAAGAACCGATGACCATCAGGGAAGAGATTGCTCCCAAGCTTGAAGCTAAGGAGGAGCCACCGTCAGAGAGTAGTAGCATCGGGAACGACCCTCCTGTCCCTACAGAAGACCTCAACCAGATTGAGCCTTCGTATGCAAAGTGGCTGATAGAATGGTACATGCCTCAACGCAACTATCATCCCTGGCTGTGAGGATTCATCGTCTGACTTGTGGTCTTTGTTGAGGCCAAAGTCGATTTTCCTATGTGTTTTGGAATATTTATGAAAATTTTGGAATATTTGTGCTATGATCGGTCGCCAGCGATGGATATTAGGTTAGTGTAACTGGCCAACTCTTTCCTATTTGTTTTGAAATATTTGTGAAAAAATTGGAATATTTGTGCAATGATCGGATTATAATGATGGATATTGGGTTACTCTTCTGGATAATTGATGTCTATTTTATATTAATTTGGTTTGGTCTATATGATTCTTGGATAATTGGTGTGCATTAAATTCGTATGTGCATATTTGGTCTATGTGATTCTTGGATAATTGGTGTGCATAATATATTTGGTCTATGTGATTGTTGGATAATTGGTGTGCATTATATATTGGTTCGGTTTAAGCAAATTTTTTGCGAACAGGAAAAGCGTTGTAATTTTTTTTTCAAAATATTCACAGTTAGGGACGGACTTGTGACCGTTTTGCGACGGTCATCACCAGTTTCCGACTACTTTTCGACGGTTATTCCGTCGCTAAGTGGATATTTGAAAATTTTCCCAGGTAGCGACGGATGATCGACGGATTATCCGTCGGCATGGTATATTGTTCGACGGAATAGCGATGACCTATCCGTCGCCCGTGTTCTGGAAATAACAAGAATTTCCAGAACAAGGTCGACGGTTAATCCGTCGCTATTCGGTCGACATATATCGACGGATTAGCGACTACTCTTCCGTCGTCATGGTGCTGGAAATGCCAAGCATTTCCAGAACCTGATCGACGGATAGTCCGTCAGAACGCCGTCGCCAATCTGTCGTTAGTTACCGACGTATAACGACGGATTAGCGACGGAAAGATACAATCTGATACGCTGTTACGACGGGATACCGATGGAATGTTACGTCGCTATTGTCTACACAGTTCAGTACTTAATAGTTGAAATGGACGACAGTCCGTCGAAAATGCGTCGCTAATGCTTCGTATTGTGATGTCGAAAATCCGTCGCTATTCCGTCATGTGACGACAACTTAGCGACGGACCGTTATTAGTGACAAGCTGATTGTCGACGGATTTTTTGGCCAAAATCCGTCGGTTATCGGTCGCTAATAGTGATTACCGTCGGTTTAGCGACGGATGTGGCTGTCACTAAAACGATAAATTTTGGTAGTGGACACGACACGATTTCATGTCAAACTCGAGGGGTGGCCCGTCAGTGTGTGCCCCCTCCTCCATGCCAAGTGGCAGCCCACCACATGGCGCGTGCAAGGAGAAAAACCCCTCGAGCAGCAGGGCACTACCCGTGTGTGCTGCGAGCGTGTTCGTGTCCTGTTTGGACACGGACATGGCTCGTAAATCAACTCAGTCCATGGGGAATTTAGTAATCACATATAAATCAATATTTCTATTCAAATACTTTTCAAAAATAGCAAATAAATTCTATTTGTGACATTTCATCAAACACATGTATAAACACAATAATACGTGTCCAAAACGGACATGAAATGGACACGACTCGAGACAAATCCAATACCTACAGCTAGGGGACACCTGGGGCTATACAAATATGCAAAGAAATCGAAAATCTAATGAGTTTAGATAGGGTTACCTATTGGTTGTTCTTCCTCAAGAAAACTCCTAAAATGAGGATTCCTTCTTGCTAGCCCAATGCTCCAAATAGCTCCAAAGCTGAGGTTTCTCTCCATGGACATGAAATAGAGCTAGATTAGGAACTAATGCAAAAGACTAGAGAGGAAAAGGAATTAAAATGAAGAAACTAGGGCTTGAGGAAGATTCCTATACCTCTCCTTCTTCAAAATGTTGAAACATAACAAAAGAGGCTACAACTAATGGAAGAGGCATTATATAGGGGTGGGATTCCCTATGTTGGCTGGCCAAAACTCTAGGGTTAGGGTTTTTGTTAGTTGGGCCATGGGCCTCCCTCTTTTGGTGGGTTTCTAGGCTTCTTAATTAAAGGCCTATTCTCAAAACACCTTATTCTAACTAATAAGCCCAAAGCAATTATCTATCAATTTCCAACCATGACTTAAACTAACAAGTCCCACTTAGTCTATAGGTTAAGTCTTACTTCTAGGTTAGGTCCATTCTAGGTTAAAGACTAACAAGACACCAAGCAATTATTTAATTAATAATAAATTCACATACATTCCAATAAATTCTAATAAATCCTATTAAATTCAAATAAATTCAAAATGACCAAAATGCCCTCAAGCTAAAAATGCAAAATGAATTATCCTAATCACATAACTAGGCTCTAGGTCAAGCTGTCTCTAGGGTTACACTAGTAAAACACCAAGATCACAAGTCATGAATTTAAATAGTTTTAAATGATTAAAAAATCACCAAAAATCATATTATTATTTAAATATCATAATTAAATAAATTAAAACACAAAATTTCGAAATTACCCTCATTTAGAAAATTTGGTGTTACAGAAACGTGCATTGAGACTTGTGGACAATTATGTATATCAAGCATTTGACTGTGGAACAGTTATTTGATGAGAACATAAAATGTTATATTTTATCCCTTAATGTCAACCATTTTATGCTCATTTCATGACTAAAGGTACTCATTATTCTTATATTTTGGTTTAGGATGCAATTGGAAACAATAAGTACAAAATGGAGGCAAATAGCAATTTTGGACAGTTTTGACACCTTTTCCCAAAATGGGCATAACTTTGTCATCCGAAATGTAATTGACGTGATTCAAAAATATTTGGAAAGCTAAGACAAAGATCTATAACTTTGATATTTTGAGTTTTCCAAGATTCAGCATGCTTTACCAAGCATTTATATCGTGCGATGCATATGACTATGTTAAGTTCATAACATTGTGGCAACATAGACCAACTTTTCTTTTTTTCCAAGCCATGGGACGAAGGATCGAGTGTCAATTTGAAAACATATCATGCAACATTTCTAAGCCAACTGTGAGATCATTCCATATTCTAACTCAGTCTGACTCAAATGGGATTATTCCCTTCAGCTATGTGGGTTCGTTTCTTTTATTAGCATACCTACTCGGTGCAATTGAAAACATCAAATTATTAATGTGAAGGTTAAGATGAGGCAAGTTCACCGAAGTCAACCACCTGATCAAGGAGTTGCTTCGACCAAGCGGGACTTCGAGCAAGCCGTTGCCTGGCTAAGTCCAAACGTCGTTGTGTTTCAATTCCTCTGGTTGAACTGAGTGGGATGGGGCATTACATAATACACCACTCAAAAAAGTTTCATCCTCGAAACTTATTGAGTACGCACTCATCGGCTTATCATTTGATTCAACATTCAATGATTCTTACATACACTCCTTATTTGTGTTCCTTCAATCCAAGCCACGCTCGCACCTAGTTATTTTTTTACATCGAACAACTATATCTCGAACTTGGGGTAACTTTTACTCGTCACGCACATGGACAACTTAATTCTAGGGCAAACCATCCGAGCGGTATCCTCAACAAATTTTTGAATCAAACTTTTTATCAAATCATTCATTCCTCATCTCCTAGTCGAAACCCAGTGTTACCCCTCATTAACTAATCTTCGCAATATGACTTGCATCAGTACCTCAATCAATATTCGTATGTATCCATATCCAAGTATTTCGCCTATCGATTTTACTATCTTCTGAATTCATAAATTTTGATTCACTATAATCAATACACAATGGTTCTTTTGATCATTCTCGAATGATATCAATATAATCATCCCGAGTATCCAGCCTAAGCAAATTTGACTTGTTCACCTCGAACCCGATCAATCAACATTTAAGTTTATTTTAAATCTGACGGTCGTACTACCATCAATATTTTCCTTGGGACACACGATTTTAAAAATCCTCGATATCGTTCTGTTTCTTTAGTCTTACTTGAATTCCACATATCACTTAGTTGGATCGTGCACATATTTAAGGCGTCCCGAATTATATGCATTTCAGCCAAGCCTCGTGATAGAGAATCTGCCATTACCACTCGAGTCGGATCGTACACATATTTAAGGTGTTCCTAAAATATATGTATTTCAGCCAAGCCTCGTGAGTGGTGTCTCCACATAATTGAATCATTCTATCCACCAATACCAATATCCAATTCCATAAATCCTCAAGATTTTTCAAGAATACTTCTAACTAGCTAACCCATCTCTATCATTGACCTAGGCAACTCTCACTAGGTCCATCGCATAATTTCTATCTCTCTGCACAGGGACGTCTGCCTAATCGCTAGGCTATCTTCACTAGACTAAAGTCAAAGTCGGTGTTGGGATCACTATTTCCAAACAACAATAATATCAAAACAGTCACCTCCCAATTCTAAGGTCAAACCATAGTCGATAGTACAGGGTCCTCCTACCCAAGATTGCATTACTCCGATTTCTAAACTTCGAGCATAGTTTCTCCTATTCGTATTCATATCATTCAGTCCAGGGGTCCGAGTCATTCAGCAAAGCCATTCCTAGGGTAAATTATTTTACGATCATCCTCGATCACGACATGGTTCAACAAAGCAAACTCACAACTCTCAAACTCGCATCCTCAATTCGTTCAATAGACCTGTCAGTCCAAATTTGTGTACCTCGACTACAAAATCCCAAAGTTATAATCCATCGATCACAAGTTGCATTGTCGATTTTAAATTCTTAAGTCGCATAACATCAATCATGATTCATCCATCATAATATCACTCAAATTTTCAAACCTACTAATCATCAATCTCATGCATCTATCTCATCGCACAATCATAAGATCGCCTATTATAATTTCCTGAGTCATATAATTTTCATATCAATGGTCATCAACTCGGTCAACATTTTCGTTTCGCATAGTCCGACTATCATTTATTCACGTATAATTTGAGTTCATCTAATCAAGTAATCCAAACATTTATTTTTATCAAAATCCTAAGTATAGCATCCACCTGAATAATAATATTTTATATGATCATTATTCCTCGAATTAGAGTACCCCTAAATTATCGTACATCGATCTTTAATACGCCTCAATATCATCGATGATATACATAACCTGAAGATCTTCCTTTACAACGAACTCCGAGTCGTACAACTGATGCTATCATTCAAACTGGATATACCATAATCTCCCGACATTCAATATCAAATTCGATAATTTTCTCTCGAACTAGTCACATGATCAATTCGTTCAAACCCAAAATCACGTATGCTCATCTGACTATCTTAAGTCATCGAGTAACATCTATCCCAAATCCTTAGAGTCATTCTCGTATATTCGAATCATTTCCATGCACGCCAACTTTCAATCGTGCTAAATTTTCGTATACGATTCATATCGATTTTACGACTGAGTCATCCGTTCGTTACATCTTAACTTTTCCTTGATTCATTCTATCTACTCTTTCCTTCAATATTTCATAATCAACGTAATCCTAAACCGCTAGGTGTCACCTTCTTGTTCGTCTAACTCAAATCACGTATGAGATATCTACAATCATGACTAACTTTGTCATACTCGTTTCTAAGGCTTTGCACTACTCGGGTCATTTGCTGATAAACCTGTCATAGCCCATACACAGTGTAGGGACATGAGAAGTGGTTACGTCCAGCCTACGTCGCAGTGTCGGTAGTAGAACGCTGTCTTAGGTCACATACATCTAACAGTTATAAGGTACCTGTACAGTTATACTCTCCGAAGGGAGGAATAATATAAAGTACAACTCAATCACAGCTAAGGTAGAATGTATGATAAGATAGATAGATAATCAACAGAATCCACAGATGAAAATACAAGATAAGAGAGAGATAAATGTATAAGATAAACAACTCCACAATATCCAGAGTAATAAATCCTCAAATAAGTACAAGTGTATCCAAATAAGACAGAATGATAAGCAAGATACTGGTCTAGCTAACTAGCCTAGACTACTGGGGTAATATTCTCTGCAAGGGCTGGGTCCTCCCGAGAATCCAGCTCACATGTGTCATCTAGGCCTACTCCATAGTAAGTGGGACAGAACTCCTCCATGTCATCTGTAATATTTCAACAGGTCCAGTCAGGATGGGAGCGAGCATAGTACATCTCACGCAGTTCATAATATGACAGGATATATAAATATGCAATAGAGTAAGATATATGAAACGCTGAAAGATATACATGAAGTAAAGAGAGAACTGTAATATAAATAGATACTATAAGTAGAGAACTAACAGTGAACTAGTGATTTAGAGTACAAGATAGACATGTGAACGGCTTGAATTTGCACATGAGTAATCTAAGAGTTTACACATGAGTATACTACTTTAGAATTGTTCACATGACCATTTATACTCCCCCGTATCCCAATCAATACACAAGGATCCAGACAGGTTATGTTATTGTACATGATATCACATGAAGGCCCATAATCGGGTGTACATGATTGTATACATGGGGGATCCATGAACATGAGAGTACATGAATCACGAGAGTGCACATGAATGGTGAAAGCACCAGAGTACATGATGAAAGTGAAAGGCACATGACATACTGTAACCCGATGCTCCCGAGGGGGATAACATCTCATGAAGGGATCTATATAGTACCAATCCGTATTAACAACGTGACAGCATCAAGTAAAGTAATCTAAAGCATAAATGTAAATCCTATCAAGTATAAAACGGTCAGAGAATGGACTCGCCTGATATCCTGAGTATCTAAAATAAAATACTGCCTGAGGAGTGGTGTCTGGCTCCTATTAGAACAGTACAACTCACAACATATCCAAATTGGTAAAATAAACTGCTACGATGCATTCTACATGATGTTTGGGTCAATCTAGGCTAAAGTCAACCTTTGGTCAACTCTAGTCAACTACTCTAGTCAAACTAGGTCAACTAGGTCAAACCTAACCCAAACAAGTCTCACTAAGCCTAACCAGTCTATTCTAGCAAGCACACATCATTCACAAGTCACACAAGCTAACATCACACAATATTTATGTGCATACATTCTATATAACACATAGGCTTGCATATTGGGATACATAGGCTATATGCCATATACACATATATTGGCAACACACACATTTAATTACCACATTCATATATATACTAAATTATATAGGCAATATATATATATATATATATATATATAGGCAATATATATATATATATATATATATATATATATATATATATATATATATTACATTACATATAATCACACAAGATTATTGGTATTATATATATAGAGAGAGAGGAATAAAATGACAGATATACATATGTGTGTGTGTGTCAATAGTGTGTACAGGGATATAGGTTCTCAGATTTTGCATAGTGTGTATGAGTGTGTGTGTGTGTGAACAGGAAAATAGTGCATACATTGACAGTTTTTAGGGTGGCAATAGTGTATGTGTATGGATGTCAATGGTGTGTGTGTATGTAAATTCATAAATGAGTGTATCAGCTAAGGCATATACATGTGTGTGTGTACTATAGCTATTAGTGATTCTCAGTTTACATGTGTAATGTGTGTGGGTGAATGATATGGAAAACAGTACACACATATCAGCCCTATAAATCAATGTACACAACATCAATGTACACATGACAGTATACACAATCTAGTGCATCATTTCTTAGGTTAGACAGTGGAGTGTGTCAGTATTGTTCTCAGCTTTGATTTTAGTAGAGTGTGTGTAGATAGGGTGTTAACAAACAGTGTACACATTACAGTTTCAATTCTCAGGTTGTGTAATACATATCAATGCACACATGACAGTTATCAATTTTTAGGTTTATAGTGTATACAAATCAGTTTACCAGTTCAATGCAATTCGAAAACTAAAACACCTAGCTAATCATGAAACCTTACATGCAAGCTTAACGCAGTTGTATATAGGAAATCAACATTGAAATTAATCACCAAGGAAAATAGGAATCCCTATTTAAATATCAAAAAATCAATATATGCATAAACAGTTTCAGTTTTCAGTTCCAATTCAAACTCGAAAACCCATTTCACCTGACATACACTAATCCTAACATGCACATTAAACTCTTACATATATAGGTGAACCAATCATCACAATTTAATCAATCAAAATAGTTTAGCATACATGTTAATCTCAGAAAATCGATAAATCAGTCTAGTATCAGAAATATTAGGGATTCACCATTTTGAAATCCAATTTCAATTAATAATCATATCTAATGGTTGGTAATCAAAGTCCCACATTTGTACGTGTCCCTCGAACCATTTTGTGTCTAATAAA
Source organism: Iris pallida (assembly GCA_029216955.1). Taxonomy (NCBI): domain Eukaryota; kingdom Viridiplantae; phylum Streptophyta; class Magnoliopsida; order Asparagales; family Iridaceae; genus Iris; species Iris pallida. The sequence continues at coordinate 20,634,841 of JANAVB010013397.1, read as the reverse complement.
GTCGGATATGGCGTGTCCATGCTCACAAACACTGCTTGTGCATGCACAGACACACTGCCTCGTGTACGTGTTCACGCGTGTCTAGTACAGAACAGACGATATGACACAGCACGAGTACGTGTCCACATATTCGCCTAGGGTAGGGCTTCAACCCTGACACCCTGGCTCGTGTCCACGAGACACCAAGACACAACACGAAGCCCGTGTCAGAGGTGTCTGTGGCTCACACGCACAGTAGGCAATGGCCAGTACGGGCTCGATTACGTGTCCGACTCGACACGAAGTGACTTAAGACTCGAGGGGGCTTGTGTTAGACACTGCCCCTCGGTCCTTGCCAAGTAACACGTGTCGAGTTGCCGTGTTCGAGGAGATACACACCCCGAGCAGCAGGGCAGTGTCCCGCGGCTGCTGTGGCGAGTTCGTGTCCTCGTGCTGACACGACACGACACAAAAATCTCCCACAACTGACACAAAATCAAACACGACCCATAGATCTACAAATTCATTCAAACACAATTCAAAAACAATAGAAAAATATTGAGTGTGTCATTTCATCAAACACCTAGAACCATATACGTGTCCGATACGGACACGAAATTAATGCAAAATTACACAAAACTTACATCACAGCTAGGGGACACCTAGATCTAGGCTAGGATGCAAAGAAATCAGAATTTAAATATAATTTAGAGGGTTTACATATAGTGTGTCAAATGGCAAGAAAAGCCCCAAAATAGAGTGATTCTCCTTGCTAGCCCAAATCTCCAAATTGTTCAAAAGCTGAGATTTCTATCCATAATCAGAAAATAGAGTAGTATTAGACTCTAATGCAAGTTACTAGAGTCAAAAAGGAATTAAAATAGAATGGTTATGGATTGGGGAAGAATGACAATACCTTTCCTTTTCCACAAGTTGATTCAATACAAAAGAGGCAAGAACCAAAGGAAGAGATATTATATAGGGTTGGGATTCCCTATGTGGCCGGCCTAGGTAAGTAGGAATTAGGGTTAGGGTTTAGTCTAGTGGACTTGGGCCAAGTCTCAATGGTCATGGAAATCAATTCATGAGTCAAAAGCCTATGGACCTATTCATTTATCCTCCTATTTGAAACATGATTCTAAGTGACTTAACGTAGGTTGACTTAAGTTATACTAGGGTCCCACCATGCTAATCAAGTCACCATAGCTAGAGTCAACATCTAGGTTAGTCTCCAAAGTCTCAACTAACAAAAGTCAAAAATAACAATTACCACTTCAATAAATCAAAATAAATTCAAAATTAACAAAATGACCAAAATACCCTCAAGCTAAAATTTGGTAGTGATAAATCTATCCTCCTTAAAAGAATTTCGTCCTCGAAATTAAAAGGCAAAACTAAACAGATGAGAAGGATAGACAATCATACCTCATGGTCCAAAAAGATATGGGTATCGCTCGTGCATCTCATCCTCCTGCTCCCAGGTAGACACTCCTGGAGAATGATGCCTCCATGCGACGCGAACCAAGGGTATCACCTGGTTTCTCAGTATCTTCTCTTGGCAATCCAGAATTGTAACGACCATAGTTCGTATTATGTATTTTCGTATGCGTGTACGTATATTCCACATCTTATTTCACGGCTTATTGTGGTATTTCACTTGCTTGGTTCGGCTTCGTTGGCTTGGTTCGGTTTGGATTGGTTTTTTATGTGGACCAAACCCGCACCTACCACCCCTTTTTTCCTTTAATAGCCGCCCAACACTCTTTCTCTCTCTCTCCTCATTTACTTCTTCTTCTTCATTACTTTTCCTCACTATTACTCTCTTCCACCTAACAGGAGGTTTAGGCAAGTATAACTTGCTTCATGGAGGAACTCAATTTTATTATTCCATTTTCTTCTCTACAAGATTCTAAGCCACTTTAGTACTTAACATTTTCAAATTCCATGGCTCATTTCATGTAGATCTAAGTTTCTAGTATTTTGATCTTCTTGGTTTTGATTTACTAAAATGGCTTCTTTTCGAAAACTAAGAGTTCCATGTAATAGGCCTCCTGATTTTACGCAAGTTTGGCGTTGAGATGGCCGGACTTCACCAAGTCTTGGCCGAGATGGAGTTCCTCGAGTTCCTGAGCTTTTACGCATGTTTGTCTTGGCCATAGAAAGAAGATAAAGTTTTACGCACATGTTCTAACATGTTAGCATAGCATTTAGCCTTATGCCCATGTTTTACGTGTCATCGTGTTATTTTAGCCTTTTACGCAAACGTATTTGCGTGCCAGCGTACTCTGTTTTACGCTGAATTCCTATGAATTTTACGCTCGGGGCTCTCCCACTCGCGTAAAATTGTACTCGCATAAAACCCTGGCTTAAACAGACTCTCGTGTGCATAAAGTCTTGCTCGAGTGTTTCACTCGCGTAGAGTTTCACCCGCGTAGAGTTTCGCTTGGGAGTTTGCGTGCGTAGAATTCTACTCGCATAAAATCTTACGCGCGTATAATCTCGCTTGCGTAAAGCCCGGCTAGCGTAAAACACCACCCACGTGCACCCTTGCTCGCACTAGCGTAGAGCCACTCTACGCTTGAGGCCCTTGGCCTAGCGTAGAGGCTCACTCGCGTATAGCTTTGAGCCCTTGTGTATCCGATTGTCCTTCTATGCCTTGCACTTTTTATGACTTGACAAGCACGGATTGAGTGATATGATCGGGTTAATAATGGCACATGGCATGGCATGGTAAGTACTTGATATGACATGACATAACAAGATATGACAAGTACACATGATGGTAATTATTGAAAGCTGTTACGACGGCTTGCATGACATGACTATAATGAATGACCTGGACACCGTGGATGATTGTGTTTGTGCAAAGAACCAGTACTGTCTTACATTATGTCTAGGATAGGGATCCCCTGAATACCACGGTCAGGGGTACCTACTGAAATTGACTAAAGCTAATAACTAGAAATTCCAGTAGTCATGGAGAGATTTCCTAGCTACAGGCAATCCCATTTTCTGGGCTCTCTAAATGGACTTGTAGCCTACCGACGAGTAGGGCACAATTCCAGCACACAGTCATATGTTGCACCTTTTATGAATGAATATTCAACCTGGATAACCTGGATGGTCTGCAAGGCTTGTGGCTGTTGGAATAATCTTATTGCATTTTGATAGTAACTAGGCCTGTGATAACCCTAGTTAGTTAAAGTATCAAGCCGTACTCATTGGGTGGCCGTGATTGTTTGGTTATAGGCTAGCACAGTTTTGTCTTGTCCTGATCCTGTACAAAATCGTGGCATGACCTGATTTCTTGTGCTTTACTTATCGATAAATGATGAGAAACCAAGTTTCGTTCAGATGAAGAGTTACAACCCCGGTCCTTGTTTGGTTTAAGGGTTGTTACTTGGCAATCTGAATAGTCCCATGGATATCTTATCATATATCGTCCTGATTATGTATGCTTACCTTAACAATAATGATCAGGGGTCAAGTTCTGTTCAGGAGAAGGGTTACAACCACGGTCCTTGTTTGGTTTAAGGGTTGTAACCTAGCTCCCAGAGCAGTTCCTTATCCTCTCTTCATTTATTGTCTTATTGCACCCAATGCCTTGCTCGTCATGTTTTACCTTACTTCAATAGCATGATTATCTAACTGGCCTTAATAATAAAGATCAGGGATCCAGTTCTGTTCAGACGAAGGGTTACAACCCCGATCCTTGTTTGGTTTAAGGGTTGTAACCTGGCTCCCGGAGCAGTTTTATGTTCTCTTTTCATTTATTGACTTATTTTACCCAATCTTGAGTTCATCCTGTTTACTTTACCAGCAAGTAGTTGAGACGGATTTCTATTCAGGTGAAGGGTTCCAACCCCCGTTCTTGTTTGGTTTAAGGGTTGTGACCTGGCTACTTGAATGGTTTCCTCGTACTCAATTTACTGTTGTTATCTTTATTATTATCAGTTTCGTGTATAATTATCTTTAATATCATTTATGATATGCTGGTTTTAGTTCCTAAGTGAAGCCTCCTTTGTGGTACTTGCTCTTTCTGGGGTCTGACCCAGCTGGTTTTGTATGGCCAGATATCGGAGCAGCTCCAGAGGATCTACCTACCTTCCAGCTATATGGTGACCACCAGGCGTAACCCTGGCAACGAATGGGTTTACTTTTGGCTCTCCCACTCTATTGTAAAATTATTCTTTTGAGGCGTTTAGCCGGCGAGCACGTGTTAGCTCGTATTGCACCCTTATTTACTGTCTGCCTACGGGCTATAACATGATTGACAAATCCTAGGGTTGATTATGTATGACTGAAACTCTTGCTAGTCTGGACATTTTGTATGACTAGCTTCATGATCATCCAAATATGTAATGTATGGGACACCTTACTATTGGATATTTGATGTTCTGACATCTTGTAACTGTTCTTACTTGCTTGAGTTTGAGATAATAGGCTTATTCATGACCATAGGAGACTGATGGCTTGTAGTTAAACCCTCATGTATCTAGACAGCCGTGACCGTATAGCAAGGTGGGTTGTACTTTAATATACGTAGCTGGCTATGTATGCCCCCGTTCTCCAATATCCTGGTTCTGGGGCGTTACATGTTTAAGTGGTGTCCCATGCAAGTCTTGTGAATCAAGATATGTGAGGATTTACCGAATAGATGTCTCAATCAGTACTCGCCCTTGATATCTACTCGTATCTTCTAAATCCCTAGATTCTTGACCTGATCACATGCTTGTATCTTTGATCTGTCCTGGTCATTCCTTATTTTTCCCTATGTCGTCTTCTTTAGCGATATTGTTTCTGGACTTGCCGATCAGCAAGGCGGAGCACCACCTGTGGACCAGCAGCAACCCGGAGATAAAGTCTAACATTCAGGAGTAGCCTCCCGAGTCATGCCTACTGGGGGTCAAGAGCCACCAGTTCAGCCCGTCCAGCTTGCAGAGCCTGATGATGGCACTTTGGTGGGTCTCTTCAGGACCTTATTAGCTTCTCAGGATCGTCGAAGAGATGCCTTGCACCAGACAATGGCAGATGCTCTAACCAGAGGAGGTCATCAGAGTAACAGCACGGCCAACGGCTTCAAGCGCTTGAACCCTCCATTCTTTGATGGTAGTGAAGATACTATTGCCGCAGATGCTTGGCTTCAGGATACAGAGATGATTCTAGAAGCAGCCAGGACTCCAAAAAATGAGAAGGTGGCCATGGTGTGCCTACAGTTATTGGATTTAGCCCACAGCTGGTGGACAGCACAGGCCATTAGATTAGTGGCACCTATTGCCTGGGCGGTATTTTGTAAGAGATTCTAGACCAAGTATTTTGATGCTGTAGCTCGGTACGATCTACAGAAGAGGTTCACCAATCTGAATAAGATGGGCAGAATGGTCAATGGTTATGCGGTCGAGTTTTCGAGACTTAGCCGGTTTGCTCCCACCTTGGTAGCGACCGAGTTCGATAGAGCCCAGCGGTTCCAGCAGGGACTTCACTTGGAGATCTTATTGGCAGTGGAGCAGTTTGAGCATCAGACTTTTGATGCAGTGTTGAGAGCAGCCAGGAGGCATGAGTATACCTCACAGAGGATCGTGGATAGGACCGGGGGTCGGAAGCGATCCCATGGCCAGATGAATCAGTCTTCAGCACCAGTCCCGACAGCCAGGGCTTTGACCATTGGAGCTCCGAGGCGGGTGGCCAGTGACGTCGGTTCAGCATTCAACCCCAATGTACCCTCAGTAGAAGCAGAAGCAGTCTTCCGTAATGGGTTGCACTCATTGTGGAAAGCCAGGGCATGTGGTATCAGAGTGTCGCAGAGCACAGGGTTTGTGCTTAGTTTGTGGTATCCCGGACCACAGGATTGGGAACTGTCCGAACAGGGGGAGTTCATCATTATCAGCCTTCTCTAGTCCTTCAGTTAGAGGACCAGTTCCAGCACCAGTCCAGCAGCCGCAGCAGCAATACCCGTTTCCGAGGCCATTGTCGATGCAGGCCCAGACATTCCAGCAGCAGAGACCGCAGCAGTATGCCCAAGCCCAAGCCCTGATCCAGAGCAGGCAGAGGAGTTTTCAGCAGAGGGGACCCACACCCAGAGGACATGGTCAAGTGCTGGCTTTGACCATGGGAGAAGAAGGATTAGCACAATGTGAGGTGGTGGTAGGTACTATTCTCGTCAACACCTTTCTAGCTTCAGTATTATTTGACTCTGGTGCATCGCATTCATTTATGTCTGTACGATTCGCGACACGGATAGGGCTGGAGTCCGAGTCATTATCAGTGAGGCTTAATATACTTACTGGTAACTGACTTGTGGGAGTAGATAGAGTGTTTTCCTCGTGTCAGATCATAGTTAACGGTAGAGAATTTCCTGCTAGATTGATAGAGTTTCCGATGGCCGATTATGATGTGGTCTTAGGGATGGATTGGTTGAGGGACCAGTATGCTAGAAAAGGCTGCTATATTGGCAGAATTATTTTTAGCATTCCCGGCGAGCCAGAGTTTTGCTTCTCCCGGGGCAAAGTTGAACCTTCTCCTCCAGTGTTGCGGATGGCAGTAGCAGCAGTACAGTTACCCAGGATAATCGAGGAGTTTTCAGATGTTTTCCCAGAAGAGCTTCCAGGAATGCCGTCAGAGCGAAAAATTGAGTTCACTATCGACTTGATCCCCGGGACAGCCACAGTGTCAGAAAGAGTCTACAGGATGGCGCCATCAGAGTTAGAGATATTGTATAAGATGATTGAAGAACTCAGGACTAAGGGATTCATTTGTGCTAGTGGATCGCCTTGGGGAGCCCCGATGCTTCTTGTAAAAAAGAAGGATGGTATGTCCAAATTATGTATAGATTATCGTACCTTAAACTCAGTGACAATCAAGAACAGATACCCTCTTCCGAGGATAGATGACTTGTTTGATCAACTCAAGGGGGCAGCAGTATTCTCGAAGATCGACTTGCGGTCAGAATATCATCATATTAGAGTCAGAGAGCAGGACATCCCGAAGACAGCTTTCAGATCTAGATATGGGCATTAGGATTTCCTTGTTATGCCATTTGGAGCAACCAATACGCCGGCCGTATTCATGGACCTCATGAATCGCATCTTCATGCCTTATTTGGATTAGTTCGTGATTGTGTTCCTAGACGACATCCTGGTCTACAGCAAGAGTGAGGCGGAGCATGAGCAGCATCTTCGTGTGGTTCTCCAGATTCTCAGGGAGTACCAGTTGTATGCCAAGTTTAGTAAATACGAGTCATGGCTCGATCGCATTTCATACTTGGGTCATATCAACACCAGAGGAGGAGTAGAAGTGGATCTCCAGAAGATCGTGGCCATTGAGACATGGCCAATACCCAGTACAGTTGCAGAAGTTCACAGTTTTCTTGGTTTGGCCGACTACTACCGGCGATTTATTTTAGACTTTGCTCAAATTTTAGCGCCATTGACCCAATTGACCCGTAAGGACATGCAGTTTGCTTGGACAGCAGAGTGTCAGGATTCTTTTGAGAAGTTGAAGTGAGGCTTGATAACGGCTCTCATTCTCACACTTCCAGATGGGACCGGAGGATTCTCAGTATATTGTGACGCTTCAGGCAGAGGCTTAGGGTGTGTTTTAATACAGCATGGGAAGGTAATAGCTTATGCGTCACGTCAACTTTGTAATCATAAGAGGAATTACCCAACCCATGACTTGGAGCTAGCAGTGGTAGTGTTTACACTTAAGCTTTGGAGATACTACTTGTATGGACATAAGGTAGAGATTTTTACCGATCATAAGAGCCTGAAGTATGTTTTCACCCAGAAGGATCTTAACATGCATCAGAGGAGGTGGCTAGAGCTACTTGTGGAATATGATGTCAACCTGCAGTATCATCCAGGGAAGGCCAACGTTGTTGCAGATGCATTTAGTAGAAGAGCCAGAGTTTATTTCCTAACAGCACAAACAGAGTTATTAGCAGATCTTCAGAAGATGGGCATAGAAGTTGTCCTTCCTATCAGTGTGGCATTGATGGCCAGTATGCAAGTTCAGTCCAGTATAGTCGAGAGGATTCGGATGGCGCAGTCAGCAGATTCTAAGCTTCAATGGGTTAAAGCAAAATGTGAGGCAGGACGAAGACCAGAGTTATACATCCATGAAAACAGTACACTTCGACATGGGAAGCCTCTTTGTGTACCCAGTGGAGATATCAGACAGGAGATCATAGCAGAGGCTCACAGTTCTAAGTATTCAGTTCATCTGGGCGGTACGAAGATGTACCGTGATATTCGTCAGCACTTTTGGTGGAATGGCATAAAGAGGGAGATAGCCCGGTTCGTCTCTCGATGTTTGGTTTGCCAACAAGTTAAAGCTGAACATCAGAGGCCAGCTGGACTTCTCCAGCCCTTGCCAATTCTAGAATGGAAGTGGGAGCATATAACCATGGATTTTGTGACTGGATTACCTAGGTCCCCGGCCGGTAGAGATGCTATCTGGGTCATTATAGACAGGCTCACCAAGGTGACTCACTTTTTTCTATTCAGAGTTGGTCAGTCGACGGCTCAACTAGCAGAGATGTATCTCAGGCAGATAGTCAGGTTACACGGAGTACCAGTCAGTATCACCTCGGATAGAGATTCAAGATTTATGTCACACTTTTGGCGTAGCCTGTAGGAGAGTTTGGGAACTCACCTCCAGTTCAGCTCAGCTTATCATCCGCAGACAGATGGTCAGTCAGAGCGTACCATACGAACCTTGAAAGATATGTTGAGATCTTGTACCCTTGACTTCGGTAGTTCATGGAAAGATCATATGCACCTGGTGGAGTTCTCATACAATAACAGTTTCCAGGCCAATATCCAGATGACACCGTTCGAAGCACTTTATGGTAGGAAGTGCAGATCCCCGCTAGCATGGGATGATGTTGGAGAAAGACGGATGCTCGGTCTAGAAATGATTGCACAGATTGATGAGGTGGTCAGAAGAGTCAGAGATCATCTTCGAGTTACCTAAGATCGTCAGCGTCATTAGGCCGATTCTCATCGACGTCCCCTTGAATTCTCGGTCGACGACCATGTATTCCTGAGAATTTTGCCTAACCGTGGCGTTATTCATTTCGTCGTACGGGGAAAGCTTAGTCCTAGGTATATAGGACCGTTCGACATTTTGGAGCGAGTAGGAGACGTATCCTATCGTCTTGCTCTTTTGCCGTTGTTACGTGAGGTACATGATGTGTTCTATGTATCCCAGCTATGACAGTATATTCCGGATCCGAGCCACGTCCGGGATCATTTTGAATTAGTTGTTGGTACCAACCTTTCGTATGAGGAGAGGCACGTATCTATATTGGACCGAAGAGAGAAGATACTCAAGAACAAGACTATTAGTTTAGTCCGTGTTGCTTGGGGTCATCACTCTTTGGGTGACTCAACATGGGAGCGTAAGGATGATATCCGATCGCGATATCCCGACCTATTTGACTCGTAAGGTATAATGTCTTTCTTATGCCTTATGCTCTTAGTCCCTAGCTTGAATGATTGCTTGATTGATTGCCTTGTTATAGCTTGCCTGTGATTAGTATAGCTTGTCCTTGCCGCTCTAGCCTCTTAATTAAATTCCGAGGACGGAATTCTTTTAAGGTGGGTAGAGTTGTAACGACCATATTTTGTATTATGTATTTTGGTATGCGTGTACGTATGTTGCACGTCTTATTTCATGGCTTATTGTGGTATTTCACTTGCTTGGTTCGGCTTGGTTGGCTTGGTTCGGTTTAGATTAGTTTTTCATGTGGACCAAACCCCCACCTACCACCCCTTTTTTCCTTTAATAGCTGCCCAACACTCTCTCTCTCTCCTCATTTACTTCTTCTTCTTCATTACTTTTCCTCACCATTACTCTCTTCCACCTAACAGGAGGTTTAGGCAAGTGTAACTTGCTTCATGGAGAAACTTAATTTTATTGTTCCATTTTCTTCTCCACAAGATTCTAAGCCACTTTAGTACTTAGCATTTTCTAATTCCATGGCTCATTTCATGTAGATCTAAGTTTCTAGCATTTTGATCTTCTTGGTTTTGATCTACTAAAATGACTTGTTTTCGAAAACTAAGAGTTCCATGTAATCGGCCTCCTGATTTTATACAAGTTTGGCGTTGAGATGGCCGGACTTCACCAAGTCTTGGCCGAGATGGAGTTCCTCGAGTTCCTGAGCTTTTACGCATGTTTGTCTTGGCCATAGGAAGAAGATGAAGTTTTATGCAGACGTTCTAACGTATTAGTGTAGCGTTTAGCCTTACGCCCACGTTTTACATGTCAGCGTATTATTTCACCCTTTTACGCATACGCATTTGCGTGCCAGCGTACCCCTTTTATGCTGAGTTTCTACAAATTTTACGCTCGGGGCTCTTCCGCTCGCATAAAATCGTGCTTGCGTAAAACCCTGGCTTGAATAGACTCTCGCGTGCATAAAGTCTTGCTCGAGTGTTTCACTCGCATAGAGTTTCATCCGCGTAGAGTTTCGCTCGGGAGTTTGCGTGCGTAGAATTTTACTCACGTAAAATCTTACGCACGTATAATCTCGCTTGCGTAAAGCCCGGCTAGCGTAAAACACCACCTACGTGCACCCTTGCTCACGCTAGTGTATAGTCACTTTAAGCTTGAGGCCATTGGCCTAGCGTAGAGGCTCACTCGCGTAGAGCTTTGAGCCCTTGTGTATCCGATTGTCCTTCTAAGCCTTACACTTTTCATGACTTGACAAGCACGGATTGAGTGATGTGACCGGGTTAATAATGGCACATGGCATGGCATGGTAAGTACTTGATATGACATAACATAACAAGATATGACAAGTACACATGATGGTAATTATTGAAATCTATTGCGACGGCTTGCATGACATGACTATAATGAATGACCTGGACACCGTAGATGATTATGTTAGTGTAAAAAACCAGTACTGTCTTGCATCATGTCTAAGATAGGGATCCCCTGAATATCACGGTCAGGGGCACCTACTGAAATTGACTAAGGCTAATAACTAGAAATTCCAGTAGTCATAGAGAGATTTCCCAGCTACAGACAATCCCGTTATCTGGGCGCACTAAGCGGACTTGTAGCCTACCGACGAGTAGGGCACAATTCTAGCACACAGTCATGTGTTGCACCTTTCATGAACGAATATTCGACCTGGATAATCTGGATGGTCTGCAGGGCTTGCGGCTGTTGGAATAATCTCATTGCATTTTGATAGTAACTAGGCATGTGATAACCCTAGTTAGTTAAAGTATCAAGCCGTACTCATTGCGTGGCCGTGATTGTTTGGATGTAGGCTAGCACAGTTTAGTCTTGTCTTGATCTTGTACAAGATCGTGGCATGACATGATTTTTTGTGCTTTACTTATCGATAAATGATGAGAAACCAAGTTCCGTTCAGATGAAGAGTTACAACCCCGGTCCTTATTTGGTTTAAGGGTTAAAACTTGGCAATCTGAATAGTCCTATGGTTATCTTATCATATATCGTCCTGATTATGTATGCTTACCTTAACAATAATGATCAGGGGTTAAGTTCTGTTCAGGTGAAGGGTTACAACCCCGGTCCTTATTTGGTTTAAGGGTTGTAAACTGGCTCCCGGAGCAGTTCCTTATCCTATCTTCGTTTATTGTCTTATTGTACCCCATGCCCTGCTCATCATGTTTTACCTTACTTCAATAGCATAATTATCTATACTGGCCTTAACAATAAAGATCAGGGATCCAGTTCTGTTCAGACGAAGGGTTACAACCCTGATCCTTGTTTGGTTTAAGGGTTGTAACCTGGCTCCCAGAGCAGTTCTGTGTCCTCTCTTCATTTATTGACTTATTTCACCCTATCTTGAGTTTATCTTGTTTACTTTACCAGCAAGTAGTTGAGACGGATTTCTATTCAGGTGAAGGGTTCCAACCCCCGTTCTTGTTTGGTTTAAGGGTTGTGACCTGGCTACTTGAATGGTTTCCTCGTACTCAATTTACTGTTGTTATCTTTATTATTATCAGTTTCGTGTATAATTATCTTTAATATTCATTTATGATATGCTGGTTTTAGTTCCTAAGTGAAGCCTCTTTTGTGGTACTTGCTCTTTCTGGGGTCTGACCCAGCTGGTTTTGTATGGCCAGATATCGGAGCAGCTCCAGAGGATCTACCTACCTTCCAGCCATATGGTGACCACCAGGCGTAACCCTGGCAATAAGTGGGTTTACTTTTGGCTCTTCCACTCTATTGTAAAATTATTCTTTTGAGGCGTTTAGCCGGCGAGCACGTGTTAGCTCGTATTATACCCTTATTTACTGTCTGCCTACGGGCTGTAACATGATTGACAAATCCTAGGGTTGATTATGTATGACTGAAACTCTTGCTAGTCTGGATATTTTGTACGACTAGCTTCATGATCATCCAAATATGTAATATATGAGATGCCTTACTATTGGATATTTGATGTTCTGACATCTTGTAACTGTTCTTACTTGCTTGAGATTGAAACAATAGGCTTGTTCATGACCATAGGAGACTGATGGATTGTAGTTAAACCCTCATGTATTTAGACAGCCATGACCGTATAGCGAGGTGGGTTACACTTTAATATACGTAGCTGGCTATGTATGCCCCCGCTCTCCAATATCCTACTTCTGGGGTGTAACAAGAATCTCCACTGGCTGCTCTGGATAACTGAGAGTATGTCCCAACTCAATCTTCGAATGGTCAAGTCCATGGCTAAGATCAGCCACGTACCGTTTCAATTGTGATACGTGGAATATGTTGTGGACACCCACTAGTACAGGTGGAAAGTCTAGCCTGTATGCCACGTCACCGACACTCCCGCTGATCACGAAAGGTCTGATGAAGCGCGGGCTAAGCTTTCCACCTCCACCAAAATGTATGGTACCACGAGTCGGAGATATCCTCAAAAAAATCATGTCTCCGACCTAAACACAAACAAGGTGTCAAATTACTAAAAATCAAACATGATCAAACAAACACAAACAACCTACATCTAATCCTATCTCTAGTCTGCATCTCAAACTCCAAAGACCTCCGGTGGCTATCGGCCCAATGTCGATGTCTGTCCTGTGCCACGCAAAGTCTGTCCCTGATGAGCTTCACCTTTTCGGCTGCGTCAACAACCATCTCAGGTCCCAATAAAGCTCGCTCTCCAATATCATCCCAAGATAAAGGTGTACGACATCTACGCCCGTACAGCGCCTCGAAAGGTGACATCTCAATGCTGGCCTAAAAACTGTTGTTGTAAGCAAACTCTACCAAGTGCAGGTGATCCTCACAGGATCCTTCAAAATCTAAGACGCACGTTCGCAGCATGTCCTTGAGCGTCTGAATAGTCCTCTCTGACTGTCAGTCCGTCTGAAGGTGGTATGCAGTACTAAACTTGAACTGAGTGCCCAAACTAGTCTGCAGACTCCGCTAGAAATGGGAAGTAAAGCAACTATCCCGATCCGAGACAATGCTGACCAGAACTCCATAAATCCTGACAATCTGCCGCATGTATATCTCTGTAAACCTCTCAGTAGACGTACCCACTTTAAATGGCAAAAGGTGGGCCGATTTGGTCAACCTGTCTACGATGACCCAAATCACGTCTTTCCCTCCTGGTCTATGCTGCAATCCAGATACAAAATCCATCGTGATGTGCTCCCACTTCCACTCTGTAATGGGCAATGGCTGCAACAAACCTCCTGGCCTCTACCTCTCTGCCTTGACCTGCTGACAGATCAAACATCTGGCTACGAAGCGAGCTACCTTCTGCTTCATCCCATAGCACAAGACGTGCTTCCACAGATCCCTGTACATCTTGTTGGCACCAGGATGTATCGAGTACTGAGATCGGTAGGCCTCCTGTATGACCTGCTCCCTGAGCTCTCCACTGGGCACACACAGCCTAGAGCCGTGCCTCAAAGCACCATCATCTGCAAGAGTAAACTTACCATCCACCAACCCTGCTCGAACCTGCTCTCGGATACACCGCAGAGAAACATGCCCGAACTGCGTCGACTTGATCCTCTCTATCAAGTCCGACTGAATCTGAAGGCTCCACATCTGCATCTGAACTCCTGGCACAATCACCTCAATCCCCAGGCTCTCCAAATATGCTAGCAAGTGACGATCCATAGTCAAACACATGGCTGTCGGATACCTACTCAAGGCATCGACAACCACGTTGGCCTTCCCTGGATGATACTGTAGTGAAATGTCGAAGTCCTTCATCAACTCCAACAACCTGTGCTGCCTCATGTTGAGCTCCTTCTCTATAAACACATACTTCAAGCTCTTATGATCTGTGAAGATCTCCACCCTCTCTCCATATAAGTAGTGTTTCCACAACTTCAAAGCAAATATCCCTGCTGCCAACTCCAAGTCGTGGGTAGGGTAGTTCTTCTCATGGGGACGTAACTGCCTGGAAGCATAGACAATCACATTCCCATGCTGCTGTAAGACACACCCCAAACCCTTCCCCGAGGCGTCACTGTAGATAGTGAACCCTCCTTATCCTGATGGCAATGTCAGAATCGGAGCTGTCGTCAGCCGCTTCTTCAACTCATCAAAAGCGACTTGACACTCCTCTGACCAAACAAACTCTGCATCCTTCCGGGTCAGCCTAGTCAATGGCTCTGTAATCCGGAAGAATTCCTGCACGAACCTCCTGTAACAGCCTGCCAGTCCCAAGAAGCTCCTGATCTCTGCTACTGAACTCGGTGCCGACCAAGCCTCAACTGCCGTGATCTTCTTCGGGTCCACTGAAATCCCATCGCCAGTCACCACATGACCCAAGAAGTCAACTCTGTCCAGAAAGAACTTGCACTTCGAGAGCTTACCGAAAAGCTCCTCTCTCCTGAGTGTCTCTAAAACTACTCTCAAGTGCTCCTCATGCTCCTCCTCGGTCTTCGAGTACACCAGTATATCATCGATGAACACGACCACGAACTTGTCCAAGCACTGGTGGAACACCTTGTTCATCAAGTTCATAAATACCGTCGGGGCGTTGGTCAGTCCAAACGACATAACTAAGAACTCAAACTGACCATACCGCATCCTGAATGCGGTCTTCGGGATATCCTCCTGTTTGCCATGAAATATAAAAGAACAGAACAATTACCGGACGACTGGACTTTTACTTCACAATACAAACTCGCTTGTACAAAGAAAGCCTAGGAACGAAAACCTAGGTACAGCAATCTAAGTACAACTATTTATTTTAGATTCTGGGGCGTAACGGTAGAGGCTCGGGAAAGCGACGGCAACTCTGCCTTACTCCTTGGACGATCGGGTACAGCCTTGGCTCTGTAGAAGAACTACGGGGCGTTGATGAAGAAATGCTCTCTCTTCAGGCTCTCTGGCTCTCTCTCTATATCTCTGCATATATGTCTGTCTCTATGTCTATGTCTGCTTCTCCCTGTATATGTCTTTCTGTGTATCTCGGTCTGTGTTTTTTCGTAAGGGAATGGCACCCTGCTATTTATAAGAGTGGGAGGCTTCATTAGGGTTTATAATGATTGCCCATTCTTAAAAGTCGGCGGCTAATGATCATTGGATCTGGGCCATTCATCGAGATTTGGGCAATAAATGTGATTGCATCAAATCTTTTGTGGGTAATTAATGCTGATTGACATAAATCATCCCGATTTATCATGCCAACTTCAGATTCTTCGACACGTATCTTTAATTGGCTTATTTGCAGATGATCTAATTTGATCCCAATATTTTATTAGGATTTATTGAGAGATTTCGATCAATCTGATGTCGTGTTCCCTACTGTCATGCCACGTGTCATAACAGCAGAAATCTGAGCCGCAGGAAAGTTGGGCCGCATAAGGCTACCACGTGTCAAGGCTGCCTAAGAGTGGCCCCCCTTCTGAACATTTGGGCCGCATGGTAATGATTTGAGCCGCATGAGTATGAGTGAACCGCATGGAGATAGTCCTCGTGAGTCGCATGAGGATGGTCATCGTGAGCCGCATGGGGCTGGTCTTCGCGAGCCGTATGAGGATGGTCATCGTGAGCCACATAGGGCTGGTCTTCGTGAGCCGTATGAGGATGGTCATCGTGAGCCGCATGGGGCTGGTCTTCGTGAGCCGCATGGGGGAGCCTCCGCTTAGTCCGTATGGGGGAGTCTCTACTTGGGCCGCATATGACTGTCCATGTGTCAAGGCTGTATGACAGTTTCTGTCTCTTGGGGGATTGTGTCAGAGATTTTTTTCGCTTTCCAAGGAGTCCGTCATTATGAGGGAGTCATAATAATATCTTCATGTCAGAACTGTCACCTTGTCAGAGCTGTCCGCCGTCAATGCCTTTAATGCAATAAAAAACAAACGAAAAAGCTATTTGCGGGCCGCGTGGCTCCTCTTTGAGCCGCATAGGACTTTTTTGAGCCGCATAGATCCTTAATCTGTATGGATCCTTGAGCCGCATGAATTCTCTAAGCCGCATGGGGCTCTCTGGCCACATGGATCTTTTTTTTTATTTTCTATGCTTCTACAAGACCCCCTTCAAAGTTTTCAATTTGCAAAATTGAAATACTTTGAATAAGAAGCATGGACATGTATTCTTCTGGCCGTATAAGCTGTCTCGGCCGCATGGATGTCTCGACCGCATAGATGTCTCGGCCGTTTGATGACTCAGCCACATTGAGTCAATCAGCCGCAGGGACTTTCGGGCCGCATGAGCTCCTCGCCATGTCTGTGCATGATTAATTGCCTCAAATTCGTTTTAATGCCACCTTTAGGGGAGATCCCAAGGGTCGGCTCATTAAATCTTTGGATTTTATGCCCTGGGTGAATTTCCTTTATGAGAGAGGGGTCAAAATTCGAGGAGTCGGTTTCGTCTTTTCCGAGGCGGTAATCAATCTATGTGTTCCCCCCCTCTCTTGTCCTCCTGTAAGTAAGAGGAGTTTGAGAGAAAAAACTTCTTTACTTTCTCCTTCACTTCGAATTTTCCCTGCTCTATTGTTATCTTCTTCAATGGCTCCCAAGAAGACCGTTGCGGCGAAGAAAGCGGCATCTTCGTCGAAGAAGACTGCCTCTACTTCAGCCGTGGCCGTTCCTCTGCCGGCCGTCGTGCCCGCAGCTCAACCTGACGTTCATCCTCCTATTGCTGGTAAGGACTTTATGTGGGTTTAAAGAACCCTAACTACTATGGCTACGTCGCATGCTTTATGCGCGAGCCTTTATCTTCTTGTGAACCGCATATTCGTCCTATGGTCGAGCCGCGAGCCGCATAAGAATAGCCACTGTCGCTTCGCCAACAAGGCCGCATAAGCTACACTGAGCCGCATAGATTCGCCCACTTTTGTTTGTCACGTGGTCTGCACGAACTTATCCGATCCCTGCGGGCCCTATGAAAGCACTGCCGCATGACCCTTCACTAAGTGGAGTCGCATGAATGTTCTTCTGAGTTTGAACTGCATGAGGCTTCCATAAGTTGGAGCCGCATAAGCGTTCTCCTGAGCCGCATAAGGCTTTAGTATGTTGGAGCCGCATAAGTGTTCTCCTGAGCCGCATGAGGCTTAGAGCCGCATAAGCTCGAAAGCACTCATTAGTTCCTTTTTGTCCATCCTTTTAACTTATCTTTTTCTGTCTTTTTTAGTGAATTTTCCGGTTAATGCTGCTGGAGAGCTCCTGGTAGGTAGCGCCCAAGCTGCTCTGGGCTATAGGTACGACCATATAGTTCAGCATATGGCGGACCAGTTCCCGAATAACGAGCCTTCGGCGAGATTGAATGCCCTTAAGAATCAGCCTTTCTATTTTCTTAATGCTATGATGACCTCGGGGAAGTTAGAAGGAGAATACTTGAAGCCCGCATTCTTCTTTGGAGATACCTTGACTGTGAAGAACAGTCAGATTCTGGAGGTGTCAGAGAACTAGAGTTTTGTTTCTAACAGAATGGCGATCCACATCCCCCAGATGGAGCATCACTTTCTTTTATCTTGGTTCAATATGCTTCCCCGGGACCGGAAGATGGAAGATTCTTTAACTCCTACCCGGAGTGGGATGTTCGTAGGGGACATCCATTATAACAACAGCCTGAAGTCTGTGTACGCGGACAAGGTGCACACCAGCCGTTCTGTAATGGGATTGGCCCCGGGTACGTTCTTGAATATGGCGGGTACCAATTTCACATTTTCTACAGCCGACACTTTTATGAACCAACTCGCTCGGAAGGGCTCCTATCTCATTGGTCGGTTGATGCTCCCCAGCTGGATACATCTGATTCCCTCGTGGACCAATCTGTCTACGTGGATTATACGAAGGTATGAGGCCTTTCTATATGAGATTGGTCTTTACCATGCTATTTGGGGCACTAGCCATGGCTTGCCTATAAATAAAAGATTATTTCTATCTCTGCTGGAGATGTATAATCGCCGCACGGGGACCTTCTATACGCCCGTAGAGGAAATAGGGCTTGTGCTCCACGAAATGCATGCGATCTCTAAGCTTCCTTGGGGGGAACGAAGCTTTTGATGCGTATACTCCCACGAACGAGGAGTTCGAAGAGTTGGAAAGGCGGTATCCAGGCTTCGTGGCTCTTTATCAAGAGATATTGTGCCATTATAGCACATGTCATCAATTAGCCAAAAAGGAGAACAGCTCGGAAGGGAATGCCCCTCATACCAAGGACTGGGTGCGCTATCTCTTTACGATGGATGCCTCAGGTCAAGTTACTCCCCACCGTCCTCAGTCTCGGAAGGCAGTGAAAGCCTTAGTGTCGTCAGCTAAGAGGGTGGCCACCTCTAGTGACAGGTTCGGGTGTCAGACCGACTCTTTCGGTTATTTTTATCAGGACACCCACGAGTTGTCGGAGAAAGTGCTCCTGGTGGGATTCTTAATGATATGGTTGCAAAACTGTGTAGTCTCGGGCGGAGCGGGTTCCATCGAGAGGATCAGTCGCAATTTCATCCTTCCGGCTGTGAAGTTAGTTTTGCGGGTCCGGCTAGCTCTCCTCCCAGCCATGGTGTGCAGTATACACCGTGGCCTTCGTACTTTCACATCCAAGGTCCTTGTCCGTGATGTGACGAAAGATTTTGAACGGACCGAGTTACCCTATCATTATTTGATGGGGTGGCTGTTGATGTATTACCCGTCTTTGATGGGACCGGGCTCTGGAGATGGTGTAACTGGTGATGACGCTTTTATCTTCCGCTATCGTAATGAGTCTTAGGAATTCGAGACCATGCGTGCTTACCGGATGGCATTCATGAGGGCAGGCATGTACAACATTTTCGTATCTGTCCCTCGTTTTACTGATGAGGAAATAGTGGCTTTCCATCTTGACGGTATTGGCCCCCCTCAACTTCTGGACGGCCAGATGCTTCTGTGGCTGCAAAATATCCGCCCCTCTCATCTGGTGTATCGTAACCGTAACACTGTCTTTCTGGAGCCTTATCTGCCGAGCAGGTTCGCCCGACAATTTGGATATAGTCAGCTTTTTCTAGATAGCCCCAGCTCTTGTCTGGGCTTTGAAGGTAGCCTTCTAGACGGCATCCGGGCCTGGCATTACTACGACACATTCCATACTCGTACCGTTTTCTTCGTTCCCGCTATCAAGGCGTTGTTTGCCATTGATTGTAAAAGTACAGAACAGTTTTATGGGAGGACTGAACTTAGACTCACAATACAAACTCGCTTATACAAAGAAAGCCTAGGGACGAAAACCTAGGTACAGCAGTCTATGTACAATTGTTTATTTTAGATTCTGGGGGGTGACGATAGAGGCTCGGGAAGGCGACGGCAGCCCTGCCTTACTCCTTGGACGATCGGTAAGCAGCCTTGGCTCCTGTGACGAGATGGTTGGCGTTGACGAAGAAATGCTCTTCTTGCTCTCCTCGTATTGCACTTCTGGCTTCTCTCTTTCTCTGTGTATTTTTATCTCTGATAGCGTATATCTCTCCTTGTATCTTTTTGCAAGGGAATGGCACCCTGCTATTTATAATAGTGGGGAGCATCATTAGGATTTGGATGATTATCCATTCTCAAAGTGGCGGCAGCCTGATGCTTAATCAATCTGGACCATTCGTTTTAATCGTGAAGGATCGGGGCCATAAATGGGGATAGCACTGAATCCTGCGAATGATTAATGCTGATTACTTTAAATCTTCATGATTGGTCGTGTCAAGCTTGGATCTCTCTCCACGTGTCCCATTGGCTTGATCATGAATGATATGACCTGATCTCATTAATTATGAGGATAATGTTAAATATGGTCATTGGGATCTGGTAAATCTCTGATTGATTTGTATCTCATAATCATCCTTGCTACCAGCTGTCAAGTCGTGGGGCAATTGGATCTCTGCCATGTGTCTTAATGATGGATTCTGCTAGAGCCGCATGATATCCATGAACCGCATGAGACAGCGTCTCAAAGAGCTGCATAGGTATAGTATTTACGAGCCGCATGGGATGGCTTCTTGGTGAGCCGCAGGAAGACGATTCTTGCCAGCCGCATGAAGCTGTTCTTCACTGGAGCCGCATGGAGGTAGCCACGTGTCAATCTCGGATCGTGTCAGAGATTTTCTCCTATTCCCAAAGAGTCTGTCATTATGACAGGGCCATTATGACACTTTATGTCAGAACCGTCAGCTGTCAAATCATGGCAGAGCATTAAATAGGGCTATTGCTCGATGGCCAGCTGTGTGAAGGGGTCCCATGGGGACACGTGGCATTGATCGAGCCGCATATCTTTGTTGGTCGAATGTGAGCCGCATGTACTTTTGAACTGCATGCGGCTGGGGGACTCTTTGAACCGCATAGGACTGTCTCTATGTAAGCCGCATGGACTCTCCTATCCCGAGCCGCATGAGACTAAGAGTCTATCTGACCCGCATGGGATTGCTCCTGTATGAGCCGCATGAGACTAAGAGTCTCTCTGAACCGCATGGAACTGCTCCTGTATGAGCCGCATGGGGTTCTCCTGTTCTGAGCCGCATAGATCATCATTCTGATATTTTCCATGCTTCTACAAGACCCCCTTCAAAGTTTTCAATTTGCAAAATTGAAATACTTTGAATAAGAAGTATGGCCTTTGTTGACCGCATAGATGATTCAGCCGTATGGGTTTTTCTGGCCGCATGAGCTGTTAAGCCGCATAAACTTTTTGCCACGTATCCCAAGAACGTGTGCAAATCTTCTGCATTAAATGCCCTTGATTCGCCGCCTCTTGGGGAAGGATCCCAAGGGTCAGTTTTGTTTTAACCGAAGCATTTTTCCTTTATTTTTTTAGGTGGCACGTGGATCGAGGCGTTTGTTTGATTTTTCAAGCCTCCTTCGCCTATAAATTGGAGTGATTTTATTCTTTAAGGGTTTCTTTACCTTTTCTCTTTTGCTCGTACTCCTTGTTGCCGACTTCCTCTTTGTCTTCTCTCATCAAAGATTGCCAATGGCTCCCAAGAAGACTACCGCTGCTACGGGCAAGAAGGCCGCGTCGTCGTCTGCGGCAGCGAAGGGCAAGAAGGCCGCGTCCTCATCGACGGCGGCGAACGTGGCGACTCCTCCGACAGCTGACGTGCCTGTTTTTCACCCCGTCGTTCACCCGCCTATTGCTGGTAGGACCATCAACATGAACTGTCATGGCTACGTCGCATATCTTATGTGCGAGCCTATATTCCCAAGTATACTGCGTGTCCGACTCACGTTCGGGCCACATGGGATATGACCCAGGCCTGAGCCGCATAAAAGTTGTTGTTTGCAGCTGCATAACTACTTCATCATCAGGGCCGTATAAGCTTATCTGGACTTGGACCGCATGAGCTCTTTCAAACTGAGCCGCATAAGCTTATTTTGAACTGAACCGCATAAGATTATTTGAACTAGGTCGCATAAGCTCATCCGCACTGGACCGCATAAGCCGAACCAAATAAGCTTATTCGAATTTGGACCGTCTCCGCATATGCTCCTTTCGAACCGCATAAGCTCATCCGCGCTGATCCGCATAAGTTCATTTCGAGCCGAACCGCATAAGCTTATTCGAACTGAACCGTATGTGCTCTTCCAAATTGAGCCGCATAAGCCCATTCGGACTGACCTGTATGAACCCTTTCAAACTGAGCCGCATGAGGCTATACTGAGCTAAGCCTCATAAGCATCACGTAGTTTGTGTTTCAGCTATCTTTTTTGACTTGTTTCTTTTATCTTTCTTCAGTGAATCTGCCAGTAAATCCTGCGGGGGAACTTCTGGTTGGCTCGCATCAGTTCGCCTTGGGCGTACATCGGAATGATTTAGTTCGTCAGGTATCCGAGCAGCTCCTAGTTAATAAACCTTTGGAGCGACTAACTGCTATCAGGGTTCAATCTTTCCAATTCCTTAGTGACATGATGAGCTCCGGGAAGTCTGATGGGAAGTATCTGAGATCGGTCTTCCTCTTTGGGGATGCGTTGATCATAGAAAACTCCCGAGTGCTGGATGTTTCCGAGAGTTGGGATTTCGACCTGGACGGGATGTCGATTCACATCCCCATTATGAAGCACCATTTCCCTTTTGCGTGGTTCAACAGGATCGTCTTGGACAGGCAGATGCCAGACACCCACACTCCAACCAGACCGGGGATGTTTGTTGGTAACATCTGTTACAACAAAACCACTGGGTCAGTGCACGCGATCAAGGATTCGGCCAGTCGATCCGTGATGGGGTTAGTTCCGGGTACCTTCATCAACACCCCCGGTCCTAACTTCTCATTCACTCAGGCTGACACTTTCCTGAGCCAGCTTGCTCACAAAGGGTCCTATCCTGTTGGTAGATTGGTACTGCCGAGTTGGTTACACCCCATTCCCCCGTGGGCTAACCTGACCTCGTAGATTCTACAGAACTATGGAGAATTTCTGCGAGAAGTCAATCTTTATGATGCTATCCGGGGTACCAGCCACGGGTTGCCCGTTAACAAGCCATTGTTCATGGCCCTTCTGGAGATGTACAATCATCGGACAGGGACTTTCTTCACCCCTGTAGGGGAATTGGGGCTCACTCTTCACGAGATGTATGCTGTCTCCAAGCTCCCCTGGGGAGACGAGCCCTTCGAAGTGTACACTCCGACGAATGAGGAGTTCCAGGATTTAGACCGACAATTCCCAGGTTTCGTCGCTGTGTATCAAGAACTATTGTGTCATCATAGCACCTGTCACCGAACGGCTATCCAGAAAAATGACAGCTCGGAAGGGGACGCTCCCCATACCAAATCTTGGGTCTCCTACCTTTTCAAATTCAGTACTGCTGGCCGGGTTACTTCCCGGGATCGTCAAACTCCTAGGGAGGTAGAGGACAGGGTGTTGACTGCTAGAAGGTCGAAGTCCAAAAGTGACAAATTTGGGAGCCAGATTGACTCCTTCAGCTATTTTTATTATAGTACCCGGCGGCTGTCAGTGAAGGCACTCTTGGCAGGGTTTTTAATGGTGTGGCTGCGCAATTGTGTAGTCTCATGAGGGGCAGGTTCTATCGAGAGGATCAGTCGCCACTTCATTCTTCCTGCCGTGAAGTTGGCCTTTGGGGTCAGGTTGGCTCTTCTTCCTGCTATGGTGTGCAGTATTCAGCATGGTCTCCGTGCCTTCTCGTCCAAGGTCATTGCTCGTGACGTGGCAATGGACTTTGAACGTATAGAACTGCCTTATCATTACTTGTTGGGATGGCTGCTGTTGCATTATCAGTCTTTGATGAGGCCTGCGACGGGGGATGGCGTTACGGACGACGATGCTTTTCTTTTCAGGTACCACCATCAACCTTGGGAATGTAGTACCATGCCGGCGATGCTGGCGAGGGTGGACGGATATAATTTCTTCGTATCCGTTTCCCGTTTCATCGACCAAGAAGTGAGGAGTGTTCATGTTGATGGTGTTGAACCTCCTCATTTCTTACCTGAAAAGATGCGTTTCTGGCTGCGTAACATTCGCCCGGCGCATTTAGTTTACCGCAATCGCAACACTGTGTACTTAGAGCCCTACTTGCCCAGTAGGTTTGTCCGTCAATTTGGTTATAGTCAGCTATTCCTCAGGCGTCCCAGTTCCCACCTGGGATTTGAAGGTAGCATTCTTGATGGTATTAGGGCATGGAGCTACTATGACACTTGTCATACTCGAACTAGCCTCTTGGTTCCTGCCGCAAACGTGATAGGGGAAATCTTGCATATGGCGGCTTTGTATCATGTTACGGCAAATCCTCCTCCCCTCGATTTTGATCCGAGGACTAGCTTCATCGTGGGCACTCGCCTGGCGGAGAAGGCTATGGTGTCGAGAGCAAAGAAGAAAGGGGCGAATAGAGTTCTTACGCCCGATTCCGAGTCCTTCGACACAATTGAGGAAGACAACGAGCGGGATGACGAGGACTCTCTTTCTTCTGGTGACGAGGCAACGGCGGGTCAGCCTCCCGTCATGGCAGATGAGATGATGATGGATCAACCGTCGGTTGTATTAGATGAGGCGGTAGACCAGTTGCCATCTGTACCGGAGGTAGTACGGGTAGAACTACCGCCTGTCGTGCCTGGTCCCTCACGTAAGCGAGGCAGACGTGAGTCCACTGGCGGAGGAGTAGCCTTTTCTGTGAAGAGAGCGCCGGTCGAACCCCGTAGGCTACTTATTACGGAGAGGGGTGAAGGTACAGACGCTGTTCCGGAGATTAGACCAAGTCGGAGCCATCTCTTTGTTGTAGTTTTCTTTTCTCTTGGAGATATGACTTAATCACTTTTCTTTGTAGGCGTCTGATGAACCGGCCTCTCCTGAACCGTCTACTGCCCCTAGAGTTGATCCGGCCCTTGCTGCTTTGATTAGCGACATGTGTGCCGCGGTCCTTTCTGCGGGGGCTCTCTCAGCGGCGGCTGGAAGCTCCCAAGTTGCTGAGGCCTCGGCCCGGGGTGATGAAGGTTTCCTCGGGCCTGTCTCCGAGATCGCTGAACTTCAGCAAGGCGACGTCGATCTCGTTGCATCCATTCCCGAGGGTGCAGGGGCGGAGCAGCCTATTATACCTGACTCGGAGACTGTTGGTGAAGAGGCTACGGTGGCTGTAGGCGAACCTCAGCCTCCACACTCCTCCAATGGTAAGATAAGCCAAATATTGACTAGTGAGGGGGCTTATTTGCTCTATTAACATATCCTCCGAGTCAAATCGATTCATGGTTGCCTTGGCCCTACAGGTCCTGACCCTTTACTTCCTACCGCGGATGTTCTTAGGGAAGGCTCGGCCTGCCGTGATCTGGAAGAAAGGAGCGTTCCCTCTCCTTCGTCGTCTCATGTCGAGGGGCCTTTTGCCAACCCCGGGCAGATGGGAATGGAGCTGGCGATGGTTTCCACCTCGTCCTCTGCTGATCGTACGGCTCCGGAGATTGACCTCTCGACCCTGCCGAGCATTCAAGTTCTGCGGGCCGCTGAAGAGGAGTTGGCCGCTGTTCATGCGTCCTTCCGTGCAGAGTTTGTTTCTCTTGTGGCAGGAGCAGCAGATTCTGTTACACCTTCTTCAGTGCTGCCAGCCACACTCCCGTTGACACCGGCTTCCTCGGAGGCCCTGGACGAAGTGATGCAGGATATGGTCGACAGCTTCTATCGCCACTTAAAAAGGGGCGTAGATGCTACTATAGAACGGGGGACCCTTTCTCTCTATCTCTCCGGTGCGCTCGGGGTCAGGTTGCAACTTTGAAGTCCCTTCCTGGCGGGATAGGATTGGCTGCACTCCTGGAGCCTAAGTTGGCAGAGGCTGATCAGCTTGTGACCCAATTGCTGGCGATACGGCAGGCGGGTTTGCCTACTGCGATTGAACGGGAGCGGGGCTTCCTCATTGCTGCTCGGGATAGGATCAAGCTTGCTCGAGATAATGTCGGGCCAGTTGTGCGGGGAGACCTTGACAAGTTCTCCGCTTCGTATGACAGGCTGGGTCGTCGGAGTCAGGCTTGTCGTGCTCGGGAAGAGTCTGCTTCTCGCGGAATTGCTGACACGAAGGAGCGGATTCTCGCACTCCAGAAGGAGTTGGCCTTCTTAGAGTCAGAGCTGAAGGCTGCTCTGACGGAACAGAAGTCCATTGTTTGGGGGCCGAGAAGGTTTTCCGATCTTCTGTTAACCTGGAGCGGGCCTTTAAGAGATTCGAGGATAACTGGCAAGCCCATGCTCAACTGGAGGACGAGGCGGTGCTGACCCAAGAGACGGAGCGTCGAGCTACCCAGAGGTTTGAGCGGTCGGTTGCCTTACTGACGGACCGTCTCAGGGCGTTATGTGCCCCGGAGTAGTGATCAGCTTTTTGTTTTCTTTTGCTTCTTTTTTTTTGTAAGGGATGTGATCCCAAATGATGTAGCACTTTGAATTTTGAATAAATGAGCATGTTTCAACTCATTATCTCTTTCTTGTACTTGTGGCGTTTGTGGAATTGGACTTGCTGGTGGATTATTTGTGGACCTGTTACCCTAGGCGTACCTTGGTTTTTGGTACGGATAACAAGTTTGGTCAGAATATCCAGAACAGCCATGGCAAAGTGGTCATGGGTGCTCTCGGTATTGGAAAAAAGAATGCCGTAGAGCAGCTGGGCTCCCGGGGCATGGTGAAATGGTGGGTTTATGCTAAGAAGCTTAGCAAGGGGTATTTGTGGACCTATTATCCTTGGCGTACCCTGGTTCAGGATACGGATAATGGGATGAAAGGAAACCAATATATTTGCTCAGAGGTTTGAGGACATGGCAAGTATGAGGGTTTTACCGTAGAATCTTCCTGCTCAGAGGTAATGAGGACATGGCAGGGAAGACTTCACGGAAGATATTCGTGGTCAACAGAGGACATTTGTGGTCAACAGAGGACATTTGTGGTCAACAGAGGACATTTGTGGACCTATTATCCTTGTCGTACTCCGGTTGTGGGTACAGATAACAGGTTGAAAGGAGACCGACATACTTGCTCAGAGGTAATGTGGACATGGCAAGCATGAAGGTTTCTTCGACGGAGCCTTCCCACTCAGAGGTAATGAGGACATGGCAGGAGTGGGCTCAATGAAGAGGGGGTACATAGAACGACTCAGAGGTAGGAGGACGTGGAAGTTCTATGCGAGGGGGCGGTTTGTTTTTGGTGGAAGTGAAAACGACTCAGAGGTAATGAGGACATGGCCGTTTCGGAAATTTGTGGATCGATTACCCTTTTTGTGCACTGGGAGCGCGGGTAGTGGATCATGAGGGAGGATCTCTTCCAGGAAGAAAGTTCAGAGGTATAATCATACGTGACTTACTATCTAAAAGAGTGACCAGAATGTGAGTTCAGAGGCACCAGCGGGTACATGACTCGTTAATTTAGAATATTGAGAAAGTGTGAGTGCAGCGGCACCAGCGGGTACATGACTTGATAATCTGAAATGTTGTGGATGTGAGTTCAGCGGTACCAGCGGGTACATGACTCGATAATCTGAAATGTTGTGGATGTGAGTTTAGCGGTACCAGCGGGTACATGTCTTGAAGATCTTGGAGAGAATATCGTTTTGACATAATATTTCTTCAGGAACTTGCCGTTGACGGGCAACATGAGCAAGTCTCCTTTTTGTTTTACGAGGCGGTAAGCACCGTTAGAGAATACTGTCTCAATGATGAATGGGCCTTCCCACTTTGGCTGGAATTTGCCGGCGGTCTTGTGAGTCATGACCATCGGCCTCCGGACTGCCAGGACGAGATCGCCCACCTGGAATGTTCTGATTTTTACCTTCTTGTTGAGGGCTCCAGAGATGCGTGCTTGGTATAGCTCAATTCGTTGCTGAGCCAAGAGGCGCTTTTCATCTAGTACCTCCAATTCTTGTAGCCGGCATCGGTAGTGATCATCCGTCGTCAACTGATGTGTGAGGGCGACGCAAAGTAAGGGGATCTGAGTCTCTAATAGGAGAACTGTCTCGCTCACGTATACTAGGGAGAATGGTGTATTCCCGGTGGCAGTTCGGACTGTAGTACGGTACGCCCATAAACACTCGCCGAGCTTCTCGTTCCAGTCGCGTTTGTTGGAGGAGACAAACTTCTTGAGAAGCTTGATGATTATTTTGTTGAATGCCTCTGCCAACCCGTTCGCTGCCGGGTTGTATGGTGTCGAAGCGACATTCTGAATATGGTGCTTATCGCAGAACCGATAGAATGCGTGGCTTGCAAACTGCGGACCATTATCATGGATGATCCTTCGGGGCAGTCCAAAGCGGTAGATAACGTGATACTTAAGGAAACTGATCACGTTTGAAGTCATGACTTCTGCGAATGGGACAGCTTCCGCCCACTTGGAGAAGTAATCAGTGATCGCAAGTATGAAGCGATGTCCTCGGGAAGAAGGTGGGGTGATTGGGCCAATGATGTCCATTCCCCATGCTTCGAATGGCCAGGACGCCACAGTCGGATGTAGAAATTCGGATGGTTGGTGAATGAAGTCCGCGTGGACCTGGCAGGCTTTGCATTTTCTAGCATAATCTATCACATCTGCCACCATCGTGGGCCAATAGTAGCCCATTCATCGAAGGCGGTCTTACAATTTTAGGCCGGGCTGGTGGGCCCCGCA
The DNA here is from genome assembly GCA_029216955.1 of Iris pallida. Lineage (NCBI taxonomy): Eukaryota > Viridiplantae > Streptophyta > Magnoliopsida > Asparagales > Iridaceae > Iris > Iris pallida. Next base: position 20,606,393 of record JANAVB010013397.1, on the reverse strand, counting down.
GACACCGTCGTGAGCTTCTCGTACGGCTTTTTTGGCTTCTGTATTTGACAGACACCGAAGCAATAATCCGTCGTAAGAGCGGCGATACAGCATTTCCGTCTCTGTATCGTAGAAGAATCTGAGAGAACGCCGTCTGATGGAGGTGGCTTCCTTTGGGTTCTCGGGCAGGATGTCGTAGACGACGAAGTCGATGAATGGTTGTCTCCAATCTGGGGCATCATCGATCGTCTAGGCAGAATAACTCGCCATGAATTGTACGTTATTCTTGGGACAGACCAGTTCGTGGCCTATTACATCCACTGATTGGCGATCGTAATTCGGAACTGCAAGGGAAGCGGCAAGACCAGCTAGGGCATCGGCTTCGATATTTCGGAGTCTGGGAACGTATTCGATAAAGAACCCCTCGAACGATGAGATGATGTCAATCGCTATTTGGTGATAGGGGATCATGTCTTCGTGGCGGACCTCGTATGAGCCCCGAATCTGATTGACGATTAACTGAGAATCGCCGTATGCTTTAAGATATCCTACCCCCAGCTCTCTTATAAGTTGGAGGCCAATGACCAAAGCGTTGTACTCGGCTACATTATTAGAGCAGGGCTCTGTGAAAGAGTAAGCACGGTTAATCACCAATCCGGAAGGGGAGACCAGCACTACCCCGACTCCGACGACTATATTGCCTTTAGGTCCGGTCCTTGAAGCACCGTCGAAGAACATTCGCCATATATTATCGTGAGAGGTTGCATGCGAGTCGGTGACCTCATCTGGGATCTCTTCATATATCCTAGAGGACTCCGAGCCTGGGTGGGCTGCTAAGAAGTCTGTCAGGGCTTGACCTTTGACTGCCTTTTGGGGGACGAAGATCATATGATAAGGGGACAGCAGTATTGCCCATGTAGCAAGGCGAGAGCTGACTGCTCCTGGTTTAGTCATGAGGACCCTGAGAGGGTTGACTCGTGAGATCACATGTATCGTTTGTCCGGTGACATAGTGTCGCATTTTCTGAATGGCGAACACCAGGGCGAGGCATTCCTTCTCCACAGCGGTGTATCGGTGCTCTGGCCCAATCATCATTCGGCTGAGGTAATATATGGCCTGTTCATGGCCTGCATCGTTGTTCTGTGCCAGCAGAGCTCCAAGGGAGTGTTCCATTGCTCGTACATAGAGCAGGAATGGTTTTCCAGGAACCGGGGCCACCAAAACTGGAGGAGTTGACAAATATTCTTTGATGCTGTCGAAAGCACGCTGACATTCCTCGTCCCATACGAATGAGACTCCTTTTTTCATGAGGTGCGTGAACGGTCGACATCGCCCGGAGAGGTTGGAAATGAACCTCCTGATGTAGGCTAGCCTCCCTTGGAGGCCTCTGAGTTCGCGGAGATTTCTCGGGGGACCCATCTCCATGATTGCTTTTGTCTTCTCAGGGTCTACATGGATACCCTTTGCAGTGATGATGAAGCCTAAGAACTTCCCGCTGGATACGCCCAGAAAGGACTTCGTAGGGTTCATTTTCAAATTGTGCGCTCGCATTAGGTCGAATACCGTCCTTAGATCCTGCAGATGGTCTCCTTTGCAGCGGCTCTTAACGGCGATATCGTCAACGTAGCACTCCACTGTCTTGCGTAAGTGGTCTCTGAAGATGATGCTCATGGCTCTTTGATAGGTGGCACCGGCATTCTTCAAACCGAAAGGCATGAATGTGTAGCAGTACGTGCCAATTGGCGTTCGGAATGATGTATGCTTTTCGTCATCAGGAGACATTTTGATTTGGTTGTACCCCGAGAAGCCATCCATGAATGACATACGTTCGAAGCCGCAGGTATTGTCGATCATGATGTCTGTGATAGGAAGGGGGAATTCATCTTTGGGGCACGTCTCGTTTAGATTACGGAAGTCGATGCAGATTCAAATCTTCCCATTCTTCTTGAGGACGGGTACTATGTTGGCGACCCAGTCTGGATGTTGCTCCTCAAGAATGAAGCCGCTGGCTATCAGTTTGTTGACTTCGGCTTCGATTGCATCCATAATGCCTGGGCGGAAGCGTCGTTGTTGTTGTTTGACTGGCTTTGCATCTGGCCGAATGTTGAGTTTGTGAAGAGCAATGTCGGGATTTAACCCTGGCATGTCTTCATAGCTCCAGGCGAACACATCAATGTATTCTCTGGCAAGTTCTAGCAGCGACTCCCGTTCTTCGTCTGCTAGGCTTTTAATGACGAAGATTGGTTTTGGAGAAGATTCGCTGCCGAGGTCAACTTGTATAACCTCATCTTCAGTAGGAGGTTCTCTCAGTTCGAACCACTTTTCCCATTGTGCGTCCAATTGCTGGGCCCACGGCTCTAGCTCAAGGATTTCGGAAATGTCTTCGTCTTCTTCGTAAGCGTCGGCGAATGCCATATTGACTGTCATGACTTGTCTGAACACATCTCCGATGCTAGTATCCGAGTCCGAAGTTGGTGACCCGGTTGAATGTGACTGCCAGTCACATTCTTCATCTGAACTCTCAGGGGTTGTAGTAGGCGTTACATACCCCAACCCACATCGAGTTTTGCTATAGTAGTCTCGTAGTTTGCCCGCCGGGACTGGTGGCTTCAAAGATAATCGTCGTCCAGTGCCGTAGTTCAACCTGACGTCGTCTCCAGATCATACCCCTGTTTCTGCATGAGATATTTGGATTGGAGGCTATAGAGATACAGAGGTAGTCTCCCGGCATCTGACCCAAGGTCGGCTTCTTCTATGGTGAGGGGATACGGGTTGTTTGTCCGGCCGAAGATGATTGGATGGTCTCCTCCCTCGAATATTCGGTAAGCGTCTTCTACTGGAGTAAGCTGGATCGCGGTGTACACATTTGTCACCCGTGTGTGTAGGTGGGTGCCTATACCGTGTTCCATAGCATATATTGTACATAGTTTATTGAGCTCGGTGTAGTTCAAAGATAACTCTTTATTGAGGAAGTAAGGTATCTTTTCTAGGAGAATTACATCATCTGCAGAGGGAACATCAGTTTGGGCGGCCATATACTTGGCTAACTCTGGTTCCTCTTCGGCTACCCCCTGCGTGAATGAAGACTGAGAGAACGTCCTGGGAAGCTTGATTGTCAGTAGTTCAGTTGATGGAGCAGAGCGTGGAGTCGTTGGCAGACTAGCGACCCCCAGTTTGGTACTTGATGTGGAGCAAGGAGTGATCGGTTCGCTAGAAGCGTCAGACCTCGCATCGAGGTGACGACCCTTGTTGGGAAGGCGTATCGTCAGTGGCCTATCGGAGGGATTGAGCTTCTCCGTTTGGGGTTGACCGACTCTCGGCAGTCTGATTGTCAATGGCCCCGTTGTGGGTCTCGACACTTGGCCTGACCTTGGCAGCCGGATTATCATCTGCTCTTCCTGCACCGAGAGGCTGATCGCGTCCTTCCGCAGAGTGGCAGTAAGGGACGCGGACTTGCCTGGCTTGCGACCTTGGAGGTGGATCGTCAGGGGTCCTTTTGATCCCGTGGCCATTTCGGTGCTAGCTTGTTCATTTCCTTCATCAATGTGCCTTTTTGACTTTTCGTATAGGCAGGAGTCCGAGTAGTAGGATTCGACCCCTTTGAAGGAATCGATATCAGCAAATTCTGTCTTCACGAAGCCGTGTTTATCGACATATTTGAAGCACTGGTGTAGCGTGGAAGGTACGATCATGTAGTCGTGTATCCATGGGTGCCCCAAGAGGATGTTGTAAGAAGTGTCTGCATCTATGACGTAGCAGGTGACTTCGGATTAGAGGTCGCCAATTTGATACTTCAGACGAATCTTCCCAACAGGGTAGCTCCTGCCCGAATTAAAACCGCTAATGGCGGTGCTTGTAGGCGTCAGGCGATGCATCGGGATGCGGAGATGATGTAGCAGACCCTTCAGGATGATGCTTATGGAAGATCCAGGATCTATGTGCATCCGATCCACCTTCACATCGCCGATGTATCCCGTGTAGTATAGCGGGCGATCGTGTAGGTTGGTTTTGATGAGCATGTCTTGCGGAGTGAAGACGATGTTGGGCATTGCTCCCGTGCAGGCACTGTCTTAGAGATCCATGGGTGAGTCCTCCTCGGTGAGGTTGGATTGAGCCAGATAGACATCGACATTTTGGAGTGCTTCGCTTAATGCAATACGAACGTCCTTGGAGAGCCTTAGGAGTTCGTACAGTGATAACTTGGCCGGTGTGTTAGCCAATTATGCTAAGATGTCAAAGTTGTAGGGCCTCTTTAACCTTTGGGCTGCCTCTTTTCGGAGAGATTTGTCGAAGCGAGTCTCCTTCGGCCTAGGCTTGTCGGTCGTCGAAGGCTGAGCCGGTCCTGGAGCATCAGTTGTTGTGGGTTGATGATTTTCAGCTGGATTGTCAACCACAGGTTGGAATTGCGCTCCGGATCGCGTGACGACGGCTGTAGCTTCCTCGTTGTCTACCGAGATTGTGTGGCAGGTCCTGACTTTTCCATTTTTCTTTTTGTCGGTGGTATATAGTGTGGGCCGAGTCACTTCTGACACCAAGTCTGGATGGATCCACATGACCTCCCATCGTGATGTGGTGAGGGGTACTAGACCGGCAGCCTGATCTCGGGGAGGTGGAAGATTGGTAATTTCTATTGTCGCCAGAGGGACGGGGATCACCCCGTCTAGAGTCTCCGTCGGAGGGAAGCTGCCGAATTGTATGGATACTGTATTGGCCGCCACGGTTACCTCTTCGAAATCGATGGCTAGAGCGTTCGAATCGATGAGGTTCTGGATGTACCATTTTAGCTGGTAGCAATCGTGTGTAGCATGATGAACATAGCGATGATAATGGCAGTACTTTGGATTCTCCATCTCTGCCGGCCGCGGTTCCCATCTTGGTAGAGGAAGCTGAATCTTGTCCCCTTGTATGAGCATGTCCAAGATGGGCTTGACGTGACTATCTTCGAAGGAGTAATCGATTTGCGGCCATTGTTTGTCTGCTGGCTTCGGCTCAGGTTTTTGTGCAGTATCGGCCACCATAGCCTGCTTTCCCTTGCTGTCCCGATTGTTAGAGGGGCTTCCCCCATTATCGTTGTTGGGACGCTTGCCCTTGTTTTCTCCTTCCGAGATGTGCAATCCCAGTTGGCGAGCCTTCTTCAGTCGTTCTTCGGCGCTTGTGGCGCTGATGATGAATGTCTTCCAATCTTTGAATTGACTTTCGCCCATCCAGAGACTGATTGTTGGGAGCAGTCACTTTTGGCAAATTTCAATTAAAGAGGAATCTGGATTTCCGGAGGGCAGCTTCATGGCGGTTTGGCGAAACCGTTCAATGTAGTTCCTTGTTAATTCCTTCTCCCCTTGGACGACGTCCATAAGAGTGGACATGGTGACGTCTTGTCCTACTTCGTAGAATCTTTCCAAGAACAGGCGCTTGAAGCCGGCGAAGGAGTGGATGCAGTTGTCTGGCAGATTGCGATACCAATCGAAGGCGACTCCTTCTAATGCCCCAATGAATAGTCGCGTGAGGATAGCATCATCATGGGGCAGATGGTCGGTGGTAACCTCGAAGTAAGTGATGTACCGACTTGCTGAGGTCTTGCCATCATATAGGTTGATATTGAACGGCTTATATTTTGGTGGGAATGGCACATCCCTCCATTCGACGGGGTATGGTTGCCGCATTCTGAGGTCTTGAGCATTTTCTCGGGCATGGAACATGGCTCGAAGCTCCTGGACCTCTCTTCTTACTTTTCGGGCCTCATCTGTCGCGGTAGGGGCTGTTACTTCGGGAGGATTATTGCCCGGCTTTGGTGCCGCTGAGTTCGAGTCCGTATTGACCGCGGGACCCGTGCTTGTTTGGCCAGGTGTTCCTCCTTGCAGAGTTGGAAGAGCGGCTTTGATTTCATCTACAGACTTGACCAAGGCCTGCAGTATAGCCTCCAAAGTGTCGATGCGTTGGCGATCGCTGGAACCACCTTGGTTGCTATCCGTCATGAATACCGTCCTTACATGAGGAGTGATGGAAGGAACGGTGGAGGATGTGCCCTCCGAGTCGTACCCATGCACCGAGAAGTCATCGGGGTAGGTGGAAATGTTCTCTTCGGGCTCGGACTCGGAAGGAACGGTATCCCCAGCCTCGGAGCTTGCTTCGTCTTGAGAGCCATGGATGTCCTCAGGGACATCAGCGTCTGTCGTACCTGATGGGAGAGTTGTTTCCCCGGGCTCGGCTCCTTGAAACATCGGATTATTGTGGATGTTCGGAGGAGTGCTACCCCCAGTTCCCATGACCCCCAGCGATGTGGATGATGAATTTCCAATTGCAGTAGATTTTGTCTTTGAACGGGTGTGTTGGAATATTCCGGTGGAGGACAACCGTTTAGACGACAGTTTCTTAGCTGTGGTGGTTGAGGTCTTTGGGGTGGAAATGCTTACCTTCTTTCCTCTCCCCTCGGCGGGGACTTTCTGAGTGGAATTACAGGAGACAACAGGAGGTGCCTCGTCTTCTGAGCTCGGATGCCGTAGTCTTTGGAAGACGGACGGCCGGTCTTCCATTGCTGCCGCGCTGTTGCAATAGCAGTTGACGATGATTTGGGTGCAGTGATGTCCAAGCGAAGACTCTTTGCACGCCGAGGCTCCTTCTCTTTCTTTGCGCTTGTGGAGGATCGCCTCACGCAGGTCAGAGGAACCACTTTGTCCTTTTGCCGTCGGGGGCTGGACTCGAGCGGTTCTATACAACTTTCCATCAGAGGCCCGTGTGATAATCAACGGGATGCCCCGATAGTTAGAGGTTGGGACAGCTGCCTGGGCTTGGTGAGCCCGCGCTGCCCTAGACTTCCTCCTTTTAGTACTTACGGGTACGTAATAGGAGGAGTCCAAGTTGAACACCACCGAGTCTGGCTTATCATCCAGAGAACCATCAGGGTCAGGACCGCATGAGAGACGGTCAAAGACTGATCGAGAGAAGCGTGGAACGGACGCTATGTGGCTAGAATTGGGTACCGTGCAGGCTGTCTGCATGCGGTTGTCTTCTGTCGTTGGATGAGTTATTTTTATGTGGCTAGGAGTCACGATCGTGCAGGCTGGCCGCATGCAGTTGGCAATTATGGCCGCATGGGTTTTCTGCAAGCGATTGACTTTCTTAGCCGCATGAGTTTCATCCATGTGGTTGGCAACTGTAGCCGCATAAGCTATACGGCTGACAGATTTGGCCGCATAAGTTTTCTCCATGCAGCTGGCGGATGTAGCCGCATGAGCTTTCATCCTGCGGCTAATACCCTTATGCGGCTCGGATCTCATAGAGTTCCTCTTTGCCCCTGCAAGTCCAGCATCATAGTGTTTTCTTCTGTCGGACTTGGGGACAGCAGAGTTGTCTATGGTCTGAAGTGGGGCCGCAGGAGAGTCTTTCTCGTCGTCTTGAGTAACAGAGGGTATTTCTGCAAGAGCTTCAGTAGGAATAAAGGATCGAGGTCTCCACTCCTTGCGGGCCTTCTTTGTGTGGGCTCGCTTCTGTACCGGGCCAGCGCTCTTGTCGGAGAGCATTTCTTCGAACGCCTGATGGTCGAACCGGGTGACCATCTTCTGTTGCGTGGAGCCAAGCTTGGCTGCATCCGATTGCGTCACCAACTCCTCAGTCGTGGAGAAGTTAGTCCCCAGCATAGTCGCCATTGTGTTTGCCATTGATTGTAAAGTACAGAATAGTTTTATGGGAGGACTGAACTTAGACTCACAATATAAACTCGCTTGTACAAAGAAAGCCTAGGGACGAAAACCTAGGTACAGCAGTCTAAGTACAATTGTTTATTTTAGATTCTGGGGGGATGACGATAGAGGCTCGGGAAGGCGACGGCAGCCCTGTCTTACTCCTTGGACGATCGGTATGCAGCCTTGGCTCCTGTGACGAGATGGTTGGCATTGACGAAGAAATGCTCTTCTTGCTCTCCTCGTATTGCTCTTCTGGCTTCTCTCTTTCTCTGTGTATTTTTTTCTCTGATAGCGTATATCTCTCCTTGTATCTTTTTGCAAGGGAATGGCGCCCTGCTATTTATAATAGTGGAGAGCATCATTAGGGTTTGGATGATTACCCATTCTCAAAGTGGCGGCAGCCTGATGCTTAATCAATCTGGACCATTCGTTTTAATCGTGAAGGATCGGGGCCATAAATGGGGATAGCACTGAATCCTGCGAATGATTAATGCTGATTGCTTTAAATCTTCATGATTGGTCGTGTCAAGCTTGGATCTCTCTCCACGTGTCCCATTGGCTTGATCATGAATGATATGACCTGATCTCATTAATTATGAGGATAATGTTAAATATGGTCATTGGGATCTGGTAAATCTCTGATTGATTTGCATCTCATAATCATCCTTGCTACCAGCTGTCAAGTCCTGGGGCAATTGGATCTCTGCCACGTGTCTTAATGATGGATTCTGCCAGAGCCGCATGATATCCATGAACCGTATGAGACAGCATCTCAATGAGCCGCATAGGTATAGTATTTGCGAGCCGCATGGGATGGCTTCTTGGTGAGCCGCAGGAAGATGATTCTTGCCAGCCGCATGAAGCTGTTCTTCACTGGAGCCACATGGAGGTAGCCACGTGTCAATCTCGGATCGTGTCAGAGATTTTCTCCTATTCCCAAAGAGTCTGTCATTATGACAGGGCCATTATGACACTTCATGTCAGAACCGTCAGCTGTCAAATCATGGCAGAGCATTAAATAGGGCCATTGCTCGATGGCTAGCTGTGTGAAGGGGTCCCATGGGGGCACGTGGCGTTGATCGAGCCGCATATCTCTGTTGGTCGAATGTGAGCCGCATATACTTCTGAACTGCATGCGGCTGGGGGACTCTTTGAACCTCATAGGACTGTCTCTATGTAAGCCGCATGGACTCTCCTATCCCGAGCCGTATGAGACTAAGAGTCTATCTGACCCACATGGGATTGCTCCTGTATGAGCCGCATGAGACTAAGAGTCTCTCTGAACCGCATGGGACTGCTCCTGTATGAGCCGTATGGGGTTCTCATGTTCTGAGCCGCATAGATTATCATTCTGATATTTTTCTATGCTTCTACAGGCGTCAGTAGATATCTTGTATATGGCGGCTCTGTACCACGTCATGGCGAACAAGCCCCCTGTCAGTTTTAACCCAAGTACCAGTTTTATCGTTGGTACCGGCCTGGATGAGGGTTCTCCAGGGGCCAAGATAAGGAAGAGGAAGAACAGAGTCGAGGTGCCGGATTCGGACTCCGACGCTGCAGATGACGAAGGCAACGAGCCTGATAGAGATGACCCTTCCTTTCCGGCGGCAGATGTAGGGGCGGATCAGCCGCCTGTTTTGCCAGATGAGATGGTGGTTGATCAGCCGTCCGTTGCGCCCGGCCCTGCACGGAAGCGTAGCAGGCAACTTTCTCCTGTTGGTGGCATTCCTCGCTCTCGGAAACTGGCTGCGACTAGACATCGCGGGCTGACTATCAAGGAAAGAGGTGAAGAAATCGACCCCGCATCGGAGGTAACTAAGTTACTACCGGTCCTTCCTTTCTTCTACCTTTGATTTTAATCATCTTCTTTCCCTCTTGTAGGCGTCAGAAGAAGAGGACTCTCGAGTTGCAGATATCGTGACCCGGGATAACGGGGGCTCTGGTGGACCTGCCCCTGAAATTGTTGAGTTCTGTCAAGATGATGCTGATCAAGTTGCCTCTTCCTCTGAGGTGGCTGGGTCAGAGGAGCTGGCCAAATTTAATTTGGAGACCGCGGGTGAGGAGACCCTGCCAGCTGTGAATGAGCTGCAGCCTCGATGCTCCACTCCCGATAAAATAAGTCGAATCTTAACTTGCGAGGAGGCTTATCTGCTCTATGATCACATCCTCCGGGTCACGTCGATTGATCATTGTCCTGGACATGCAGGTCCTGTCTCTCCAGTGCCGAGGATGGACTTTGTTGAGACAGACTCTGCCGAAGAGGCACTGGCAGAGAGGTGCGTACCTCCTCCCTCTCCTGCTCGTCTCGATGGTCCTCCTGCGGGCTCGAGTTCGACAAGTCCGATGATGGGACAATCGGGGCAGGGGATGATGGTCCTCGTGTCTTCTTCTGCTCGGATGGCCCAGAGAGTCGACCTCTCCGTCCTGCCAAGCGTCCAGGCTCTTCGAGTGGTAGAGGAAGAGCTAGCCGCTATTCGTGCATTATTTTGCTCGGAAGTCGCCCCCTGTTGGCAAGTTCCAGCACCACTCCTTCGATGCTGTCGGCCACGCTTCCTCTGACGCCGTCCTCTACAGAGGTCCTGGACGAATCGTTACAGGATGTAGTCGACAGCTTCCATCGTCACTTAAAATAGGGGATAGAAGCTGTTGTGGACAGAGGGACCTCTTTCGTCTTGGCCCGGCAGTGCGCCGAGGGTCAAGTTGATATCCTTAAGGCCCTTCCTGGTGGGGCAGGGGTGGCTGCACTCCTGGAGGCGAAATTGTTGGATACTGATCAGCTGGTGGCCCAGCTTCAGGGACTGCGGCAGGTTGATTTATCCTCCGCTATAGATCAGGAACGTGGCTCCCTCACAACTGCTATAGAGAAGGCGAGGGCTGCTCAGGATAAAACCAGGCCGACCATACTGGAGGATCTCTGCACTCTTTCCGACCGATATAACCAATTGAGCCATGAGAGTGAAGATGTTACAGCTCGGGAAGCGATTGCCTCCCATGGGATTATTGAAACGCGGGAGCAGATCCTTGAGCTCCAACGGAAGTTAACTTTTTTTTAGTCTGAGCTTGAGGCTGCCCGGATCGACCGAGGCCTGATTATCCAGGAAGCTGATGATGTCAATAAAGCTTCGGCTGATTTGGACGTGGCTCTGAAGAGGTTGGACGATGACTGGTGGACACTTATGGACCTGGATAATGGGGAGCAGTTATTCCAGGAGGCTGAACGCAGGACTAGACAGAGGCTTGAGCGGAGTACTGCCTTGGTGAGAAACCGCCTCTTAGAATTGTGTGATACCGAACTATAGTCGGCCTTTTCTTGTTTCAGTTTTCCTTTTCTTTTCTCTTTGAGAGGGACGTGGTCCCAAAACATGTAATACTTTTTTCGTCTATCAAATAAAGAGTACTTTTCATTCTATCCCTCATTTGTATTGCTTGTTGTACCTGTGGTATTGCGGTGATGTTTGCCCCGCATGGGGGACTTGTTTGTGGACCTATTACCCATGGCATACCTTGGTTTTAGGTACAGGTAACAAGTTTGACTGGGGATACTTAGAACAGTTCCACGGCAAGGTGGTCGTGGACGTTCGGGGTATCGGGAGATAGAATGCCATGGAGCAGCTGGGCTCCCGGGGCATGATGAAGAATGGTGGGCCTGTACTAAGAGACTTAGCAAAAGAAATTTGTGGGCCTATTATCCTTGGCGTACCCCGACTTAGGATACGGATAATAGGATAAAAGGGAACCAATATACTTACTCAAAGGTAATGAGGACATGGCAAGTATGAAGGTTTTAACCGTAGAGTTTTCCTACTCAGAGGTAACGAGGACATGGCAGGAGTGGACTCAACGGAGGATATTTGTGGTCAACATAGGACATTTGTGGTCAACAAAGGACATTTGTGGTCAACAGAGGACATTTGTGGTCAACAGAGGACATTTGTGGACCTATTACCCTTGGGGTACTCCGGTTGTGGGTACAGATAATAAGTCGAAAGGGAATCATCATACTTACTCAGAGGTAATGAGGACAAGGCAAGCATGAAGGTTTCTTCGACGGAGCCTTCCCATTCAGAGGTAATGAGGACATGACAGGAGCGGGCTCAATGAAGGAGGGTACATAGAACGACTCAGAGGTAATGAGGACATGGAAGTTCTATGTAAAGGGGTGATTTGTTTTTGGCGGAAGTGAAACGACTCAGAGGTAATGAGGACATGGCCGTTTTGGAAATTTGTGGATCGGTTACCCTTTTTGTGCACTGGGAGTGCGGGTAGTGGATCATGAGGGAGGATCTCTTTCAAGAAAAAAGTTCAGAGGTATGGTCATACATGACTTACTATCTGAAAGAGTGACCGAAATGTGAGTTCAGAGGCACCAGCGGGTACATGACTCGATAATCTAGAATATTGTGGATGTGAGTTCAGCGGCGCCAGCGGGTACATAACTCAATGATCTAGAATATTGTGGATGTGAGTTCAGCGGCACCAGCGGGTACACGATTCGATAATCTGGAATATTGTGGATGTGAGTTCAGCGGCACCAGCGGGTACATGACTCAATAATGTGGAAAATGTTATTTAGACATAATATTTCTTTAGGAACTTGCCGTTGACGGGCAACATGAGCAAGTCTCTATTTTGTTTTGTGAGGCGATAAGCACCGTTAGAGAACACAGCCTCGATGATAAATGGACCTTCCCATTTTGGCTGGAACTTGCCGGTGGTCTTGTGAGTCATGACCATCGGCCTCCGGACTGCCAGAACGAGATCGCCCACTTGGAATGTTCTGATTTTAACCTTCTTTTTGAAGGCTCCAGAGATGCGTGCTTGGTATAGTTCGATCCTTTGCTGAGCCATGAGGCACTTTTCTTCTAAGGCCTCTAACTCTTGTAGTCGGCAACGGATCCGTCGTCAATTGATAAGTGAGCGCGACACAAAACGAGGGTATTTGAGTCTCCAATGGGAGAACTGCCTCACTCCCGTACACCAGGGAGAATGGTGTGTTCCCTGTGGCCGTTCGGACTGTGGTACGGTACGCCCACAAGCATTCACCAAGCTTTTCGTTCCAGTCGCATTTATTGGATGACACGAACTTTTTGAGTAGCTTGATGATAGTTTTGTTGAATGCTTCTGCCAACCCATTTGCTGCTGGATTGTATGGCGTCGAAGCAATATTCTGGATGCGGTGCTTATCACAGAACCGATAGAAGGCGTGGCTTGCAAACTGCGGACCATTATCGTGGATGATCTTTCGGGGCAGTCCAAAGCGATAGATGACGTGATGTCCTCGGGAGGAAGGTGGAGTGATTGGACCGATGATATCCATTCCCCATGCTTCGAACGGCCAGGACGCCACTGTCGGATGTAGAAATTTGGATGGTTGGTGGATGAAATCTGCGTGGACTTGGCAGGCTTTGCACTTTCTTGCATATTCTATCGCATTTGCTACCATCGTGGGCCAGTAGTAGCCCATCCGACGAAGACGGTCTTGCAATTTAGGGCCAGGCTGATGGGCCCCACAGACACCGTCATGAGCTTCACGTACGGCTTCTTTGGCTTCTGCGTTTGACAAACACCGAAGCAATAATCCGTCGTAGGATCGGCGATACAGCATTTTTGTCTCTGTATCGTAGAAGAATCTAAGAGAACGTCGTCTGATGGAGGTGGCTTCCTTTGGGTTCTCGGGCAGGATGTCGTAGACGACAAAGTCAATGAATGGTTGTCTCCAATCTGGAACATCGTCGATCGTCTGAGCAGAATAACTCGCCATGAATTGAACGTTGTTCTTGGGACAGACCAGTTCATGGCCTATCACATCCACTGATTGGTGAGTATGATTTGGCACTGCTAGGGAAGCGGCCAGGCCTGCTAAGGCATCGGCTTCGATATTTTGGAGTCTGGAAACATGTTCGATGAAGAACCCTTCGAATGATGAGATGATGTCGATAGCTATTTGGTGATATGGGATCATGTCTTTATGGCGGACTTCGTATGAGCCCCGGATCTGATTGACGATTAACTGAGAATCGCCGTATACTTTAAGATATTCTACCCCCAGCTCTCTTGCCAGTTGGAGGCCAATGACCAGAGCATTGTACTCGGCCACATTGTTAGAGCAGGGTTCTGTGAGTGAGTAAGCACGGTTAATCACCAGTCCGGAAGGAGAAACCAGTACCACCCCGACTCCAACGACGATGTTGCCCTTGGGTCCAGTTCTCGAAGCACCGTCGAAGAACATTCGCCATATATCATCATGAGAGGTTGCATGCGAGTCGGCGACCTCGTCAGGGATTTCTTCATAAATCCTGGACGACTCTGAGCCTGGGTGGGCTGCCAAAAAGTCTGCCAGGACTTGACCTTTAACAGCCTTTTGTGGAACGAAGATCATATAATAAGGGGACAGCAATATTGCCCATGTAGCGAGGCGAGAGCTGAGTGCCCTTGGTTTAGTCATGAGGACCCTGAGAGGGTTGACTCATGAGATCACATGTATTGTTTGTCCAGTGACATAGTGTCGCGTCTTCTGAATGGCGAACACCAGGGCGAGACATTCCTTCTCCACAGCGGTGTATCGGTGCTCTGGCCCAATCATCAATCGACTGAGGTAATATATGGCTTGTTCATGGCCTACATCGTTGTTTTGTGCCAGCAGAGCCCCGAGGGAATGTTACATTGCTCTTACATAGAGCAGGAATGGTTTTCCAGCGACCGGGCCCCCAGGACTGGTGGGTTCGACAAATATTCTTTGATGCTGTCGAAGGCACGCTAGCATTCTTCGTCCCATACGAATGAGACGCCCTTCTTCATGAAATGGGTGAATGGCCGACATCGTCCAGAGAGGTTGGAAATAAACCTCCTGATGTAGGCTAGCCTTCCTTGCAGGCCTCTGAGTTCTCAGAGATTTTTCGGAGGACCCATCTCCATGATTGCCTTTGTCTTCTCAGGGTCTACATGGATACCCTGGGCGGTGATGATAAAACCCAATAATTTCCCGCTGGATACGCCCAGAAAGGATTTTGTGGGATTCATTTTCAGATTGTGCGCTCGCATCAGGTCGAATACCGTCCTCAGATCCTGCAGATGGTCTCCCTTACAGCGACTCTTGACGGCGATGTCATCAACATAGCACTCTATCGTCTTGTGTAAGTGGTCTCTGAAGATGATACTCATGGCTCTTTGATATGTGGCGTCGGCATTCTTTAAACCAAAAGGCATGACTGTGTAACAGTACATGCCAATCGGTGTTCGAAATGATGTATGCTTTTCGTCGTCAGGAGACATCTTGATTTGATTGTACCCCGAGAAGCCATCCATAAATGACATACGTTCGAAGCCGCAGGTGTTGTCAATCATGATGTCTGTGATAGGGAGGGGGAATTCATCTTTGGGGCATGCCTCGTTCAGATTGCGGAAGTCGATACAGATTCGAATCTTTCCATTCTTCTTGTGGACTGGTACTATGTTGGCGACCCAGTCAGGATGTTGCTCCTCACATATGAAGCCGCTGGCTATTAGTTTGTTGACTTCGGCTTCGATCGCATCCATGATGCCCAGGCGAAAGCGTCGCTGTTGTTGCTTGACTGGCTTTGCATCCGACCGAATGTTGAGTTTATGAAGAGCAATATCGGGATTTAACCCTGGCATGTCTTCATAGCTCCAGGCGAACACATCAATATATTCTTTGACAAGTTCCAGCAGCGATTCTCGCTCTTCGTCTGTTAGGCTTTTACTGACGAAGATTGGTTTTGGAGAAGATTCGCTGCCGAGGTCGACCTGTATAACTTTATCTTCAATAGGAGGTTCTCTTTGTTCGAACCGCTTTTCCCATTGTGCATCCAACTGTTGGGCCCACGGCTCTAACTCGAAGATTTCAGGGATGTCTTCGTCTTCTTCATAAGCGTCGACGAATGCCATGTTGACTGACAAGACTTGTCTGAATACATCTCCGATGCTGGTATCTGAGTCAGACGTTGGTGACCCGATTGAATATGAATGCCAGTCACATTCTTCATCTGAACTCTCAGGGGTGGTCGTGGGTGTTACATACCCTAGCCCACATCGAGTCTTGCTATAGTAGTCCCGTGGTTTGCCAGCTGGGACTGCTAGCTTCAAAGGTAGTCGTCGTCCGGTGCCGTAGTTCAAGCCTGGCGTCGTCTCCAGATCATACTCCTGTTTTTGCATGAGATATTTGGATTACGGGCTATAAAGATACAGAGGCAGTCTTCCGGCATCTAATTCAAGGTCGACTTCTTCTACGGTGAAGGGCTACGGATCGTTCTTCCGGCCGAAGATGATTGGATGGTCCCCTCCCTCGATTATGCGGTAAGCATCTTCCACTGGAGTAAGCTGGATTGCGGTGTACACATTTGCCACCTGTATGTGTAGGTGGGTGCTTATGCCGTGTTCCATAGCATACATCATACAAAGCTTATTAAGCTCAAGGTAGTTCAAAGATAGCCCTTTATTGATGAAGTAAGGTATCTTTTCTAGCGAGATTACATCATCCGCGGAGGGAACATCAGTGTGGGCAGCCACATACTTGGCTAGCTCCGGTTCCTCTTCAGCTACCCCCTGTGTAAATGAAGACTGAGAGGACGACATGGGCAGCTTGATCGTCAGAGGTTCAGCTGGTGGAGC
This sequence comes from Iris pallida, assembly GCA_029216955.1. Classification (NCBI taxonomy): domain Eukaryota; kingdom Viridiplantae; phylum Streptophyta; class Magnoliopsida; order Asparagales; family Iridaceae; genus Iris; species Iris pallida. The sequence continues at coordinate 20,590,107 of JANAVB010013397.1, read as the reverse complement.
AGAGCGTGGAGTTGTTGGCAGACTAGCGACCCCCCAGTTTGGTATTCGATGCTGGACGGGGAGTGGTTGGTTCGCTAGAAGCCCCAGACCTTGCATCGGGGTGACGACTCTTCTTGGGAAGGCGTATCGTCATTGGCTTGTCGGAGGAATTGAGCTTCTCCGTCTGCGGCTGGCCGACTCTCGACAGCCTGATTATCAGTGGCTCCGTTGTGGATCTTGGCACTTGGCCAGACCTTGGTAGCCGGATTATCATCTGTTCATCTTGTGCCGAGAGGCTGATCGCGTCCTTACGCAAACTGGCTGTAAGGGCTGCGGACTTGCCAGGTTTACGAACTTGTTGGTGGATTGTCAGAGGTTCTTCTGATCCTGTGGCTGTCTCAGTACGAGCTTGCACATCTCCTTCACTAATGTGCCTCTTCAATTTTTCGTATAGGCAGGAGTCTGAGTAGTAGGACTCGACCCCTTTGAAGGGATCGATATTAGCAAATTATGTCCTCACGAAGCCGTGTTTGTCGATATATTTGAAGCACTGGTGCAGCGTGGAAGGCACGATCATATAATCGTGTATCCACGGGCGCCCCAAGAGGATGTTGTAAGAAGTGTCTGCATCTATGACGTAGTAGGTGACCTCCGACTGGAGATCGCCAATCTGACACTTCAGACGAATCTTCCCAATTGGGTAGCTCCTGCCCGAATTGAAACTGCTAATGGCGGTGTTTGTAGGCATCAGGCGATGCATTGGGATGCGAAGATGATGTAACAGGCCCTTCGGGATGATGCTTATGGAAGAGCCAGGATCAATGTGCATCCGTTCTACCATTACGTCGCCGATGTACCCAGTGCAGTATAGCGGGCGATCGTGCATGTTGGTTTTGATGAGCATGTCCTGCGGAGTGAAGACAATATTGGGTATTGCTCCCGTGCAAGCGCTGTCTTGGAGATCTGCAGGCGGGCTCTCTCCCGTGAGGTTGACCTGAGCCAGGTTTGCGTCCGTATTTTGGAGTACATCGCTCAAAGCCGTGCGAACATCCTTTGAGAGTCTCAGAAGCTCGTATAATGACAACTTGGCCAGTGTGTTGGCCAATTGTGCCAAGATGTCGAAGTTGTAGAGCATTTCCAGCCCCTACGGTTCCTCTTTTCGGAGGGATTTGTCAAAGCGAGTCTCCTTCAGCCTAGGCTTGTCGGTCGTCGGAGGCTGAGCCGATCCCAGAGCATCGGTTGTAGCGGGATGATGGTCTTCAGCTGAGTTGTCAGCCATGGGTTGGGATTGTGCCCCAGACCGAGTATCAACGGCTGAAGCTTCTTCGATATCTGTCGAGACTGTGCGGCAGGACCTGACTTTTCTACTCTTCTTCTTGCCGATAGAAGATGGAGTGGGCTGAGTCACTTCAGATACCAAGTCTGAATGGACCCACATGACCTTCCCTCGTGATGTGGTGAGAGACACTAGACCAGCAGCCTGATCTCGGGGAGGTAGAAGATTAGCAATCTCCATTGTCGCCAGAGGGATGGGGACCACACCGTCTTGAGTTTCCGTCGGAGGGAAGCAGACGAATTGTACCGATACCATATTGGCTGCCACGGTTACCTCTTAGAAATCGATGGCCAGAGCATTCGAATCGATGAGATTTTGGATGTATCATTTTAGCTGGTAGCAGTCGTGTGTAGCATGGTGAACGTAGCGGTGGTAATGGCAGTACTTTGGGTTCTCCATCTCTGCCGGCCGAGGTTCCCGTCTTGGTGGAGAAAGCTGAATTATGTCTCCTTGTATGAGCATGTCCAAGATGGGCTTGACGTGACCGTCTTCAAAGGTGTAAGTGATTTGCGGCCATTGTTTGTCTGCTGGCTTCAACTCCGATTTCTGTGCTGTATCGGCCACCATAGCCTGCTTGCCCTTGTTGTCTCGATTGTTGGCGGAGCTACCCCCATTGTTAGTGTTGGCGTTGGGACGTCTGCTCTTGTCCTCTCCCTCTGAGATGTGCAATCCCAGTTGGCGAGCCTTCTTCAGTCGTTCTTCGGCGCTTGTGGCACTAATGATAAACGTCTTCCAGTCCTTGAATTGACTTTCGCCCATCCAGAGACTGATCGTTAGAAGCAGTCTCTTTTGGCAAATTTCAATCAAGGAGGAATCTGGATTTTCATACGGCAACTTCATTGCGGTTTGGCGAAATCGCTCGATATAGTTCCTCCTGAGCTCTTTCTCCCCTTGGATGACGTCCATGAGGGTGGACATTGTGATGTCCTGCCCTACTTTGTAGCATCTCTCCAAGAACATGTGCTTGAAGTCGGCGAAGGAGTGGATGCAGTTGTCTGGTAGGTTGCGATACCAGTCGAAGGTGACTCCTTCCAATGCCCCAATGAATAATCGTGTGAGGATGGCATCGTCATGGGGCAGATGGTCGGTGGTGACCTCGAAGTAAGTGATGTACCAACTTGCAGAGGTCTTGCCATCATAAGGATTGATATTGAACGGCTTATATCTTGGTGGGAAGGGGACGTCCCTCCATGCAGCAGGGTATGGTTGCCGTATTCTGAGGTCTTGAGAGGTTTCTCTAGCGTGAAACATGGCTCGGATCTCCTGGACCTCTCTTCTTGCTTTCCTGGCCTCATCTACAGCGGTGGAGGCCATCATTTCTGGAGGATTGTTGCTCGGGTTTGGTGCCGCTGAGTTCGAGTCTGCATTGACCGCGGGACCCGCACTTGTTTCGCCAGGCGTCCCTCCTTGGAGAGTTGGAAGGGCCGCTTTGATCTCGTCCACAGACTTGACCAAGGCATACAGTATGGCCTCCAAAGTGTCGATGCGTTGGCGATCACTGGAACCACCTTGATTGCTGTCCGTCATGAACACCGTCTTTACATGAGGAGAGATGGAAGGAGCGGTAGAGGACGAGCCCTCCGAATCATACCCCTGTAGTGAGAAGTCATCGGGGTATGTGGGAATGTTCTCTTCTGGTTCAGACTCAGAAGGAATAGTTCTCACGCCCCAGAACCAGAATACTGGAGAGCGGGGGCAGACATAGCCAGCTACGTATATTGAAATAGAAACCACCTCGATATACGGTCATGGCTGTCTAGAAATATGAGGGTTTACTACAAGCCAACAGTCTCTTATGGTCATAAACAAGCCTAATGTCTCAATCACAAGCAAGTAAGTCAGGTCGCAAGATGTATGATCATTAAATATACAATAATAAGGCGTCCCAAATATCACATATTCAGCTGATCATGAAGCTAGTCATTACAAAATATTAGGAATAGCAAGAGTTTAGTCGTACATGATCAACCCTAGGATTTGTTAATCATGTTTACAGCCCGTAGGCAGACAGTAAGTAAAAGTGCATCGAGCTAACAGGTGCTCGTCGGCTAAACGCCTCAAAAGAATAACTTTACAATAGAGTGAGCGAAACAAAATAGAAAACCCACTCGTAGCCCGGGTTCCTTCTAGTCGCCACCATTGGGCTGGAAGCTTGGTAGATCCTCGAGAGCTGCTCCAAAATCTGGCCACACAAAACCAGCTGGGTCAACCCCAGAAAGAGCAAGTGCCACAAGGGGGCCACGAAATAAGAACAAAAGCCAGCAATTAGCACAAGAAAATTTTAATATTAAAAATAGAATTTACGAAAACATGGCAGGGTGATATACGACGAGATAACCATGGAACTATTCCGATAGCCAGGTTACAACCCGTAAACCAAACAAGGACCGGGATTGTAACCCTTCATCTGAACAGAACTTGGTTTCCCACCATTTATCGGCAAGATAATAATGCAAGAAATCAAGACATGGAGCAATCTTGTACTGGATCAAGACATGGCTAAACTGGTTATACCTCATTCAATCAATCATGGTCAAGCAGATACTACGGCTTACTACTTTAACTAACTAGGGTTATCACAGGCCTGATTACTAACAAGATGCAGTAAGATTGTTCCACAGCCACAAGCCCTGCAGACCATCCAGGTTACCCAGGTCGAAAATTAGGGGTTGAATTCAGGTGGGTACATCGCCCGGGAGACAAATGTACCCTTAGGTGACTTAGAGGGTGCAACACGCGACGGTGTGCTGGAAATGTGCCCTACTCGACGGCAGGCTACAGATCCCAAGAGCGCCCAGGTAACGGGATTGCCTGTAGCTGTGTCATCTCTTCATGACTACTGTGTTATTCTAGTTATTAACCTTAATCCATTTTAGTAGGTACTCCTGACCGTGGTACTCAGGAGTCCCATCCTAGACATGATGCAAGACAGGACCAGTAGATTTAACAAGCAAGCAAGAAAGAACCACCCACGGTGTCAAGGCAAGTCAAGTTAAATTATCAAGATAAATTATGTCAGGGTACTTGTCAGGAGTGCGCCACGACGGGCCACTATCATGTCAGGTTGGTCATGTCAGGAGTGCACCACTACGGGTCACTGTCGTGTTGTACTAGTTCCTTGTCATACCGTGCCATGTACAATAGTCATTCCAAACATATTAAGTAAAATCAAGTTCATGACAAAAGGCATAAGGATATAAAATGGGCATAAAATATCTAATAAAATATCAATATACAGGGCTATAGAAAAGCCAAGCTTAAAGAAATAAGACCAAAACTCCAAGAGCCAATGGGTTAAGCAAGGGGTCAGGGGAGCAGCGTAGGTGAAAAGTCACGCACGCCAGAGAGCAGCGTAGGTGAAAAGTCACGCACGCTACAGGGAGCAGCGTAAGTGAAAAATCACGCACGCTGAGAGAGAGCAGCGTAGGTGAAAAATCACACACGCTGAGAGCGGCGTAGGTGAAAAGTCACGCACGCTACAGAGAGCAGCGTAGGTGAAAAGTTACGCACGCTGAGAGAGCAGCGTAGGTGAAAAGTCATGCACACTCAAGGGAGCAGTGTACGTGAAAAGTCACGGACACTCAAGGGAGCAGTGTACGTGAAAGTCACACACACTCAAGGGAGCAGTGTACGTGAAAGTCACGCACACTCAAGGGAGCAGTGTACGTGAAAGTCACGCACACTCAAGGGAGCAGTGTACGTGAAAAGTCACGCACACTCAAGGAAACACGCTTCCAACAGGAAGCGTACTCAAGCCTGCGTACACAGCGCTAAAGAGCGCACGTAGCTCAGGGTGCGTAAGCTAAATAGCTCTGCACACTGCTCACTGTCTTCTCCAAACAGCAAGAACACCATGGCTGAACCCAAGCTTCAAAATTCATAACTTGGCCATCCGAACTCCAAATCCGAATTTCCAAAGCTCCAACTGAAGTGAAACTGAATGCTCTTCCACATGGAAACATCAAAACCCAAGAAAATCCAACCAAAGTAGCTCAAACCATACAAAATCCGAAAATAGGAAAAAACCCTAGATCTAGAACAATGGAGACTTTAAATCACAAAATACCAAGACCTAATGTTGATCACCATGTCCTAATCTAGCAAATGGACAAATAAAAGAGGGTTCTCATGTAGTGGCAAGATGTACTTGCCTAGGGTTGGGAGAGTTGTGTAGAGGAAGGAGAAGAAGAAGAAGAAGGAATTAAATGGTGGTTATGAGGAAAGAGAAAATATTGGTGGAGTTATAAAGAGGGGGAGTTGTGGTGTGTTGAGGGTGGAGTGTAGGTTAAGGTGTTCCAATACACATAATAAACCAAACCAAACCAACCCAATCCAATTAAAACCGAACTATGCCAAAACCCAAAATACGAGAAATACCAAAATTCTACAAGTTGAGAAAAATAAAAATACATGTCAAAATCCAGATACGAGTATAAATACGAAATACGGGAAATGAGGGTGACAACTCTACCCACCTTAAAAGAATTCCGTCCTCGGAATTTAATCAAGGAGCTAGAGATTGTCACGACAAGCTACGCTAAGCACAGACAAGTTACACTAAGCAGTTCAATCATACAATCATACAATGCAAGCAAGAAAGGAAAAACGTAAGGCATAAGAAAGATATTATACCTTACGAGTCAAACAGGTAGGGATATCGCGATCGGATGTCGTCCTCACGCTCCCACGTTGACTCACCTAGAGAGTGATGACCCCAAGCAACACGGACTAATTTAATAGTCTTGTTCTTGAGTGTCTTCTCCCTCCGGTCCAATATAGACACGGGCCTCTCCTCATACGAAAGGTTGGTACCAACAACCAATTCCGAATGGTCTAGGATGTGGCTCGGGTCCGAAATATACCGTCGTAATTGGGACACATGGAATACATCATGCACCTCACTTAGTGACGGCGGAAGAGCGAGATGATAGGATACATCTTCTACTCGCTCTAGAATATCGAACGGCCCTATATACCTAGGACTAAGCTTTCCCCGCACGCCGAAGCGAATGACGCCGCGGTTAGGCGAGATCCTAAGGAATACATGGTCGCCGACAGCAAATTCTAAGGGATGCCGATGAGCATCAGCCCAATGGCGCTGGCGGTCCTGGGCAACTCGGAGGTGATCTCTGACCTTCCTGACCACTTCAACCGTCTGGGAAATCAATTCGGGTCCGAGCATCTGCCTCTCCCCGACATCGTCCCATGCTAGCGGGGATCTGCACTTTCTGCCATAAAGAGCCTCTAAGGGTGCCATCTGGATACTGGCCTGATAACTGTTGTTGTACGAGAATTCCACCAGGTGTAGATGATTCTCCCATGAACCACCGAAGTCAAGGGTACAGGATCTCAATATATCTTCAAGGGTCTGGATTGTGCGCTCTGATTGACCATCCGTCTGCGGGTGATAAGCTGAGCTGAATTGAAGGCGAGTTCCCAAACTCTTCTGCAAGCTGCACCAAAAGTGTGATGTGAATCTTGAATCCCTATCCGAGGTGATGCTGACTGGCATACCGTGAAGCCTGATGATCTGCCTAAGATACATCTCTGCTAACTGCGCCGTTGACTGTCCAACTCTGAATGGGAGAAAGTGTGCCACCTTGGTAAGCCTGTCCACAATTACCCAAATAGCATCTCTACCGGCCAGAGATCTGGGCAATCCGGTCACGAAATCTATGGTTATATGTTCCCATTTTCATTCTGGGATCGGTAAGGGTTGAAGAAGTCCAGCGGGCCTCTGATGTTCAGTCTTAACCTGTTGGCAAACCAAATACCGAGAGACAAACCGGGCTATCTCCCTCTTCATGCCATTCCACCAGAAATGCTAACGAATATCACGGTACATCTTCGTACCACCCGGATGAATAGAATATTGAGAACTATGGGCCTCTGCCATGACTTTCTGTCTGATATCTCTACTGGGTACACAAAGACGAGTACCGTGCCGAAGTGTACCGTCTTCATGGATACATAATTCTGGCCTTCTTTCTGGTTTACACTCTGCTCTGAGTCGCTGAATCTTAGAATCTGTTGACTGTGCCACCCGGATTCTCTCAACTATGCTGGACTGAACCTGTAGGCTGGCCATCAATGCCACGCTGGTTGGAAGAACCACTTCAATTCCCATCTTCTAAAGATTTGCTAATAATTCTGGTTGTACCGTCAGGAAATAAACTCCGGCTCTCCTGCTCAATGCATCTGCTACAACGTTGGCCTTCCCGGGATGATACTGCAAATCCACATCATAGTCCACTAGTAGCTCGAGCCATCTTCTCTGCCGCATATTAAGGTCCTTCTGGGTGAAAATATACTTTAGGCTCTTATGATCAGTAAAGATCTCCACTCTATCTCCGTACAAGTAGTGTCTCCACAACTTCAAAGCAAACACTACCGCCGCCAATTCCAAGTCGTGGGTCGGATAATTCTTCTCATGATCACGTAGTTGACGTGACGAATAAGATATTACCTTCCTATGCTGCATCAAGACACACCCTAATCCTCTGCCTGAAGCGTCGCAATAAACTGTGAATCCTCCGGTCCCATCCGGAAGGATGAGAATGGGAGCCATTATCAAACCTCGCTTTAACTTCTCAAATGATTCCTGACACTCTGTTGTCCAAACAAATGGCACATCCTTACGGGTCAACTGGGTCATCGGCGTTGAAATCCTTGCGAAATCTGAAACGAACCGCCGATAGTAGTCGGCCAATCCAAGGAAGCTGTGAACCTCTGCCACTGAGCTGGGTACCGGCCATGACTCGATAGCCACAATCTTCTGGGGATCCACTTCCACTCCTCCTCGGGTAATGATGTGACCCAAGTATGAAATGCGATCGAGCCAGAACTCGCATTTACTGAACTTGGCGTACAACTGATGCTCCCTAAGCGTCTGAAGGACGACTCTGAGATGCTGCTCATGCTCTGCTTCACTCTTGTTGTAGACCAGGATGTCATCTAGGAACACGATCACAAATTGATCCAAGTAAGGCATGAAAATATGATTCATGAGGTCCATGAATATGGCCGGCACATTGGTCGCTCCAAAGGGCATAACAAGGAACTTCCAATGTCCATACCTCGATCTGAATGCTGTCTTCGGGATGTCCTGCTCTCTGACTCTGATCTGGTGGTATCCTGACCGAAAGTCGATCTTCGAGAACACTGAAGCCCCTCTGAGCTGATCAAACAAGTCATCTATCCTCGAAAAAGGGTATCTGTTCTTGATTGTCACCGAATTCAAGGTACGATAATCAACACATAGCCTGGACGTACCATCCTTCTTTTTCACAAGAAGCATCGGGGCTCCCCAAGGCGATCCACTTACACGGATGAATCCCTTGGTCCTTAGTTCTTCAATCATCTTATATAAAATCTCCAACTCTGAAGGCGCCATCCTATAGACTCGCTCTGATACTGGTGCTGTCCCAAGAATCAAGTCTATAGTAAACTCAATCTCCCGCTTCGACGGCATCCCTGGAAGCTCCTCTGGAAAGACATCTGGAAACTCTTCAACTATCTGGGGTAACTGCACTGCTGCTACTGCCATCCGCAATGCTGGAAAAGATGGCTCCACTACGCCTCTAGAAAATGAAAACTCTGGCTCGCCGGGGATACTAAAGACAACTCTGCCAATATGGCAGTCTATCCTAGCATACTGGTTCCTCAACCAATCCATGCCTAGGACTACATCATAGTCTGCCATAGGAAACTCTATGAATCTAGCGGGGAACTCCCTACCGCTAACTACGATCCGACACGAGGAAAACACTCGATCTACTCCCACAAGGCCATTACCAGTAAGTATATTGAGCCTCACTGATAATGACTCGGGCTTCAATCCTATCCGTGTCGTGAATCGTGCAGATATAAATGAATGCGATGCACCAGAATCAAATAATACAGATGCTGGAGAGGAGTTGACGAGAATAGTACCTGCCACAACCTCACCTGGTGCAACTTCTTCTTCCATAGCCATTAGCATGGCCTGACCTTGTCCTCTGGCAGCCGGTCCCCTCTGCTGGAAACCTCTCTGCCTATTCTGGGTCTGAGCTTGGGCTTGTGCATACTGCTGGGGGTGCTGTTGATGGAATGCCTGAGACTGAGGCGGCAAGGGCCTCGAAGACTGATACTGCTGCTGCTGAACTGGTGCTGGGGCCGGTCCTCTCACCGAAGAGCTAGAAGGGTTGGATGCTGATGAACCACCCCTATTCGGGCAAGCCCCTATCCTATGATCTGTTGCTCCATAAGCCAGGCACAATCCCTGCGCCCTGCGACAATCTGCCACCACATGCCCTGGCTTCCCGCAATGAGAACATCCCATCGCGGAAGTCTGCTTCTGCTTCTGCTGCTGCGGGTACGTCGAGGTCGAATGCTGAACCGACGTTACTGAGGCCTCCCGCCTCGAAGTTCCAATGGTCAATCCCCTAACTGCCGGGGATGGAGCTGATGATTGGTGCATCTGACTGTGGGACCGCTTCCTACTTCCGGTCCTATCTACGATCCTCTGGGAGGTGTACTCATGCCTCCTAGCTGCTCTCAAGACTGCATCGAACGTCTGGTGCTCGAACTGCTCAACCGCCAATAAGATCTCCAAATACAGTCCCTGCTGGAATCGCTGGGCCCTATCAAACTCGGTCGCCACCAAGGTGGGGGTAAACCTACTGAGCCTAGAAAACTCCGATGCATAACTGTCGACTGTTCTGCCTCCTTGCTTCAAGTTGGTAAATCTGGTCTGCAGGTCGTACTGAGCCACAGCATCGAAATACTTCGTCTGGAATCTCTCTCTAAATACTGCCCAAGCAATGGGTGCCACTAATCCCATGGCTTGTGCCGCCCACGAACTGCGAGCCAAGTCCAACAACTGCAGACGTACCACCGCCACCTTCTCATTCTAGGGTGTCCTAGCTGCTTCCAGAATCATCTCGGTATCCTGAAGCCATGCATCCGCGGCAATCGCATCCTCGCTGCCGTCGAAGAAAGGAGGGTTCAATCGCTTGAAGCTGTTAGCCGCCTAGTTCCCTGGATGTCCGCCTCGGTTCAAAGCATCTTGAACTGTCTGGTGCAGGGCGTCGCTTCGACGATCCTGGGAAGCTATCAAGGTTCTGATGAGGCCTACTAAGGTACCATCATCTGGCTCAGCGGGCTGGACGGGCCGAACTGGTGACTCTCCTCCAGTAGGTATCACTCTGGAGGCGACTCCGAAATGCTGGGCTTGATCTCCAGGTTGCTGCTGGTCCATGGGAGGTGCTCCTCCTTGCTGATCGGCAGGGTCAGGTACAGTGCCGCTGAGGAAGATGACACAGAAAAACAATAAGGAAGGACCAGGACAGATCAACGATTCAAGCATGTAATCAGGGCAAGAATTTCAGGGATTTGAAAATATGGGCGGAGATCAAGGGCGAATACTGATTGAGACATCTATTCGGTAAACCCTCACATTTCTTGATTGACAAGACCTGCATGGGCCACCACTTAAACCGTGTTACGCCCCAGAACCAGAATACTGGAGAGCGGGGGCAGACATAGCCAGCTACGTATATTAAAATGGAAACCACCTCGATATACGGTCACGGCTGTCTAGAAATATGAGGGTTTACTACAAGCCAACAGTCTCTTATGGTCATGAACAAGCCTAATGTCTCAATCACAAGCAAGTAAGTCAGGTCGCAAGATGTATGATCATTAAATATACAATAATAAGGCGTCCCAAATATCACATATTCAGCTGATCATGAAGCTAGTCATTACAAAATGTTAGGACTAGCAAGAGTTTAGTCATACATGATCAACCCTAGGATTTGTTAATCATGTTTACAGCCCGTAGGCAGACAGTAAGTAAAAGTGCATCGAGCTAACAGGTGCTCGTCGGCTAAACGCCTCAAAAGAATAACTTTACAATAGAGTGAGCGAAACAAAATAGAAAACCCACTCGTAGCCCGGGTTCCTTCTAGTCGCCACCATTGGGCTGGAAGCTTGGTAGATCCTCGAGAGCTGCTCCAAAATCTGGCCACACAAAACCAGCTGGGTCAACCCCAGAAAGAGCAAGTGCCACAAGGGGGCCACGAAATAAGAACAAAAGCCAGCAATTAGTACAAGAAAATTTTAATATTAAAACTAGAATTTACGAAAACATGGCAGGGTGATATACGACGAGATAATCATGGAACTATTCCGATAGCCAGGTTACAACCCGTAACCCAAACAAGGACCGGGGTTGTAACCCTTCATCTGAACAGAACTTGGTTTCCCACCATTTATCGGCAAGATAATAATACAAGAAATCAAGACAGGGAGCAATCTTGTACTGGATCAAGACATGGCTAAACTGGTTATACCTCATTCAATCAATCACGGTCAAGCAGATACTATGGCTTACTACTTTAACTAACTAGGGTTATCACAGGCCTAATTACTAATAAGATGCAGTGAGATTGTTCCACATCCACAAGCCCTGCAGACCATCCAGGTTACCCATGTCGAAAATTAGGGGTTGAATTCAGGTGGGTACATCGCTCGGGAGACAAATGTACCCTTAGGTGACTTAGAAGGTGCAACACGCGACGGTGTGCTGGAAATGTGCCCTACTCGACGGCAGGCTACAGATCCCAAGAGCGCCCAGGTAACGGGATTGCCTGTAGCTGTGTCATCTCTTCATGACTACTGTGTTATTCTAGTTATTAACCTTAATCCATTTTAGTAGGTACTCCTGACCGTGGTACTCAGGAGTCCCATCCTAGACATGATGCAAGACAGGACCAGTGGATTTAACAAGCAAGCAAGAAAGAACCACCCACGGTGTCAAGGCAAGTCAAGTTAAATTATCAAGATAAATCATGTCAGGGTACTTGTCAGGAGTGCGCCACGACGGGCCACTATCATGTCAGGTTGGTCATGTCAGGAGTGCACCACTACGGGTCACTGTCGTGTTGTGCTAGTTCCTTGTCATACCGTGCCATGTACAATAGTCATTCCAAACATATTAAGTAAAATCAAGTTCATGACAAAAAGCATAAGGATATAAAATGGGCGTAAAATATCTAATAAAATATCAATATACAAGGCTATAGAAAAGCCAAGCTTAAAGAAATAAGACCAAAACTCCAAGAGCCAATGGGTTAAGCAAGGGGTCAGGGGAGCAACGTAGGTGAAAAGTCACGCACGCCAGAGAGCAGCGTAGGTGAAAAGTCACGCACGCTACAGGGAGCAGCGTAGGTGAAAAATCACGCACGCTGAGAGAGAGCAGCGTAGGTGAAAAATCACGCACGCTGAGTCACGCACGCTGAGAGCAGCGTAGGTAAAAAGTCACGCACGCTACAGAGAGCAGCGTAGGTGAAAAGTCACGCACGCTGAGAGAGCAGCGTAGGTGAAAAGTCACGTACACTCAAGGGAGCAGTGTACGTGAAAAGTCACGCACACTCAAGGGAGCAGTGTACGTGAAAGTCACGCACACTCAAGGGAGCAGTGTACGTGAAAGTCACGCACACTCAAGGGAGCAGTGTACGTGAAAAGTCACGCACACTCAAGGAAACACGCTTCCAACAGGAAGCATACTCAAGCCTGCGTACGCAGCGCTAAAGAGCGCGCGTAGCTCAGGGTGCGTAAGCTAAATAGCTCTGCACACTGCTCACTGTCTTCTCCAAACAGCAAGAACACCATGGCTGAACCCAAGCTTCAAAATTCATAACTTGGCCATCCGAACTCCAAATTCGAATTTCCAAAGCTCCAACTGGATTGAAACTGAATGCTCTTCCACATAGAAACATCAAAACCCAAGAAAATCCAACCAAAGTAGCTCAAACCATGCAAAATCCAAAAATAGAAAAAAAAACCCTAGATCTAGAACAATGGAGACTTCAAATCACAAAATACCAAGACCTAATGTTGATCACCATGTCCTAATCTAGCAAATGGACAAATAAAAGAGGGTTCTCATGTAGTGGCAAGATGCACTTGCCTAGGGTTAGGAGAGTTGTGTAGAGGAAGGAGAAGAAGAAGAAGAAGAAGAAGGAATTAAATGGTGGTTATAAGGAGAGAGAAAATGTTGGTGGAGTTATAAAGAGGGGGAGTTGTGGTGTGTTGAGGGTGGAGTGTAGGTTAAGGTGTTCCAATACATATAATAAACCAAACCAAACAACCCAATCCAATTAAAACCGAACTATGTCAAAATCCAAAATACGAGAAATACCGAAATTCTACAAGTTGAGAAAAATAAAAATACATGCCAAAATCTAGATACGAGTATAAATACAAAATACGGGAAATAAGGGTGACAATAGTACCTCCAGCTTCAGAGTTTGCTTCATCTTGGGAGTCATGGACGTCCTCGGGGACATCGGCCCTTGCTGTATCTGATGGGAGAGTTGTTTCCTCTGGCTCATCTCTTTGGAACATCAAATTATCGTGGATGTTCTGAGGAGTGCTACCCCTAGTCCCAGCAACCCCAGTATTGTGGATGATGAATCTCCTACTGTAGCAGATTTTGTCTTTGAACGGGTACCTTAGAAATCTTCGGTGGTGGGCACCCGTTTAGATGATAGTCTCTTAGTTATAGTAGTTGAAATCTTCGGGCTGGGAGCATTGGCCTTCTTTCCTCTCCCATCGGCAGGGATTTTCTGAGTAGAGTTGCAGGAGACGACGGAAGGTGCCTCATCTTCTGAACATGTTTGTTGCAATCTTTGGAAGACGGACTGCCGATCTTCTCGTACCGTCGCGTTGTTGCAACAACAGTTGACGATGATTTGGGTACGGTGACGTCCGTGGGAGGACTCTTTACACCCTGATGCACCTTCTCTTTCTTTGCATTTGTGGAGGATGGCCTCACGCAAGTTAGATAGGTCTGGATCGACCATGTTCGCTCCCTGGATTTTGGGAGACTTTTACGAACCTCTCTGTCCGTTTGCCGCCGGGGGCTGGACTCGAGTGGTTCTGTACAACTTCCCATCAGAGGCCCGTATAACAGTATGTGGGAAGCTCGGATGGTCAGAGGTCGGATCAGTGGACCGAGCTTGCCAAGCTCATGCTGCCCTAGACTTCTTCACTCTAGTGCGTGAGGGCACATAGTAGGAAGAGTCTAAGGGGTACTGGAGAGAGTCAGACATGTCTTCTTGGGAGCACAAGAGATCAGGACCATAGGAGAGGCGGTCGAAGACAGAACCGCGTGGAGCAGGCGGCATGTGGCTGGAATCAATAGTCTCCATGCGGCTGGCAGTCGTAGCCGCATGGGCTTTCTTCATGCAGCTGAAAGTCTCAGCCGCATGAGTGTTCTTCATACGGCTGGAAACCCTGGTCGCATGAGTATAATATATTTGGCTAGCAGTCTCAGCCGCATAGTCATCATTCATGCGGCTGGTAATCTTGGCCGCATGAGTCTTCGTCTTGCGGCTAGTGCCCTTGTTCGATTTCTTCCTGGAGCACATAGGATCGCTCTTTGCCCCTACAAGTCCAGCATCGTAGTGCTTTCCTCTGCCGGACTTGGGGACAGTAGAGTCCTCTATGGCTCGAAGTGGGGCCGCGCAAGAGTCGCCTTCGCCGTCTTGGGCAGCAGAGAGTGCTTCGTCCAGAGCTTGGGGAGGAGCAAATAATTTTGGCCTCCACTCGCTGCGAGCTTTCTTTGTGCGGGTTCGCTTCTGGACCGGGCCAGCGCTTCCTTCAGAGAGCATTTCTTCAAATGCCTGTTGGTCGAAGCGAACGACCATCTTCTGTTGTGTGGAGCCCGGCTTGGCTGCATCCGATTGCGTTACCAACTCCTCAGCCGTTGTCACGACCCGTACCCTAGAGTAAGGGCACGAGACGTGGGTACGTCCAGCCTATGCCACAGTGTCGGTAGTAGAACACTGTCCTAGGTCAACATACATCTAGCAATATATATCTAAACAGTTTATACTCCCCGAATGGGGGTGACATAGCAGTAATAAACTCAATCACAAGTAAGGAAGAGATAGCACGATATGAAATAGAACTCAAGTAAACAATAGATGAAAAGTAGTCTAAGATTATCCCAGCAAATATCCAGAAGTACATGGTCTCAGATACTGAATGAAAGAATATATACAACTCAACAACTCAGAATAAAGTCTAGCTAAACATGTCTCAAGACTACATAAAATAAGATAAGCCTAACTAAACCAGTCTAGGCAATGGGGGTGATATCCTCAGCTAGAGCTGGGTCCTCCTAAGGGTCCAGCTTGCAAGTGTCATCTAAGGCTGCCCCGTAGTAAGTATCCAGGCAGGCCTCCTCCTCGTCCTCTGTAATATTTTCAACAGGTCCAGTCAGGACAGGAGTGAGTACAGTACGTCTCAATAGTTCATAGCAGGTTAGAAAATGTAATCATGCAGTAAAGTAAGATATAGGTGCTGAAGAATACAGTATGTAAACAGAGAGAGAGAACTGTAATAGAAATATCTACTATAAGTAAGGAACTAACAGTGGCTAGTGAGTCAGAGTACAGGATAGCACATATGAACAGGACATATTTGTACATGATCTACACTAAAGAGTTGTACATGATCTACACTACTATAGAATTGTTCACATGACTACTAGCACTTTTCCGTTTTCCCCAATCAATACACAAGGATCTAAGCAGGTTATGTTACTATACATGATATCACATGGGGCCCATGAAAGGGTGCACATGATAGTATACATGAGGGCTCTATGAATATGAGAGTACATGATTCACAAGAGTGTACATGTATGGTGAAAGCACAGGAGTACATGATGAAAGTAAAACGCACATGACATAATATACCCGATGCTCCCGAGGGGATAACATCGCGTGAAGAGATCCATATAGTACCAATCCGTGATAATGTCGTGACAGCACAAGTAAAGTAATTTAATGCAGGAAATAATTCTAAGCAGGATATGAAATGATCAGAGAATGTACTCGCCTGGTATCTGAGTGTCCAATATAAAAGTACTGTCCGATGAGTGGTGTCTGGCTCCTAATCAGAATAGCACAAGTCACAACAAGTCCAAAATGGTAAAATGAAGTCCTACTATGCATTCTACATGATTCTAGGTCAATCTAGGCCAAAGTCAACTCTTGGTCAACTCTGGTCAACCCTAGAAGTCAACTAGGTCAATCTAGTCTAAATTAGGTCAAACTAGTCTAAACTAGGTCAAACAAGTCATTTCTAGGTCTAACAAGGCTGTACAAGCTCAATCTAGGCTCATTAGCCAAACAGACTCACATACAGGTCATAGGCTATATCATGCCTATAGGCCATCACTAACACATTCACAAGTCAAATCTAAATCTAAAACCTAACACTCTAGATATATTTATGAAATCTAACCATACACACATATATATGAAATACATATATAAAGTTCACACACAAGTTATACATATATGACACTTATATATATGTGCTAACATGACCTACACCCATGTAGGTATCCATACTAGATACCCAAATATGATACACAAACTTATTATATAAATATATATACACATATTACATTATATGTATATATACTACATTATATATATACATTACATAATATATTATACATATACCTATATTAGGAAGATAGGAATACATTGAGTGAGTGTGTGTATGATGGGTGATGCATACATGAAAGGGTTGAGTGTGTATAACTAGATGAATAAAAATCTAGAAAAAACAGTGCTAGTGTATGTGTGTAATGTTTGTGTGTGATGAGGGAGAGTGGTGAGCAAAGTATGCATCAAAACTGGACTGAAAGAGGAATAGAACCAAGCACATCAATTAGAAACTGAATTAACTCAGTCCAAAACCAATCCCAGGTTTTGGGGAGAAACACAAACACTATAAATCACATTAGGATATCAACACACTATGTGAAATCTCAGGTTTTGAGCCTAGAGATTCTAAGTTCAGTTTTGAACTCAAACTCCCACCAAAACAACTCAAAATTGACATACACATAGGTCACATATAGGAGAATTGGTTTAGGGACTTAAACCTACATGTTAACAATACTAATGGGTCTAAAATGATGGCCAAGTTCAACATTTGAAATCTGGAAATAACTGGGAATGGGAAAACTGAATACCCAGTTTTCCAGTTTTTCAATAAATCCTCATTTGATTCCCACACACCACCAAACAACCCAAAAACTGAACCACAGTTGGAAAACATATAGGAGTACATGATTAGGTTCAGAAACCAACTAATTAACAGTGTTAAATGGTTTAAAACTGGTGACAAGGTTCAAGTTTTAAAACTGGAAAAATCAGGAATTAATTCACAATTTCAGAAATTGGTAGATTGATAAATACCTAATGAAAAATCATTAAAAATCAAAACAGAGAGTTGGTAATGAAAACATACAATGCATACATGCCATATGAGGTGTTTGTGTCCAAACAAAAGGACACAACCGTGTCCAAATGACCCAGGACACGAAACAGTGCACACAGGCACTGTTTCAGTGCACTGTATCGTGCACGTGTACACGCGTGTCGTGCACATGACACAGCACGAACTAGGCCACGTGCTCGTGCACACGTGTACACCTATACTAGGGCTAGGACTAGGTCAACCTGCACCGTGTCCTAGTGTGTCATGTCCAAAACTACAGAGCCGTATCAGTGCTCGATTACACGTGCACACTGCACAGGTAATTCCCCGTGCGTCGAGGATTTCTTCCTCGATACGCCATGTGGGCCCACGAAACTTAACACGTGGCGTGTCAGTGGGTTCCCCGAGACTCCTCCAAAATTTCGTGTCGAAACTCGCCATGTCGTGTCCGGCACAACCCCCGAACAGCAGGGCATGCAGTCCCGAGCGCGCGCGAGCGTGTCCCCGTGTCCAAACTGACACGACACCACACCAATATCAACTCAATCCATAAGAAATAGGTAAGCGACAACAAAATAGAAATTTTCATTCAAATAAATTTCATAAATGACCCAAAAAATTCCTTTGAGGCATTTACACAAACACATAAAGCTAGGCACTGATACGTGTCCAGTTTGGACACGAAAGGACACGAATTCTTAGGGTTTCCTATTCCTACTGTTAGGTTAGGTCTAGGGCTCCCTAATGATGCAAAAATCTCAGGATTCTATGGTAAGAATAGGAAGTTACCTCTATGTATCAAAGCCCCCAAAAACTCTAAAGAGAGATGTTCCTCTTGATGGTGAAACTCCTCCAAATAGATTTGAATCTGAGAATAAATTGTAACAACAGCAAGAACAGTAATATTAGGATCCAATACAACTTGTTTGGGGGGAAAAGGATCTAAAAAGAATTTTTTATGATTTTTTGAACATGGAGACTCACCTCTTTCTTCTCTTGAAATAAATTCCTAAAGAAGAGGCTAGCCCTAGATTTTAGGAGAGATTATATAGTAGGAGAATCCCTAGGTTGGCTGGACAAAAATGTTAGGGTTAGGGTTTGGGCACTTGACTAATGGGCTTTGGGCTTAGTCGTAAATCAATGACTTAAAAATCACAAGTCATGACTTGTGGTCAAAATCCTTCTATTCAAATCTCAATATTCCTAATTGGTTTCCCTAACTAGAGTATGGTTAACTTAACTTAACCTAGGATCTCATATCTAGTCAAGTCCAACTTAACTAGGGTTAGGTCACAAAGTCAAAGCTAGTCAAAGTCAACCTAGTCAACCCTTATTCAAACAATTCCAAAATAATTTCTAAAAATTCCCATAAATTCTAATAAATTTAAATTACCCCAAAAATGTCAAAAATACCCTCAAACTAGAAATGTGGTAGTGACAGCCGTGGAGAAGTTTGTCCCCAGCAGAGTCGCCATCATGTTTGCCATGAAATATAAAAGAACAGAACAATTATCGGAGGACTGGACTTTTATTTCATAATACAAACTCGCTTGTACAAAGAAAGCCTAGAGACGAAAACCTAGGTACAGCAATCTAAGTACAATTGTTTATTTTAGATTCTGGGGGGTGACGGTAGAGGCTCGTGAAACGACGGCAGCTCTGCCTTACTCCTTGGATGATCGGGTGCAGCCTTGGCTCTGTAGAAGAACTGCGGGGCGTTGATGAAGAAATGCTCTCTCTTCAGGCTCTCTGGCTCTCTCTCTATATCTCTGCGTATATGTCTGTCTCTATGTCTCTGTCTGCTTCTCCCTATATATGTCTCTCGGTGTATCTCGGTCTGTGTTTTTTTCGCAAGGGAATGGCACCCTGTTATTTATAAGAGTGGGGGGCTTCATTAGGGTATACAATGATTGCCTATTCTTGAAAGTCGGCGGCTAATGATCATTGGATCTGGGTCGTTCATCGAGATTTGGGCAATAAATGTGATTGTATCAAATCTTTTGTGGGTAATTAATGCTGATTGACATAAATCCTCCCGATTTATCATGCCAACCTCGGATTCTTCGACACGTGTCTCTAATTGGCTTATATACAGATAATCTGATTTGATCCCAATATTTTATTAGGATTTATTGAGAGATTTTCGTCAATCTGATGTCGCGTTCCCTACTGTCATGCTGTTACGACCCGCACCCACTGTGAGGGTACGAGAACGTCACAACGCCCAGCCTACGCCGCAGTGTCGGCGGTAGAACGCTGTCCTAGATCAACATACATCTAGCAATATGATACTAAACAGTAAATGAACTCAATCACAACTAAGGAAGAAGAAAACACGATATGATATAGAATTCAAAGAAATACAGAAGATAGAATAGTCTAAGATAATATCCCAGCAAATATCCAGAGTACATATCTCGGCTACTGAAAATGAGGAATATATACAACTCAACATCTCTGAACAGAAATAAAGTCTAGCTAAACAGTCTCAAGACAACATGAAAATAAGATAAGGCCTAACTAAACTAGTCTAGGCAGTAGGGTGATGTCCTCAGCTAGAGCTGTCCCGTAGATGGTATCCTCCCAGGCCTCCTCATCCTCTGTAATATTTTTAACAGGTCCAGTCAGGACAGGAGCGAGTACGGTACATCTCAACAGTTCATAGCAGGTTAGAAAATATAATCATGCAGTAAAGTAAGATATAGATACTGAAGAAATGCAGTATGTAAACAGAGAGAGAAAACTATAATGGAAATATCTACTATAAGTAAAGAGCTACCAGTGACTAGTGATTTAGAGCACAAAGTCGATATGTGAACAGCTTGATTTGTACATGGCTATACTAAAGAGGCGTACATGGCTATTCTATTTTGGAATTGTTCACATGGCTATTTATACTCCCCCGTACCCCCAACTAATACACAAGGATCCAACCAGGTTATGTTATGATTCTATGTAACAGCCCCCGAAGGGTAGTAAGCCTCCGAAAGGTGATAAGCCCCCAAAGGGTGATATGCCCCCAAAGGGTGATAAGCCTCCGAAAGGTGATAAGCCTTCGAAAGGTTATAAGCCCCCAAAGGGTGATATGCCCCCAAAGGGTGGTACATAGTAGTCCCACAAATGGGATAAGGATTCAAAGAAGACTCTGTGATCATATGGGTATATGTCACAAGTGATCAAAGAACCAAAGAAGCATATGATACGCTATGTAAGTGAAACACACAGAACATAGAGTACCCGATGCTCCCTGAAGGGATAACATCTCAGGGTGGGATCCATATTGTACTAATCCGTGTGACCAATGTGCTAGTATCAATTAAAGTAATTTAATGTAGGAAAATAATTCTAAGCAGGATATGAAATGATCAGAGAATGTACTCGCCTGGTATCTGAATGTCCGGATGAAATGTACTGTCCGAGGAGAGGTGTCTGGCTCCTAATCAGAACAGCACAGGTCACAACAAGTCTAAAATGATATAATGAAGTCCTACTATGCATTCTACATGAATCTAGGTCAATCTAGGCCAAAGTCAACTCTTGGTCAACTATGGTCAACCCTAGAAGTCAAACTAGGTCAACCAAGTCAAACCTAAGTCAAACTAGTCTACACTAGGCTAACAAAGCTATTCTAAGTCTGACAAGACTACACAAGTCTAATCTAGGCTACACAAGCTAAGCAAACACAACCATAGGCCATAGGCTAATAGACTATACCATGGGCTAAGCAATACCATATTCAGTATCTATATCTAACAATACATGTATATACATATCACACAATCTAATAGAGAAAACATATATTGATATACATATATAGGCTAATATATATATATATATATATACCATACAACCATAATTATATATAATATATATATATACACACACATAGATATATTAGGTAGGATACTTATGTATATACAATCTGGTAACACACACATTATATAGGATGCACATATGGAGAAAATGAAGGGGATGTGGTGTATATATATGTGTGTGTGTGGGAATATCACATGAATGTGTGTGAGTTACAAGTGTATGTGTGTGTGTGTACTAAGCTAGAGTGTCAAGAAATGAAGGTGTGTGTGTGTGAATGAGAGATGAAGTGAGGCTTGTGTGTGTGATAGGGTGAGTGTGTGAGTGATACATAGGCATGTGTGTTAGATATGAGAAAGTGTGTGTGTATAGAGGATGTGGATGTGTGATAGGATAGTGAGGCATGTGTGTGTGTCATGGAGAGGAAACACAGTGAAGACAACATCAATTTCAGAATTTAACACATGGATACCACCCCCAAATCAAATCCAGTTAACAGTCCCAATAATTCCAGATTTCAGTCCCTATATTGAATCAAACAATCAGTTAAAACAGTCATAATACCATTAAACCCAACTAATTTCAGTTTTAGTTAACAGCCCCAAACAGTTGTGGTCTCTACCAACCCCAGGTCAGTGTGGATATATTCCATTTCAGTTCATCAAAGAAGGGACCCAAAAAAAATCAGTTATCAATTCAGACATCAGTTAAATAGTTTCCCCCATTCTCAGTAAAAATAGTTTGAACAACTCATGAAACACACTAAAAAAACCAAATAACAGACCCACATTTAAAACTCAGGTTTAAGTCTTTAGGGGAAAAACTCAGTTTAACATATCAATCAAGACTTGAATTCAAATAAAAACCAAATCCAAACAATGAGTATCAGTGGACTTTAGTGAACAGAAATTCGAATTAGAAACCCATTAGGCTGTTAACTTAACATACACATACTCGAATCAAAATCTACTCCCAGGATCAATGAAACCCAAGGTTCATATTATAACTCAGTTATTGGAAGAATATGGAAATCAATTCTGCAGTTGATATATAACCCAAATGACAGTTCAGGTAAGAGCTAAGCAATGGGTAACTCAAAAACACATCCAACAATCCAATTGTCGAACACCAATCCTAACCAATATGCCATTAACCTATTACATATGCAGGTGGTCCAAATTAACCATTAAATCAACACAAAACCATTTTAATCACATGGCCTAAAATTTTCAGGAACAACAGTGCATACCATGTCAGTCACCAGATCTCTGGTTACAGTGATCACCTAACAGCCCAAAGATGAAGTTTCGAAACTAACATCCCATGCCAAATGAATCCCTAGAATATAGGTTAATTCCCAGGTCATAATGCAACATAATTTATCACACAACATAGGTTAAACATTTTTGAATTTCCTGGGAATACTGAAACAGTCGGGTATCAGGTAATATAGGCATACAACTTTGAATTAGAAATTAACAGTCAAGATTTAAATCAATAGGTAGGAAATGATTATACTACATGTGCACGTGTCTTAGGGTTCAATTCGTGTCCACCACACACGACACAGACGTGTCCAAGTCGAGAAAACTCAAATCAGCAAACACACACAGACACAAAACAATACAGTGTCGTGCACGTGTTCCAGAGAGTCTAGGACACGACACGACACGAATTAGAACATGTGCTCGTGCACACTTGTACGCCCACACTAGGGCTACACACTCGTGTCAACACGAGGTGTCTACGCTGTGTCTAGACACGACACGAAGGCCGTATCAGTGCCCAAAAGTGACAGCCGTGCGCACAGTTCACGCGCAGTGCACACGTTCGTACGTGTCCGACATGACACGAAAGTGTCTCTAACTTTGAGGACCTCGTGTCAGTGTCTGCCCCTAGGGCTGTGTCAATTCCTAGGTGTCCACGTGTCGTATACAGGGAGTAATTGCCCCCGAGTAGCAGGGCAATGTGCACTATGTCAGAACAGCGTGTTCGTGTCCAGATCGCGACACGACACGACACAATTACAAGCTCAGTCCCACAGAAAATGATAAGCGACAACAAACCCTAAATTTCTATTCAAAAAGTTTCCTAAAATCAGGTCAAAATGTCCTTTGGGACATTTCATCAAACACCTATGTCTATAGGCTGATACGTGTCCATTTAGGACATGAAATGGACACAAAACCTAGGTCTAGGCATACCTATAGGACCAAGACACTTAGGGCTAGGTCTACATGCAAAGAAACTAGAATTTTAATGGGTGGATTAGGATTTTACCTATGGTGTTCTCCAACACAAAAACTCCTTGAATGAGGATTCCCAAAAAGCCACCCAACTCCTTCAAATTGATAGAAAACTGAGAGTAACAAATTCCAACAGCAAGAAAACATCAATTAGAACCTATTGCAATTTGTTTGGATTAAAAAGGAGTAAAAATGGATTTTCTAGGGATTTTTGAAGATGGAGACTCACCTCTTCCAAAGCTTGAGAGAAAAAATAATAAAGGAGGCAAGAACAAATGGAAGAGGCATTAAATAGTGTAGAAAACCCTAGGTTGGCTGCCATGGGCTGATTAGGGTTAGGCTTGGTTCATGGTGTGGGCCTATGGGCTATTAAGTCTAAGTCATTAATCATGACTTATGAAGTCATAAGCCATATTAGTCACATCAACTCCAAATCCCTCCAAACAAGTTCCAATGACTTAACCCTCAATAAATTAGATCAAACCAAGTTTACTTAACCTAACCAAGTGGTCTTAACCTAGGTCAGTCACTAGGTTAGTCTCCTAGTCAACCCTCATTCAAACAATTCAAAAAATAAATTCTATAAATTCCTATAAATTCAAATAAATTATAATAAAATCAAATAACCCCAAAAATGTCTAAATACCCTAATCACATGGCTAGGCTCTAGGGTAGGCAGTCTCTACTGTTCACTAGCAAAACACCTAAAATCTCAAGTCATGAATTTAAATAGTTTAAAAATAAATTAAAAATCACTAAAAATCATAATGTGAAATAAATACCATTAAATAATAATTATAATTACAAAATTTCAAAATTACCCTCTTCTGGAAAACTGGGTGTTACATATGCCACGTGTCATAACAGCAGAAATCTTAGCCGCAAGAAAGTTGGGCCACATAAGGCTGGCCACGTGTCAAGGCTGCCTAAGAGTGGCCCCCCCTTCTGAACATTTGGGTCGCATGGTAATGATTTGAGCTGCATGAGTATGAGTGAACCGCATGGAGATAGTCCTCGTGAGTCGCACGAGGATGGTCATCGTGAGCCGCATGGGACTGATCTTCGTGAGCCGCATGAGGATGGTCATCATGAGCCGCATGGGGCTGGTCATCGTGAGCCGCATAAGGATGGTCATCGTGAGCCGCATGGGGCTGGTCTTCGTAAGCCGCATGGGGGAGCCTCCGCTTGGGCCGCATGGGGGAGTCTCCACTTGGGCCGTATATGACTGTCCACGTGTCAAGGCCGCATGACAGTTTCTGCCTCTCGGGGGATCGTGTCAGAGATTTTCTTCGCTTTCCAAGGAGTCCGTCATTATGAGGGAGTCATAATGATATCTTCGTGTCAGAACTGTCACCTTGTCAGAGCTGTCAGCCGTCAATGCCTTTAATATAATAAAAGACAAACGAGAAAGCTATTTGCGGGCCACGTGGCTCCTCTTCGAGCCGTATAGGACTTTTTTGAGCCGCATAGATCCTTGATCCGTTTGGATCCTCGCGCCGCATAGGGCTCTCTGGCCGCATGGATCTTTCTTTATTATTTTCCTTGCTTCTACACCTCCTTCTTCACCTTTTCCTGATAATAACCTGATCTCAGATCAATCTTTGAGAAAACCTGAGCTCCACTCAACTGATCAAAGAGATCATCAATCCGCGGCAGTGGGTATCTGTTCTTGATCGTAAGGTTGTTGAGTGCCATGTAGTCGATACACATCCGTACCGACCCATCCTTCTTGGGTACAAAGAGTACCAGAGCACCCCAAGGTGAAGAACTCGATCGGATGAAGCCCTTGTCCTGCAGCTCATCTACCTGCTTCTTCAATTCTACCAACTCACTATTGTTCACTCCATAGACATGCTGAGAAATCGGTTCTGCGCCGGAAACCAAGTCTATCGAGAACTCAATATCTCTGTCCGGTAGAAGTCCTGGCAACTCCTCCAGAAAGACGTCTATGAACTCCGCAATCAAAGGATGTGGAACCGCCTACTCCTCGACTGAAACTCTGTAGAAAAGTCTGCTGCTCTGCTCCGCCTGCCGTCGGGTGAACTCGAACTCTGGATCTCCTGGCACTCCGAACAGAACTCTACCCCCATGTTAATCTATGCTGGCGTGGTGCCTGCTTAACCAATCTATACCGAATAAGATATCGTAGTTCGGTAGTAGAATTACGAGCAGACTCACCTACAACTCTCGGCTTCCCAAAATAACACTCCGCCCTCTGCAAACATCACTCACGAGGATAATACCACCTCCGATCGTGATCTTGCAGGTCATAGGCAATGATTCAGATACTAGACAGTGTCTAACAGCAAATGATACAGACATAAAACTGTGGGAAGCCCCGGAATCAAATAAGGCGAAAGCTGGAATGGAGTCGAGTATAATAGAACATGCGATCAGCTCCCCAATAGCCTTTGTATTCTCGACCGCCATGGCGAAAGCTTGCCCCTGCTGGCCTCTCCTGTCCTGCTGCTGGTGCTGCATGAACCGCTGCTGCTGAGTCGGTAGCGGTCCCTTCTGCTGAACTGCTAGGGCTCTGGCCCCTGTTCCGTGAGCTGCTCGTCTCGAAGATATAGGACACTCCCTCAACTGGTGCTCTGCCGAACCACAGAGTATGCACCTTTCGAGCCTCTTCCTGCAGTCATTCCATATATGTCCTGGTTTTTTGCAGAAACCACAACTGATAAGCTGCTGCCTAAGTACCTGCGACTGAACCCTCGGCTGCTACTGCACCTACTGGAAAGGTGCACGGCCCTGACCCTGGAACTGTCTCTGCGGGTGCTGCTACTGAAAGTGCGGCCTTTTGGCCGGTCCTCCGCTACCACTGGCTCCCTGGGTGTCTCGTCCCCTCTTGAGCCTCAGCTCAAGCTCATCCTCTGCTGCTAATGCACCTACCAGGATCTCCTCAAAAGTGGTCCTGCGAGCACACTTGGTATAGGACTTCGCCTCCTTGACTAGTCCTTTCCTGAAACTCTGGGCATTCGTTGCCTTGGATAATCCCTTGACAAACCTGCCCAGATGGCAGAACTCTCCAGCATACTCCTCGACAGTCTGACTGCCCTGTACTAAAACCTCGAACTGAGTCTCGAGGGCACCAAGCGCTGCATCGGAGAAAAACTTCTCCTTGAACAGCTTCTTGAAAGCTGCCCAAGTCTGCCCAATCGTACCAAACCTAGGGTCGGTCTGGTACCAGGTGCGGGCCAAATCCTACATCATACTGGCCGCCGCCTCGATCTGTAGCCTCGCTGGAATCTCTGTCAGCCTAAAAATCTCCTCCACATGCTCAATCCACTCATCAGCGTACAAAATGCCCTCTGTACTCCTGAAGTCCCTCGGGTGCATCTTCTGGAAGTCTTGGATGCCCTTCCCCCTCGGCTGATGCGGCTGTTGAACTGCCGTAGGCTGAGCTGCTGCCCTCTCAACTATCGTTAGGGCCAAATCGATGCCCCGACTAAACTCTATCGTCTGACGCTACTGCTGGGCCTGCTGGGCCTCCATGAACTGCTAGAAGAAAATGAACAACTGGACTGCATAAACGGATCCCGAAGGTGGATGCTACTGCTGGAGCATCTCTGGAATTACCGGGCTCTGTATGCGAACTGCTGGTAGAGGGGCTCCTCCGAATGCAACTGAAACACCCACCCCAGCTGGCATAACTGGGGCTGCAGTACCGGGGGCTGGCTGCTGAGGACGAGAGGTGGCAGACCTCTCATCAGTGTCCCCCTGACCTGGGCGATGTGATCTAGTCTCGACCATCTTGGAGACAGATCAAACAAGAAAACAATTTCTGAGAATGAGTCGAAATAGCAAAGAATGACAGTTTATATTCAAGGGAAGACAATAAGCAGCAAATTTAGATAAAAGGAATCTGATTTAAGAGTTTTTTCTAATGTTATTGAGTACCTTCAAAAAATATCCTAATCCTACTGCAGGCTGCAATGATACTCTAGTTCGAATACCACTACAATTCTAACTAGGAGCTGCATGGGCCACCACTAAAAACGTGTCACGACCTGTACCCAGTGTAGGGGCACGAGAAGTGGTTACGTCCAGCTTACGCCGCAGTATCGACAGTAGAACGCTATCCTAGGTCACATACATCTAACAGTTATAAGATGCCTGTACAGTTATACTCTCTGAAGGGAGGAATAATATAAAGTATAACTCAATCACAGCTAAGGTAGAATGTATGATAAGATAGATAGATAATCAACAGAATCCACAGATGAAAATACAAGATAAGAAAGAAAGCTAAATGTCTAAGATAAACAACTCCAAAATATCCAAAGTAATAAACCCCCAAATAAGTACAAGTGTATCCAAATAAGACAGAATGATAAGCAAGATACTGGTCTAGCTAACTAGCCTAGACTACTGGGGTAATATCCTCTGCAAGGGCTGGGTCCTCCTGAGAGTCCAGCTCACATGTGTCATCTAGGCCTGCTCCATAGTAAGTGGGACAGAACTCCTCAATATCATCTGTAATATTTCAACAGGTCTAGTCAGGACGGGAGCGAGCACAATACATCTCATATAGTTCATAATATGACAGGATATATAAATATGCAATAGAGTAAGATACATGAAATACTGAAAGATATACATGAAGTAAAGAGAGACAACTGTAATGTAAATAGATACTATAAGTAGAGAATTAACAGTGAACTAGTGATTTAGAGTACAAGATAGACATATAAACGGCTTGAATTCGCACATGAGTAATCTAAGAGTTTGCACATGAGTATACTACTTTGGAATTGTTCACATGACCATTTATACTCCCCCGTACCCCAATCAATACACAACGATCCAGACAGGTTATATTATTGCACATGATATCACATGAAGGCCCATAATAGGATGCACATGATTATATACATGGGGGCTCCGTGAACATGAGAGTACATAAATTACGAGAGTGCACATGAATGGTAAAAGCACCGGAGTACATGATGAAAGCCAAACGCACATGACATACTGTAACCCGATGCTCCCGAGGGGGATAACATCTCATGAAGGGATCCATATAGTACCAATCCGTGTAACAACGTGACAGCATCAAATAAAGTAATCTAGAGCATAAATGTAAATCCTATCAAGTATGAAATGGTCAGAGAATGTACTCGCCTGATATCCTGAGTATCTGAAATGAAATACTGCCTGAGGAGTGGTGTCTGGCTCCTATTAGAACAGTACAAGTCACAACATATCCAAATTGGTAAAATAAACTGCTACGATGCATTCTACATGATGTTTGGGTCAATCTAGGCTAAAGTCAACCTTTGGTCAACTCTAGTCAACTACTCTAGTCAAACTAGGTCAACTAGGTCAAACCTAACCCAAACAAGTCTCACTAAGCCTAACCAGTCTATTCTAGCAAGCACACATCATTCACAAGTCACACAAGCTAACATCACACAATATTTATGTGCATACATTCCATATAACACATAGGCTTGCATATTGGGATACATAGGCTATATGCCATATACACATATATTGGCAACACACACATTTAATTACCACGTTCATATATATACTAAATTATATAGGCAATATATATATATATATTACATTACATATTATCACACAAGATTATTGGTATTATATATATAGAGAGAGAGAGGAATAAAATGATAGATATCCATATGTGTGTGTGTGTGTGTCAATAGTGTGTACAGGGATATAGGTTCTCAGATTTTGCATAGTGTGTATGAGTGTGTGTGTGTGTGTGTGTGTGTGTGTGTGTGTGTGTGTGTGTGTGTGTGTGTGTGTGTGTGTGTGTGTGTGTGCGTGTGTGTGAACAGGAAAATAGTGCATACATTGACAGTTTTTAGGGTAGTAGTAGTGTATGTGTATGGATGTCAATGGTGTGTGTGTATGTAAATTCAGAAATGAGTGTATCAGCTAAGGCATATGCATGTGTGTGTGTACTATAGCTATTAGTGATTCTCAATTTACATGTGTAATGTGTGTGGGTGAATGATATGGAAAACAGTACACACATATCAGCCCTATAAATCAATGTATACAACATCAATGTACACATGACAGTGTACACAATTCTGTACATCATTTCTCAGGTTAGACAGTGGAGTGTGTCAATATTGTTCTCAGCTTTGATTTCAGTAGAGTGTGTGTAGATAGGGTGTTAACAAACAGTGTACACATTACAGTTTTAATTCTCAGGTTGTGTAATATATATCAATGCACACATGACTGTTATCAATTTTCAGGTTTACAGTGTATACAAATTAGTTTACCAGTTCAATGCAATTCGAAAACTAAAACACCTAGCTAATCATGAAACCTAACATGCAAGCTTAACTCAGTTGTATATAGGAAATCAACATTGAAATTAATCACCAAGGAAAACAGGAATCCCTATTTAAATCTCAGAAAATCAATGTATGCATAAACAGTTTCAGTTTTCAGTTCCAATTCAAACTCGAAAACACATTTCACCTGACATACACTAATCCTAACCTGCACATTAAACTCTTACATACATAGGTGAACCAATCATCACAATTTAATCAATCAAAATAGTTTAGCATACATGTTAATCTCAGAAAATCGATAAATCAGTCTAGTATCAAAAATATTAGGGATTCACCATTTTGAAATCCAATTTCAATTAATAATCAAATTTAATGGTTGGTAATCAAAGCCCCACATGTGTACGTGTCCTTCGAACCATTTCGTGTCCAATAAAGTCGGATAGGGCGTGTCCACGCTCACAAACAATGCTCGTGCATGCACAGACACGCTGCCTCGTGCACATGTTCACGCGTGTCTAGCACACGACACACGATATAACACAGCACGAGTATGTGTCCACAGATTCGCCTAGGGTAGGGCTACAACCCTGACACCCTGGCTCGTGTCCACGAGACACCAAGACACGACACGAAGCCCGTGTCAGAGGTTTCTGTGGCTCACGCGCACAGTAGGCGATGGCCAGTGCAGGCTCGATTACGTGTCCGACTCGACACGAAGTGACTCGAGACTCGAGGGGGCTTGTGTCAGACACTGCCCCTTGGTCCTTGCCAAGTGACACATGTCGAGTCATCGTGTCCGAGGAGATACGCACCCCGAACAGCAGGGCAGTGTCCCGCGGCTGCTACGGCGACACTACCAAAATAAGTTATATTGGCGACGAATTTAGCGACGCAAGTCATATACGTCGGTAATATTTGTGAATTTAGCGACGTTGTATAAAAACGTCGCTGAACGTCACTATCAGCGACGTTTAGCGACCGTTAACGTCACACATTATGCTTTAGAAAGCTGATGTCGCGGTCTAGTCGCAGAACGTCGCTGTTTTGTTTAACTCAGCGACATTTTGCGACTCCACATTAAGTACGTCGCCAGTTTTTTATTGAATAACGACGTTTAGCGACGTCCTTTGTGGACGTCGCAAAAACGTTTCATATAGGGTTCCATCCGATCGATCTTTTATTTTCTTTCAACCAAAATTTTCAATCTCACGTTCCCCAAATTTCTCTCCCCCTTCCTCTCTCCTCTTCGGGACCCCTCCCTCCGGCGAACCCTCCCTCCAGCTACCCCCTTCCCGTGGTGACCCCTTTTCCTGCGGCGACCCCCGTTCCTCCGGCGTCTCCCCTCCACCGTTGATTCTCCTCGTCGACGCCGACCCGACTCCGACGCCAACCCGTCTCCACCGCTACTCCAGCCCCGACGATCCCGACCCGACTCCGACCAAGGCAGGTAAACCCTAACCCTAACTCCCTCCTCCTGACGTGCTGACGTAGACACGATACGACATACACGACATGCACACACACAGACACGACACACACGACACACACACACACACCACTACAAAAAATAAAACATACTTGGTAATCACCACTAGGGTAGTTTTCAGGTCGGAGTGTTAGTAACTGTTTAGAGTGTCGGTGGGTGTGTAAATAATAATAATAATAATAATAATAATAATAATAATGTTAAGAATTGGTATACTTTACGATACCTAGCATGATTTTGAGGATCAACATTTGGGAACATAACCTATTAGTCCAAAGATGAGCCCATCAAAAAATAAGATAATTAAAATAACATCCTCTTGACCAAGTAACAACTCTAACAAGATGGTCGCTAAGAACCCAAGACTAAGACTTGTAAGTTCGGTTTTAATTCGATTCTCGATTGATTTTAGCGCATCCAAGGTCATTTTTATGATCGATCATAAACGTTATCTTTGTTTGGGCATGCACATGTTTGCTCTTGTTCTTAGTCATGGGTGAGCACATATACCTATGTACCGCTAGTCGCACACCCATACTAAACCCACCCGCATACGCGTTTATGTTCTTGAGAAACACAACCACTAGGGGCGCACCAGATCTATAACTGCTCGCACGTGCGTGCTTGTTCTATTACTGCGGGCGAGAACAAGCACATTTACCTGCGTGATCACCCATGCACCTTTATGTCATGGACACTTGTGCGATAAGCCACCCCCTTAAAACATGACTAAGCTCTCTATAAGGGGCCTACTCTCCCTCTTCCCTTTCCATCCTCATATACAGTATAAGTTTTTAAGCAAAAAATGAGGTTGTTGAAGTACCAAAAAAAAGGGTAAACCAATGTGATCATGAACAGACAATCTTTTTGAAAGTTTGAGCGATATTGGCGCATTGACGCAAAAATTGAGGCATCTATTTTGCACTTAACAGTCGCATGTCACATGAATCAAAGTGCATGATTCATCGCTTTCAATTGAAGTGTCATCGACGCATGATTTTTTGAAAATCAGAGCATCATCTATGGCTGACAGTGCTCTAGCCTGTACCTATAAATTGAGGGTCTAGAGGAGAGAAACTCCCTGCTATTCTCTTTTCTGTATGTGTCAGATCTTAGTATGTGTCAGATCTTAGTATTCCTAAGTAAGAGTGGGTATATGTTAGTGAGTGTCATTAGAGTATTAGAGAGTTAGTTCAGTCCTAGTACCTAGAGTGTATAGAGTATCTTAGAAATATAGGTATGATTGGTACAGTGTTTTGAACCATTCTCTAGAAATTAAATTTACTTATGCCAAGCCTTTTGGGCCTATCAGAGTTATAGATTTTTTCGGAAATCTAGCATAACGCTGATTGCCTTAAAAGGCTTACATAAGTAAGAGTGTATAGAGTACCTTTTGGGCCTATAAGAGTTACTTCACTCAGTTTGTCAAGACAAGTAAACTTTTTAAATGTTGACGATATATATACCGTCAACATTTGGTTTTGCCTTGTAGCTACAGGCAGTTGCCTGCATTTTGCCTTATAACTTGGCCTATGGCCCGTGCTTGAGCAGTGTGGACTTCCAGGTTAGGGTGTTAGTTCATGATTAGCATTGTTTAGATATTAGTGTTAGTTATAGGGTTAATTAAGATTAGGATACTAGTTTATGTTAGAAGAAATATGAGAGTTAGTAGATGTTAAAGTAGGATATTAATTTATTAGTTAGGATAGATAGTTTGAGTTAGGATACTGCTCAAGCACAGGCCAAAGGGTCGATATTGGGTATTAATTTAAAAAGTTTTACTTGTCTTGACAAACTGAGTGAAGTAACTCTTGTAGACCCAAAGGGTCGATATTGGACAGTTGGTGTCGTGTACTCCTACAAGTACAATTATACCTCACTAATAATCTCAGTTTTCTCTAAACTGTCACTCTCTACTGACCTTTATCTAAATTGTGCACCCATATCTAAACTGCCTTAACATTCATTCACTGACTGTAATATGCATGTATCTATCTTACAGAATTATCTTCAAATGGATATGGAGCTGAATTACTATCCGCAGAATCGTTTGTGGATGGACAACCGTCATCCTGATGACATGTACGGTGTGCGGAATGAATTCATAGAGGGCGTACACCAGTTTCTGCAGTTTGCCAAGGCGTTCCCTCAGTACATGGATGGTACCAAAATTAAGTGTCCGTGTGTGAGATGTCGCAACTTGAAATATCATCCAGAAGTGGATGTCACGTATCATTTATACTCGAAGGGTTTTACGCTGAATTACTATCAGTGGAGCGAGCACGGAGAACTTGTGTCTTTAGCATCGGAGTACGAGCCTTATGTGGATGTCCACAACAATGCTCCTTACGACAATGGGTTGGTGAACATGGTTTTTGACGCGATCGGGCCTAGTTTCGATCCTGATGATCATGATGCACCTGAGGAGGCACCGAACCCCGATGCTGCACAGTTCGTGGAGTTGCTGGAGAATGCAAGGACTCCATTATATCCTGGTTGTGAGGATCATTCACCGTTGGAGGTGGTTACAAGATTGTTGAGCATCAAGTCCAATTTTAATATGTCGTAAGATTGCTACAACCGTCTTATGGAGTTGCTTATAGAAATATTGTCTGAGGGTGCGAAGTTGCCTAAAGACTTCTACCGGTCTAAGAGGATGGTTAGATCGCTCTGAATGGGATACGAAAAAATTGATGCATGTCGCAACGGGTGTATGTTGTACTACAAAGACGACAACGATGAAGACGCCTGCAAATTTTGTGGTGTCGATCACTACAAGGCATGTGGTAGAGGAAAGTCTGTCGGTGCCAGGAAGCCTACCTCTTTGATGCACTACTTGTCGTTGACGCCGCGGTTGTTTATGGTTAAGGAAACTGCAGAAAACATGAGTTGGCATAAGCGGGAACATACCGAAGGAGTGTTGGATCACCAATCTGATGGAGAAGCATGGAAGCACTTTGATCGAGAGTATCCAGATTTTGCTTCTGATCTGCGTAATGTCAGATTGGGTCTCTGCTCCGACGGTTTTACCCCATTCGAACTTTCGGGATTCCAGTATTCGTGTTGGCCTGTAATCGTCCCCACGTACAATCTACCGCCTTGGATGTGCATGAAAACTCCGTATATGTTCCTCACCGTTATTATCCCAGGTCCGAACAATCCGAAAAGGAACATCGATGTGTATTTACAGCCATTGATTGATGAGTTGAATCATCCGTGGGAAGTAGGTTCCAACACGTACGATGTATCTAGAAAACAAAATTTTCAGATGCGGGCAGCACTTATGTGGACCATCAACGACTTTCCGGTCTATGGAATGTTATTTGGATGGAGCACGCATGGTCATCTTTCATGTCCGTATTGCATGGACAGCACTAAGGCTTTCCGTTTGAAACACGGAGGCAAACCGTGCTTCTTCGATTGTCATCGACAATTCCTGCCGAAGGATCATCCGTACCGGAGGAACAGGAATGCTTTTTGTGCTGGCATTGTGGAGAAGGCTAATCCTCCGGGAAGAGGTAAAAGATTTACCAAGAGCTATTGAGCAGCCTGCTACGGGCTACAAGTGTGACAGATTTGGTCACACTCATAACTGGACGAAGAAGAGTATATTCTAGGATCTTCCATATTGGAGCACCAATCTTATTAGACATAACCTTGATGTCATGCATATCGAGAAGAATGTGTTTGACAACATAATTAACACTGTAATGGACGTAAAGGAAAAGACGAAAGACAATCCAAAGGCTAGATTGGACTTGGAAGAAATATGTAGACGTCCTGCATTGCATTTGATAAAGGACGGGAATGGGAAGTTGAAGCAGCCTAAGGCAATTTTCTCACTGAAGAAGGAGGATAAAGTGAGGCTTTGTAGGTGGATTCAAGGTCTGAAATTTCCAGATGGGTATGTTTCGAACTTGAGAAGATGCGTCGACCTCAAGGAGAACAAATTGACAGGTATGAAGAGCCATGATTGTCACGTATTCATAGAGCAGTTAATTTCGATTGCATTTCGGGAATTCTTACCGCAGGTAGTTTGGGATCCATTGACGGAGTTTAGCATATTCTTCAGGGACCTTTGTTCTAAGAAATGGCTCGTTGATCGTCTAGAAAAGCAAGAGAAGGACATTGCGGTAACACTGTGCAAGCTAGAGAGGGTGTTCCCTCCTGGATTCTTCGACTCTATGGAGCATTTGCCGATTCATCTTTTCTACGAGGTACGTATTGGTGGACCCGTCAAATATTGATGGATGTACCCGTTCGAGCGACATTTGAATCACCTAAAAAGAAAGGTAAAAAATAAGGCTCGGGTCGAGGGCTCTATTTGTGAAGCCTATATTCTCGAGGAGATTACAAATTTTTGCTCCTCCTATTTCAAACCTCATGTTGCTACGAATAGAACGAGGGCTCCGAGAAACGACGACGGATATCAAGAATTTAATGATGGAATACTGAAAGTATTCAATACGTCCGGAAAGCCTTCGGGGAAAATGAAGAAGAGATATTTGAATGACGAAGAGCTAAGGGCTGCTCAGTTGTATGTATTACTCAATTGCGACGAGGATGAAGTGGAGAAGCTAGAGGGGTAAGTAACTCAGGATGATGAGTTTACGTCATCTCAATGTAATAGTATAAGCTAATATTATTGTACTAATCGGCGGTTGCTTCGTTGTTTTCCAGCACATATAATGATGAGTTGAGGCTGGTTAGACCCAACCTAACAGATGAAGCATTAGAACAAAAAATGAGATGTCATTTTCCTTCTTGGTTGAGCGAATATGTAAGTAGCTCGGTAATTACTAGCCTCTTCTAATGCAACTGCGTAATAAATAACTTATTATCCCTTCTTTGATATTCAGGTCGATCGTCTAATTTTACCGGAGATTGAATTAATTAGAACTCTTGCCAAGGGACCAATTACTTTTGTTAAAATATGGCCAAGTTACTGTGTTAATGGCTTTCAGTTCAAGTCGACAAATGATCCGATCAGAGACAGCTTCCTGGATCTTGATTCCACGAAAAACAGTTGTTTGTGTATCAAGTCTTCGAACTACAAAGACGTCGATCCAGGAAATGATTTCTTTGGCATCTTGCGAGAGATTGTGGAGTTGTCATATAATAATGGCAGAGAACCTGCAAAGGTTGTGTTGTTCAAGTGTGAATGGTTCGATCCGATTGAAAATCAAGGTTGAAAAATTGACAAGCATGGTCTTGTGGATATAAACTACAAGCGTAAATATCAAGGCTACGAACCGTTTGTCCTAGCAACTCAGGCTCAACTCGTGTACTTCACAACTTATCCGAGATGGGGAGCAACGAAGTCTGACTGGTGGGCAGTATGCAAGACTAAAGCTAGAGATACTTTTGATGTTGACGAAAAAGCTTACCAGGAGGACGAGCTACCTCTTGTAACCAATATTGTCGATGTGGACTCCATGAAAGTTACGCATTACACGACACATAATGTAGAAGATGTAGAATTATTCGAAGAGGAAGACGAAGCCGACGAAGGCGAAGATGAAAGTGAAGATGAGGAGGAAGAGGAAGATGAGGTCGAGGAAGACAAACAAGATGATTATTCTGAAGATGATTGAGAGAGATATACTTATCTGAACTTAGATGTTTCTTCTAGAATATATTATCTGGACTTAGATGTTTATTGTAGAATGTATCATCATATGTTGTCTTGGTTATTATCTTGTCTTTGTTGTACTTTCATATTTTTAGTCTCTATTATTTGTTGTACTTTCATATTTCTAGTCTCTATTATTTGCTGTATTATTATATGCTGTTATCAGGTATGGCAGGTCGTCGCGGATCGTTCCGAAAAGGGGGACGACGAGGTCATGATCCTACGGTACTTCCTACAGGTACTGCTAGAGGACGGGGTTTTCCTTCCGTACCTCCTACTGGTACCGGCTCTGGATCCTCGTCGCCGATTACTCCTCCATATCGGACAGTAGCTGGGCCTGCTCGACGTCATGTGGCATATCTCCTGGGACGAGTAGTTCCAGGCCTACTGAGAGTGCTCGCCCGTCTAACGTTACTGCTGCTGATACGACGATGGAGGCGGATGAGCAGATGGCGGAGGCTGCGTAGACGGCCAACCAGCATCATGCAGATGATGCGTGCGCACCTCCGAAGGAGAGGAGGACGGAGATCTGGGCCGACGGTACAAAGTAGGTGTTTGGTTTATAAATTTTTTTTTATCATAAATTAACTTTTTTTCATGAATATAATATGTCTGTATAAATATCGTCCCCCAGAGGTACAGAGACGCCTAGGCCACATGCTGAGGCATAATTATGGTGGTCCTTGGATTAACTACTCTGATGCTCCAGACGAAAGGAAGAACTACTGGTTTACGCGCTTCAAGGTTAAAATAGATTTGCTTTTAATATGAATCATATAATTAATTCATATTATATATAACTGATAAATATTTGGTTTGCTCTCTTCTAGGATATGTTTTTTTATCCATCGCACTGGGCCGAGCTTATCGAGGGGATGTTTCCTGCCGTCGCTGCCAAGCTGATCCGCGACGCTATTAATGATCAGAAGGATCGTGATCGTACCGGAAAGCCGATCCAAGGTTGGATCACCCCTGATCAGTGGAATACGATGAAGGCTCGATTCGACGAGCCAAGGTACAAGGAGAAGTCGGAGAAGGCCAAGGCGGCTAGACAATATGCCTCGAAGTGGTGCGGTGGGTCGATTCCGATGACGGAACATTTCCGTCGTCTGGTATGTCTTTCTCTTTTAGAAATATTATTTTAATGCAAAACCGATAAATTATTACTAAGATAATATATTTTATTATAGGTAAGAAAGGTCGACAACGCCAACATGGTGACCGTCTTCCTGGCCACCCATCGGAAGGGCGAAGGCCTTATTGACGAGAGGGCCGAGCAGACCTATGTAAGTATTACAATACGTTATCTTAATTTAATACTTCGTGTCAATTTTAATATGACTTAGTAAATATGATGCAAATAAATATTCATGTAGTTAGTAATAATAAGTACATTAATTAGAAATAAGAAATTATAGAGTACTATCCATACTTTCTAGGCCGAGTATCAGAGGCTGCGGGAACGGGCGGCTGCTAGTGCACCTAATGCAGGAGAGGCCGGTACTTCCTCGCATCCCACTCAAGCCCCGTCGGCAGACGAGCTGTGGATGACCGCTGCTGGTGGACTCCATAGGGGTACGTACTACGGTACGGGATCCTATGGCACCCTAGTTGCGATCCAGTCCTCTAGGGCATCTTCTGCTAGTGTGTATGGTCCACAGACGTCCCAGGAGTCTGTCCGAGTCCACCAGATGATGGAGTCTCTCCGTGACGACCTGCTACGACGGATCGAGGAGCAGTCTCAGCACCCTACGGACGATCTTGTGCTGCTAGCACGATTGGATGCGCTCGACCGCGGCATTATGGAGCTCATGGAGACGACTGAGAGGATAGAGCACAGCGTTGGAGGGTTAGAGCGCACGGTGACGGAGCTGTAGACAGCACAGGTGACCATGACCGATAGGCTGAGATTGGTGACGGATTCGATGGTCCAGAGCAGTGATAGATTGTTATCTACCATGGATTCATACCACTAGCGACTTACAGCGTTGGAGCGTGCTGGTCCTCAGGGTACGCCTTCATCATCGTCGACTCTGCCGCCTCCACCACCTTCTTCATCGACACTGACTACATCGACGTCACTGCCTGCTCCATCGGTTTCAATTTCACTTGAGGAGTATGAGTTGTTCTTATCCCTTCGTCGCGGCAGTGCCCCTCCTGCACCAGATCCCTAGTAGTCCTAGTTAGGACTGTTTGTTTGTGTTTGTTTGATCCTTTGTTTGTGACTTGGATATTTGTTGGTTGTGTAGACTTGGATGTTTGGATCATACTTGTTGGATCCTATTCTATTTGTTGGTTGTGTGTAGACTTTGGTTATTTGGTTGTAGACTTTGTTATTTGGTGTAGACTTGGTTATTTGGATACTTGTTGGTTATGCCTATTCTATTTGTTGGATCCTATTCTATTTGTTGGATCCCATTCTATTTGCTGCCTGCTACATTGTGTTATACTGTTGTTTATGTTATTATTCGTTTCAATTGGATGTTAATGTGCTTCTGTGGTTTACGTTTACCGGTGTTGAGTGTTCCACCGAAGGGGTCGACGAACCCAGGGAGAAAAGGATATCTGTTATAC
This sequence comes from Iris pallida, assembly GCA_029216955.1. Taxonomy (NCBI): domain Eukaryota; kingdom Viridiplantae; phylum Streptophyta; class Magnoliopsida; order Asparagales; family Iridaceae; genus Iris; species Iris pallida. The sequence goes on along the minus strand of JANAVB010013397.1, from coordinate 20,550,473 downwards.
TGTGTCTTTATAGTTATCTTTTTAAACTGCAGGAAGAAAAGGACATTCTGTATTTTATTTTTTTATTTTTTTTGCAGATTTAGCGACGGTTACCGACGTTTACCGACGTCCACCGACGTACGTTTGCGTCGGTAAACGTCGGTAAATCTGCAAAATTTTTTAGGGTACCGACGTTTACCGACGTCCATATACGTCGGAGACCGTCGGTAAACGTCGATAATAATCCCAGGAATTACCGACATTTAGTGACATTTTAAACGACGATAAACGTCGGTAAGTTCCCAGAATTTTACCGACGTGTAGCGACTTTCAACACGTCGCTAATCCACCGACGAAACGACGGTAGACGTCGGTAATATCCCAGGATATACCAACGTAAATATACGTCGGTAAACGTCGATATTTGCGACGTTCGGCGACGTTTTAAAGATCAGCGACTTACGTTTCCGCGACAAGTCCAAAATGTCGGTAATTGCGTCGGTAAATATTTTTAGCGACATAATTTGTCGTTTTAGCGACCTCTTTAGGCGTCGCTAAAACGACTTATTCTGGTAGTGTGAGTTCGTGCCCTCGTGCTGACACGAGACGACACAAAAATCTTCCACAACTGACACGAAATCAAATACGACCCATAGATCTACAAATCCATTCAAACACAATTCAAAAATAGTAGAAAAATATTGAGCGTGGCATTTCATCAAACACCTAGAACTAGATACGTGTCTGATACGGACACGAAATCAATGCAAAATTACACAAAACTTACACCACAGCTAGGGGACACCTAGATCTTGGCTAGGATGCAAAGAAATCAGAATTTAAATACAATTTAGAGGGTTTACCTATAGTGTGTCAAATGGCAAGAAAAGTCCCAAAATAGAGTGATTCTCCTTGCTAGCCCAAATCTTCAAATTGTTCAAAAGCTGAGATTTCTCTCCATAATCAGAAAATAGAGTAGTATTAGACTCTAATGCAAGAAACTAGAGTCAAAAAAGAATTAAAATAGAATGGTTATGGATTGGGGAAGAATGACAATACCTTTCCTTTTCCACAAGTTGATTCAATACAAAAGAGGCAAGAACCAAAGGAAGAGATATTATATAGGGTTGGGATTCCCTATATGGCCGGCCTAGGTAAGTGGGAATTAGGGTTAGGGTTTAGTCTAGTGGGCTTGGGCCAAGTCTCAATGGTCATGGAAATCAATTCATGAGTCAAAAGCCTATGGACCTATTCATTTATCCTCCTATTTGAAACTTGATTCTATGTGACTTAACTTAGGTTGACTTAAGTTAGACTAGGGTCCCACCATGCTAATCAAGTCACCATAGCTAGAGTCAACATCTAGGTTAGTCTCCAAAGTCTCAACTAACAAAAGTCAAAAATAACAATTACCACTTCAATAAATCAAAATAAATTCAAAATTAACAAAATGACCAAAATACCCTCAAGCTAAAATGTGGTAGTGACAAAACCCATCGGCACCCTAATCCTCGGTCAATCAACATCCCCAAGACTATCCTATACGCCACTAAGGGTTGAAGTTACTGAGTAAATTCTCGAAACAATTATTTGAATCACGACCGATCACTTTGAATCTCCGTTCGAACCATTCCTCAAATTTCAAGCACTTTTTGTCTATATCGCATCGGCGATATCGTCGTTCGATAGCACCTCTATCGCTAACTACCCAACATTTTATGAATCAAGTAACTCATTCTTGTTTGACACAATTGAATCCCGCACACAACTTGCCAACGTTGACACAATACTTGGTCTATATGCTCAACCCGACTTAGCCAACTGTGCCCTACATGAAACCATTTTTGTTCAACCAAATTTTCTTTGTATGAGTTTAATATATACACTTATTGTATGGACCAAGGCAACATAGAGTTAAAGAATTCAATCGAAATTCTAAGGACGTAAAGTCATGCTCTGATACCAATATGTCACACCCCGGTTCCGCAGAACCGATTGTCCTCGCTAAGGTGTGATGCTGCACGAGCCTAGTTTGCGCTCGCGCAAAGCGGATTCCATAACGGCCGATTACACCAGCTTACGACGGGGACGTCGCACAGAAGTTTCAAGCAGAGAAGTTGAATAGCACAAAGACATGTACAAAATAATACTCTTTACTGATATCGAAAATAAGGTTACAAGTCACTCAAGCTCATTTCTCTCTTGTTACAAACACTCAGCTCTCTCTCTCTCTCTCTCTCTCCTCTCAATTATAATCTCTCATGCCCGAAGGCTTATAATTTGCAAATGCTTCTGATGGTGATGTCCATACATTATGTCCCGTATAGGTGAAGATTTCAATGCGGCTGCATGTCTCGAAACGCTAAGGAACTCCATGCCTCAGCGCGTCCAAGCGAGCTCTGTCCCAAGCGTGTTGACACCTGAACCTGCACATGAAGACTGGTGGGGTGTCAGTACACAACCGTACTGGTGAGTGAGTCCCTTGCCCACTCATACAAAACTAACACGTTATTTTAGTGAGTGCAACTTCTTCTTTTGTTGTCTTTCTAATCTCGTCTTAGGATCAGTTTTAGGACATAGACTCTAAGCCATAATTCGCGTTGCAACCAACATGATCGTGTTCCAAATTCATGAGACCGTGCTACCAAAACCCATTTGTGCAAACATCATGGCCGTGCCATAAGATCCATGTGTAATTAATTCACTACAAGAAAATGCATGTTCAGTGACGTAAACAATTTAGCGCAAAGAAAGGTTTGTGTCGCCAAAGCTTTTCTACAACATATTTTGCTATGTAGCATGCATGTCGTTGTAGCCTTGTCTGGAAAAGTATTTGGCGACACAAAGTCACCATGTCGTAGAAGCTAGACGTTTTTGGCGACATCATAATTTATAAAAAAAAAAAAATTTGGCGACATGTGACTTGTGTGTCGGAGAAAGGTGATACATTAGACTTTCTGCAACACAAGGATGTAGCAAAATGTAAAACGCTTCCTTATGTCGCAAAAGCTAATTTATATTTTTAAATGGCATGAGGATAAGTGCATGCAGTAGCAGCTTGAAATAGTTTTTCTCATCCTCATGTTATCAAAATGGAAAAGAATCAAGATGCACGATGGGCACGCAACATACAAAATACTCGTCTACTGTTACATTGAAAGAATACAGCGCAAGTAACAAGCTACTAAGATATAAGATATTTAATTCTGATTTAATTATAAAGTATCGGAATCATCATTAATTCTTGTTAAACAAAGTTTTGGGATTTCCCAGTTTACACAAAACAAGTTTTGAGGTTCTAACAACATATGAGCAAATACTTGCTGCTCTCTTTTCAAGCTACTTCTTCTCTACAACCTACACTTGTTACTATATGTATTACGTACAATACACCCCAAGGCCCAGCAGTAGCTAACTAAACCATATTTCTCTAATCTCTATGATGCTCCACCACACCAAGAAAATCAAAGGAGGGCATGCTTCTGCTGATCTTGTTGTCGTGATCCAGTTGAGACTCTCCAAGCACCTTGCACCTGCACCGTTGCTGCTCTGGTTGGCCACAGACCCATCAGTTGCTGAAGCCTCGGATTTTGAATCGTTGCAGAAGGATCAACCCCTCCTGGAACCAATAACAACATGATGTATTAGTATTAGAGGGTTGTATAAATGTATTTCACAACGATAAATTTTAAATAGAAAAAACATTAGGGAGCAGACATAATTAGCTAATACGGACTAAGGAGCACAACAAATTGAAAGGAAGGTAAGAGGGAGGCTTTCTAAATAGTCTGACAAATCGAGAATATACCCAAAAGAACTAGTTGCCTTTATTCAAAAGAAGTCGCTGCCTAGCAGCTCTCAGGTGAATCCTACCCACATTGATTCGATGAAAGTAACCCACATCTCAACAGGAACGTACTACTATGTTTTGTTGTGATCGTTTCTACAACATAATACCAAATCAAATGGTGAACAGATAACGAAAACCAAAACATGCTATTATGTTTTGTTCTGATCATAGATATGTCGAAATTAAGAAATCATGAAGCAGGAACAACAATTAAACAATTTCTGATACTATATGGTTGTACCCATGGCCATCATATTTGACACTTGACTTCTCATACAACACCGATAAAAAGTCAAAAACAGGGGATGTCTTCACTTCTCATACAACACCGATGTCTTCTCCTTTGTTCTCCTCGACAGCCTTGAAAATTACAGTAACCATAGAAGAAAACAGTTCCATCAAAAGTCACATTCTGACACTTACGATACCAACAGCATGTGCCAGTATTGAACAGTATATACTAAACTTATTAATATACTTATTATTTTAGTGTGAACATTAGTATGTAATTTACTTCAAATATGAATTTGTTACTACAAGGGTTTACTTATTGTTAACCTGTCTAGGTTGTGCAGAACAGTTTTGTGGGGTGAAAGGTGTCTCTTGTTAAACCAAAGCTCTACTGGAAGGATAAACTGATCTAAAGTCTGGGACTAATGAATATGGTTGCAATCATCCCTTCTTATTTGCATTGGGGACAAATATTCGCATTAAGTAGAGTGCTTTGTTGCTTTCAAGGTGTCCTCATAGATGCCTCTTACTAATAAGAGCCCATCATCCCCTGGCTGTCCCTCAAAAGGAAGCATTTAATTCGTCCAACCACTTTTCGCAAGACATAGTAAACATTGATTGGCATTTCAGCTTCAGATATAATGCCCCTTTTGTATGAGATAAGGACTTGTGCTACTCTCATCTGCTGATACTATTGTATGGTGTTTGTCTGCGGAAGTACTCCACACATGCATTTTTTTACTGCAGGATCTGAAGACCTATATCACTAAATGGCAAGAACTTGTATCAACTTGCCTCTTCAAGTTAACTTCAAAGATAGGTTTGTCTCGGAAGAGCTAAAACGCTCAAGGATTATTCTAAAAAAAACATTCTTCTTGCTGGTGACGCTCTTCTTATTCCTGAAGGCCGGTAAATTGTCATTCACTCTATGGTCCTATCTTTATGGTGTTTAAAGTATGTCATGTCTGGAACCTTAAACCTTTTATAATGTGGCAATCTGGTCTATATGTGGCTTTAACTTCAGTAATAGATAAAGCATCCATAATTCAACTTACCTGTGTAGAAAAAGTTATAAACTTTCTGACATGTTTAGTCCCTTTTCTATCAATTTGAGGCATCTGAAGTGATATGCCAAGGGGTTCGTACTTCTCAGCATAAAACTTTCGATGTTGGATTAATTAAACTTTTTTTGAATTATACAGATGAAATTACTTGGTGCATAACTTATGATTATTAAAAAGAATAAGGACATAGGCCAACAGTTCTTATAAATCTTCTAGTTCGCATTCACAACCTTGTCCCAATGGTGTTAATCGATTTCTTGTACAACTTTAATATCAATGTTTAGCCCATTTTCTATTAATTTTCCTTTATTTCAATGCAACCCTGGCCACTACCGTACCCTTTTCTACTGCAGTATCGACCGATACTGATACGTATCGGCCGGATTTGATCGGTTTCGCACTAGGCCATTTCTGATACTTATACAAATTATCAGTTTTGGCCTATTCAATTTTATATTTTTATCATATCAGTCTGTATCAGCTGATACATATCCGATACGAACTGATACAAACATATACATACAAATCTTCAACATCGAACGATTCCAGAAATTCAGAAAAAAATCTTGGGAACTAAAGCACATGTAACAGTAAAAGAGGGTATCAGATCCTGCAATAACAAATTTTGGTTACATATGGAAAGTTCAGAATAGAAAGATCCAAATGCTTAAAAAACCTGATCTGATCCCCTGTTTCTGATCCCCGTTTAATCGGTTCTACCAAAAATTGAGAACTTGAGATAGAAGTAACTGTTGCTCTAGTTGAGTCACTGAATTTAGCAATTGGTTTAGAAAATCATATCACATGCTATATATGAAATTAACAGGCTACTATAACAGGCATGTTCTTCTTACAACCTGTATTCACATCTCAAATTAGACACCTGCTATATATGATCCCCTTCTACAGTTCTATCCAAATTTCAATAGTTATTTAGGTTTTTGTTCATTTTAGTTAGCGCTCGTGAATATTGTTAGACTGATATATTGGCAGAACAAGGATAACTAATACTTCATGATCAGTCAAACTGATATAACTAATAATGATATATTGGAGGAACATGCATAACAAACAGTTTAATTGTACCAGAGAACAAACATGTATATAAATTATAAGCACCCTTAAATTAATACATTGAGAGTTATCACAATAGGAACCTTCTCATTATTTTACTTTCATATAAAATTAGAACATTGAGAGTTATCACAATGGTCATAAAAGAAAATCTTACAAAATGAGCAACGGAGTTACACTTTGACAGAAAAGACAAGTGGACCTCAAACTTACCTTCTAAAATTCACATGAGCTCCGCTCTTCTTAACTTGTTGTAGCATCTGAAACCATAGGTTAAAAATGAAGGATAAATAAAACAAAGATGGAAGTTGTGAAATCCAAAGTAATAAAATCAAAGATGAAAGTTATGAAATCTATTTGACAACATAACCATGTGCTTCAATGACTCACAGATGAAAGCCAACAAGGCGAAATAAACTACTTAACGGAAAGAGGCAATAAAGAAAAATATATAAAAGGAGCAACATGTTCAATAATAGACAGTTTAAAAGTTAGAAAGTTTCAATATCTTGATCTCATATGTAGAAATAGTGTTGTACACCAAGCTGCAATTTCTTCCAGATAATGACTTGAGTACTTGATGTCACCAGATTTATCCTCACTCATATTTAAGCCAGGTTTTGTATTTGCTTCAGAATCTAGAATCACATTCCTATTTGCTAAAGTATTCATATTTGCTATCAGTTGTCTGAAGCATTTATTTTCCAGTTTACTTACCAAAAGGATTTAAGCACAAAGATAGTACCAAAGCCTCCCATGTCCAACTCGAAAACAAAAGTGACCAAAAGCATTAGTCTAAATTACACGAAAGACGAGAAATTCCAAAAGTGGAATTCTTATTTAGCAATCTAGATGGTAAGTTAATGAAGTAAAGTCTTGGCGATATCATGTCAGATGATATAGTGGGAAGATACTAGTTAGAGGAGTTTCTCAAATAAGGGGTAGGCCTAACGAACTTGCATTGGGACTGTAAGAAAGGATATGTTTTTTGTTAATGTTGTGGGGGTATGGTCCTTAAGGTGCTGAATGGAGAATAGATTCAAATAGCTGATACGAACTTGGGATAAGGCTTTATTGTTGTTGTAATATATACATTCAAATTACCTCCAGTGGAGTTAACATCTTCTCGCTAATTTTATCATACTTTTGTCTTTTTGTTCCATCTTTTAACCCTTGCCAGGGGAGGCTGATGCAATTCCAAAATAAACAAAGAAAGAACATAAGAAAAGATAAAACATGGTGGAAAAGAAAGAAACTTAAACAATGAAGTTCCACCGCAAGAATATTAAAAAAGACGAATTCCAAAAGTCAAAACCTTCCTCTTAAACAATATATAAGCACATAACCAAGAGATTCTAAATCATATCTCCTGCTTTGCTCTGCGTACAGATGAATTTTTAAGTACATTAATGGAAGAAAATAAATTAAGTCAACAACTTCATGCAAAAGAAACTCACCTACTCCAAGGTGAGTATTAACACTTGCATACCGTGCTGTTCCAGTAAGAATTGTATTCTTCCTGTAAAAGAAACATCGGATTCACCGTAAGCAACCAAAGAAGCAAGTTCTGAACAAACCTCTTAATAAGGCTGCAAATGAAAAGGACAACTCGTGATTGGCTAGACTCAGCTTCCTTAATAAATCAAACTTTTTAACAAGGGGAGATTGGATCGTCAGCTAGCAGCAAAGCTTGACGACTAATCGATTTGGCTCGACTCTATTAACTATATTAGGACTAAACTCGTGTAAGCTTGACTTAAGTTGTATATACTTAACTCCTTTGAAAAGAGATCCAAGTTTCAAATGCAATTAATATTATCCCTAACCTTACTTATGTCCTTTATTGGCAGTACTGTTACTACTTCACTATGCCGATAAGCTAGTAGGGAAATCTAGGATGATGACTTCATTTTACCTAGCCCTTTGCAACTAGGAGGTATGCACAACCAGAGTCCAAGACTCACACATGGGATTCGTATATAAGTTCATCCACAATCAAAAATTTCAAATACCAAAGTTGGCAGATAAGGAACTAAGGGAAGTCTCACGCTCCTAGAATGTTTCTCCAAATTATTGTACAAGCGAGTTAATGATAGTGACTTTTATAGGGAAAAAAAAAGATGATCAAGAGACCCTGCACTTTAGTACTAGGATGACACGTGATATTCCAAACGAATGGAAACTAAAGATTGCAAGCATTATCACTTGTAGTTTCTTGCTTCAGAGTTACCATGGCATAAGATTATATAAAAAGTTGGATCAAAATCCTGCATGCACTCTATCAAAGGGTTCTAGGATTAAGAATGAAGCAACATTCCCAATGAAGGAAATCTAAAGTTTACAAGCATCATACGTCTTGTCTGTCAATATTGACCCGAGTGTTAAGTTTTAACCCCAGACATGATGTTGATATGTTGCTTTTCGAATTTAAAAGACAGATAATAAATAGTTTAGTAGATGCTAATGATGCAAAAAAAAAATTGGCCATAAATATTCTCACACAAGAAGACCAGATTAAAGTTTGGTTTGAGAGTGTATGTTAGACTAAAGAAAATTAGTTCTACAATTGTAGACAAGAGAGCATGTTTAGGAAACTATCCTTTTGTATTGCCAGCTTCCTGTCGCCCATATACCTAGTAACATAAATATTGTAAGCTTGTAACTTAACGTGCTCAGTTCTACTTTATCTAAAAGACTAAAACTATCAAGACTGATGAACTAGAAGAAAAATAAATGGCCCTTCATAGTGACTCGGTTTCCTTTTAGCTAAGATGTGTCATATTCACAAGAGAAACATTGCAGTATTCTTAGCATAATTGCAGGAGATAAATGACTTCTGTAAATTCAGAAAAAACCAGTTACTCACATGTACGGTATATGCTTATGAGTTTGATGAACTCTATATTTTTTTGCAAAACTATAATAAATTATATACCCCTGTAATTAAGAGCATGACATCAAAAACTATAGATGAGAAGCGTGCCCTACATATGTGGGAACTATATGAACCTCCAGAAGAAAATGAGACCTATGTTTTATCAAGCTACTACTGTCATTCCTTTTGGTTCGATGACACGTCAGATTATTCTTGTTTGATATATGTTTCAAGTAATAGAGGTTGGTATTGTATATATGTTAAGTAATAATGCTGGTTCCCTATACTTTCTTTCTTGTTATTTTACAGAAGACTTAACAAATACCAAGCCTGGGCCACAAGTTTTTGTTGTTCTAAGTACCTTGCAACAAATAAGTGGTATGTTAATTCATGAACATAATCAAGTGAACCAAAACCACTTATTAGACCGCAAGACAAGTAAATTTACCCAAAACATTCGATAGTATATCTGTAATTAAATTGTGTTATCAGTGAGTCTGGATTTCGATCATTTATTACTAATTTCCATATCTGTGTTGGAAACGACATTAATCATTTCCGTAATCACATCCATTTGCTCATTTCTGGATTCAGAGAGAACCAAACCCTAATCGATTGGGAGAGAACCAAACCCTAATCACATCCATTAATCTTGACTCTACTCTTTTTGTAATTCTCAAAACTAAACCATAATCTTTTGACTAATATATTATCCCAAATCAAAACCTAACAAAATTGATTGAGAGAGAGAAACCATAAAATCCATTGAGAGAAAGAAAACATAGAATCGATTGCATCAAAGGACTATCACAAATCAAATCCTAACAAAATCAGGAGACACCGGAACGGGACCGGAATGCGACCAGATTGGGTTGCTAACGATTGTGAGTGAGAGAGAGAACCCGCCTCTTGGTCTGGGTCTTGAGGGTGTCGATTGCGTGTGTGAGAGAGGGGGACAGCGAGAGAGAGAATGCTCGTTTGCATCAAGTTTTTGTATTTCTAGGAATCAACATTTCCATACCCATATTTGTTTAGGTTGGAAAATGGGAATAGATAGTTCAAAATTTTTAAAAAATTTCATCTCCATGTTTGGTTTACAAAAGGATAGAAATATTAATTTATTTAGTTTTTTTAATACCCTTTTATTAATTTCGTAATAATTTACATGTTTGGGATAGAAGTTAAAATTTTGAAAATAAAAAGAGGGTATAACCGTCCAAACAAAATAACCAAACATCATTCCTAGGAAAGCAAATATATTCCCAAGAGGGGGCTTGTGAATAGCTTTTCCAAGTTAATGGAAATAGCTTTCCCCCATAAGCCCCTACTATTCCTTCCTCATTCTCAATCCTAAACATACCAAACATAGGTAAGGAATTCAAAACTCATTCCCAAGCCCCCTCTTGGGAATAGATTTTATTTTTTTATTATTGAGATTAAAAAATTCATAAATAGATTTTTCGACACTGATTCATGTCGCTAATCATATGATGCGTTTTATTTTACTGGCTTCTGCGACATACGAGAACTCATGTCGCCAATAGATGTAAAAATTTAGCTTTTGGAGACATAAATCACTACCAAAATCAGTCAATTTAGCGACGTTTTTAGCGACTCCATGAAAAAACGCCACTAATATTTAGTATATTAGCGACGTGTTTTATTAACGTCGCTGAACGTCGCCAGGAAAAAAAATTAGCGACGTTCAGCGACCTATAGTGACTACTTAAAAGTGTATTAGAAAGTTACGTCGCTAGACGTCGCTAATGTTTAGGATATTAACGACGTTCAGCGACGTCCTTTGATGACGTCGCTGAATTTCGTCAAAATAGGGCTCCCTGTTTCGTCTTTTCATTTTTCCCTCCCCCCTCCCAAATTTCTAATTCCCTCTCTCCCAAATTCCCTCGATCCCCCGCTGTCACGACCCGCACCCGCTTTTCGGATGCGCATCTACACATCAAGCGGACTCCAGTCCGACTCGAATACGTAAACGCTGTCAAGGCTTTGGTATACTGCCAAATCATGGCAAACAAATCTATATCTCAATCCACAATAAGAATAATAATCAAGAATGAACAAGTATGGGTCGTGGTCTGCAGCCCACTAGCATATATGTCCGATAAGACTCTAATAAAGTAACAAGAGTCGAAACTGAATCAGGAAACAGGATATCTCATGATAAGGTATGAAAGCACGAGCTGATAATAAATGCAACACGATACCTGAATCCCGCAAGCGTATCATCCCATCCGTCATCCAGAACTAATAGCTATCTCCATGCACTCACTAAACCTGAAGAGATCATCAGGTCCTCAGGGGACATAGCAAGATACATAAAAATATGCCTATCTAGCAGTTTATCATGCAATAAAGAAAATACAGGAAATAAACGGAAAAAGACCAATCAGTACGAAAACACGACTATACACGACTGGAAGAACCACTACGCCTAAACGAACTGCTGGAGAAGAACAAAAGAACACGATATCACGATGTCAATAGATAACCAAATCGAATACTCAGACCCTCGCCCCTAGTGTGGACTCGCAGGTTTGAACAACTACTAGCCCTCGCCCCTAGTGTGGACTCGCAGGCTAGCATCACCCTCGTCCCTAGGGATGGCAATGGGGCGGGTTAGGGCCGGGGACCATATCCCCCATCCCCATCCCCGAGTAGTATTTGAATCTCCATCCCCATTCCCGTTCCCCGTCGGGTTTAATTTTTTATCCCCATCCCCGTCCCCGCTAAACAATGCATTCCCCGTCCCCGTCCCCGACCTAGCCCCATTAACACTTTCGAGGCCAAATTTTCTCGTCTTTGTCTCTCGTCCGTTAACAATTTTTTATGTACATTATAAACTAAAAAAAATTATTTTCGTTCCAAAAAAAAGTACAAGATATGTTAATAAATCATGGTTTTCATAAATATATACTAGATAGATCATGAAATATACCATTTCTAATGGATTGCACATATGGATATGGGTATAAGTAATCGGGGTCGGGGATTTACCGGGGCGGAGAGTACTATACCCATACCCATCCCCGAACCCGACTGGGGAATTATTTTAATCCCCATCCCCGCCCCCATCTCCATTTTTAAATCCCCAAATCCATCCCCATCGGGTAAAAAAATTGGGTCCCCGTCGGGTTCGGGGGGACATTGCCATCCCTACTCGTCCCTAGTGTGGACTCGCAGGTGTGAACCATATACTACTAACCTTCGTCCCCGGTGTGGACCTGCAGGCTAGCATCACCCTCGTCCCTAGTGTGGACTCGCAGGTGTGGATAGATAACTACTAACCCTCGCCCCTAATGTGGACTCGCAGGTTAGCTTAACTACTAACCCTCGCCCCTAATGTGGTACTAACCCTCGCCCCTAATGTGGGCTCGCAGGTTAGCTTAACTACTAACCCTCACCCCTAATGTGGGCTCGCAGGTTAGCTTCAAGATTTCAAGACAAGGAGGTAAAGCAGTTCCGTTTATTCATCCTATGACACGATACGACTCAGTCCAAGTACAAATGATGACACGACACGACCCAATCATGATACACGAGGAAACCAATCTAAGGTGAACTACAAAATTAACTATGAACAAGAACTATATATACGTATATCCGATATGAATTACAAAGCCAATTATAAACAAGACTATATATATACTAGCAGGCATGAAATACAAATCACATATAAATAATCAACTAGTAAAATTATATAATAATATAAATATGCATGTAAATAAACTGTAGAGGGAGGCAAGGTATCTTGCCTGGTGGAAGCGCGAAGAACCAACAACAAACCGTCAACCAATAAGCCAAATAAGTCCAAATCTCACAACTGTCTCCGAAAGCTGAAATAAATATTGCCAATGTTCTAAGAATAGTCAAAATAGCTAGAATTGTCTTTTTTTAAGTCTAATTCTGGACACAGGGGCAAAACGGTAATTTCGGACAAAAACGGTGTCCGCCGTTGGACCCGCTTTGCACCGAAAAGCATGCCAGAGTCAACGGTCTCTAAAGTCGTCAAACTATATGTCTACGAATCCAGTTTTTTGATACGAACCCAACCGTATATCCTAAGTTGGATTTTGGCAGGCCGTGCACAAAATTGCCCGTTGAATTGGACCGTGGGGCCCGCAAAACGGCGATCCGATCAACTATCTCAGAATTGGACCAAACTTGGCATACAAGACCAGAAAAATGATACGGTTCTGCTGGCATAAGTTTCGTCTTGATCTGATGAACGTGCACAAACTAATTGAGAAATTTGCACAGAGGCCGATACGGGAAATTTCGACGGATACGTATCAAATTCGTCGCGCACACGCGACCAATTTGAATTCCGTCAAAGCCCACACGACCACGAAGCCGTTACGCACCTTTTGATGCTTTCAATTCACGACCACGTCACCCGGATTGGCGGGACGCACGTCGTATCGAAGGGTTTTTTCAATTTTTAAAACAGGTTTTCGGTCAACTTCGGGATTCGATTTCTCGACGCGTAGTCGATGTAATCGGGTTCTGTAAATTGGGTTGCAGAGCCCTATAGGTTGTCGAAACGGCTCTTCATATAGATTCCTAAAATTCTTAGTAGATTGATCAGGGATCGCCTTCAAACAGGAGCATATGCCAACCCAATTCTGTCAATACAACAGTGGTTTTATGTCGACTTCGTGTCGATTTTGTGAATCGATCGATCGTCTCCGTTGGGATCTATTCATTAGGATCTCTAGAGGGTCATATGGGGTTCCTATAGCAACTTACGAAATCAAAAACAATGGAGAACACGTGAAGAAATCCGGTCGAGAAGTGTACCTCACTGATGTCGACAAACAGGGCAGTGCTCTGTTTTCTTGCACGCGCACTGTCTCTAGCGGTCTGCTGTCGCCGGCCGACGGCTGGTCTGGGGCGACGACGCACATGGAGGGGTGCGCCCATGTGTTAGGGTGGCGGCGAGGGATCCTGTTTAGGGTTTTGCTAATATTTCCTCCCGACTACGCTCCCTCTCTGTCGCGCATATAAATATATGTTGTGATCGTCTAAACAGGCGCTGGGGTGTTTGGGCTGAGCTTTGGTAGCTCTATGGGCTCGTGCTTATGGGCTCGCGCCTGGGGTTTGTCAGTTGGGCTGGGGTTATTCCTTAATAGTAATGATAATAATAATAACAACAACAACAACAATAATAATAATAATAATAATAATAACTACAATAATGATAATAATAATAATAATAATAATAATAATAATAATAATAATAATAATAATGATAATAGTAATAATAATAATAATAATAATAACTACAATAATGATAATAATAATAATAATAATGATAATAATAATAATAATAATGATAATAATAATAATAATAATAATAATAATAATAATAATAATAATAATAATCATCTTATTTCTTATATAAATTCAATCCCTATATAATAAAGTAATTGTACACATATAAACATATAACTAAAATAATTTGTCGAGGATTTCACAATTAACAAATCATTTAATAACAACAATAATGCTAGTAGTAAACTTAATACATACTAAAATACTAACAAGAGATATGGCATTGGGTGATACATTATTCCTATATTTCAACTGATCTACAAAAGAAATCGTACAACAATCCAAAAATGCCATATAATAATAACACTACCTTATATTATACTTATAACCCGTATTTAGAAAATATTTATCAATTCTAGAAATAAATACAAAATATTGGTACACACATAAAATATGGCTACATGGGTCATTGGATGCACTAATTGCCTACATGAGCTTGGACTTGGTTCGGGTCAAGTCCGGGCTCGCCGGGTCTCCTAAAAAGTCTTAATCATAATAAAACTAAATTAAATCATTTTATAGGGGCAAGCCGTAACTTGGCCTGGTTTTCCTAGTTAGGACGTCACTATGGCTCGGTCTTCCCTACCAGGGCTAATAATCTAGTCAAAGCACGCCATTACACTATCCGTGCCACGATTCCTAGTCGTCTTGTACTCCAAAACTCTACCATGGCTAAAGGCATCTACCGTAATAATTAACTAAATAATTATTTATAAACATTCTAAAAATTAATGTTTAAATCAATAATAAAAAAAATTCAAAATTCTGGAAAGGGAGGCTACAAATCTACCCACCTTAAAAATAATTTCGTCCTCGAAATTCCAATTCATAACTATTTCTTAAAATTTTAAAGTCCACTATTACCTTAATCTCCTCAATTTAATTCCTCCAAAATATTTCATATCCTCCTCCTAATCATTTTGTAACTACGAAGCCTTGAGGACTTCTTCCCACCTTTGGTCACACTACTCCTCAAAACACAGGTCACTAAACTTTATAACCTTCCTACTAGTTGTTAACCTACTACCAACATCTATCTAGGACATATGGCTCTATAATCCTCATTAGCTATCAAGCAACTAAAAATTAAATAATCAAGCAATATTATATTGTAACTTAAGAATTTCTGGTAAATCCTAGACAGCACGATCGTTCGTCACTCCGAAATAGGGAGGGACGAGAATCAATGGTACGAAAAAGCAAGGAAGAATAATCGAGAACAAATACGAGGTTTCAAAGACGATAGAGAAATTTCTAAGAGAATTTTCAAGGCAGAGTGGATTGAGATTTCTAAGGGTTTAGTCAGATGCGCAGGCTCGTACCAGTACAGTTACGTAACCGGTACGATATGCTCTGACCTGCATGGGCCACCAAAAAAACTTATCACGACCCGCACCCGCATTTCGAATGCGAGAGCGTAAGCAAGCCAGCTACACATCAAGCGGACTCCAGCCTGACTCGAATACGTAAACGCTGTCAAGGCTTTGGTATACTGCCAAATCATGGCAAACAAATCTATATCTCAATCCATAATAAGAATAATAATCAAGAATGAACAAGTATGGGTCGTGGTCTACAGCCCACTAGCATATATGTCCGATAAGACTCTAATAAAGTAACAAGAGTTGAAACTGAATCAGGAAACAGGATATCTCATGATAAGGTATGAAAGCACGAGTCGATAATAAATACAACACGATACCTGAATCCCGCAAGCGTATCATCCCATCCGTCATCCAGAACTAATAGCTATCTCCATGTACTCACTAAACCTGAAGAGATCATCAGGTCCTCAGGGGACATAGCAAGATACATAAAAATATGCCTATCTAGCAGTTTATCATACAATAAAGAAAATACAGGAAATAAACGAGAAAAGACCAATCAGTACGAAAATACGACTATACACGACTGAAAGAACCACTACGCCTAAACGAACTACTGGAGAAGAACAAGAGAACACGATATCACGATATCAATGGATAACCAAATCGAATACTCAAACCCTCACCCCTAGTGTTGACTCGCAGGTTTGAACAACTACTAGCCCTCGCTCCTAGTGTGGACTCGTAGGCTAGCATCACCCTCGTCCCTAATGTGGACTCGCAGGTGTGAACCATATACTACTAACCTTCGTCCCTGGTGTTGACTCGCAGGCTAGCATCACCCTCGTCCCTAGTGTGGACTCGCAGGTGTGGACAGATAACTACTAACCCTCGCCCCTAATTTGGACTCGCAGGTTAGCTTAACTACTAACCCTCGCCCCTAATGTGGGCTCGCAGGTTAGCTTAACTACTAACCCTTGCCCCTAATGTGGGTTCGCAAGTTAGCTTAACTACTAACCCTCGCCCCAAATATGGGCTCGCAGGTTAGCTTCAAGATTTTAAGTCAATGAGGTAAAGCAGTTCCGTTTATTCATCCTATGACACGATGCGACTCAGTCCAATTACAAGTGATGACACGACACGACCCAATCACGATACACGAGAAAACCAATCCAAGGTGAACTACAAAATTAACTATAAACAAGAACAATATATACGTATATCCGATATGAATTACAAAGCCAATTATAAACAAGACTATATATATACTAGCAGGCATGATATACAAATCACATATAAATAATTAACTAGTAAAACTATATAATAATATAAATATGGATGTAAATAAACTGTAGAGGGAGGCAAGATATCTTGCCTGGTGGAAGCGCGAAGAACCAACAACAAACCGTCAACCAATAAGCCAAATAAGTCCAAATCTCACAACTGTCTCCGAAAGCTGAAATAAACATTACCAATATTCTCAGAATAGTCAAAATAGCTAGGATTGCCTGTCCTGAAGTCCAATTCTGGATACAGGGGTAAAACGGTAATTCTGGGCAAAAATGGTATCCGACGTTGGACCCACTTTGCACCGAAAAGCGTGCCAGAGTCAACGGTCTCTAAAGTCGTCAAACTATATGTCTATGAATCCAGTTTTTTGATATGAATCCAACCGTATACTAAGTTGGATTTTGGCGGGCCGTGCACAAAATTGCCCGTTGAATCGGACCATGGGATCCGCAAAACGGCGATCCGATCAACTGTCTCAGAATTGGACTAAACTTGGTAAACAGGACCAGAAAAACGATACGGTCCTGCTGGCGCAAGTTTTGCTCGATCTAATGAACGTGCACAAACTAATTGAGAAATTTGCATAGAGGCCGATACGGGGAATTTCGACGGATACGCATCAAATTCGTCGCGCACACGCGACCAATTTGAATTCTGTCAAAGCCCACACGACCACGAAGCCGTTACGCACCTTTTGATGCTTTCAGTTCGTGACCAAGTCGCCCGGATTGGCGGGACGCACGTCGTATCGAAGGTTTTTTCAATTTTTAAAACAGGTTTTCGGTCAATTTCGGGATTTGATTTCTCGACGCGTAGTCGATGTAATCGGGTTCTGTAAATTGAGTTGCAGAGCCCTATAGGTTGTCTAAACGGCTCTTCAAATAGATTCCTAAAATTCTTATTAGATTGATCAGGGATCGCCTTCAAACATGAGCATATGCCAACCCAATTCTGTCAATACAACAGTGGTTTTATGTTGACTTCGTGTCGATTTTGTGAATCGACCGATCGTCTCCGTTGGGATCTATTCATTAGGATCTCTAGAGGGTCATATAGGGTTCCTATAGCAACTTACGAAATCAAAAACAATGGAGAATACGTGAAGAAATCCGGTCGAGAAGTGTACCTCACTGCTGTCGACAAACAGGGCCCTCGGCAACCCACTCCTCCCTCGGCGACCCACTCCCTCCTCGGCGACTCTACCCATCCCCCCTCGGCGACCCACTCCCCCCTCGACCCCTACCCTCGGCGACCCCTTCGGTGCCCCACTCCCCCTCGGCGACCCCCTCGGTGCCCCGCTCCCACCGGCAACTCCCTGCCCCTCTCCTACCGGCGACTCCTTTCCCGTTGAGCCGTTGCCCCGGCGACCCCTTCCCGTCGAGCCGCTGCCCCAACCCTCTCCGGCTCAGGTACAAGGATCATCTTACTAGGTTATAGTAATGAGAATTTTTTATTACTTGTTTAGTAAACCTCTAACTTGACTGCAGTGGATATATATAAATTTCTGACTAAATAGCTGAGCTTGAATGGTTTGAGGACTGTGTTTCTACAGCCTAGAAATTTATACCAGGTTAGTGATGGTGATCAGGTTGATATATGCTTCAGTATATACATCCTTGGTGGTGAAAGATAATTCGAGGGGAAGAACAATAGTTTAGAAAGGGCTAAAGTTGAGAGTTAACACCAATTGGTTGTAACGAACCTTACCTGGGAAATAGAGTATCAATATTTATTGATACGAATGGTTGTGGAGGTAACAAGTTATCTTAAGTTGAGCCATTCAGATACTAGGAATAAGTATCAGAAAGGAAAGGTTTCCTATGTCAGGTTACAGCCTTTGATACTCTATTACATATCAGTTATGCCATACTTACATTAACTCTACTTTATAAGTAAACTTGAATTCCTTAACTTAATGCTTAGTTAACAAGTTGATTTTGGTCATAAATTGCTTAACAAATAAGAACATTGGTTAGATTGTTCAGGGAACAGTGAACTTACAATAGGTGGATTGGACTGAGAACTTGCAGGGTTTGCCAAAGTGATTGGGCTAGTGTGGGCTGTAGGATGGTTAGTAGAAGTTTGGGTAGCATGCCAAATATTAACAATGGAGTCGTTGACTGATGTTAGCTTTTTTATAAAGCATAGGGTAGCATTCAGGACTATTATTATGACTATCTTATAGTTATTTTCCTTTAGCTAAGCTATACTATTTAGGCAATGTTACTACTTGAATGTTGACCAACTGACTACGAGGCCTAGTATCCTAGTATCCTAGTATCCTTGTAATAGAGTATCCTAGTATCCTTGTATCCTAGTATCCTAGTATCCTTGTAATAGAGTATCATAGTATCCTTGTATCCTAGTATCCTAGTATCCTTGTAATAGAGTATCCTAGTATCCTTGTATCCTTGTTGTTTGTATCATAGTATCCTAGTATCCTCTAATAGAGTATCCTAGTATCCTAGTATCCTGTTGTTTGTATACTTGTCTGACAGGTTTCTCGTTATCACACATCTGTCTCTTTTTACATTTTTACTTGTTCTCCCTATCACATATATTGTTCATTATTAGACTTTAAATGGATTTAGATCTTCTTGTGATACATTATCGGAGGGCTACACCCTAAGGTCCAAGCCCGAGCTTGCTAAACTTTATACATAAGCCCAAGTCCATATTTGATATGGACACGAATCTACCCAATTTATTGATTAAACACTATGCTAAAGAGACTAGGATTAATATTGGCGAAAATACTGACATATATCACGTCTTCATATTTAAACCTTTAACTTGACAATGCAAGACTTTATTTTTTGACATGCTATAAATAGCTCATCTCTTGGATAAAGAGGATAGATACATTCATATGCATGTGTTTCAACGATGTGCTTGTATCTATCTTACAGAATTATCCTCAAATGGATATGGAGCTGAATTACTATCTGCGGAATCGTTCGTGGATGTACAACTGTCATCCTGATGACATATGCGGTGTGCGGGATGAATTTATATAGGGTGTACAACAGTTCCTGTAGTTTGCCAAGGTGTTCCCTCAGTACATGGACGGTACCAAAATTAAGTGTCCATGTGTGAGATGTCGTAACTTGAAATATCATCCAGAAGTGGAAGTCGCGTATCATTTATACTCGAAGAGTTTCACATCAAATTACTATCAGTGGAGCGCACATGGAGAACTTGTGTCCTTAGCATCGGAGTATGAGCCTTATATGGATGTCTACAACTACGCTGCTTACGACGATGGGTTGGTGAACATAGTTTTTGATACGGCGGGACCTAGTTTCGATTCAGACAACCATGATGCACCTGAGGAGGCACCGAACGCCGATGCTGCAAAGTTTATGGAGTTGCTGAAGAATGCAAGGACTCCATTATATCCTGGTTGTGAGGATCATTCACCGTTAGAGGTGGTTACAAGATTGTTGAGCATCAAGTCCGATTTTAATATGTTGCAAGATTGCTACAACCGACTTATGGAGTTGATTATAGAAATATTACCTGAGGGTGCTAAGTTGCCTAAAGACTTTTACTGGTCTAAGAGGATGGTGAGATCGCTCTGGATAGAATATGAGAAAATCGATGCATGTCGCAACGGGTGCATGTTGTACTACAAAGACGACAAGGATGTAGACGTATGCAGATTTTGTGGTGCTGATCGCTACAAGAGCAGTGGTAGAGGAAAGTCTGTCGGTGAAAGGAAGCCTACCGATTCGATGTAGTACTTGTCGTTGACGCCGCGGTTGTAGCGGTTGTTTATGGTGAAGGAAATTGCAGAAAACATGAGTTGGCATAAGCGAGAACAGACCGAAAGAGTGTTGGATCACCCATCTGATGGAGAAGCATGGAAGCACTTTGATCGAGAGTATCCAGATTTTGCTTCTGATCCGCGTAATGTCAGATTGGGTCTCTCCTCCGACGGTTTTACCCCATTCAGACTTTTGGGATCCCAGTATTCGTGTTGGCCTGTGATCGTCACTCCATACAATCTACCGGCTTGGATATGCATGAAGACTCCGTATATGTTCCTCACCGTTATTATCCTAGGTCCAAATAATCCGAAAAGGAACATCGATGTGTATTTACAGACATTGATTGATGAGTTGAATCAGCTGTGGGAAGTAGGTTCCAACACGTACGATGTATCTAGAAAACAAAAATTTTAGATACGGGCAGCACTTATGTGGACCATCAACGACTTTTCTGCCTATGGTATGTTATCTGGATGGAGCATGCACGGTCGTCTTTCATGTCCGTATTGCATGGACTACACTAAGGCTTTTCGTTTAAAACACGGAGGCAAACCGTGCTTCTTCGATTGTCATCGACAATTTCTGCCGAAGGATCATCTGTACCGGAGGAACAAGAATGCTTTTTGTGCTGGCATTATGGAGAAGGCTAATCCCCGCCAAGGTGGCCCGGATACACGATATGGGAAGAGGTAAAAGATTTACCAAGGGCTATTGAAGAGCCTCTACGGGCTACAAGTGTGACGGATTTGGTCGCACTCATAACTGGACGAAGAGGAGTATATCTAGGATCTGCCATATTGGAGCACCAATCTGATTAGACATAACCTTGATGTCATACATATCGAGAAGAATGTGTTTGACAACATAATTAATACTGTAATGGACGTAAAGGGGAAGGCGAAAGACAATCCAAAGGCTAGATTGGACTTGGAAGAAATATGTAGACGTCCTGCATTATATTTGATAGAGGAGGGAAATGAAAAGTTGAAGCAGCCTAAGGCAATTTTATCACTGGAGAAGGAGGATAAAGTCAGACTTTGTAGGTGGATTCAAGGTCTAAAATTTCCAGACGGGTATGTTTCGAACTTGAGAAGATGCGTCGACCTCAAGGAGAGCAAACTGATAGGTATGAAGAGCCATGATTGTCACATATTCATGGAGAGGTTAATTTCGATTGCATTTCGGGGATTCTTACCCCAGGTTGTTTGGGATCCATTGACCGAGCTTAGCATATTCTTTAGAGATCTTTGTTCTATTAAATTGTCCGTCGATCGCCTAGAAAAGTAGGAGAACGATATTGCGGTAACACTGTGCAAGCTCGAGAAGGTATTTCCTCCTGGATTCTTCGACTCCATGGAGCATTTGCCAATTCATCTTTCCTACGAGGCACGTGTTGGTGGGCCTGTCGGTTATCGGTGGATGTCCCCATTTGAGTGGCATTTGAACCACCTAAAGAGGAAGGTGAAAAACAAGGCTCGGGTCGACGGTTCTATTTGGGAAGCCTATATTCTCTAGGAGATTACAAACTTCTACTCGACGTATTTTAAACCTCATGTTGCTACGAATAGAACGAGGGCTCTGAGAAACGACGACGGATCATATCAAGAATCAAATGATGGAATACTGAAAGTATTCAACGCGTCAGAAAAGCCTTCGAAAAAAATGAAGAAGAGATATTTGAATGACGAAGAGCTAAGAGCTGCTCAGTTGCATATATTACTCAATTGCGATGAGGATGAAGTGGAGAAGCTAGAGGGGTAAGTAATTAATGATGAGTTTACGTCATCTCAATATAATAGTATAAGCTAATATTATTGTACTAATCGGCGGTTGCTTCGTTATTTTTCAACACATATAATGATGAGTTGAGGTCGGTTAGACCCTACCTAACAGACGGAGCATTAGAACAAGAAATAAGACATCATTTTCCTTCTTGGTTGAGCGAATATGTAAGCAACTCGGTAATTACTGGCCTCTTCTAATGCAACTGCGCAATAAAAAACTTACTATCTCTTCTTTGGTATTCAGGTCAATCGTCTAATTTCACCAGAGATTGAATTAATTAGAACTCTTGCCAAGGGACCAATTACTTTTGTTAAAATATGGCCAAGTTACTGTGTCAATGGCTTTAGGTTCAAGTCGACAAATGCTCCGATCAGAGACAGCTTCCTGGATCTTGATTCCACGAAAAACAGTTGTTTGTGTATCAAATCTTCGAACAACAAAGACGTCGATCCAGGAAATGATTTCTTTGGCATCTTGCGAGAGATTGTGGAGTTGACATATAATTATGGCAGAGAACCAGCAAAGATCGTGTTGTTCAAGTGTGAATGGTTCGATCCGATTGAAAATCAAGGTTGGAAAATTGACAAGCATAGTCTTGTGGATATAAATTACAAGCGTAGATATCAAGGCTACGAACCATTTGTCCTATCAACTCAGGCTCAGCTCATGTACTTCACAGCTTATCCGAGACGGGAAGCAATGAAGTCTGACTGGTGGACAGTATGCAAGACTAAAGCTAGAGATACTTTTGATATTGACGAAAAAGCTTATCAGGAGGACGAGCTACCTCTTGTAACCAATATTGTTGATGTGGACTCCACGGAAGTTACGCATTACACGACTAATGTAGAAGATGTAGAATTATCCAAAGAGGAAGGCGAAGCCGACGAAGGTGAAGATGAAACTGAAGATGAGGAGGAGGAAAAGGAGGAGGAGTAAGAGGAAGATGAGGTCGAGGAAGACGAACAAGATGAATATTCTGAAGATGATTGAGAAAGATGTACTTTCATTTTTTAGATGTTTCTTTTAGAATATACTATCTGGACTTAGATGTTTCTTGTAGAATGTACTATCTGAACTTAGATGTTTCTTGTAGAATATACTATCTGGACTTAGATGTTTCTTGTAAAATATATCATCATATGTTGTCTTGGTTATTTTCTTGTCATTGTTGTACTTTTATATTTCTAATGTACTATTATTTGTTGTATCTCATCATATGTTGTTATCAGGTATGACAGTGTAGTGTCCCATCCCGCTCAGTCAATCGGAGGAATCGAAACACCGACGGCGTTCGGACGTAGCCTTGCAACGGCTGCTCGAAGACATCGCTCGATCGAGGCGACCGCTCGCTCAGGTGGGATAGTTTCGGTGAACTTGCCTCATCTTTGTCTTCACATAATAAATCGTATATTTTCAACTTGCACAAGTAGGCTTGATAATAAAAAAGACGAATTCACATAGATAAGAAAATAATCCCGACGGGTCGAATTGAGTTAGAATATAGAAAGGTCCAACGGTCGGCTTAGAATTGGTGCACGACGTGCTTTGAAATTGACACTTGGTCCTTCGTCCCGTGGCTTGGAAAAAGGAAGAGTTGGTCTTCGCCACAAGCTAAGAGTTAGCCAAATTTATAGGCGTCGCCCGCATAAATGCTTCGTAAAGCATGCACGGTCTCTTCGCCCAAGGCGTGGCATAGCCTCTGCTCGCCGACGGGTTAAGTTGTATTGCACGGCTTGTGGCATAAGTCTAGGCACCCCAAATAACTTGGTTGTTCAAAGTCGAACGCGTGCACGGCACGTTCCCACGACGCAAAGCTTGACGCAGCCTTCGCTCGTCAAGTTGTTGTAAAGTAAGTTAGGTAAGTTATGTTAAGCTATCGGGAGTAGTAGTAAGTACGGCCCTATGAGTTCTACGACCGGGTATAACCACATAGTCTCACGATCGTAAGGCCCGTCATATAGAGTATGACTTGGGCGGTGGTGTCACATAGAGTTTCAAGTTGGTTTAAAACACGATGGCACAGACTTAGTATTTTAAGGCACGGGCCACGGTTGAGTCATTAAGTTTGGAAAGTGTTTCAATAGTTGTTCTTGAGTTGAGTGAAATGATAGGGCAAGAAAGAAGAATGCTCGCGACTGGGTCGTCGAGGCAAGAAAGAAGAATGCTCGCGACTGGGTCGTCGAGGCAAGAAAGAAGAATGCTCGCGACTGGGTCGTCGAGGCAAGGTCTCAGATGTGAGAAGTATTGAACTTAGCCCTGAAAGAGATGGTAACACTAGAGGTAGAATGACTGTGTGAGATGTCAGTTTGAGTCGAGTCTTACATGGTTATGGACAACTTGTCGACAAGGTAAATTTGTTTCCTCGGACGATAACCTGGGGCCACAACAGGACCGTTCCGACCTAGGAGGAAACTGGAGGGTGAATGTGAGCGGGATAGCTGAGCCTGGGGCAAAGTATTCGATGGACGCTCATCGGGACTAGCTACCCGCTTTGACCGGTCCATCCTATATTCAGCTAAAAGGTAGTCCACAATGGCTCTAGGAGCCAGTGACCAAATTATATATATGAGTCGGCATGGCGGCAAATCTGCTTGTATGCCTTTGGATTGAGTCGAGTATTGAGTGTAGTATATCAAGGATGTAGAGTTGAATGTGTGTGTACAGTTAGAACACAATGTTGGGCCTAAGATTTGGTTGCAACGTAGGCGACGTGCTTCGGTACGAGATGTGGCGTCTAGTCTTGAGTTGTCGGCATATAAGTTGCATAAGTTGGTTTGAGTTATCTTAAGTTTAAGTCAGGAAATGCCACAAGGCAAAGTCGGTCGAGTGACACTTAACCCACAATTCTTGATTTGGGTTAGTTGATAATTTAGTAGCAAAGGGCCGCGGGGTGGCAAGGGCCGCGAGGCGGCGATATAATTGAGTCTCATTTGAGTTGCGAGGCACGACCTCAACAAGGACTTATAGCACGGTCACACGAGAATGGAGTCTTATCGCGTAGTTGCGTCTCTGATTTTAAGCCGTAAGGCAAGCATGACTTGATAGGTTAACGTTGTTGAGTTGATGTTGCGTTGCAAGCACAAAATTGTCTTGAGACACAAAATATGCCAAGGCGTCTGTCCTAAAACCGATCCTAAGGAAAGAGTAGAAAGACAATTGATAAGAAGGGACTATGTTGCACGAAGTAAATCAAACGTGTTAGTTTTGTATGGGTGGGCGAGGAGCTCATTCCACCAGTACAGTTGAGTACTGACACCCACATAGTTTTTATGTGCAAGCACAGGTAGAAGCTCGTGGCGTGGAGCTCACTTGGATACGTCGAGGCACGGAGTTCCTTGGCGATTTGAAGCGTGCGGCCGCATGTATTCGAGACTTATACAGAACATAATGTATGGACGTCGTCTTCCGAAGCATCCGCTGGTTCGAGACATGTATTGAGAGATGAGATGGAGCTGAGTAAACTTGTAAAATGTGAGAAGAGTGAGCTTGAGAGACTTGTAATCTTGGCTTTGTGCCCCATTGTAACCGTTGTTTTTAATATCAATAAAGAGCTTCTTTGAATAACTTGTGTTTCGTTCTAATTTCCGCTGCTATTATTCAATGTCTCTGCATGGGACTTCTGTACGATGACCCTATCGCAGCCGCTGAAATCGACCATTATGGAACCCGTCTTGCACGAGTACAAATCTAGGCTCGTGCGACATCATGGCTTAGCGAGGACGATTGCTCCTACGGGAGCGGGGCCTGACAAACAGGTCATCGCAGATCGTTCCGCGTGTCCTGACATAGGACACGGGTTACTACTGGCAGAGGATAGGGTACTCCTTCGGTACCTTCTACTGGTACCGGCTTTGGATCCTTGTCGCCCAGTACTCCTATGTATCCGACAGTACCTTCGTCTGCCACGACGCTACGTGGCATATCTCCTGGGACGAGTAGTTCCAGGCCTGAGACTGTTCCGTCGTCTAGCGTTTCTCCTACTGATACGATGATAGAGACAAATGAGCAGATGGAGGAGACTGAGCCGACGACCGACCAGTATCAGGCAGATGATGCATGCGCACCTCCGGAGGAGACGAGAACGGAGATCTGGGCCGACGGTATAAAGTAAGTATTTTGGTTTATCATTTTTTTGCTGTGTTTATCATAAATGAACTTTTCTCATGAATATAATATGTCTGTATAGATATCGTCCCCCGTCGGTACAGAGACACCTAGGCCACTTCTTGAGGACTAATTATGGTGGTCCTTGGATAAACTACTCTGATGCTCCAGACGAGAGGAAGGCCTACTGGTTTACGCTCTTCAAGGTTAAAATATATTTTCTTTTAACATGAATCATATAATTTTTGCATATTATATATAACTGATAAATATTTGGTTTGCACTCTTCTAGGATATATTTTTCTATCCACCGCACCGGGCCGAGATGATCGAGGGAATGTTTCCTGCCGTCGCTTGTAAGCTGATCCGCGACGCTATTAATGATCAGAAGACTCGTGATCATGCCAGAAAGCCGATCCAAGGTTGGATCACCCCTGAGAAGTGGACTACGATGAAGGCTCGATTCGACGAGCCAAGGTACAAGAAAAAGTCTGAGAAGGCCAAGGCGGCTAGGAAGCAGGGGTCAAAGTGGTGCGGTGGATCGATTCCGTTGACGAAACATTTTCGTCGTTTGGTATATTTTTTTTATTTCAGAAAAATTATTTTAATGCAACTCCGATAAATTAGTAAAAGGTGATGTATTTAATTACAAGTAAAGAGGGGTGATGACGCCAATATGGTGACTGTCTTCCTGGCCACACATTGGAAGGGCGAAAAGCTTATTGACGAGAGGGCGGAGCATGCCTATGTAAGTATTACAATTCTATTTATTAATTTTAATACTTCGTGTTAGTTTTGACATAACTTAATAAATATGCATGCAAATAGATATGCATGTAGTTAGTAATAATAAGTACATTAGACATTAGAAGTTATAGAGTATCCATGCTTTCTAGGCTGAGTTTGAACGGCTTAAGGAACGGGCGGCTGCTAGTGCACATGCTGCGGGAGAGGCCGATACTTCCTCGCAGCCCACTCCAGCTCTGTCGGAGGACGAGCTGTGGGTGACCGCAGCTGGTGGTCTCCAGAGGGGTACGTACTACGGTATGGGATCCTATGGTGCCCTAGTTGCGTCACAGTCCTCTAGGGCCTACCATGCTAGTGTGCATGGCCCACAGCCCTCCCAGGAGTCTGTCCGAGTCCATCAGATGGTGGAGTCTGTCCATGACGAGCTGCTACGATGGATCCAGGAGCAGCACTCGATGGACGATGCTGCGCTCATAGCACGATTGGATACGCTCGACAGCAGCATTATGGAGCTCGAAGATGTGACTGAGAAGACAGAGCGGGGCGTCACTGATCTTAGAGAGTCGACAGAGCGCAGCGTGACGGATTTGTAGGCATCATAATTGTCCTTGGGTGAGAGGCTGACGTTGATGCAGGATTCGATGGTTGATAGCAGTGTAGAAGCATGGAATTTCAGAACCCGAAAGTCTATGCGCCAGACTACATGTGCCAAAACTTGGACAAAGTGCTTCACATCAAAAAGCAACAAATATAGACATTGAAAGAGGAATTTTTATTTAACATATAAAAGTCTATTACATGTCTAAGGAAGATTGTACAAAGGAGAATTTCTACAAAGAAAGGATCCTAAGTCTACAAGCCAGCAGCCATCATGCACCCCCAAGTAGGCGCAGCAATCAACATGCGCCCCCAGCCAGGCGCATCCCACCATGCACCCTCAGTAAGGCGCATCCTTTTCAGCAGCTCAGTTATGTGCATCCTCAGTTATGTGCATCCCTTCAGCAGCCCAGTTATGTGCCGCTCTTCCAGTCAGGCTCACCTGATAAATGCTTCGACTAATGAAGCATTTAACCCTCTGGCTAGAACCAAGGAAGAGAAGAGCACCGCAAAATCTATGGCCAGGGGAGGCTTCGAAAGGGCCTCCAAAGGCGAAGGAAGACCGTGATTGAAACCACGGCTAAAGGAGCAGCTTTCAACACAACCAGAATGGGCTACACCCATTTTGAAGAAAGAAAGAGCTACCAAAGCCGCAGCAACGCCATTCCGATCTACGGCTCTTCCGGAGTAACGGAGACAAGGCTTGAGCATCCCTATCTTTGGATACAACAAGCACCTTCCGCCTGCCTCGGAAGCCCTCGACTCCGTCTTTTGGATGTAACAGTCACCTTCAAGTGCATCAACGAAGACACGGTGTCGCATCTTCACCCTCGGGAGCATCTCGTCAACAGAATGCATCCGAGTAAACAAGTTCATGTTGGAAGAACGTGAGAGAACGAGAGACCAACCCTCTCTCTATACCACTATTTATAGGACGGGCAGATCAAACCCATGTGCCAAGTGGATGGCTCTCCGAATTTTGTGCAATGAATTTGCATTAAATGGATGAACCGGACGCTTCGAATTCAGCCAAGTCAAAACGGCTATTTAAAGCACTCGAAGAACGTAACAGTTGCACCATCAAAGACGTATCATGAAGCGGATGCGTCGGCCAGACCGCGCATCACACAAACGCGCCCTTCTACATCAAGTGCATCACACAGACGTGCCCTTCAGTACCAAGAGCATCATAGGGATGCACCCCCATGCGTCCCCATACGCCTAGTAGAACGCCAATCGAAGCGCCCACTCAGCTGTCCATCGAATGTCACAAACATTAAATGTTAAACTGACAGAGTTGGCAGCACGCCTCCCAAAGTCTGAACAGTTGGCAACTTTTTCAGAAGACGAAGCATCACCAACGTCAGCATCATCATTACTTCCCTCCGACGGCTACTGCCATGTGGCCACCCAACCATCTCGCATGTGCCTCCGCGGCTATGTGCCCAAATCTGCATACGCCTCAAAAGCTGTGTGCCTCAGACTTTCCACTGATCCCTAAAGACAGAAAGAAAGTCACTGTTACAACTCTGCATGCGCCTCAAAAGCCATACGCCCCAGACTTCTCCCTGATCCCAAAAGACAGAAGTAAAATCACTACTGAAGCTCTGCATGCGCCTCGAAAGCCATGCGCCCAGAATGGTTCGTGACTCCTAAAGGTTACGAGCCAAAGTCTCCTCATGCGCCCAATCCTAGGCGCATCCTACCAGATCATTCCCTCCACCAAATCCGAGATCTCCGAGCCATGGGTTGACGACACGTGTCCTTTGACTCAACTCATCCAAGATCTCAGCAACAGAAAGATCTTCTTCTCTGCTACGTGCCGGTTCACAACAGCAACATGAAGAAGTCAACCCCCTCGATCAGGGCGTATCGTCCATGCGCCTCCATCTGCAATCAACACGTGGCGTCCCCACGTACAGGCACATCCTACATATGCGCACATGAGCAGCCAGCCTACAAAACTATAAATAGAGGGATCATTTCCTTCTTTTAGACACACGGATCAATCTACGTGCATACATATCAACCTCCACAACGAATAGACAGAGACTTCGCACCACCAGAGAGGCAGATACAGACACTCAACGTCTTTCTCCTCTCAACAAGCTCCAGCACCCAGAGCAATCCAGATCTTCAGAGAACCGATAACCGTCGTCAGATCGTCAACGGAGTCAACGCATTACCACTCACTCCATCGACACAAGGGACCCAGATTAAACAAAAGTGTACTCCTAGGACTATATCTAAGTCCTATATTGTAACACTGTTCTGTTTGTATTGAAATTTATGATCAAAGAATTTTAATGGCAAATAAGCTGGCGACTCTGCTGGGGACCTCTTTCTCCTCCACCGAGAAAGCTGTATCGCAGTCCGACGACGTGAAGGTGGGCTCCTCCCAGAAGACGTTGGTCGTACGCCTCAATCAACAGGCGTATGAGGAGTTCATATCTGAAGGCAGTGCGAGTCCTTCGAAGCGGCTGCCAAAGCCGAAGAAGACCCGCCGAGTCTAGGTGCGCAAGGTCGACGCCTCGGGCACCACCACCGAAGGGGATGCGCCAGTCCAGCCTTCCCTTCCTGCTGACGTCCTTAGCAACCAAGATGCGCCCGCTAGTAAAGTGCATCTTTCGGGGAAACGTGTGGCTAACCACGTTCCCCAGCCATCTCCCTCTCAGGCGAGGAAGATGCGTCGACAGAGCAGAGGCACAGCCAATGCCCCGCACATCACCTCTGATGCACCACAGAAGATCTCTGTCTTTGACAGACTCACTCGCTGTAGTGGCGAGGAGAATTTGGATTCTGAGTACTATGCGCCCCAGCGGCCTGGTACGAAGAAGTCCAAGGCAGCACGGGCCATGCGTCCCAAACGTGCTATGCCAGCAACAAGCCAGAAGCATGCGCTCACAATCATACGCGCTGCTGATGGTAAGTTGTACAAGGTCGACTCTAGTGCTATGGCGCCGAGAACGAGCCGACCTTCAAAGCCCTTGTCTCACTTGGGCGCATCTACTGCGTGCACAACCAAGTCGAGCAAGGCAAATCCAGTGGTCTTGAACTCCCGCGCCTCCTCCGGTGGTGCGTTTGAGGTCTGTTCAAGTCACTCCAAATGCTGTGGTTCCCCCACTACTGATCGGGATGCATGTTTGGTATTAGATCAGGGGGCGCAACACTCACTTGACCACCCCGGCGCTTGGCCTTGCCATACGCTTGAAGGGGGTGCGAAGGTGGCACTCTCCTTCAACGATCTGCGTAACGTGATTACTCACAAGCGCCGATCAGGAGAGTTGCCTGACAAGCACGATACGCCTCTCACGGGGCATACTTGTGCTATGGTCACCATCAACTGCTGTTGCAAAGCGGCAGTCCCACCAAGGCAGTCGGTGTTCCAGCGGCTGCAATCATCAACAGAAGAGGAACCAACGGTTGCTTCATGCAACGTGATCTCCAACTCCTCGTCAGTCCGAAAGACGACTGGCAGTCTCTCTTCCTCGTCCAAGAGCCAACCGAGGAAAACCAAGACAGCTGTCTCATCCTCCAGAGTGTTCGAAGGCACTCGAGCGAGGACGAAGTTCTTGGAGGAAGCTAGGGGTAGTCAGACCCTTGTCGAGCCTCCTTCCGAAGACGATTGTGTCCAAAGCACACTTGGGGCAGATCCTCGAAGCGAAGTCAGCCTCCCAGAAGCACCTGAAGACAAGGATATCCCCCAGAACATAGTGTCACGACCCGCACCCTAAAGTTAGGGCACGAGAACGTAACAACGCCCAGCCTACGCCGCAGTGTCGGCGGTAGAACGCTGTCCTAGGTCTCAATGCATCTAACAGTATAAGACTAAACAGTTTATACTCCCCGAATGGGGGTGATATAGCAGAATGTAAACTCAATCACATCTAAGGTAGAGCATAAAGGAAGATAGATAAAACATGAAATCAAAAAGAGATACAACAGATAAAAGTCTAAGTGTCTAAGATACAAACTCAAGATACATCTCAAAACTCAAATACAGTAATCCATAAATACAACTCAAGATGACTGAAAATAAACTATAAGCAAAAACCCTAGCTATCTATGCAACCTCGACTGTCTCCTCTAGGCTAGCAGGCAACCTCCAGGCTATCTATAAAATTTATCAACGGGTCCAGTCAGGACTGGAGCGAGCACAGTACATCTCAACAAGTCATAACAGGATAGGAAATGTAATCATGCTAGAGAATAAAATACAAGATCTGAAGAAATAGCATAATGTAAAAGAGAGACTGTAAGTAAATATCTATGATATATATAAAGAGAGACAGTGCTAGTGATTCAGAGTATTGCATAAACATGTGAATGGCTAAGGACTGATTCATGATTATACTACTGGAAATTGATTCATGATTACACTACTTGGATTTATTCACATGTTCACTTATACTCCCCCATCCCCAATCAATACACAAGGATCCAATCAACTTACGTTAAGATTCATGATTATACTACGTTGCCCATAAAGGGTGATTCATGAATTGATTCGTGAAGGCTCGGTGATCATGAGAGTACATGAGTCACTAGCTGATTCCTGAAGATTCATGATAATAGAAGCATGAGATACGTGATGTAAGTGAAACACACATGACAAAAGTATCTGATGCTCCCGAGAGGGATAACATCTCATGAAGGGATCCATATAGTACCAATCCGTGTTACCAACGTGTCAGCATCAAGTAAGATAGTCTAAAGCAGGAAATATAATCCTAAACATGATATGAAATGATCAGAGAATGTACTCAACTGATATCTGAATGTCCAAGGTAAAAATACTGTCCGAGGAGAGGTGTCTGGCTCCTAATTAGAACAGCACAAGTCACAACATGTCCAGAAGGGTAATATAAAGCACTATAATGCATTCTACATGAATCTAGGTCAAACTAGGCCAAAGTCAACCCTTGGTCAACTCTGGTCAACTGTACTAGTCAAACTAGGTCAAACTAGGTCATGTCCTAACCCAGCAAGTCTTACTAGGCCTATCCAAGACTATCCTAGTAAGCACACATCAATACAAGGCTATACAAGCCAACATACACCCAACTCTATATAGCATGCAATTATTCAATACTCAAATAGGCAAGAATTCACATTAGATATACACTAGGTAATCTATTACTTTAAGCTATACATATCTACACATATATACACATGCATATATTGGTATTCAACATTAGGTCTATAATCATGGCATTTCAATGGCTATATAAACTTATATATTACAATACAATATGCTACCATATATATAATATACATACATAGCTAAGTTAACTATATTCATAAATACTTATTTAAGACGCTATGTGTGTGTATGTGAACATGGCAAAGGAGCAAGTGAGGGTTAAATGGACATACATAGTGTATACATATCAAAGAGTGTCAAAGTGTAAGTGAACAAAGTGTCAAGTGTGATAGTGTCAACATAGTGTAAGGGGTACATGAGGTAATATAGGATTTGTGTTAACATAGAACATTACATCTCATTAACTTGTATATTGCATACATTACATCTATTATTACATTACATTCATGCTTGCATTCATTCATCATTTATTTATTCTCTTGCACTATTATATGCACCATACATTACATACTATGGAACCTACATATTCATTACAAGCCATACTTATACATGCTTACATTAGATAGGATACTTACATCTCATACATCATTTATTTAAATATTTACTCATGCTTGCCTTCTCTATTTAATTACATAATGTATATACATTAACATGGGTTAAAATCAAATAGAACATTATATTACACACAAGGGTGCACAAAATGCATATGCCGAATAGTAACTCCTACTAATAATCAATACTGTACCATCTCAGCATGAATTAAAATCTAGGATTAAAGTATGTTATAGATCTATGTGTTAGCTTTCCGAAACTTCAAACGGATCGCGTTTTCGTTTCCGGAAACTCCCGAAATCGCGAAAACACCGAGAACGCGTTTGTCTTTCGTACAGCTGACACTCAAATAATTTTCCAGAAAGTTACAGAAAGAATTAGGCCTATTAATACATGTTTTTGGAAAGCTAACTTCAATACGCTTCTTTTAAAAAAATGGGAGATTAAACTGAGCTTTGACCTAGAAGTTATGATATTTCTAATTTAGGGCTGAAATTAAAAACGTGGATAAAAATCATGACGGATTTGGATATTTTGAGACAAAAGAACACAAGTATATAACATAATATATCAAGAACTCACTCTCTACACTAATATATATATATATATATATATATATATATATATATATATATATATATATATATATATATATATATATATATATATATATATATATATGAGACACTATAGAATACATCTCCAATACAAAAATATGAGATTAAACATGTAATAATTCATTCATACATAACAACAACACATAGTGTGTCCAAATTTGGGATTTTCCCACATGGACACAACCACAACACAAAGGACACTCCTATGACCTCCAAATGGACACGAAATGGACACAAATGGAGATGCAACCATGGGGGTCATTCCTATGGGTTCAAAATAGACCTATATGCATGAGAAAATAAAAAGGAGAAGGGATTTATACCTCCCGGTAGATCGAATCGAAGAAAAGCCTTCCCAGAGCGACACCGACACGTAGAGATTCCAAAAGGACACGAACGAGCTCCGAATCCTCCCAAACTTGGGTAGCTTCCTCCTTGACTAGAATGGAGAAGGAAAGAAGAAGATTTGGTGGCGAAATTGAAGGATTTGGTGGAGAAATTGCAAGGGAATGCTCTCTAGGAATTTGGGGAAGAACAAGAGAGAGAGTGTAGATGAGAATAATGAAATGAACTTGAGCCTATCCTCTCCCAAAGTGGCTGGCCATATGGGGCTATTTGTCCTATTATGGTAAGGTCCAAAATGCCCCCACTAACCTATTCTATGAGTATTAGGAAAGGGCTAATTGGTTGGGGCTAAATTAGTCATTCTAAAGTCTATAATCACACTAACCTTATCCATAATAATTAGTCTAACCTCTAACTAAAATATTTCTATCATGTGGACTAAATTTAATATCATGTGGGCCATACCTAACTAGTGTGTGGGTCCCACTAGAGTCAAACTACCCCCGGGTCCCCGTTTCAAGTCGGATTGAGTTGAAATTC
Source organism: Iris pallida (assembly GCA_029216955.1). NCBI lineage: Eukaryota > Viridiplantae > Streptophyta > Magnoliopsida > Asparagales > Iridaceae > Iris > Iris pallida. Next base: position 20,515,272 of record JANAVB010013397.1, on the reverse strand, counting down.
GAACCCGACTCAAATAACCCCAAAACAATATCATAAATAATAAAATAATATCAAAATAATTTAAAGAGGTCAAATGCAAAAATATTCTTAGGCCAAAAATGACATTAAAATATCATAATCACATGGTTAGGCTCTAGGTCAAACAGTCTCTAGGGTTTCACTAGCAAAACGTCAAAACCACAAGTCATTGATTTAAATAATTTTAAAATGATTTAAAATCACCAAAAATTATATCATGAATTAAATATTATTATTAAAATAATTATAAACACAAAATTTTGAAATTACCCTCATTTGGAAAACTGGGTGCTACAACTCTACCCACCTTAGAAAAATTTCGTCCTCGAAATTTAAGATCGATAGTACTCCTTCTAGTGCCTCTAACCTACCCAATATCTAAGGTAACACTTCCAGATACTGGAATAATAAACGGACATCTAAATAGTGTCAATCTAGGAATACCTCCAACACTGCTCTGCTGTACGGCGGTAATGGAACTTCAATAAAATATGGACTGGAACCTATATCCAAGGGACTGTACCTATTTTAATGTGGTCTTAACTAAGGATGAAAAGGAACTGATCATAGGCTATAGGTATGCTCAAACTATTATCTTCCTATTAACCATCTATTAATACATTCTATTACCATAGGAACGATGCATTACTAAGACATATAGGCCCCTATCTCTCATAACACATTTATACTCACCAAAAGACTAGTACATCCTATCAAGGCTGATACTATAATCTCTCATAAATCTCATAAGCTACATGTTTAGAGACACACATCCCTACATCAAGGACTAACCTATATATATCTACAACTGATACTAATGGGGTGACGTCCCTATTTCCCAATAATCAAGGTCTAAATTTTTTTTTATCTAAATCATGCAATTTGAAGGAATAGTATACAAGGTCAGGGCATACCGTAGCAGTTGGAAGTCTCACCTAGGTGCACTGGTCATTCTAGGTCAAAACAGTACTATGGTATCAACACACAAACAATCTAGGGTGTCCTAATTGGGAAGGTAAGGGAACAACAATCATCAAGGTTGTAGGGCTGTCTACCATCCTATATAAAAATTGGTCATTAATAAGCAACTAAGAAATTATTAAAAGGTTACTATTCCATAAAATGGCAAAAATTGAAAATTTAGGCACAACAAATCACAAATAGATTTTTGTCTTGACACGATCTAAGTTGATCAATTTCGGGATAAAACGAGATTTGGGCAAGAAGGAAAATCAATGAAATCAAAATATGAGCACGAGCATCCAATAATGGAGGTTCAGGTCATGATTAAATTTAATTCGACTGAGTACGAATACGAGGTTCATAGGCGATGAAAAGATTTCAAGAAGAATTGTCAAGGCTGTCGCAAATGAGACTCTAGGGTCAAGTTTAACTATGTCTCCATTCTCGTAGATTGATACATGAAAAAGCGAACCAAAGTGCAATAGGTTGATCAGACCATCATGTACCGGTTCTGATTAGACAATATGTTAGTGAGTGGCCACCCAATAAAATATGTCATGACCAAGCTCGAAAATAGATAAGCATGCAAAACTAAGGCTAATTTAGCAGCACAAGATATAAGGGTGGTAATGATGAAAGGAATTACATAGTCCAAGTTTCTTAACCAACGGATCAAGTAATCAGATAAGATACAAGGTTAAGCATCTAAGAAAACAAGCAGAACACCATCACATGTCGGGTCGAAAGAATTAAGTCAAGGCTGGATTTCTAATTGAAATAAGAAGAAATTTAGTATAATGGTAGAGGTTATAGTTTAGCGAGTTGACCAGAAAATCATATCAAGAAAATAGAGTACAAGAAGACGGATTTTAGTGGGACATGATATACCTACACGAAGGTGAGCTCGTCTAGGTCTTGTATATAAGATTTGTTGGAGGGTAACAGCTAGTATTACATTCCGAATATCAAAGTCACGATAAGGAACGTCAAGGATCTCAATTAGAAAGTGAGAGTTCAAGAGGTGGTAATTAATGCACAAAAATAATGAAGATCGAGTTAGTCATCTGCTTCTGATACTCTTAAGTTCATCTGGTCATAACTTGCCAATCATATCTTTACCTCACCAGTCTCCATATAAAAATTTAACCTTTACTTAAACCCTTACCATGACTACCGTAGGCAATTCCCAATTTCCAAACATCACTCTTGAAGCACAACCCTCACATTTAGGAATCAACATTAACCATTTATTTAAATTTTTAAGTTCTTTCACCTTGTCTTAAATTTGACCCAAAATCTCTAAATCCCGTTTACGAATTCCTTGAACTTGTTCAAATTGTTCTCCTCGTATTATTTAATTTAAATCTCTAGGCCTTACAAAACTTATCTTTCATCATAAAATCAACTTCCGTATTTTCTTCGACATACACCCTTGAATATTATTCTCCTAAAAATATTTCACAACAATCTCTAAACTTCCATAACTTTGTGTTCTCTCTATCCCTAGTCATTTCCTCGCAACAACTTGTTTAATATCCTTATTAAACACAATTAACTTCTCTTTTCCATTACTAACCTTCTACATAGCCTCAGAGTAAAAGTTTCCCCAGAATCAATAACCAAGATTTTCTAAGTTCTCAAAACTAGGTTGACCTCTGATATCCTCATTAGTTTTGAATACACCTATAAACTATCTCATAACCCCAAAATTTATCTAAATGTAATTGTTTCCAGATTGACAGTATACATCTCTTTATTCTATTCGAGACCTTTACCACATTTCTATCTCAAGTTTCCATATGGAACACTCCACATTTGATTTCCTTTAGATCATCATAAAATAACCAGTTACGTCTTCTCTGAGCTACATAATTTACGTCACTTCCTTAGCCTTCCCCATGTAAAAGATACGAAGATTCAAGGGTTTTGAAGTACATCTGGTAGGGACGACAAGATATGGGTAATTAATGTAATGAGACAGAGTTTAAGATAAGAGGTAAATAAGAATGCAAGGGAATAATGACGAGAAAGAATAATGAAGATATGTTCCTTCTCATCGGTTCAAACGAGAGGAACCCATCAAGCTTAAATTCAATAGCAAGGATTGAGGGTGAATCCAAACAAGAGGAAAAGGAATTCCAATTGAAGTTCAAAATGAGTTTCTCAGGGGTCGTCCCAGAAATCTCTCAAAGAATCCTAAGTGTGATTGAGTACCTTGGATTTGAAAATATTAATCTAAATACAAAATTAAATCAACAGCTACAAAATTTTATCAAAATCATCAACTAATACCAGGATTCAAAGTTCTACAATGAATCCACAAAATCAAATTTAAATCAAGGAAAAAGGTGAATCAAAATAAGGAAAAGGAGTTTAAATCGGAATTCAAAATGAGATTCTCAAGGGTCATCCCAGGAATCTCTCAAGGAATCCTAACAGTGATTGAGTATCCTCTCATCCTAACACCTTAATTTATATATCCTATAGCAGGCTCGTAGTAGTACAACTAAGTCGTTGCGCTACTACGAAATTGCACTAATACGAATCTCGACCTGCATGGGCCACCACTAAAAACGTGTCACGACCCGCACCCTAAAGTTAGGGCACGAGAACGTAACAACGCCCAGCCTACACCGCAGTGTCGGCGGTAGAACGCTGTCCTAGGTCTCAATGCATCTAACAGTATAAGACTAAACAGTTTATACTCCCCGAATGGGGGTGACATAGCAGAATGTAAACTCAATCACATCTAAGGTAGAGCATAAAGGAAGATAGATAAAACATGAAATCAAAAAGAGATACAACAGATAAAAGTCTAAGTGTCTAAGATACAAACTCAAGATACATCTCAAAACTCAAATACAGTAATCCATAAATACAACTCAAGATGACTGAAAATAAACTATAAGCAAAAACCCTAGCTATCTATGCAACCTCTACTGTCTCCTCTAGGCTAGCAGGCAACCTCCAGGCTATCTGTAAAATTTATCAACGGGTCCAGTCAGGACTGGAGCGAGCACAGTACATCTCAACAAGTCATAACAGGATAGGAAATGTAATCATGCTAGAGAATAAAATACAAGATCTGAAGAAATAGCATAATGTAAAAGAGAGACTGTAAGTAAATATCTATGATATATATAAAGAGAGACAGTGCTAGTGATTCAGAGTACTGCATAAACATGTGAATGGCTAAGGACTGATTCATGATTACACTACTCGAAATTGATTCATGATTACACTACTTGGATTTATTCACATGTTCACTTATACTCTCCCATCCCCAATCAATACACAAGGATCCAATCAAGTTACGTTAAGATTCATGATTATACTACGTTGCCCATAAAGGGTAATTCATGAATTGATTCGTGAAGGCTCGGTGATCATGAGAGTACATGAGTCACTAGCTGATTCCTGAAGATTCATGATAATAGAAGCATGAGATACGTGATGTAAGTGAAACACACATGACAAAAGTATCTGATGCTCCCGAGAGGGATAACATCTCATGAAGGGATCCATATAGTACCAATCCGTGTTACCAACGTGTCAGCATCAAGTAAGATAGTCTAAAGCAGGAAATATAATCCTAAACATGATATGAAATGATCAGAGAATGTACTCGCCTGATATCTGAATGTCCAAGGTAAAAATACTGTCCGAGGAGAGGTGTCTGGCTCCTAATTAGAACAGCACAAGTCACAACATATCCAGAAGGGTAATATAAAGCACTACAATGCATTCTACATGAATCTAGGTCAAACTAGGCCAAAGTCAACCCTTGGTCAACTCTGGTCAACTGCACTAGTCAAACTAGGTCAAACTAGGTCATGTCCTAATCCAGCAAGTCTTTCTAGGCCTAACCAAGACTATCCTAGTAAGCACACATCAATACAAGGCTATACAAGCCAACATACACCCAACTCTATATAGCATGCAATTATTCAATACTCAAATAGGCAAGAATTCATATTAGATATACACTAGGTAATCTATTACTTTAAGCTATACATGTCTACACATATATACACATGCATATATTGGTATTCAATATTAGGTGTATAATCATGGCATTTCAATGGCTATATAAACTTATATATTACAATACAATATGCTACCATATATATAATATACATACATAGCTAAGTTAACTATATTCATAAATACTTATTTAAGAGGCTATGTGTGTGTATGTGAATATGGCAATGGAGCAAGTGAGGGTTAAATGGACAGACATAGTGTATACATATCAAAGAGTGTCAAAGTGTAAGTGAACAAAGTGTCAAGTGTGATAGTGTCAACATAGTGTAAGGGGTACATGAGGTAATATAGGATTTGTGTTAACATAGAACATTACATCTCATTAACTTGTATATTGCATACATTACATCTATTATTACATTGCATTCATGCTTGCATTCATTCATCATTCATTTATTCTCTTGCACTACTATATGCACCATACATTACATACTATGGAACCTACATGTTCATTACAAGCCATACTTATACATGCTTACATTAGATAGGATACTTATACCTCATACATTATTTATTTAAATATTTACTCATGCTTGCCTTCTCTATTTAATTACATAATGTATATACATTAACATGGGTTAAAATCAAATAGAACATTATATTACACACAAGGGTGCACAAAATGCATATGCCGAATAGTAACTCCTACTAATAATTAATATTATACCATCTCAGCATGGATTAAAATCTAGGATTAAATTATGTTATAGATCTATGTGTTAGCTTTCCGAAACTTCAAACGGATCGCGTTTTCGTTTTCGGAAACTCCCGGAATCGCGAAAAGACCGAGAACGCGTTTGTCTTTCGTACAGCTGACACTCAAATAATTCTCCAAAAAGTTACAGAAAGAATTAGGCCTATTAATACATGTTTTTGGAAAGCTAACTTCAATACGCTTCTTTTAAAAAATACGGGAGATTAAACCGAGCTTTGAGCTAGAAGTTATGATATTTCTAAGTTATGGCTGAAATTAAAAACGTGGATAAAAATCATGACGGATTTGGATAGTTTGAGACAAAAGAACACAAGTATATAACATAATATATCAAGAACTCACTCTCTACACTAATATATATATATATATATATGAGACACTATAGAACACATCTTCAATACAAAAATATGAGATTAAACATGTAATAATTCATTCATACATAACAACAACACATAGTGTGTCCAAATTTGGGATTTTCCCACATGGACACAACCACAACACAAAGGACACTCCTATGACCTCCAAATGGACACGAAATGGACACAAATGGAGATGCAACCATGGGGGTCATTCCTATGGGTTCAAAATAGACCTATATGCATGAGGAAATAAAAAGGAGAAGGGATTTATACCTCCCGGTAGATCGAATCGAAGAAAAGCCTTCCCGGAGCGACACCGACACGTAGAGATTCCAAAAGGACACGAACGAGCTCCGAATCCTTCCAAACTTGGGTAGCTTCCTCCTTGACTAGAATGGAAAAGGAAAGAAGAAGATTTGGTGGCGAAATGGAAGGATTTGGTGGAGAAATTGCAAGGGATTGCTCTCTAGGAATTTGGGGAAGAACAAGAGAGAGAGTGTGGATGAGAATAATGAAATGAACTTGAGCCTATCCTCTCCCAAAGTGGCTGGCCATATGGGGCTATTTGTCCTATTATGGTAAGGTCCAAAATGCCCCCACTAACCTATTCTATGAGTATTAGAAAAGGGCTAATTGGTTGGGGCTAAATTAGTCATTCTAAAGTCTCTAATCACACTAACCTTATCCATAATAATTAGTCTAACCTCTAACTAAAATATTTCTATCATATGGACTAAATTTAATATCATGTGGGCCATGTCTAACTAGTGTGTGGGTCCCACTAGAGTCAAACTACCCCCGGGTCTCCATTTCAAGTCGGATTGAGTTGAAATTCGAACCCGACTCAAATAACCCCAAAACAATATCATAAATAATAAAATAATATCAAATAATTTAAAGAGGTCAAATGCAAAAATATCCTTAGGCCAAAAATAACATTAAAATATTATAATCACATGGTTAGGCTCTAGGTCAAACAGTCTCTAGGGTTTCACTAGCAAAACGTCAAAACCACAAGTCATTGATTTAAATAATTTTAAAATGATTTAAAATCACCAAAAATCATATCATGAATTAAATATCATTATTAAAATAATTATAAACACAAAATTTCGAAATTACCCTCATTTGGAAAACTGGGTGCTACACATAGCTGGGGGTAGCCTAGCATCTGCGGACCCGAGTTCCGGAGACGAAGAGGCCCTTCAAGACGAAGCTGAGGGTAATCGGGCCCTTGCAGATGCGCCTGTGGTGAATGTTCTCCCGAACATAGCCGGAGGTAGCCCAGACGAAGCTTCAGGAGAGGCAACTCCCCTACAAGGGATTGAGGCCGAGAGTGAGGCCTCAACTCATCCATCCACTCCCGGCCGTGTCATGACAGTGAACGTGACTGAGGCTGATATCGAGTCTGATGCGCCGCCAACAGACCACGTCCAGCGCATAGATACCCTGGAGGGAGGACTCAAAACACTCTCTGCCTCCATGCAAACACTGACTCAGGCAGTGTTTGAGATACGGTCAGCTTTGACCAGGACACCTTCTGCCGGTCCCGACCCAGGGGCCAACGGAGAATCGAGTATACCCCTTCAACGGGTATCCTCGGACGCAGGTTGCCAAGAAGCACCTCGGACGTCAGAGCCCTCAAATGCTCAACATCCGGTGGTACCACCTTCCCCGACTCCCAGCTCCACGGAAGACGTGGTCGAGATGATCAGGGACCTGCGCGAGCGCTTTGAGTCCAAGACGAGACAAGAGGAGCGCCAGAAAATGGGCATCCCCCAGCCTTATCCCCTCGAGTGAAACAAGGTGGTTTATCCTCCAAAGTATAAACCACAAACACTGACGCCGTACGACGGGAAGGACTCTCCTCATCGCTACCTGACACCTGACGCGCCTCTTTCTCGACCGTTTCTACGACGGCAGAAAGGACATGACAATGGCGTCCCTTATAGAGATACGCCAGAAGGAGAAGAAAAATATTCGAGTGTTCATCGAACGTTTTCGACAGGCCTACTTCAGACTGCCCCCGGGCATGCCAAAACATGCGCTTCTCTCCTCCTGCAGCATGAACATGCTGCCTGCAGTCAAGCTCTGGCTCAACTCTACTCCTCCTCCCGACTGGAGCTCCTTGATCATTGAAGCAGAAGCCGCGGATAAGAAGGCAGCCAACGCTCGTCTTCTGGGAGTCAGTTTCCCTGCCTTCTAGGATAAAGAAAAACGGCCTGCAACCAACAACCCCGGACGAGAAGCAAAGGGGAAGCAGGCATTGACTGTCAATGCCTCAAAAGGTGCATCAGCACCTACTCAGAAGCCTCCACTTGCACCAAGGCCGAAGGAGGTTTATTCGTTCAACGACGAAGACACCCTGCAGCTCTTTGAGATACTGAAGCAGGGCGACACGATCAAGCTTCCGGACCCTAAGCGTCCCGATGAGGTTGGGAAAGTGGACAACCCGAGGTACTGTCACTACCATCGGTTTGTCGGACACCCAACCAAGGACTGCTATGTCCTCAAGAATTACATCCAGCGCATGATCAACGCGGATGTAATCTCCGTCGACTACGAAGAGAAGACGGTGTCAGCCAACGTGGTGTCACTCCAGTTTGGTACCCTGCCGCCGACTACAACACAGGATGGCGTCGTCCCCGTCCCTAAGGCGACGATGGAGGTGGTTAACTTACCACCAACCCGTGACAATGTGAGTGGACTCATCCCACTCACCACATCTCGAGGAGAGATCCTGTGGGTTCACCCCGATCTCATCTCCGAGGTGACTCAACCGGAGGTACGCCCTACCTCCAAGTCCAAAGGCAGGAAGATCAAGTCTTGCCGCATGGTCTTTTCTTCAGCGGAAGAGGCACTTCCTGTGCAGACGCGTTCACAACAGAACGTTCAACCGGACGAAGCTACCGTCGAGGTGGTGCTTCCTGACACCGTCCCTGCTGTCCAGGACGAGGGCCCGTCTAAGCCCTCAGCAGCCAATAAACAGAAGCAGATAGAGGCCCACTTCGATAGGCCTCTGCGAAAAGAGAATGCTTCGGGGCCAGCCAAGCCCCACAACTTCGACATACTGGCGCAACTCGCCAGTACTCCTGCCCGCCTATCTCTGTTCGAGCTCCTCCGTCTTTCCAAGGACTCCCGAGAAGCTCTCTGCGAAGCTCTGAAGGATGCTGAATCCTTTCTCAATCAAGCAGCCGGAAGATCTCCCGATTGCGTGCCAGCACTGTCACTGTATGGAGGAGGTTATCCCCAATATAACCTTCACCCAACAGGACATGTTGCTCAAGCATAATCGATACAACAGGCCGTTGTATTACATAGGGTACATCGGCTCAGTCAAGGTGAAGCGGATTCAGATCGATCCGGGGTCTTCCCTCAGCATCATCCCGAAGACGCTGCTCTCAACACTGGGGATCCCAATGTACCGACTGGCGCCCTCCAACACAACAATCAGTAGTTTCAACGCCAGCAAAAGCGAACCACTGGGCAAAATACGACTAAAGTGCCACATCGGTAACCTCTGAACCGAGGTCACTTGTTATGTCGTGGATGCTGAAGTCAACTACAACATTCTGTTGGGTCGCCCATGGCTGCACGAGTACATGGTGGTGCCATCCACGCTCCACCAATGTATGAAGTATGTGTCCACCAACAACGTCATCCGTACGGAGTTCGCGGACATCGACCCCTTCAAAGGGATTGAAGCCTACTTCACCGATGCCGACTTATACAAGTCACCTGACGAGGAGGAGGCCAATGATGCTGATGACGAAACAGAAACAGCAACAGAGCCGGACATGGAGCCTGAGGTCACTCCTGATGCTCCTTTAAAGATCCGACTCAAAGGCAAACCGCCTCAGAAGTTGCCCCCCATGAGCATTAAGCTGTCCGGGAAAGCACCAGCTGCTCCTGAAGCTCCCCTAAAGATACGGCTCAAGGAAAAGCCGCCCCAAACATCGGCTTCCCTTGTGGCAAAACTACAGGGGAAGGCGCCAGGCACCGAAGGCACAACAGAGGCACCTCTGAAGGTGCGTCTTAAGGGCAAGCCGCCGCCATCCCAGCCGTCGGAGAAGGCTCATGTAGTCCTTTCCGACTCCCAGATCAACGCTGTGGTGGACCCTCCCGATCCTACTACAGTGCTTACAGATGAAGAGCTGAGGGAATATATCTCGGCCGATGTAGATGCCCCATCCCTCGACAATGTAATCCCACGGGATAAAATCTTGCATTTCATCAACAATAGAGTGTCTTTTAATTATTCTAGTCTTCCACATTGGAATGCCATGTATACATTAGATAACGCTCTACGGTCGTTGCAAACACAAATAACGACCGTTCACCATGTAAATCGAGTAGTCCCGTCCCAAGGGGTCTATTACATAGTACCACCACGGAGTCGAGATGAGGAATCCATCATCTTTGGCAAGGTCGAGCGTCATCAAGACCTCCCGCCACTTGAGCCAGAACCAGATGCCGACAGAATACAACTCTATCGGTACACAGACAAGGCAAAGTACCTCATCCAAAAGATGGGTTACGACCTAAAAAGCGACAAAGGCCTGAACTACGGCAAAGGTCGACGTCTCCCTCTCCGGCTTCCAACACCTAAAGGAAAGCCGCAGGACTACTACAACAAAACTCGACGGGGGGTAGGCTATGTCACGCCGCCGTCAACGCCAGAGAGTTCGGACGCAGAGGAAGTTGAACATTCTCATTCGTCTGAAGCATCAACGTGGGATTCCGATGCCAGTATCGAATCTGTCTTCAAGAGAGTGCTGTCAGCCAACATGACATCTGTACAATCTCAAGAAGAAGAAGGCGAAGACCAAGTGCCAGAATTCTTCGAAGAAGAACCCTGGGCTCAACGCCTGGGACAACAATAGGAGTCTCGTTTTGAATTACGTGAACCTCCCACCGAAGACGAAGTCGAGCAGATCGACCTTGGGGATGGATCTTCTTCCAAACCCATCTTCGTCAGCAAAAGCCTCAAAGGAGAAGACCGAGAATCTTTAATCCAACCGGCTAAAGAATATATCGACGTCTTCGCCTGGAGCTACGAAGATATGCCGGGACTTGATCCCCAGATTGCGATGCATAGGTTGAACATCTTGCCTGATGCCAAGCCTATCAAGCAACAACACCGGCGCTTCCGTCCGGACATCATGAACGCCATCGATCAGGAGGTAGACAAACTCTTGACTAGTGGCTTCATCCGTGAAGAGCAACACCCAGACTGGGTAGCCAACGTCGTCCCCGTCACCAAGAAGAACGGAAAGATACGAGTCTGTATCGACTTCAGAGACCTCAACTCTGCTTGCCCGAAGGACGAATTCCCGCTTCCAATCACCGACGTGATGATCGACAACACGTGTGGCTTCGAGCGCATGTCTTTCATGGACGGGTATTCGGGCTACAACTAGATCAAGATATTCCCCGATGACGCAAAACATACGTCATTCAGGACTCCAAAGGGCATTTTCTGCTACACAGTGATGCCCTTCGGCTTGAAGAATGCTGGTGCAACATACCAACGCGCTATGAGCACCATTTTTTGTCAGCACCTTCGCAAGACAGTCGAATGCTATGTCGACGACATCGCAGTCAAGAGCCGCCTCAAAGGAGATCACCTGCAAGACCTCAAGACAGTCTTCGACCTCATGCGGGCGCATCAACTCAAGATGAACCCCGCTAAATCCTTCTTTGGGGTTTCGAGCGGAAAGTTCTTGGGCTTTATCATCACGGCAAAAGGCATTCATGTCGATCCCGAAAAGACCAAAGCAATTCATGATATGGACCCTCCGAAGAATCTTCGAGAACTTCGAGGCCAACAGGGACGTCTGGCATACATCCGGAGGTTCATAGCAAACCTTTCCGGTAAATGTCAACCCTTCACCCAGCTCATGAAGAAGGGAGTCTCTTACATCTGGACAGAGGAATGCCAAAAGGCTTTCGACGACATCAAAGCCTACCTGACGATCCCTCCAGTTCTGGTGGCACCCGTCGCTGGCAAACCATTCCTGCTCTACGTCCGTGCCATGGATCATTCCCTCGGCGCCTTGCTAGCTCAAAACAGCGACATAGGCTATGAGCAAGCAATCTACTACCTCAGTCGAACTCTGATCGGGGCCGAACACCGGCACAATCTCGTTGAGAAAGAGTGCTTGGCTTTGGTATTTGCCATCCAAAAGACTCGTCATTATGTCTCGGGCCAGACAATTCACGTCATTTCCCGAGTCAATCCGCTCAGGGTCCTCATGACGAAGCCAGGATCACTGAACTCCCGACTAGCCACATGGGCGATCTTGCTAACGCCATACAACATGGTGTTCGTTCTACAGAAAGATGTTAAGGGTCAAGCTCTGGCCGACTTCTTAGCTGCACACCCCATCCCGGAGTCCTCAAGACTCTATGAAGACATCCCGGATGAGGTCCAAGAATCGAACGTCACCGAAGAAGGCTTTGTCTGGCGGATGTTTTTCGATGGCGCTTCAAGAACAGGCCCCAAAAGCCAAATCATCGCAGGAGAGGGGGTGGTACTAGTCTCTCCCGATCAGCTGGTCATCCAGCGTGCTTACTCCCTTTCAAAGCCGTGCTCCAACAATGTTGCTGAGTACAATGCGCTCATTATGGGACTCCAGCTGGCGCAACAGCTGGGGGTGAATCATCTGGAAGCCTACGGCGACTCAAAACTTGTCGTAAACCAGATCAGAGGGCAATACGAGGTTCGTCATGAAGACCTGATCCCTTATCATAAAGTGGCATTGAACATCGTTTCAACCTTCACCGGGTTTTTCATCGAACACGTACCCCGTCTACAAAATCTGGAGGCTGATGCTCTGGCTGGCCTCGTAGCCTACTTGGCGGCACCCCTCGGGACTCAACACTACGTCACGGTAGTGGGTCAAGACTTGGTCTGTCCTAAAAACAACCTGCGCTCACAAGTGGCCCACGCCATGTCAGCGGGTGCCGGTGTTAACGTCCGGGACTGCAGATTCACGTTCATCGACTTCGCTGTCTACGAAATTCTCCCAGAGGACCCGAAAGAAACTGTCTCGGTCAGGAGATGCTCTCTTCGATTCTACTACGATACGGCTACTAAAATACTGTACCGATGCTCCTACGATGGACTTCTCCTTCGATGCTTGTCTAACGAAGAAGCAGCCGAAGCCCTTCAAGAAGCTCATGATGGAACCTGCGGGGCCCATCAGCCCGGTCCTAAGTTGCAGGATCGACTGCAACGCATGGGCTATTACTGGCCAACCATGGCCGCTGACGCTATTGAATATGCTAAGAGGTGCCATGTGTGCCAGCTTCACGCAGACTTCATTCATACACCGTCCGAACCACTACATCCTACAGTCGCCTCCTGGCCCTTCGAAGCTTGGGGAATAGATATTGTGGGACCGATCACCCCTTCTTCATCGAGAGGACACCGCTTCATCCTAGCAATCACCGACTACTTTTCCAAATGGGCAGAAGCAGTTCCTCTGGCAGAAGTGAAAAGCTCCAGGGTGATCAGCTTCATCAAGCACCACGTCATCTACCGTTTCGGGGTACCCCGGAGGATCATCTACGATAATGGTCCTCAGTTCATCAGCCATGTCTTCAGCCGATTCTGTGACAAGAATCGCATTCAAAACGTGGCATCAACCGCCTACAATCCGACAGCAAACGGATTGGCCGAGGCGTTCAACAAAACTATCGTCAGGCTACTCAAAAAGGTCGTGTCATCTAACAAACACGACTGGGATGAAAAGCTCGGCGAATGCCTTTGGGCCTACCGCACAACGGTACGGACCCCGACAGGCAACACACCATTCTCCTTAGTTTACGGGAGCGAAGCGGTACTGCCTCTTGAGATTCAGATACCCTCACTCCGCATAGCAATCACAAACCAACTCACAGAAGAAGATAATCAACGTCGTCATCTACGGGAACTGGAGGCACTTAACGAAAAGCGTCTCCTAGCTCAACAACGTATCGAACTCTACCAAGCCCGTATATCACAGGCTTTCAACAAGAAGGTCAAGCAGAGGACTTTCCAAGTTGGCGACCTGATACTGGCAGTCAGGAGACCGATGGTGTTAACTCACAAAACACCTGGAAAGTTCGAGCCCAAATGGGAAGGACCTTTCATCATCGAAACGGTATACTCAAACGGTGCTTACCATCTCGCCAAACCCAATGGGGACTTGTTCATGATGCCCATCAATGGCAAGTTCCTAAAGAAGTACTACTCTTGACATCTTTTCAGACATATACTTCCATTCCACAAAATCATACGCTTTCGGAACCCAGTTGTTCCATAGCTTCCTCCAGTAGAAGGACAACCACGTCCACATCACCTCTGAGTTGTCCCCCTACACCCTACAAGGCGGAATCTTACACCCCGTAAGACTACGCTATCCTTCATGTTTATCACGTCCACATTACCTCTGAGTAAACATCCCGTACAGACAACCTTCGCGTTGCCGTACATCGATCGCAGAACTTCCATGTCCACATTACCTCTGAGTAGTTCCGTGTATCTCCCAGAATCATTCCTACCACGTTCATAACACCTCTGAGTATGAAGATTCTATCATTTGAACCCCAGATTTGCCACGTCCACATTACCTCTGAACAAATACATTGGGTCCTTCAAACTTATTATCTGTGTCTGAAACCAAGGTACGCAAAAGATAATAGGTCCACACAAATCATCAAAGTTCATGACAAGCAAAAATGAACGCATCGTAGGAAATAGTGTACTTCTTTATTATTTCTAAAAAAAAAAGAGTAAAGGATTACACTATCCCCAGCAAGAGTTGCAAAAATACAAAAAGCAGAGACTACAAGCCCTAAATATCCCCAGGGTTGGCGGAAAGCTCTACAATTCGGCATTTCAAGTCTGCCGCCCGAGTCTCCACAGTCGCCAAGACTCGACGTTCAGCTTTCTGACGCATCGCTTCGACAGCCTCAGCAGAAGTTTCATTCTCGTGCTTCTCATCAAGCTGCTGTCTCTGCTGAGCCAGGGTAAGAGCTCGGAGAGTGAAAGCTGCTTCCTCCTTCTTGAATGCTACGTGTTCAGCCTGGACACGTTCAGCGTCCGATAGGAGTCGGGCCCGCTAATCCTCAAGGCGGCGCATCTGTGCGTCAATCTCCGCGATATTTGCGTCCAACGCAGCTCGCGTCTCCACTGTCTCCCGTGTAGACTGAGATAACCGCTCCACTGCAGCTTCAGTCTCAGACACTTCGCGTTCCCAGACACTCACAGTGGCCTGGTAGGAAGATACGGTCTCGGCGAGTAACTTCTCCTTCTCTGTATCTATCAGGACGGAGAGGTCATTCCGCTGGATGCGCCCTAATTCAGAAAGCCGCTGGTCTAACTCAGCCACTGTAGCTTCCAGAATGTCGGCCATATGCTTGTGGCCCGGGTGAACACGGATCAAGTTGATATGAGGCAATGCCAGAGTTTTTGCCGTCGCAAAGCTCTCCTTGGCGTCCATCACTGTCGACACTCCCCTCTGCAGCATTTTGTATACTGCCTCAACGATGAATCTCACATATTTATCTGCGTCCGCCAGCACCTGTGGCGTCATGGCAGGAGTTAGAGGAGCTACCTCAGTTGGCGGACCGCAAGAAGACCCGCCAACCTCAACCTGTGAGGCTTGAACCTCGGCATCAATAGGCTCTTCATCTACAGGGACTGGACTACTAGCCCGAGGAGCCAAGGGAGCAGAAAGAGCCGGCATAGGTGTCGAGATAGTACCCCAAGTGGAAGGAGCAACAGAGGGTTCCATCACACCCTTACCCTTCTCGAACTTGGAAGTACCACCGATGTCAGCGACCACCTCTCCAGCCAACGCGCTATCAACAGCCAATACCTCCCCTGGTGGAACGGAGAGATCAACACTTGTCTTCTGACCCGCCCCAGGAGTCGGGACCGTCAGACGAGTCTCTTCATCAAATCCCTCTACAGGGACAGGATCTGTCACTACCTCCTGATTGGTAGCCACCTCAGCTTCCGCCGTTGAGTCTGGGGTAGGGCTCGGCAATGATGCAGCCAACCTCCCCTCATCATAATAAGGAGGGAAATCAACCCTCTCCTCTGTTCCAACCATCTATGTTGCCCCCGCAACAGGCTCTTGCAACTCTGAAGCAGCGTCATCCGAAGACGACGAACTCCACCCCACATCATCACCAGGAAGCCTCGTGTCCACTGGACCCTCAACGTCCAAGGCCCTCACGGCAGCTGGCACCTCCCTGGAAGTCGCTACAACCTCTGTATTTCTTTCAACAAAGTCTAGAGATAGTAAAACCTCTGCGGGAACATCTTCAAGACTCTCCTCTATTGGAGACATTACCATCGGAGGGATGCGCTCATCAGAAGAGCTTGCTACCTCCTTCGGTTTACTGACACCCAGTTTTGAAACACGGGTCTTCTTCTTCGACGATCCCTACAAGAAGAAAAGCACAAGTCACCAAAATAACAAGATAAGCCAAAGCTACGGAGGACTCCTTACCTCAGCAGGAGCTGATTCTACTGGCGGTATAGGTGGCACTCCCGTTGCCTTTGGATTCGTCGTCTTTCTCGACCTTTTTGGTACAAACGAGCCGGCTTCCGCGTCAGCCCGCCTCTTTCCGACAAGAGGATCTCTCACTGATGCCGCAGCAGCAGTCCAATACCCCGTCGGTTCTGGTGGGCGATATGACCAAGCCACCATCAACATGTTCGTCGTGGCCTCCAGCTGAGTTCCAATGATGAAACTAGTCTCTCTGTCATAACCTGGAGACGCAACATTCATTGTGCAATACAGCTTAGCGGCCGAATACAGGATCTGCGGCCGAAGGTTGCGAACGGGCGTCGTAAACTGAACACCAGTACACCCGGTATTGTAATATTGCCAGCCCCGGGCTCCATCCAGCAAACTACCGTTGAACCCCAGACTGTTACTGGGATTCCGTAGCATCAGCTGAGTATAGCAAACTGGCGAACGAACCGGCTGGGCAGATATGGCTTCAGATAACACCTATTCTGGTTGCGATAGACCAAGTGAGAAGGCCGAATACTTTGCAACCAACGAAAGCCCCATTTCGACAGAGTAATCGCATCTTCACCTGATTCGATTAAATCTTGGTCAGCCTCGAAATCTTTGAAGATGGGGACGACCTTGACAATCTTTGTCACGCCCCAGAACCAGAATACTGGAGAGCGGGGGCAGACATAGCCAGCTACGTATATAAAATGGAATCCATCTCGCTATACGGTCACGGCTGTCTAGGATACATGAGGGTTTATCTATAAGCCAGCAGTCTCTTAAGGTCATGAACAGCCTATTATCTCAATCACAAGCAAGTAAGTAAAAGTTACAAGATGTATGATCATTAAATATACAATAATAAGGCATCACAAATATTACATATTCAGCTGATCATGAAGCTAGTCGTTACAAAATGTTAGGACTAGCAAGAGTTTAGTCATACATGATCAACCCTAGGATCTGTTAATCATGTTACAGCCCGTAGGCAGACAGTAAGTAAATGCAATCGAGCTAAACAGGTGCTCGTCGGCTAAACGCCTCAAAAGAATAATTTTTACAATAGAGTGGGAGAGCCAAAAATAACCCACTCGTTGCCAAGGTTCCGTCTAGTGGCCACCATCTGGCTGGAAGGTCGGTAGATCCTCTAGAGCTGCTCCGAAATCTGGCCACACAAAACCAGCTGGGTCAGACCCCAGAAAGAGCAAGTGCCACAAAGGAGGCTTCACTTAAGAACTAAAACCAGCACTCAGCACAAGATATAAATAAAAGTAAGAACTGGTAATAAAGAGAATACACCAGGATGATATACGACGAGATAACCATGGAACTATTCAGATAGCCAGGTTACAATCTGTAAACCAAACAAGGACCGGGGTTGTAACCTTTCGTCTGAACAGAACTTGGAAATTCTCACCATTTATCGGTAAAATAAATACAAGCATTATGGTCATGCAATAATCTGGAACAGGATCAGGGCAAGACTAAACTGGTTAGACTCCGTTCAATCACTTCACGGCCAAGCAAGAATTACGGCTTGATACTTTAACTAACTAGGGTTGTCACAAGCCTAATTACTAACAAGATGCAGCGAGATTATTCCACAGCCACAAGCCCTGCAGACCATCCAGGTTCCCCGGGTTAAAAGATTAGAGTTGAATTCAGGTGGGTACATCGTCCAGGAAACGAATGTACCCTTAGGTAGCTTGAAGGGTGCAACACATAACAGTGTGCTGGAAATGTGCCCTACTCGACGGCAGGCTACAGATCCCAAGGCGTGCCCAGGTAACGGAATTGCCTGTAGCTTGAAAATCTCTTCATGACTAATGTATTAATCTAGTTATTAGTCCTTAGTTTATTTCAATAGGTACTCCTGACCGTGGTACTCAGGAGTCCCATCCTAGACATGATGCAAGACAGGACTGGTTTATTTATATAAACACAATCGCCCACGGTGTCCAGATTAATTATACAGGTTATGTCATGTCAGGTAGCCGTCGCAACAGCTATTCGAGATAATCATGTCAGGTTATCATGCCAAGTGTACTGGTCAGGAGTGCGCCACGACGGGCCACTATCAGGTCATGTCAGGTTATTATGTCAGGAGTGCACCACTACGGGTCACTATCGCGTCATGCTCAATTATCAATTCCAAACATATTTACATAAATTCGTGATTATCAAGTTCAGGACAAAAGGCGTAAGGATATAAAATGGACGTAAAATATCTAATAAAATATCAATATACAGGGCTATAGAAGATCAAGGGTAATCAGGCTACGCTCAAGCCAGGCTACGCTCAGGCTAGCGTACGCTCAGGTCTGCGTACGCTCGAGCTAGCGTACCAAAGGTTCCATACACTTCCAATGGGGAGCGTACGCAAGGGTCAGCGTACACAAGGGCACGCTCAAGCTACAGGTCAGCGTACGCTCAAGATAGCGTACGCTCAAGACTGCGTACGCTCAAGCTAGCGTACGCTCAAGACACGCTACCAACAGGCAGCGTATCAAGGCTAGCGTACGCACGCTAAAGAGCAGCGTACTCAAGTCAGCGTACGCTCGCTAAAGAGCAGCGTACACAAGTCAGCGTACGCTCGCTAAAGAGCAGCGTACACAAGTCAGCGTACGCTCGCTAAAGAGCAGCGCACACAAGTCAGCGTACGCTCGCTAAAGAGCAGCGTACACAAGTCAGCGTACGCTCGCTAAAGAGCGCGCGTAGCCTAGTGGCGTAAGCTAAAAAGCTAGCTCACTGTTCACTGTCTTCTCCAAATGGCAAGAACAGCAAGAACTCTAAAGTTGAATCTAAGCTTCAATTGTCCATATCTTGGTCAAAACAAGTCCGAATCCAACTTTCCAAAGGTCAAAATTGGGCAGAATGAAATGCTCTACAACATGGAACTATCAAAACTTAAAAACAAGAAAGTTTAATAGATCAAAACCACCAAAATTCGAAAGTAGCAAAACTCTAGATCTATAAGAATTAAAGCCTCAAAATGGAAAATGACAAGTTCTAATGTGGTTTAGAATCTTGAGGAGAAGCTAATGAAACCATCAAAAGGAGTTCTCTTGTGGAAGCAAGTTGCACTTGCCTATGGTGTTCTTGGTTGGTGGAGAAGAGTAATGGTGGGGGAAGGAGAAGTAAATGAGAATTATGGAGGAGAGAGAAGGTTGGTGGGGATAATAAAGAGGGGGGTTGTGGTGGAAATGAAGGAGAAGCATAGGCTAAGGTGTTCCACCCTTGGCCCATGATGAACCAAGCATTGGGCCGGCCGAACCAAGCCAACCCAAACCGAGAGTAAACAAGCCAAGCCAAACCAAGGAGATATGCAAATACAAGATAAAATACGTATACGTATTCCAAATACGTAATACGAACAACAAGCATTACAATCTTCCACCCCTGGAGGTAGGACAAAACTCTCCTGCAAACGGGGACGCCAGTGTGTAACCACTTCCTCTTGTAGAAGCGACGGATAAAGGCATCTCCTTCAACATGATCCTCCTCCGGACCAGGACTCATTACATTCGAATGATGCAGAATTAGCCATCCCATAAGATAATGGAATGGCAATTCAGCCCGGGGAAAGTTGTCATTTTTTACCTCTCCCCTGGATCACGTCATCAGCAAAGGTCCTCAAACCCCGCAATAGGTTACACACCATAGCGGGAAGGAGAGCTAAGGGACGCCCGAAAGCCAACTTTACGGCAAGCAAAATAAGGTTCCGGTGTACCCTCTCCACTGCACCAGATCCTCCCGCAAACACACAATCTCGGAGCCATATCATCAAGTATGCTTTCAGCACCGCTTTAGGCGACATCCGGTGCGCACAGTGCCAGAAGCAGCTATACGCGTTCTCGCCATCCTCATTGGAACGAGGGGTCCTCTTGTCCAGCCGGCTTATCTCAGTAGTCACTTCCGCAGGTTTCAGCCCTTGCGGAGTCGTAAATCGGATCCTCGAGGGATCCGCCAAATCCTGCTTGAAAACATAATCCCTCCAAGCAGTCACATGAGGCTGAGTCTTGACTTTGTCCTTCCGATGCATCAAATAATGATGGCTCGCCACTTCCTTAAAAACGGCCATCATCTTCGAGTCCTTATTTTCCAGAACCTGGATCTCTTCATTTGATAGAAAATATTCCTCGTACGGCTCTGAGCCCCAGGGAAGCTTGGACACTTCATACATCTCGTGGAGAGCCAACCCCAACTCCCCTACGGGAGTGTAGAAGGTACCAGTCTGGGTATTGAACAATTCCAAGAGTGCAAGGAACATAGGCTTATTGAGATCCACGCCAGCCTGCGTGGCACGGATAGCGGCTATCAGCCCAATCTCCTTAAGCTCAGCCTTGAACTTCGAAAGCACCCAAGTGGTCAATTTGTCCCACCTCGAGATATGATGACACCAACCTTCGACCCTAAAGCTACCTTTCGAATACATGACCCTCGATGTCAGCATCCGACTCGCAGGCAAAAGTGTCAGTTGGGACTTCATTGTAGAGGCTCCCGGGACGCAAAGTTCGGCAACTGAACGAGGGATCGGTTCGTGAAGCAGATAGGGTATCCCTCTGATTCGAGGTAGCATCAATCGAAAGAGCACCTCCTAGGTCCCCTCCCTGAGAAGGAGTAAGATCCCAGGACATCCTTCTCGTCGAAGCTAGACGATAGAAGGCTGTCAGCGGCAACTGGCGGTCAAGTTGTCGCATGTACAGCACCATGTCTTTTGCAGAAAAGAACCAGTCTTCTTTGACCTTCAGTATCTTCGCTTCCGTGGAGATCAGGCGGTTGCCGAACAAAAAGACGGGTTTCAAGAAGGTCACATCCTCGGATTCAGCAGATTTCAGTTTTTCGCTCTCCATCATACTCTGGAGGAAAATCGGTAACTGGTTCTGGATCTGCAACACCCTCTCAGGAGGTTGATCCTGTAAGATAACACCCTTGGCAGGATTGACAACCGCCTCATCAAAATCAACTCCCATTTGACAAAGGGAAGCATCCAGAAGGACCTCATTCAGTAACGGAATCGTCATCGATACTGGCACAACAAAAAATCAAAGGTCAGGCAAAAAGACAGGGTGTGTCAAAGCAACCTGGCGTATCATATGGGTTTAAACCCATGCGCCTCAGTAAAAGGCTTCGGCACATCATCACGGTGTAAACCCATGCGCCTCAATAAAAGGCTTCGACGCATCATCAGGGCGTAAACCCATGCGCGTCAGCAAAGGCTTCGGCGCATTCAGGGTGTAAACCCATGCGCGTCCGCAGTTAAACCTCGGTGGATGATAAAGGCCTAAACCTATGCACGTCGGCGGGGTAAAACCTCGGCGAAGACAGAAGTCCATACGCGTCGACAGAAGAGAACTCAGTCGCATGATCCAAAGACCGTCGGAACAAAGAAAGTAGTGGAAAAGACGACACCCACCCGTCACAGCAGGGCGAACGTCGGCCGGAGTCACAAAGGTAATAGGGGCATCCCCCTCGGCATACTCCACCGACTCCTTTCCCTTGCCAGCACCGCCGCGAGGAGTCTTGGGAGCCATTTCTTTGAGAGAAGAAAAGTTAGGGTTTTTGAAGAAGAACTCTAAAGAAAGCAAAAGCAAGGAGAAGAAGAACTCTCTCTCTCCATCTCTCGCATATTTATAGGGCTTGGTCGCACGCGTGAACTGATGATGTGTGATCTCAGCCGTCGCATCGGGTTCTGTGAAAAGATAACCACAAATAAAATCAAAAAGATTATCATTAATCTTTTTCGGTTACCGAGGCGTCATTATTTGCACTAACTGAGCGGAGCATGCGCCCAGCACTGACGCGCACAGTATCTATGCGCCCTGACGGTCATGCACCTCCACTACCATGCTTCTTATTCAAAGTATTCCAAAACTTATCCAAAAGTTTTAAAAACTTTGAAGGGGGTCTTGTAGAAGCATGGAATTTCAGAACCCGAAAGTCTATGCGCCAGACTACATGTGCCGAAACTTGGACAAAGTGCTTCACAGCAAAAAGCAACAAATATAGACGTTGAAAGAGGACTTTTTATTTAACATATAAAAGTCTATTACATGTCTAAGAAAGATTGTACAAAGGAGAATTTCTACAAAGAAAGGATCCTAAGTCTACAAGCCAGCAGCCATCATGCGCCCCCAAGTAGGCACAACAATCAACATGCGCCTCCAGCCAGGTGCATCCCACCATGCGCCCTCAGCAAGGCACATCCTTTTCAGCAGCTCAGTTATGTGCATCCTCAGTTATGTGCATCCCTTCAGCAGCCCAGTTATGTGTCGCTCTTCCAGTCAGGCTCACCTGATAAATGCTTCGACTAATGAAGCATTTAACCCTCTGGCTAGAACCAAGGAAGAGAAGAGCACCGCAAAATCTATGGCCAGGGGAGGCTTCGAAAGGGCCTCCAAAGGCGAAGGAAGACCGTGATCGAAACCACGGCTAAAGGAGCAGCTTTCAACACAACCAGAATGGGCTACACCCATTTTGAAGGAAGAAAGAGCTACCAAAGCCGTAGCACCGCCATTCCGATCTACGGCTCTTCCGGAGTAACGGAGACGAGGCTCGAGCATTCCTATCTTTGGATGCAACAGGCACCTTCCGCCTGCCTCGGAAGCCCTCGACTCCGTCTTTTGGATGTAACAGTCACCTTCAAGTGCATCAACGAAGACACGGCGTCGCATCTTCACCCTCGGGAGCATCTCGTCAACAGAATGCATCCTAGTAAACAAGTTCATATTGGAAGAACGTGAGAGAACGAGAGACCAACCCTCTCTCCATACCACTATTTATAGGCCGGGCAGATCAAACCCATACGCCAAGTGGATGGCTCTCCGAATTTTGTGCAATGAATTTGCATTAAATGGATGAACCGGACGCTTCAAATTCAGCCAAGTCAAAACGGCCATTTAAAGCACTCGAAGAACGTAACAGTTGCACCATCAAAGACGTATCATGAAGCGGATGCGTCGGCCAGACCGCGCATCACACAGACGTGCCCTTCTATATCAAGCGCATCACACAGACGCACCCTTCAGTACCAAGAGCATCATAGGGATGCGCCCCCATGCGTCTCCATACGCCTAGTGGAACGCCAATCGACGCGCCCACTCAGCTGTCCATCGAATGTCACAAACATTAAATGCTGAACTGACAGAGTTGGCAGCACGCCTCCCAAAGTCTGAACAGTCGGCAGCTTTTTTAGAAGACGAACCATCGCCAACGTCAGCATCATCATTACTTTCCTCCGACGGCTACTGCCACATGGCCACCCAACCATCTTGCATGCGCCTCCGCGGCCATACGCCCAAATCTGCATATGCCTCAAAAGTTGTGTGCCTCAGACTTTCCACTGATCCCTAAAGACAGAAGGAAAGTCACTGTTACAACTCTGCATGCGCCTCAAAAGCCATGCACCCCAGACTTCTTCTTGATCCCAAAAGACAGGAGTAAAGTCACTACTGAAGCTCTGCATGCGCCTCGAAAGCCATGCGCCCAGAATGGTTCGTGACTCCTAAAGGTTGAGCCAAAGTCTCCTCATGCGCCCAATCCTAGGCGCATCCAACCAGATCATTCCCCCCACCAAATCCGAGATCTCCGAGCCATGGGTCGACGACACGTGTCCTTTGACTCAACTCATCCAAGATCTCAGCAACAGAAAGATCTTCTTCTCTGCTACGTGCCGGTTCACAACAGCAACATGAAGAAGTCAACCCCCTCGATCAGGGCGCATCGTCCATGCGCCTCCATCAGCAATCAATACGTGGCATCCCCGCGTACAGGCGCATCCTACATATGCGCGCATGAGCAGCCAGCCTACAAAACTATAAATAGAGGGATCATTTCCTTCTTTTCGACACACACGGATCAATCTACGTGCATACATATCAACCTCCACAGTGAATAGACAGAGACTTCGCACCACCAGAGAGCCAGATACAGACACTCAACGTCTTCCTCCTCTCAGCAAGCTCCAGCACCCAGAGCAATCCAGACCTTCAGAGAACCGATAACCGTCGTCAGATCGTCAACGGAGTCAACGCATTACTACTCACTCCATCGGCACAAGGGACCCAGATTAAACAAAAGTGTACTCCTAGGACTACATCTAAGTCCTATATTGTAATACTGTTCTATTTGTATTAAAATTTACAATCAAAGAATTTTAATGGCAAACAAGCAGTACGAGGCTGTTATCTACCATGGATTCCTACCACCAGCGACGAGCAGCGTTGGAGCATTATTGTCCTCCGGGTGCGCCTTCATCGTCGTCGACTCCGCCGACGTCACTACCTCCGACTCCACCGACGTCACTACCTTCTGCATCGGTGACGATTTCACGGAAGGAGTACGAGATGTTCCTATCCTTGAGGCGCGGCGGTGCCCCTCCTCCAGATCCGCAGTAGTCCGAGTTAGGACTTTTTTTAGTGTTTGTTTATGTTGTTTCAGTATTGGTGGTGGATTATTTGTTTGTGTATACTTTCATTATTGGTTGTTTTTTATGTAGATATTGGTTGTATACTTTGGATCGAAGATTAACGACTTTGGATATTTTACTCGTTTAGACTTTCTTTTGTTTGTGTTGATACATATGTATATTGTGATGTACAGGTGTTGAGTGTTCCATCGAAGGGGTCGGCGAACCCAGGATGAAAATGTGCTTCTGTGTATTTATTGTTATTTATTAAACTGCAGGAAGAAAATGTTATTTTGTGGACATTCTGTTATTTTTTTTACATTTTAGCGACGTTTACCGACGTCTACCTGCATCGCTAAGCGTCAGTAAACGTCGCTAAATTACCAGGTATAGCGACATTTATCGACGTTTACCGACCCAGCTTCCCTCTTCTGCAGAGCCGGTAAACGTCGGTAAAAAGTAGCATACGTCGCTAAAATCATCGACATTGACCGACATCAGAGAGACGTCGCCATTTTTTCGACGTGGTGTCGGTGAACGTCGGTAATTAGTGACGTTTATTTAGAGTCAGTAAGCGTCGATAATAGCGATGGTTACCGACGTTTTGTCTGTCAGCGACACGGCTTTCCGCGACCACAAGAAAATATCGCTAAAAACGTCGATAAATACGATTAGCGACGCTTTCTGTCATTTTAGCGACGCTTTCTAGCATCGCTAATATGACCTATTCTGGTAGTGAATGATCCTATGTCACTAAAATGTGTTGCTAAAAGTACAATTTTTTGTAGTTAACAACATCGAGGTTGTGCCTCACCACACATTGTAATCCATTCATACTTGTCTTACAGACTTTTTTGTTACAGCATACAACCGACTCAGTGAATACCTTGAGACTTCGTGTCAAACTTCCTTGAGACGAACGCTACAAACCGTGCCCAAGCACACGACTCTATTGAGGCAAAATCTTAGCCTCAATGATTTTGATGCATACCGTGCACACATTCTTTTGACTCATTTGTACCGTGCATACATTTTCTTTTGACTCACATCTAAGGCATGCACGCGGATAGCCACTCTTTTGTCAACTCATCTATATGAAAGGTCACTAACATGACAAGCTATACTTGGATCCAATTTGGATAAGTGGTATGTTTGTCTAACGAGATACGATCTCGCCAAATTTCTTGCAATACTCGCTATATGGCACACCCCTCGGGTCAGGTTGTACACCATCCGAGGGTTCCGTAAGCATGTTCCTCCTAGGCCGGATCGGCCCTGTGGCCCCAAGTTATCGTTCGAGGAACAATTTCTCTTGTGCACAAGTTGTCCAATGACCATGCAATGGTGTCTACCTAACTCACTATAGAATTCCAATAATGTTCTTCCTTACTCATAAACCATAATTTTCATACTTTATTGGAGACCCCCAAACGAGGGACCACCTCGACGACAAACGGTCGCATGAACTTTCAATATTCGACTTAGGAATGACTATTTTGATAGACCTCATGCTCAACTTGAACAAATCGTGTTCCTTTGAAGTGCCCCATAAACTGTGGCATACTATATACAATTGGTCTTGTCATACTATATACGATGGGCCTTGTTACCGTGGGTTGTGCACGTGTTCAAGTTGAACAACCGTGTTCTTTGGGTGCCTCAACTTGTGCCATAAATCGTATGATACAACCTAACCCTTGGGACGAGCAAAGCCTATGTCAAGCCTTACACCGTGGAAACGTGCATTAAGACTTGTAGGACAATTATGCTATACCAAGCATTTGACGGTGGACAGTGCATGCTTTATCAAGCATTTATATCGTGCGACGCCTATGACTATGCTAAGTTCGTAGCCTTGTGGCAACATAGACCAACCTTTATTTTTTCTAAGCCACGGGACGAACGATCGAGTATCAATTTGGAAACAAGTCGTACAATATTTCTAAGCCAACTGTGACATCATTCTATATTCTAACTCAATCCGACTCAACTGGGATTACCCCCTTCAGCTATAAGAAAAATATCATGTTATAACGCTTGAAAAGAAGCTATTACAACGGTTCATATATAAGCGTTACATGATTTCAGCAACACCACATAATATGACGGTTTTAAGAATTTTTGGTTTATTATAACATTTTTTTAATATAAACGTTATATATTGTTCATAAATTTATAACATCTCTATTCACTTGGGTTACAAAAAATTTACAAAAAACTATTTGCCAACCTGCGTGGCCGCTCACTTTTCTAATTTTTTTGGATAAAAAAACCCTCCCCTTCTGTGCCTCTCTTTCCCGTTCCTCTCTCTCTCTCTCTCTTCCCCTTCTCGATTTTTCAGGTCCCTTCTCTCTCCTTCACCTCCTCCTTTTTCTCGTCTCCTTTTGGTTGGCGAGATGACCGGAGCCGACAGCATCTTCTCGTCGACGACCGGAGCCGGCAGCATCAACGATCATCTATTGTTAGCCGACATCAATGAAAATTGTTCACAGCCAAAGCTTCCCCCGTCGGTGACAAAGCCTCCACCGCAGCGACGAGGTTTTGCCCTAACTTTTGCTCTAAAAAATCCTAATTTTTTTATAGGGTTCGATATGAGGGATACCTCGTGGTGCAGTCGGCAGCATATGAGTTCGACGACGAGACACCTGGTGTGGCACTTAGTGAAGCTGTTGGTGGATGTGAGTCAGAAGGGAAATGATTCTAGTGTTTTGCAAACGATATCGCCGTTCCAATTGGCAGGGCCGATGGACTGTGGATTCATGACAGGGATGACATGAGGCTCTCCTTCAAGTTAAGGAATTTTTTATTCCTTTTTTTGGCTTTTTATATGGGCACAACCAAATATGATCATGGCTAGCCCGGATTGTGGCTAGCCCAAATTTTTTTGTTTTTCACAAGGCTAGCCCAAATTTTTTATCATGGCTATCCCAAATTCCCCTCCAAACCCATTTTTTTCTTCATTTGCAAAATCCCTTCTCTCTCTTCCAAAATCCTCACCCCTCTCTTCTTCTTCTTCTTCTTCCTCTTCTCCTCCACCTCTCCTCAATCCCCAACATCTTACTCTTCTCATCCACAACTCCTAAATTTCCATCATCTTCCACTTCTCCTCCACCATCCTCCTCTTTTGAAGAAATTATTTCAAGCACACAAATTCTTTCTCAATTTATTTCCAAAACCCTAGAAATTAATTTGAAAAATTCAAGCATCAATTACATTATTTATTTCAATTTTTTGTAGTCCATTTGAATGAATTAAACTACATACAGAGTAGAAAATTATCCATTTAAATTAAACCCAAGTATGAACGAACGAGAAAACTCCGCGTCGACAAGGACTGTCCAATTTTCTGGCAGTCCTACAAACTGAATGGACTGCCAGAAGAATGGGCAGTCCAACTCACAACATGTGTAACTTTGGACTGCCCATTCTTCTGGCAGTCCAACATACAGACTGGACTGCCAGATAGTTGGGCAGTCCAAAGTTACACATATTGTGAGTTGGACTGCCCATTCATCTGGCAGTTCAACATACAGTAAGGACTACCAGAAAAATGGGCAGTCCTTTGTTTCACATGCTGTGACTTAGGACTGTCCAGATTTCTGGCAGTCCATTCAGTTTATAGGACTGCCAGAAAATTGGACAGTCCTTGTTTACACTAGTTGAACAGCAATATTATGGTTTCCACAAGTATTAGGGTTTGTGCATTATGAGGAGCTGTCATCAAAATTGGAAATGAGAAGAAAATTAGGGTTTAATTTTTGGATGTTTTCTTCTTATTTTCTTCTTTTCCGTCGATTGAAAATCGAAATTCGAAATGGGAAGAAAAGTAGGGTTTAAACCCTATTATACTGGGAGATAGTGAGAATGAGTTGAGAAAGAAAATTAGGGTTTAAACCCCATCAGAATTCTCATTTTTGTTGTTTTTGTTCTTCTTCTTCTTCATCTTCTTCTTTTTCTTGTTCTTCTTGGATGAGTTGAGGAAGAAGAACAAAATTAGAAAAATTGGCTTTTATACCAAAGAGTGGGATAGCTATGATAACTTTTTTCAATGGCAAACTTGTAGATAAATAAAAAAAAAATGGGCTAGTCTTGATAACAATTGGATGTGCCCCATATAAAAAGCCTTTTTTTTTTGTTACTTATTGATGTTTATTAGGGTTTTTTTTTTTCCCAAAAAATAGCTCTCCTCCTCTACTTCTTCTTCTTCTTCTCATTATATTTTTTTTGTATCTGAAACAAATGAAAGTTTAGCCTATACTAGAAAAAATGTCTATTGCTTCAGCTTAAGGATTATGATGACTGAAACAGCTCCAACTTTTCTATTAGTTGTGTTTACCACTTTACCGTTCATGGAAGTGGCATGCTACTAATGTCGATTACCATTTATGGTTTTACCTAAATTTTAGCTTCATCTATGTGGAATTTGTACTATAGAGTCACTCCAATTATCAGAGAGAATGGATGCTTTCTTTCAGTTTACAAACTTCTTCACTTTTACAGGGCCTACTCTCTTCCTCATGGGAACGAGGATCCACAGCATCCTCGGATCCCTAACGACCTAGTCCCGGTCGGTGCCTCCGACGAGTTCGAAGTAGACCTAGACGCGGTCGATTCAGAATAAGAGCAGCAATAAAGCAATTACTGGTACGGCCACATCAAAAAATGGAGCCAATTGGTTAATGGAGAAGCCAAAACATAGGTGATAAGCATTTTAAGTTGAGATTTTGTGCCAACTAACTGTAATTTTGAATTGCAAAGTAGAAGAGCAGCAGAGATCATAATTTTGATGCTAATAAAATTTCAGGTATTACAATGTTTCTTATATTTGTTAATTCTAGATATATTAAATGTTGGAATTTTCTTCAAAAACTTCGGATTTAAATCTGCAAGAAAATAATTTAAATTTAAATTACCGGCCTCCGGGAAAGTCGCGCACGAAGCACTGCCCTAAGAGATAGTCCGGGTCTATGTGCAGACTGGATCCGAACGCTCCTAGTGGTAAAGTCCCTGCTTCACCGGAATCTCTTTACCGCACACGACGTAGAAAGAGCGACCTCGACTTAGCTCTGTCCAGAGCAACAACGAAGCAACAGAAATTCGAGAGCGACAAGAATTGGATAGAGTTTCTGTAGAGGAGATTGTTTTCTGTGTAGAGAAGAAGGAGATGGAATTAGTATATATAGGCTGTTGGTAATTACACCAACGGACAGAAATTAAAGAGGATTTAATTCGGGTGTTTTAAGAAGACAATTATGTTAAACATTGTAAAACGTTTACAGCACAAGGTTCATTGAACCTGGACGGATATCAAGATCCAACCGTTACAGAATTTAAAAGGAATAGTAACGATCAAAAATTTTAATAGAAGCAAAAAGATTTTTGGAACTCAGCCCGATCTCGGAGAAGGAATCAGATCGGCATTCGGCGCCCGCAGATGTGGGCACGTGTTTGCACCCGTTACGCGCGCCGAACCGAACCGAGCCGAGCCGAGCCGGGCGGCGGCGGCGGCGCACGCGTGTGGCCCTTGAGATTCCCCCACAAGACTTTTAATGATGCAAAGAGTAGCAAAGTATTATATGCTCAACTCATCCTTCCCTCCCAACCGATGTGGGACTAAAGAAGGAGTAGGGAATTGAGCTTTTGTTCATTTGTGTGTGCTTAAAGCATACACAGCTAACAATCCCCCCCCCCCCCCCCCCAAAAGGTCAATTTCTGAAGTGGAAGAAAGAAAAAAAGAGTAAGAGAATTTCTGGGCAGTTGTATACTATGCATTAATGAGATGAACTACAGCCTTGAATCTCACGTAGTGACTATTGTCTTTGTCTGAAGAAGGGCTTGATGGACTACGCCTTGAATCAGTCTTCTTGAATCAAACTCGAAAAATAGCACACATAGTACGCTAGAGGTAATTGGGTCTATCGGGTGGCGCGTTTGGTTGGCCATGCGCACTTTTACACATTCATGAGATTTGTCTAGGATTGGCCTGTCCTATAGTCGCGGTCCTCACGACCTCTCATATAGGTAAGTCCTTAAGGGTTGGTGATAGGAATCAACCCTGCATTTCATGCTTGGAATTATTAAGAGTTTAAACTCACCATATCCATATCACAAAAGGAACACTGCCACCATAGGGATGAGGTATGAATGTACACGTGTACAGCCTCCTGGGCTTTTATTTTAAAGAGAATTTAATCTCAGGTCAGTGTTCCATAATAGTCACCTAGTCCAGCTTGTTTCTACCCATTGAACCGGCTTCTTGGGATCTCCAGTCAGACTCGGCTGGGTTGCCACTGCTGGTGAATATACTATGGGCTTAACCCTATCCCCCTCGAGGATTCTAGGATCAATGTCCTAGACAGACCCTTCGTCAAGTGGTCTGCAAGGTTCTTTTCTGACTTTATATAGTCAAGAACCACATATTTGCCTAATAGGCTCTTTATTGACTTGAAGCGCAGCTACAGGTGCCTGTTCATCTTAGCATTCACAGAACCATGCTTTAGTAGTTCTATAACAGATTTATTATCACAGTTTATAGAAATTGCAGGAATAGGATGAACATAAACAGGTATATGCATAATAAGATTTCTCAGCCATTCGGCTTCTGTACATGTAGTATCCAAAGCTATCATTTCAGAGTCCATTGTACTTATGGCTATGATAGTTTGTTTACATGATCTCCAGGAGATTGTTGCTCCTGCTAGGGTAAAAACATATCCAGTAGTGGATTTCACATCATGTGAATCAGTTACCCAATTTGTATCGGAGTAACCTTCTATGATATCAGGGTGTCTAGAATAATGAAGTTTATAATCTAGAGTACCCTTAAGATATCTAAATACTCTGTCCAATGCAGTCCAATGTGACTGATTTGGGTTACTAGTATATCTACTTAGTCTCCCAATAGCAAATACAATATCAGGTCTGGTACTATTTGTTATGTACATAAGGGACCCTATCATCTGTGAATATCTATGTTGTTTTATAGGAGATCATTCATTCTTCTTGAGAATAACATTACTATCATAGGGAGTAAGGGCAGGTTTCTTGTCAAAATACTCAAACTTCCTTAGCATTTTTTCAATTGAATGTGCTAGTGTAACCCCACTTTTTCGAATTATTGGAATTTTGTAAATTTTTCTGGAATCTGAGATTAGTATTATTATTTTAGAATATATATTTTGATTATTGGATGCATTTAAATTTTCTCTATATTATATTTATCAGTTTAGCTATCTATGACTCATGGGTTATACTATGATGAATTAGATGCATTTTCCATTTTTTTTTTTTGATTAATTTCTAGTTAATGATTTGAATATTAAATTCTATTATTAATTAATTCTTAAAATATTTTTTTAATATTTTCTTTGTTCCTGATTTTTATTAAGCTTAATGGCACATTGGTGTGGGCCAATTGACCCATTAACAAATTGTTATATTTTTTTCCTATTCAATTAAACCATTATTGGCCCAGCTTCTTAAAGCCCATCTCAGTCCGGCCTCTTAGCAATATAGAGCGCGGGTTCAGTTCCAAAACCCGATAGCTCGACCCAATCCGCTAAACCCGAAACCCGATATCGATCAACCGTTAAATTCGAATTTTACCAATTCACTCTCCATTCTTTTTCTTTCCCTCCTTTCTGCATATAGGACGACAACGACGACCCTGCCCGCTCAACCGTCTCGACGCTGCCCGCGCAACGGCCTGCCCGATCGTCCACTTCCTATAAATTGGCCTAGTTCCTTCCTTCTTCTTCGTTCACATTTCACAGAGGAGCCCTGTAGAAATCTTTCTTCGCCATTTTCTTTTTTTGAGCTCGAATCGAGAACCATGGCGACTGGGATCATTTCATAGTGAAGACGGAGATCCACAACAAGAGTGGTGCTCCTTAATAGGTCAGTTTGTTCTTATTTCAACTGTTCTTCCATCCTTTCTTCGAAAATCTCCTTTGATGATGTTGATCTCTGACAGAGACTCGAGAGATCAGCAGAACTTCGAACCAATCGATCAACACAGCGAGGACAGTCTAATCAGTAAGTCCTCATTCCCTTCCCTGAAATTTCGTGAGAAATTTGAATTCAAGTGAAGAGATCTGCTGATTTGATCAATTATGGATCGGTCGATTATTCATGGAGTTTTTGTTGGTTTGGATGTTTGAGTTGGTGAATTCTGATTGATTCGTGTAAATTTTCTCCAAATTGGAGTCGTTATGATTCAAATAGGTCTCACAAAATTCCTTTTTATTTTCTGCATCCTTTCTGTTCGATGGAATGCCTGTGTAGGACTGATATCAGCTCTGGACTCGGAAAATAGTATCGGACTACTGCAGGGTACTTTGGGGACTTGGGTATGTATATTCTTAAGCTCTTGTTATTTTCTTCCTACTTTGAATCCTACATCCTTGTGCCGTGTCCACTCAGCTGGCACAAGGAATTTCTTGTGCCTCAACTCTTCCTGTGTGGTGTAAATCAATAGTATCTGGATTGAGTGTAGGTAATATGAGATTAATTCTGTGCAGTGTCCAGTTCTTAGGGAAGTATGAGATAACTTGCATATGACTGAGAAATAATCTCTGTGACTGACAGATTTAGGAACCTGAATGTTGATTCATTCAAGTGAAACTGACAATTTGAGTAGGGTGTTGATTTATTTGATGAATCTGAAGTTTACCTATGCAATATTAGTTTGATTATTCGAACCTGAGCTTTCAGATGCAATTTTGGTTAATTAATTTCCCTGAATTACCTATACAGTACTTGGGTTGCTTGATTGCATATGGATGAATTGATAACTGAACCATGTGTATAAGCATGGAGACTGTCATCTGTGAGTCCCTGCTTGCACAGGTTGAATTCATAGAAACAGGATATGTTCCTGTACTGCCAAGGAACTGCTATGCAATGTGATGTTCCTGCACCGCCAAGGAACTGATTGTAATGTGATATTCCTATACTGCCAGGGAATCGATATACAATGTGCAGTATGACATGTTCTCTAGCAGTTGTGCAAGTTGATTGTATAAGGGAACCATGCTGGATTGGACATTTTAGGACTGTCATTCAGCAGATTGAATTGCAGTAGGCAATACTCTCTAGCAGTTGTAAATCTTTTGATTGTTCTTCATTTTGAATGTAACATGGGTTGGCCTCACAAACCAGGATTGGTTAGAATACCATTAAGAGAAGAAAAGGGTATGTGTTATTTCAGTGTGCTTGGGCTCTCATTGAGCCAAGCCTGTATGAGTCAAGAAGTTTGGGAATTAGTCTGTCTTTTGAACCAGAGAACTCATTTTAGTGTGTTACCTGAACCTGAGAATTCAATCTCATACATTAGAGGTAAGACACTGTTTTCAATAGGACTTTTGTGTATAGGAATATGCACTAATGAATGGATATCAGTGAAGGCTACATGAACTGTGGGTGTGAGTTTCTGGAAACAAAGGTTGTAGTGACATGAGGCAATAAGAGTTTTAGTGTCTATTGATATAGGTTGGCTGTCAATTAAGGCAACTGGTTGAGAAATAGGTTTAGCAATAGTTTATTATTCTTAGAGTACTTTAGCTTGAGTGAGATACTTGTGTTAGTGATGGGGGCCTTCCAACCGTTTAAGAACTTAATCAATTGTACCAAATTTTAACTGTAGGAATGAACTTGATAGTTCATAGGCAGTTGGTGAGTTGGTTAGACTATAGTCTCAATAAGTAGCTAGCTAGTAGCAATACCTTTTAGTGAAATATTAGGAATTGTTAAATTAGAACTTAGAATAATATTAAAATAGAATGAGAATAATAAGCTTAGTACTTTTCCTTAATATCATTTGTGTCTCTTTTGACACAGATTTTTGGACATCAGACTGGTTGACTACAAATTCAGGCAAGTACACCGGCTCGAACTCTTTACTCTGTATTTTCTGTCTTGCTTCATGTTCTCATATTGACACGTTGTACACACGATTGTTCATTGTTCACTGTTCATCGTTCATCGTTCATTGTTCATCGTTCATAGTTCATTGTTCTTTTACATTGGGGTGGGAAAATACTACAGATATGTGACCAATCCTATTTTAGTTAGGCATTGACTAATAGCTTAGGTCTCACACCGTGTACGTGAGACTCTAAGCCGTACCATTGTTCATTGTTCACTGTTCACTGTTTATCCAGCCGGTCACATACTCTGATAGTTATTTTAAATGCATGTTACACTGATAGAATAGTTTCATTGTTTCTGGATCTGGTACTATAGTTTCATTGTTATCCCTGTACCACAGTTTCATATTCCTGTCTTGTATCATAATTCATATTGTGATTCTTTTTCATACACTTCAGTTTACATTGTTTAGAGCTTCTTGTCGGGGTTGTACTTTGCTCTTTTCCTGACAGGATTGTTGCAGGTTTACTTGGGGATGTTGTATCTTCTTTATGGGCCAGAGCCCGAAGCCAGGATAGAGTTGTACCTCAGGATGGACTTAGAATTTCAGAGTTATAGTTAGGTCTTTTCTTAGATTTATTTTTAGAGGATTTTATCATGTATAGTATTGAGGATTTCAGGATTGTATAATTTTTATTCATATTACCGGATTTGTCTCCGAATGAAATTGTATAATTAACTTGTAGATTGTGGTGATTCTGGGAACATGTATAGCATCTGTGGTGGTTTATATTTCTTGTAACTTAGAGTTTTTCTTAGTATTGTACAGCTTACTTTGTCGTGTCCATCGACGAAGGCTGGGCGTGTCCGACTCGTATCCGATTATACGGGAGCGGGTCGTGACAGCTAGGGATAGAGTATAGCCCTCTTTGCATTTGGACACTTGCATTCCTAGGATCAGGTTTGCTTCACCTAGGTCTTTCATGTCAAACTGGTTAGATAAATAATTCTTAGTGTTATTTATCAATTCCAGTAAAGATTCTAAAATAAGTATATCATCAACATACAAGCATAATATGACACAACTTTCATTTGTATTTTTAGAATACAAACATTTGTCATATTCATTTGGCACAAAACCAAATTCTATAATGACTTTGTCAAATTTGTTGTGCTATTGCTTGGGAGCTTGTTTTAGGCCATAAAGATATTTTACTAATCTACAAACATTCTTTTCTTGACCTTTAGCAACAAAACCTTCAAGTTGCTCCATATAGATCTCTTCCTCTAGATCTCCATTTAGAAATACTGTCTTTACATCCATTTGATGGATCAGCAAGTCATGAATGGAAGCTAAGGCTAGGAGGGTTCTAATAGAAGAAATCCTAGCAACAGGAGAATAGGTATCAAAGTAATCTAATCCCTTTTTCTGGATAAAATCTTTGGCCACTAATCTAGCCTTATATTTTTCTATGGTACCATCGGCTCTAAGTTTCTTCTTAAAGATCCACTTACAACCTATTGGTTTGCTGCCTAAGGGAAGGTCTGCTAAAAACCAAGTATTGTTCTCCAAGATGGAGTTGTACTCATTGTTAATAGCTTCTTTCCAGAAAGGGGCATCAGGAGAGGATATGGTTACTTCATAAGTTGAGGGATCACCCTCTATTAAAAAAGTGAAGAATCCTTCTCCTAAATTCTTTTCAATCCTTTCTCTTTTACTCCTTCTAGTTCTATGACTTGTTCAGGTAGAGAACTGGGTACTGGATCATGAGAACTAGTAGATGGAATGAGAGAAGGGTTAGAGAAAGATGAAGGGGTTCTATCCTTGAAGGAAAAAATATTCTCAAAGTAAACTGCATCTCTAGCTTCAGTGATTGTGTTATTAGAGATTTTATTTACTTTAGAATGGGTTACAAGAAATCTATTTGCATTACTATCTAGGGCATATCCTATGAATACAGCATCTACAGCCTTAGGTCATATTTTTCTCTTTTTGTGTTCAAGAATTTCTACTTTAGCTAGACATTCCCAAACTTTAAGATAGTTGATCCTAGGAGTCCGACCTTTCCATAACTCATATGGGGTCTTATAATTAGTCTTACTAGGTATCCTATTAAGAATATAACATGTAACACCCATATTCTGAATATGTATTTTGTCAAGCTTGCATGTATTTCAGATCTGTATTTATTTTCTCGAATTTTGGCATGTTCTTGTAATTGGCTTGACTTGCAGATTTTGGTTCTCGTAACTGGGTTTTACCTGGCTTGGTTTATTTTGTGAAGGAGAATTGGTTTGGTCTGGTTTGGTTTGGTTTAATATGCATGGAACACTTTAACCTATACTCCACCCTCAACCAACACAACCCACCCTTATAATATCTCCACCAACCTTCTCTCTCTTCATTATTCTCTCATTTATTTCTCCATCTTCTTCTTCCTTCCTCTACACAGCACCAACACCCCTTAGGCAAGTGCAACTTGCTTCCATAAGAGAGCCCATTTTTATTGTTCCATTAGCTTCTCCTCATGTTTCTAAGACACATTAGAACTTGTCATTTTCTATTTTGAGGCTTTGATTTTTGTAGATCTAGAAATTAATTATTTTCGGATTTTGGTGGTTTTGATCTATCAAACTTCTTTGTTTTCAAGTTTTGATGGTTTCATGTTGTAGAGAATTTTATTCTACCCAATTTTAACCTTTGAAAAGTTGGATTTGGACTTGTTTTGACCAAGTTATGAACTTTTAAAGTTTTAGGTTCAAACCATGGAGTTCTCGCTGTTTTGGAAAAGACAGTGAGCAGTGCGCGAGCTTTTTAGCTTGCGCCACTGAGCTGCGCGCGCTCTTTAGCGCAGCGCAGTCTACCTCATACGCTGCCTTTTGGAAGCGTATGTCTTGCATACGCTGACTTGGGTGACAAGGAGTCGTATGGACCTCATACGCTGCCTTTTGGAAGCGTATGTCTTGCATACGCTGACTTGGGTGACAAGGAGTCGTATGGACCTCATACGCTGCCTTTTGGAAGCGTATGTCTTGCATATGCTGACTGAGCGTATGCTGCCTGAGCGTACGCTGACTGAGCGTACGCTGACTGAGCGTATGCTGACCTGAGCGTAGCCTGACCTGAGCGTAGCCTGACCTGAGCGTAGGCTGACCTGAGCGTAGCCTGACCTGAGCGTAAGCTGACCTGAGCGTAGCCTGACCTGAGCGCAGTCTGACTTAGGCGCAACTGGACCTGACCCTACTTACCCTGGATCTCCTATAGCCCTGTATATTGATATTTTATTAGATATTTAACGTCCATTTTATATCCTTACGCCTTTTGTCATGAACTTGATAATTCTGAATTTATTTATTTATTACGTTTGGAATGATAATTGATCATGATAATGCTTGATAGTGGCCCGCCGTGGTGCACTCTTGACTTGATAACTTGACCTGATAACTTGACCTGCTACCCATGACACGGCAGTAACCCGTAGTGGTGTACTCTTGACAAGTACCCTAATAATGCTTGATAGTGGCCCGTCGTGGCGCACTCTTGGTAAGTAATTATGATAATGATAGTGGCCCGTCGTGGTGCACTCTTGACAAATCAACTCCTTAGCCTGGACACCGTGGATGATTGTGCTTGTATAAACTTCTAGTCCGGTTGTGTCTTGCATCATGTCTAGGGCATGATCCCTGAGTACCACGGTCAGGGATTCATACTGAATCTGGCTAGGTTAATGACTAGATTGATCAAATAGTTCATGGAGAATTTCCCAGTTACCTGTTGCCCCTTGGGTCCCGGCCTTATATAGATATACATGGGATTTGTTGCTATCCGTCGAGATGAGCACACTTCCTGCCCGTCGTCGAGTGTGGTACCTTAGGACACATGTATCTTACTACAGTGTGTCTGCTAAATCCTGCTATCTTTTCCCTTTCTTGCTGGGATCACTCAGGTAGTAACAAACAGGTAACCGGACTTGGGATTCTCATTGCATCTTGCTAGTTACTAGGCCTGTGATAACCCTAGTTAGTTAAAGTAGCAAGCCGTATTTATTGCTTGGCCGTGATTGATTGGATGGAGTCTAGTCCAGCTTTGTCTCGTCCTGATTCTGTACCATTTCTGGCATGACATGATTACTCGTGCTTTATCTTAATTCTATATCATGAATAATTGTATGACCAGATTTCTTACCTTGCCGATAAATGGTAGGAGAAACCAAGTTCTGTTAAGACGAAGGGTTACAACCTCGGTCCTTGTTTGGTTTACGGGTTGTAACCTGGTTATCTGAATAGTCCCATGGTTATCTCATCGTATATCATCCTGTCATGCTCTTCCATATGTTCTGTCTTTTATCGATTCTGTACAAGATTGTCTTTTATATTCACCTATCATGCTTTTTCTTAAATTACTATCTCTTATTATGTAATTATCTTATTGTGCTAATTGCTGGTTTTAGTTCTTAAGTAAAGCCTCCTTTATGGCACTTGCTCTTTCTGGGGTCTGACCCAGCTGGTTTTGTATGGCCAGATACCGGAGCAGCAGCAAAGGATCTACCTGCCTTCCAGCCACATGGTGACCACTAGAGGGAATCCTGGCAACGAGTGGGTTATTTTGGCTCTCCCACTCTATTGTACATTTTTATTTTGAGGCGTTTAGCCGACGAGCACTTGTTAGCTCGATGCACTTTACTTCTGCCTGCCTACGGGCTGTAATCATGATTGGCAACTCGAGGTTGATCATGTATGACTTAACTCTTGCTAGTCCTTATATTTTATACGACTAGCTTCATGATCATCTGGATATGTAATGTTTGGGACGCCTTACAATTGTATATTTGGTGATCTGATATCTTGTAATTATTACTAGTTGGTTGAGATTGAGACGATAGGATAATTTATGACCTTAAGAGACTGATGGCTTGTAGATAAACCCTCGCATATCTAGACAGCCATGACCGTATGGTGAGATGGATTCCATTTCATTATACGTAGCTGGCTATGTCTGCCCCTGCTCTCCAGTATTCTGGTTCTGGGGCGTGACATGGTTTAAGTGGTGGCCCATGCAGGTCTTGTCAATCAAGAAATATGAGGGTTTATAGGATAGATGTCTCAATCTGTACACGCCTTTGATCTCCACTCGTATCTTCTTATCTCCTTGGATCCCTGACTTGATAACATGCTTGTATCATTGTTCTATCCTGGTCCTTCCTTAATATTCCCGATGTCATTGCTTCAGTGGCATCATTCCTGTTGATCAGCCAGAAGGAGTTCGGCCGGCAGACCAGCAACAGCAAGAAGATCAAGATCAGTCCTCAGCAGCCGCCTCCCGAGCCATGCCTTCTGGAGAACCAGTGCCCCCAGTCCAGCCAGTTCAGCCAGCAGGGTCAGAGGATGGGGTCTTGATAGGACTCATCCGTGAGTTGCTTGCGTCTCAGGATCATCGAGGTGATGCCTTGCAGCAAGCAGTACAAGATGCTATGAGCGGAAGTGGTCCTCGAAGGAACAGTGCGGTCAACAATTTCAAACGCCTGAACCCTCCCTTCTTCGACGGCAGCGAGGATGCTATTGCTGCAGATGCCTGGCTACAGGACATTGAAGTTATCTTGGAGGTAGCCAGGACCCCTGAAGCAGAGAAGGTGGCTGTGGTGCGCCTGCAGTTACTAAATCTAGCCCGCAGCTGGTGGGCTATGCAAGCAGCGAGTTTGGGTACGCCTGTCATGTGGGCGGTATTCAGTGATATGTTTCAGACCAAGTACTTCGACGCAGTGGCTAGATATGACTTGCAGACCAGGTTTAGTAATCTCAGGCAGATGAACAGGACGGTCGACGGATATGCGGCCGAGTTTTCAAGGTTGAGTCGGTTTGCTCCCACCTTGGTGGCAACCGAGCTAGACAGAGTACAACGATTTCAGCAGGGGCTCCACTTGGAGATCATATTGGCAGTAGAGCAGTTCGAGCACAGAACTTTTGATGCCGTCTTGCGAGCAGCGATGAGGCATGAGTACACTTCCCGAAGGATAGCGGACCGGACCGGAGGTCGGAAGCGGTCTCACGACCAGATGAACTAATCCTCAGCACCGGCCCCAGCAGCTAGGGCCTTGACCATTGGAGCTACGAGGACAGATTCGGTTACCTTCTTACAGTATCCTGCCCCGACCTATCCCCAGCAGCAGAAGTAGAAGCGGCCTTTCGCAACGGGTTGTTCTCATTGCGGAAAGCCCGGGCATGTTGTTACTGAGTGCCGTAGAGCACAGGAATTGTGCTTGGTTTGTGGTTCGCTAGGCCACATGATAGGATCTTGTCCGTTCAGAAACAGATCATCGCCGACAGTAACTAGTCCCTCGGTTATGGGACCAGCACCAGCACCAGCACCAGAACCAGCTCCAGTTCACCAACCACAGCAGCTCCCGTTCCCGGGTCCATTGCCGTCTCAGGCCCAGGCCTTCCAGCAACAGAGGCCTCAGCAGTTCGCCCAGGCCCAGATCCAGAATCGACAGAGAGGTATCTGTGTCCTATTGTCTTGCTTTCTGCCGTTGTTATGCGGGACACATATCATGTTTCATGTGTCCTAATTACAACGGTATATCCCGGGCCCGAGCCATATCCTAGATCATTCGAAAAAGGTTATTGGTACCAACCTTTTCGTGTGAGGAGAGGCCCGTGTCCCTGTTTGACCAAAGAGAGAGACCTCAAGCACAAGACTATCAGTTTAGTACATGTGGCTTGAGTTCATCGCTCCTTGGGAGAGTCAAACATGGGAGTGTGAGGATGACATCCGATCACGTTATCCCTACCT
The DNA here is from genome assembly GCA_029216955.1 of Iris pallida. Classification (NCBI taxonomy): domain Eukaryota; kingdom Viridiplantae; phylum Streptophyta; class Magnoliopsida; order Asparagales; family Iridaceae; genus Iris; species Iris pallida. The sequence continues at coordinate 20,473,589 of JANAVB010013397.1, read as the reverse complement.
GTTTGACTCGTAAGGTATAATGTCTTCCTTATGCCTTATGCTTTTCCATCCCTTGCTTGCATGTATGATTGTTTGATTGTTTGCTTAGTGTAGTCTTGTGGATAGTATAGTTAGCTTTTACATCTCTAACTCCTTGATTAAATTTCGAGGACGGAATTCTTTTAAGGTGGGTAGAGTTGTAACACCCATATTCTGAATATGTATTTTGTCAAGCTTGCATGTATTTCAGATCTGTATTTATTTTCTCGAATTTTGGCATGTACTTGTAATTGGCTTGACTTACAGATTTTGGTTCTCGTAACTGGGTTTTACCTGGCTTGGTTTATTTTGTGAAGGAGAATTGGTTTGGTTTGGTTTGGTTTGGTTTAATATGCATGGAACACTTTAACCTATACTCCACCCTCAACCAACACAACCCACCCTTATAATATCTCCACCAACCTTCTCTCTTTTCATTATTCTCTCATTTATTTCTCCATCTTCTTCTTCCTTCCTCTACACAACACCAACACCCCTTAGGCAAGTGCAACTTGCTTCCACAAGAGAGCCCATTTTTATTGTTCCATTAGCTTCTCCTCATGTTTCTAAGACACATTAGGACTTGTCATTTTCCATTTTAAGGCTTTGATTTTTGTAGATCTAGAAACTAATTATTTTCAGATTTTGGTGGTTTTAATCTATCAAACTTCTTTGTTTTCAAGTTTTGATGGTTCCATGTTGTAGAGAATTTTATTCTACCCAATTTTGACCTTTGAAAAGTTGGGTTTGGACTTGTTTTGACCAAGTTATGGACTTTTGAAGTTTTAGGTTCAAACCATGGAGTTCTTGCTGTTTTGGAGAAGACAGTGAGCAGTGCGCGAGCTTTTTAGCTTGCGCCACTGAGCTGCGCGCGCTCTTTAGCGCAGCGCAGTCTACCCCATACGCTGCCTTTTGGAAGCGTATGTCTTGCATACGCTAACTTGGGTGACAAGGAGTCGTATGGACCTCATACGCTGCCTTTTGGAAGCGTATGTCTTGCATACGCTGACTTGGGTGACAAGGAGTCGTATGGACCTCATACGCTGCCTTTTGGAAGCATATGTCTTGCATATGCTGACTGAGCGTATGCTGCCTGAGCGTACGCTGACTGAGCGTATGCTGACCTGAGCGTAGACTGACCTGAGCGTAGGCTGACCTGAGCGTAGCCTGACCTGAGCGTAGCCTGACCTGAGCGTAGGCTGACCTGAGCGTAGCCTGACCTGAGCGTAAGCTGACCTGAGCGTAGCCTGACCTGAGCGCAGTCTGACTTAGGCGCAACTGGACCTGACCCTACTTACCCTGGATCTCCTATAGCCCTGTATATTGATATTTTATTAGATATTTTACGTCCATTTTATATCCTTACGCCTTTTGTCATGAACTTGATAATTCTGAATTTATTTATTTATTACGTTTGGAATGATAATTGATCATGATAATGCTTGATAGTGGCCCGCCGTGGTGCACTCTTGACTTGATAACTTGACCTGATAACTTGACCTGCTACCCATGACACGGCAGTAACCCGTAGTGGTGTACTCTTGATAAGTACCCTGATAATGCTTGATAGTGGCCCGTCGTGGCGCACTCTTGGTAAGTAATTATGATAATGATAGTGGCCCGTCGTGGTGCACTCTTGACAAATCAACTCCTTAGCCTGGACACCGTGGATGATTGTGCTTGTATAAACTACTAGTCCGATTGTGTCTTGCATCATGTCTAGGGCATGATCCCTGAGTACCACGGTCAGGGATTCATACTGAATCTGGCTAGGTTAATGACTAGATTGATCAAATAGTTCATGGAGAATTTCCCAGTTACCTGTTGTCCCTTGGGTCCCGGCCTTATATATATATATACATGGGATTTGTTGCTATCCGTCGAGATGAGCGCACTTCCAGCCCGCCGTCGAGTGTGGTACCTTAGGACACATGTATCTTACTACAGTGTGTCTGCTATATCCTGCTATCTTTTCCCTTTCTTGCTGGGATCACTCAGGTAGTAAAAAACAGGTAACCGGACTTGGGATTCTCATTGCATCTTGCTAGTAACTAGGCATGTGATAACCCTAGTTAGTTAAAGTAGCAAGTCGTATTTATTGCTTGGCCGTGATTGATTGGATGGAGTCTAGTCCAGCTTTGTCTCGTCCTGATTCTGTGCCATTTCTGGCATGACATGATTACTCGTGCGTTATCTTAATTCTATATCATGAATAATTGCATGACCAGATTTCTTACCTTGCCGATAAATGGTGGGAGAAACCAAGTTCTGTTCAGACGAAGGGTTACAACATCGGTCCTTGTTTGGTTTACGGGTTGTAACCTGGTTATCTGAATAGTCCCATGGTTATCTCATCGTATATCATCCTGTCATGCTCTTCCATATGTTCTGTCTTTTATCGATTCTGTACAAGATTGTCTTTTATATTCACCTATCATGCTTTTTCTTAAATTACTGTCTCTTATTATGTAATTATATTATTGTGCTAATTGCTGGTTTTAGTTCTTAAGTGAAGCCTCCTTTGTGGCACTTGCTCTTTCTGGGGTCTGACCCAGCTGGTTTTGTATGGCCAGATACCGGAGCAGCAGCAAAGGATCTACCTGCCTTCCAGCCACATGGTGACCACTAGAGGGAATTCTGGCAACGAGTGGGTTATTTTGGCTCTCCCACTCTATTGTACATTTTCATTTTGAGGCGTTTAGCCGACGAGCACTTGTTAGCTCGATGCACTTTACTTCTGCCTGCCTACGGGCTGTATTCATGATTGGCAACTCGAGGTTGATCATGTATGACTTAACTCTTGCTAGTCCTTACATTTTGTACGACTAGCTTCATGATCATCTGGATATGTAATGTTTGGGACGTCTTACAATTGTATATTTGGTGATCTGATATCTTGTGATTATTACTAGTTGGTTGAGATTAAGATGATAGGATAATTTATGACCTTAAGAGACTGATGGCTTGTAGATAAACCCTTACATATCTAGACAGCCGTGACCGTATGGTGAGATGGATTCCATTTCATTATACGTAGCTGGCTATGTCTGCCCCCGCTCTCCAGTATTCTGGTTCTGGGGCGTGACATAACAGGCTGACAAAAGGGCTTCTCCCCAAATATTATTAGGGGTACCTGAGCTGAGAAGCATGGCATTGACCATATCCTTTCAACAACTTCATTGGATTGTGGTGAATAAGGAGCAGTTACCTCATGAATAATTCCGTGCTCTTTACAGAAGTTAGTCATTTCATTTGAGGTATACTCTCCCCCACGATCTGATCTAAGGATCTTAATCTTCCTATCTAACTGGTTCTCAGCTTCAGATTTATAGGCCTTGAACCTGTCTAGAACTTCATCTTTGGTCTTAAGGAGATAGGTGTAACAATACTTTGAATGGTCATCTATAAAAGTAACAAAGTATTTCCTACCGCCTCGGGTCAAGACCCTATTGGAATCACAAACATCACTATGGATAAGTTCTAGGAGTTCAGAATCTCTATAGACAGATTTAAAAGGCAATCTAGTGTGTTTGGCTTGAACACAAATCTCACATTTGTGTTCATCATCTATAGGAGTCTTAGGGATAAGATCTAAGTTCATCATTCTTTTAATAGATCCTAAGTTCACATGACCTAGTCTACCATGCCAAATATTTGATGATTCAACATTTGCAATAAAAGAAGGATTGGAAATTTTATTCATGGTACTTAAAACAAAAAGTCCATCTTTCACAAATCCTTTTCCAATAAACAGATCATTCTTAGAGAAAACTACTTTATTGGTCTCCATTACAATTTTGTATCCTGAGGCTACAAGGAGGGATCCACTAACAAGATTTCTCCAGACAGACAGCACACGAAGCACATCATGGAGAGGTAGAATTTTTTCTGATATCATCTTCAGATCTATTCTTCCTCTTCCCACAACTTGTGCCGTTGAGCCATCTCCTAGAGTCACGCCTCCTCCACCTGATTCCTGATAGGTTGAAAAACAGGAGCGATCAAATAAAACGTGAATATTAGCTCTAGAATCCAACCACCAATCATCAGAATGGAAAGACAGATTTACTACAGGTTGAAAGCTTACAGACCTGAAGGAGCTGGAAGATCCATTCAGAATCATGTTAGCCTCTGGCTTGCCTTTTTCCTTGAAGGAGTTCTGGATAGGTTCTTTCTTCCTTTGGAAGCTGTTGATGGCTGTATGGTTTGTTCTACCACGCACAAAACAAAATCTTCTTTGATCCTGAGTCTGACCAAAGTTTCTACATTTTTGGGGTTGAGGGTTTTGGTGGTGATGGTTTTGGTGATGATGGTTTTGGTGAGGATGGTTTTGATGAGGAGGTTGAAAACTCTACTTCTTTTTGAAGGAGTTTTTCTTGGATTTGGGATGGTTGTTTGATCGAGATTTTGCATGGCTTTCTACAAGGTTTACCTTAGTTGTGGCATTTAACCTAGCTTTGGTCTTGGACTTATATTGCTCTTCTGTTCTAATTCTCTGTAGAGCTTGAGAGTATGTAATAGATCCTTGTAGATGTAGAAGGTCTTTTGCTACTTTAGACCAGGAAGGAGGGAGTTTATCTATCAAGCATCCTATTTTGTGCTCAGTAGAAAAGAAAGTTCCCTTGGCTTGAATCTACCTAAGGTGTTCTTGGAACTCATGGATTTGGTCATTGATAGGTTTGTTATCTACCATGACATATTGGTTGAATGTGGTGGAACTGAATCTATCAATTCCAGCATCATCACAACCATACTCATCCCAGAGTTCTTTAGCGCTTTTATACTCAAAAAATATGTCGTAGAGTGGCTCCGACATAGCGCTTAAGATTCTGTGGAAGCAGTGGTAGTCAATTTCCTTAGGGGTCTTAGGCTTGGTAGAAGAGGAGGACTTGGAAACCCCTACGTCAGACTCAGTCTCATCAGAATCATTTGAGATGGACGTGGACCCATCAATGGCAGAAATCAGGCCTAAAGTGGTAAGCCAAAATTTCATCTGGCTTTGCCACCTCTTGAAGTAGGTGTCATTGAATTTTGCAGGCTATGCAGAAAAAGTCTCTTCCTTGGAAGTCATGTTTTCTAAAGTCTGTAAAATTTTATTTACTCAATAAGATGGCTTTAAACTAAAATTAACAATTAAAATGATTTTAGTAATAGACCTTTAAAATTTTAGTTTTTCAAGTTTTGATAAGGTTGGGTTAGCTGTAGGGGCCGGATCCCAGCAAGCGGAGGTTCACTAGGAACTCTTAAGTACCGGTCGCTTAGACGAATTTTTGTCTTGTTGACAGAAGGGCCCTTTCGGCTTGTTCCCAAACAAATTTTAACTTTAGAACTTTAAAATTAAAGGAATTTTACTAAGTCAGTTAATTTTTTGATTTAGCCTAAATTGATATATATTGAGTAAAAAGAAACTAATATTGACAAAATGTAGTAACACACTAATGTTTCTCTAAGGTGTCAATCTAGGAAGTGATAATTGATCTATGAAAAGATAATTGATAATAGCAGTCTTAGTTATATGTAATAACAAATAATATGGTACCGATATGAAATAAATCACGATAGCTTTTTATAGCTAAAACAAATAATTTGCTTGAAAAAAAAGAAAAACTTTAAATGTTTTCAATGGCAAATAATTGTTGTAATAAAATTTGATAGTAAGAAAATTTGTTTGTTAACAGAAAACTTGTATGAAGGACAAGTATTGACAAAACTTGTTTGTATGGACAAAATTTTGATGAACAAAAAGCTAAAAAAAAGGCTTGTTTGTATGGACAAAAAGCTTTGTATTCTAAACAGTAACAAACAGAAGCTTGTATGAAGGAAATTTTTCCGTATAAACAACCAAAAGCTTATACTCAACAGAAGCTTGTATGAAGGAAATTTTCCCGTATAAACAACCAAAAGCTTATACTCAACAGAAGCTTGTATGAAGGAAATTTTTTCGTGACAAAATGTGGTAACCAAAAGCTTATAGTACAAAATAGAAGCTTAAACTAAACAGCAACAAACAAAAGCTTTGTATACTAAACAGTAACAAAAATTTTCGTATAAACAATGGTTAACAGAAGCTTGTATGAAATTTTTTTTTCTTCTTATAAACTGTAACAAACAGGAAGACAAATAATTAATTTGTAAAATTAATCTCTCTTAGATTGTTGGAATTTTCTTCAAAAACTTCGGATTTAAATGTGCAAGAAAATAAATTAAATTAAAATTACCGGCCTCCGGAGAAGTCGCGCACGAAGCACTGCCCTAAGAGATAGTCCGGGTCTATGTGCAGACTGGATCCGAACGCTCATAATGGTAAAATTTCCGCTTCACCGGAATCTATTTGCCGCACACGACGTAGAGAGAGCGACCCCGACTTAGCTCTGTCCAGAGCAACAACGAAGCAATAGAAATTCGAGAGCGACAAGAATTGGATAGAGTTTCTGTAGAGGAGATTGTTTTCTGTGTAGAGAAGAAGGAGATGGAATCAGTATATATAGGCTGTTGGGTAATTACACCAACGGACAGAAATTAAAGAGGATTTAATTCGGGTGTTTTAAGAAGATAATTATGTTAAACGTTGTAAAATGTTTATAGCACAAGGTTCATTGAACCTGGACGGATATCAAGATCCAACCGTTACAGAATTTAAAAGGAATAGTAATGGTCAGAATTTTTAATAGGAGCAAAAATATTTTTGGGTCTCAGCCCGAACCCGGAAAAGGAATCGGATCGGCATTCGGCGCCCGCAGATGTGGACACGTGTCCGCACCCGTTACGCGCGCCGAACATAACCGAGCCGAGTAGGGCCGGGCGGCGGCGGCGGCGCGCGCACGTGGCCCTTGATACTCCCCCACAAGACTTTTAATGAACCAAAGAGTAGCAAAGTATTATATGCTCAACTCATCCTTCCCTCCCAACCGATGTGGGACTAAAGAAGGAGTAGGGAATTGAACTTTTGTTCATTTGTGTGTGCTTAAAGCATACACAGCTAACAATCCCCCCCCAAAAGGTCAATTTTCGAAGTGGAAGAAAGAAAGAAAGGTAAGAGAATTTTGGGCAGTTGTATACTATGCATAAATGAGATGGACTACAACCTCGAATCTCATGTAGTGACTATTGTCTTTGTCTGAAGAAGAGCTTGATGGACTACGCCTTGAATTAGTCTTCTTGAATCAAACTCGGAAAATAGCACACATAGTACGCTAGAGGTACTTGGGTCTATCGGGTGGCGCATTTGGTTGGCCATGCGCACTTTTACACATTCATAAGAGTTGTCTAGGATCGCCATGTCCTATAGTCGTGGCCCTCACGACCTCTCATATAGGTAAGTCCTTAAGGGTTGGTGATAGGAATCGACCCTGCATTTCATGCTTGGAATTATTAAGAGTTTAAACTCACCCTATCCATATCACAAAAGGAACACTGTCACCATAGGGATGAGGTATGAATGTATACATGTACAGTCTCCTGGACTTTTATTTTAAACCTAATTTAATCTCAGGTCAGTGTTCCATAATAGTCACCTAGTCCAGCTTGTTTCTACCTATTGAACCGGCTTCTTGGGATCTCCAGTCAGACTCGATTGGGTTGCCACTGCTGGTGACTATACTATGGGCTTAACCCCATCCCCCTCGATGATTTAGGATCAATGTCCTAGACAGACCCTTCGTCAAGTGGTCTGCAAGGTTCTTTTCTGACTTTATATAGTCAAAAACCATATATTTGCCCAATAAGCTCTTTATTGACTTTAAGCGCAACTGCAGGTGCCTGTTCATCTTAGCATTCACAGAATCATGCTTTAGTAGTTCTATAACAGATTTATTATCACAGTTTATAGAAATTACAGGAATATGATGAACATAAACAGGTATATGCATAATAAGATTTCTCAGCCATTCGACTTCTGTACATGTAGTATCCAAAGCTATCATTTCAGAGTCCATTGTACTTCTGGCTATGATAGTTTATTTACATGATCCCCAGGAGATTGCTGCTCCTGCTGGGGTAAAAATATATCCAGTAGTGGATTTCACATTATGTGAATCAGTTATCCAATTTGCATCGGAGTAACCTTCTATGATATCAGGGTGTCTAGAATAATGAAGTTTATAATCTATAGTACCCTTAAGATATCTAAATACTCTGTCCAATGCAGTCCAATATGACTGATTTGGGTTACTAGTATATCTACTTAGTCTCTCAATAGCAAATGCAATATCAGGTCTGGTCCTATTTGTTATGTACATAAGGGACCCTATCATCTGTGAATATCTATGTTGTTTTATAGGAGATCCTTCATTCTTCTTGAGAACAACATTACTATCATAGGGAGTAAGGGCAGGTTTCTTGTCAAAATACTCAAACTTCCTTAGCATTTTTTCAATTGAATATGCTAGGGATAGAGTATAGCCCTCTTTGCATTTGGACACTTGCATTCCTAGGATCAGGTTTGCTTTACGTAGGTCTTTCATGTCAAACTGGTTAGGAATTCCTCTTCTAACCCGTCCCAGAATGGGCGTTATGGCAAAGAACAAGAAGAAAAACAAAGAAAAAATTTGTCCAATAGTCACAAATGGTGCCTCCACTTAAATACCCGAGTGAAGGAAATTCAATAGGTTGAGGGGGGGAAACTCACTGATTTTCCTGGGGTTAGGGGAAGGCCAGTACAGCATACTTTCATAAAGGCAAGGCGATCTTGAAAGGAAGACTCTTTAGCAGTCCCACAACGCGTAACTAGATGGGAATAACTCATGCCCAGCTCGAAGGAAATTCCTCTTTGATAACATGGATCCATTTTCTAAGAAGAAGCGGCTATTCTATTGGACTGATTTCCTTGCTTGTCCTTGAATCGGGATTCGATTGGTCTTCTGTGTAATGGAGCTCTTTTAGCCTTGGCACGAAGGCTATGATATGAGATGCTTGGGAACGAAGGAACTTCCGGGCTTCGATAATTCGTTCTTAGCAAGAAAAGAATAGAGGGTAGCAGTCCTTATCCAGGCCTCTATTAAATCGGTTTAGCGTGGGCCGACTAAGCTTTTTTATTGATTGAGTCCAAAAGAACGTGGTTGGATGCGAGATTCAGTGATTTAGAATAGAAGTTCAATAACCCGCTTAAACGCTTTTTGAGTTCAAAAGGAGATTGGTTCTCATTCTTGAGAGATAAGAAAACCAACTTCTTCTGCCCGTCCTATCTCCAGATTCCTATTTGATGTTTCCGCCTCATAAGATTTGCGATTCTATTACCTCCCTAACGGTCATCTCACTTCGCTCGCCTCACTTTGCAGTTTCTTTCAGAACCTTGCCATTAAGACTGCCGCTCCGCACCTTGCTATTCATTCTTGCTTTTTATGTCTCAAACTAATCTTGCTTATAGCTCTTTCCTAAGAGTAATAGAGATTTTCTCTACACAGCTTGGGGGGTGAAAGACTGATGCTTTCGAGAACAATTTCATTGCCTCTGGTTAAACAACCGAATCTCCTAGCTTCACTAATGGGTAGTATAAAAAAGAAAAAAAGTCAAGAAAGAAAGAGAGGCGCTAGGAGGAAGTGATGGTGTCCCACTAATTCTTAGTGTTATTTATCAATTCCAGTGAAGATTCTAAAATAAGTATATCATTAACATACTAGCATAATATGACACAGCTTTCATTTGTATTTTTAGAATACAAACATTTGTAATATTCATTTGGCACAAAACCAAATTCTATAATGACTTTGTCAAATTTGTTGTGCCATTACTTGGGAGCTTGTTTTAGGCCATAAAGAAATTTTACTAATCTACAAACCTTCTTTTCTTGACCTTTAGCAACAAAACCTTCAGGTTGCTCCATATAGATCTCTTCCTCTAGATCTCCATTTAGAAATGTTGTCTTTATATCCATTTGATGGATCAACAAGTCATGAATGGAAGCTAAGGCTAGGAGGGTTCTAATAGAAGAAATCCTAGCAATAGGAGAATAGGTATCAAAGTAATCTAATCCCTTTTCTGGGTAAAACATTTGGCTACTAATCTAGCCTTATATTTTTCTATGGTACCATCGGCTCTAAGTTACTTCTTAAATCCACTTACAACCTATTAGTTTGCTGCCTAAAGGAAGGTCTGCTAAAAACCAAGTATTATTCTCCATGATGGAGTTGTACTCATTGTTAATAGCTTCTTTCCAGAAAAGGGCATTAGGAGAGGATATGGCTTCTTCATAAGTTGAGGGATCACCCTCTATCAAAAAAGTGAAGAATCCTTCTCCTAAATTCTTTTCAATCCTTTCTCTTTTACTCCTTCTAGGTTCTATGACTTGTTCAGTGGAGAACTGGGTACTGGATCATGAGAACTAGTAGATGGAATGAGAGAAGGGTTAGAGGAAGATAAAGGGGTTCTATCCTTGAAGGGAAAAATGTTCTCAAAGTAAACTGCATCTCTAGCTTCAATGATTGTGTTATTAGAGATTTTATTTACTTCAGAATGGGCTACAAGAAATTTATTGGCATTACTATCTAGGGCATATCCTATGAATACAACATCTACAGTCTTAGGTCCTATCTTCCTCTTTTTGGGTTCAGGAATTCCTACTTTAGCTAGACATCCCCAAACTTTAAGATAGTTGATCCTAGGAGTCCGACCTTTCCAAAACTCATATGGGGTCTTATCATTAGTCTTACTAGATATCCTATTAAGGATATAACAGGCTGACAAAAGGGCTCCTCTCCAAATATTATCAGGGGCACCTGAGCTGAGAAGCATGGCATTGACCATATCTAAAAGAGTACGATTCTTCCTTTCAACAACTCTATTGGATTGTGGTGAATAAGGAGCAGTTACCTCATGAATAATTCCATGCTCTTCACAGAAGTTAGTCATTTCATTTGAGGTATACTCTCCCCCACGATCTGATCTAAGGATCTTAATCTTCCTATCTAACTGGTTCTCAGCTTCAAATTTATAGACCTTGAATCTGTCTAGAACTTCATCTTTGGTCTTAAGGAGGTAGGTGTAACAATACTTTGAATGGTCATCTATAAAAGTAACAAAGTATTTCCTACCGCCTCGGGTCAAGACCCTATTGGAATCACAAACATCACTATGGATAAGTTCTAGGAGTTCAGAATCTCTATAGACATATTTAAAAGGCAATCTAGTGTGTTTGTCTTGAACACAAATCTCACATTTGTGTTCATCATCTATAGGAGTCTTAGGGATAAGATCTAAGTTCATCATTCTTTTAATAGATCCTAAGTTCACATGACCAAGTCTACCATGCCAAATATTTGATGATTCAACATTTACAATAAAAGAAGGATTGGAAATTTTATTCATGGTACTTAAAACAAAAAGTCCATCTTTTACAAATCCTTTTCCAATAAACAGATCATTCTTAGAGAAAACTACTTTATTGGCCTCCATTACAATTTTGTATCCTGAGGCTACAAGGAGGGATCCACTAACAAGATTTCTCCTGACAGACGGCACACGAAGCACATCATGGAGAGGTAGAATTTTTTCTGATGTCATCTTCAGATCTATTCTTTCTCTTCCCACAACTTGTGCCGTTGAGCCATCTCCTAGAGTCACGCCTCCTCCACCTGATTCCTGATAGGTTGAAAAACAGGAGCGATCAAATGAAACGTGAACATTAGCTCTAGAATCCAACCACCAATCATCAGAATGGAAAGACAGATTTACTACAGGTTGAAAGCTTACAGACCTGAAGGAGCTGGAAGACCCATTCAAAATCATGTTAGCCTCTGGCTTGCCTTTTCCCTTGAAGGAGTTCTGGATAGGTTCTTTCTTCCTTTGGAAGCTGTTGATGGCTGTATGGTTGGTTCTACCACGCACAAAACAAAATCTTCTTTGATCCTGAGTCTGACCAAAGTTTCTACGTTTTTGAGGTTGAGGGTTTTGGTGGTGATGGTTTTGGTGATGATGGTTTTGGTGAGGATGGTTTTGATGAGGAGGTTGAAAACTCTACTTCTTTTTGAAGGAGTTTTTTTGGATTTGAGATGGTTGTTTGATCGAGATTTTGCATGGCTTTCTACAAGGTTTACCTTAGCTGTGGCATTTGACCTAGCTTTGGTCTTGGACTTATATTGCTCTTCTGTTCTAATTCTCTGTAGAGCTTGAGAGTATGTAATAGATTCTTGTAGATGTAGAAGGTCTTTTGCCACTTTAGACCAGGAAGGAGGGAGTTTATCTATCAAGCATCCTATTTTGTGCTCAGTAGAAAAGAAAGTTCGCTTGGCTTGAACCTGCCTAAGGTGTTCTTGGAACTCATGGATTTGGTCTTTGATAGTTTTGTTATCTACCATGACATATTAGTTGAATGTGGTGGAATTAAATCTATCAATTCCAGCATCATCACAACCATACTCATCTTCCAAAGCATCCCAGAGTTCTTTAGCACTTTTATACTCGAAAAATATGTCGTAGAGTGACTCCGACATAGCGCTTAAGATTCTATGGAAGCAGTGGTAGTCAATTTCCTTAGGGGTCTTGGGCTTTGTAGAAGAGGAGGACTTGGAAACCCCTACGTCAGACTCAGTCTCATCAGAATCATTTGAGATGGGCGTGGACCCATCAATGGCAGAAATCAGGCCTAAAGTGGTAAGCCAAAATTTTATCTGGCTTTGCCACCTCTTGAAGTAGGTGCCATTGAATTTTGCAGGCTTTGCAGAAAAAGTCTCTTCCTTGGAAGTCATGTTTTCTAAAGTCTGTAAAATTATATTTACTCAATAAGATGGCTTTAAACTAAAATTAACATTTAAAATGATTTTAATAATAGACCTTTAAAATTTTAGTTTTTCAAGTTTTGATAAGGTTGGGTTAGCTGTAGGGGCCGGATCCCAGCAAGCGGAGGTTCACTAGGAACTCTTAAGTACCGGTCGCTTAGACGAATTTTCGTCTTGTTGACAGAAGGGTCCTTTCGGCTTGTTCCCAAACAAATCTTAACTTTAGAACTTTAAAATTAAAGGAATTTTACTAAATCTGTTAATTGTTTGATTTAGCCTAAATTGATATATATTGAGTAAAAAGAAACTAGTATTGACAAAATGTAGTAACACACTAATATTTGTCTAAGGTGTCAATTTAGGAAGTGATAATTGATCTATGAAAAGATAATTGATAATAGCAGTCTTACTTATATGTAATAACAAATAATATGGTACCGATATAAAATAAATCACGATAGCTTTTTATAGCTAAAACAAATAATTTGCTTGAAAAAAAATGGAATACTTTAAATGTTTTCAATAGCAAATAATTGTTGTAATAAAATTTGATAGTAAGAAAATTTGTTTGTTAACAGGAAACTTGTATAAAGGACAAGTATTGACAAAACTTGTTTGTATGGACAAAATTTTGATGAACAAAAAGCTAAAACAAAAAGCTTGTTTGTATGGACAAACAGCTTTGTATACTAAACAGTAACAAACAGAAGCTTGTATGAAGGAAATTTTCCCGTATAAACAACCAAAAGCTTATACTCAACAGAAGCTTGTATGAAGGAAATTTTTCCGTAACAAAATGTAGTAACCAAAAGCTTATAGTACAAAACAGAAGCTTATACTAAACAGTAACAAACAAAAGCTTTGTATACTAAACAGTAACAAATTTTTTTCGTATAAACAATGGTTAACAGAAGCTTGTATGAAAAAAAAATTTCTTCTTATAAACTGTAACAAACAGGAAGACAAATAATTAATTTGTAAAATTAATCTATCTTTTAGATTGTTGGAATTTTCTTCAAAAATTTTGCATTTAAATCTGCAAGAAAATAAATTAAATTAAAATTACCGGCCTCCGGGGAAGTTACGCACGAAGCACTGCCCTAAGAGATAGTCCGGGTCTATGTGCAGACTGGATCCGAACGCTCCTAATGGTAAAATCCCTGCTTCACCGGAATCTCTTTGCCGCACACGACGTAGAGAGAGCGACCCCGACTTAGCTCTGCCCAGAGCAACAACAAAGCAACAGAAATTCGAGAGCGACAAGAATTGGATAGAGTTTCTGTAGAGGAGATTGTTTTCTGTATAGAGAAGGAGATGAAATCAGTATATATAGGCTGTTGGGTAATTACACCAACGGACAGAAATTAAAGAGGATTTAATTCGGGTATTTTAGGAAGACAATTATGTTAAACGTTGTAAAACGTTTACAGCACAAGGTTCATTGAACCTGGACGGATATCAAGATCCAACCGTTACAGAATTTAAAAAGAATAGTAACGGTCAGAATTTTTAATAGGAGCAAAAAGATTTTTGGGTCTCAGCCCGAACCCGGAGAAGGAATCGGATCGACATTCGGCGCCCGCAGATGTGGGCACGAGTCCGCACCCGTTACGCATGCCGAACCGAACCGAGCCGGACGGCGGCGGCGGCGCGCGCGTGTGGCCCTTGAGACTCCCCCACAAGACTTTTAATGAAGCAAAGAGTAGCAAAGTATTATATGCTCAACTCATCCTTCCCTCCCAACCGATGTGGTACTAAATAAGGAGTAGGGAATTGAACTTTTGTTCATTTGTGTGTGCTTAAAGCATACACAGTTAACATTAAATTTATGACATAAACTGTTAAATCTCCTATATCTGTCACCTACGCCTGGTGTCCCATATATAGAACATGCATGTATTAAAACCATCAGAACCATTTAACCTACATTGAACTATATTTTAGGGCTTAATGTATCGCCAAAACTGAATCTTAATTAGAGTCGCATAATACTTTTTCCCATTGATGGAATATCTTTGGAGAAATTTATGAAATGTTCAAAAATTGCAAAAGTTTTATGTAAAATCCACAGCAAAATAACATTTTATCGCGTACCAAGAATTAGCGATGAACATATAAAGCGGTTCTGAATGACCTTTTTGTCCTTCTAATTTATTGAAAACATCCCCGAACCCTACTCTTCAAAAAAAAATGTTTCGATACTTCCTCTTCTTTCATACGCCGCTCAGTTTCCAATCTAGTTCTTCTCCAAAATCTTCAAACATTACTTCAAAAAATCGTCGAAAAATTTCGGAAAGACGGACAAACGGTAAAACAGTTAAAACGGAGGTCCAAACATCATTTTTTTGCGATTCTAAAATTTCGGAAGAACGACTAATAAAGAAGCTGTTAATCTCCGGCTCCTCGAAAATATGCTCCTATAGCGATAAACCGAGCCTCGTTTCGATCTTCCAGTCAAAAGTTATGGCCCTTCAAAGTTTCAATTGGCTATAAAATGTAGGATAATGACCATTCTCTGTGTTAAAATGACGGAGAATGGCTATTCTCCTTATTAAATTGACGGAGAATAGCCATTCTCTGTCATTTTAACACGGAGAATGGCCATTCTCTGTCATTTTAACACGGAGAATGACTAATTTATTGAAAACATCCCCGAACCCTACTCTTCAAAAAAAAACGTTTCGATACTTCCTCTTCTTCCATACGCCGCTCAGTTTCCAATCATGTTCTCCTCCAAAATCTTCAAACCCTACTTCAAAAAACTT
This sequence comes from Iris pallida, assembly GCA_029216955.1. Classification (NCBI taxonomy): domain Eukaryota; kingdom Viridiplantae; phylum Streptophyta; class Magnoliopsida; order Asparagales; family Iridaceae; genus Iris; species Iris pallida. The sequence continues at coordinate 20,458,096 of JANAVB010013397.1, read as the reverse complement.
GTCGAAAAATTTCGGAAAGACGGACAAACGGTAAAACTGTTAAAACGGAGGTCCAAACATCATTTTTTTTGCGATTCTAAAATTTTAGAAGGACGACTAATAAAGAAGCTGTTAATCTCCGGTTCCTCGAAAATATGCTCCTTTAGCGATAAACCGAGCCTCGTTTCGACCTCCCAGTCAAAAGTTATGGCCCTTCAAAGTTTCAATTGGCCATAAAATGCAGGAGAATGATCATTTTCCGTGGTAATATCATAGAAAATGACAATTCTCCGTGATAAAATTACAAAGTATGACCATTCTCCGTGCTAAAACCACGAAGAATGGTCATTCTCCTTGTTAAATTGACAAAGAATAGCTATTCTCCGTGTTATAATAATGGAGAATGGCCATTCTCCGTCAATTTAATAAGAAAAATAGCCATTCTTCGTGGTTTTAGCACGGAGACTATTCTCCGTGCTAAAACTACGGAGAATGGCCATTCTTCTTGTTAAATTGACAAACAATAGCCATTCTCCGTGTTAAAATGACAGAGAATGGCCATTCTCCGTCAATTTACCAAGGAGAATAGCCATTCTTTGTCATTTTAACACAGAGAATGGTCATTATCCGTGTTAAAATGATGGAGAATAATCATTCTCAGTCATTTTATCACGGAGCCATTTTCTGTCATTTTAACACGGAGAATGGTCATTTTCCGTTGTTTTAACACGGAGAATGACCATTCTCCGTCATTTTAACACGAAGAATTACCATTTTACGTCATTTTGACACGGAGAAGTGCCATTCTCCATAATTTTGACATGGATAAGGCCATTCTCCGTGGTTTTAGCACGAAGAATGGTCATTCTCCGTGGTTTTAACATGGATGGCCATTCTTCGTCATTTTAACACGGAGAATGGTCATTCTCCGTGTTAAAATCACGAAGAATGATGGAGAACAGTCGACAAAAACCTAAAACCTATTTTTTTTGTTTTTTTGGTAGAAAAAATTTGTCAGGAACAAAAATTCAAGAATTTTCGTTCTTCTTTCAAAATGATGCTAACTCTTATGGAAAAGAAGAAGAAGATCTTCTCTCCACAATTGATCTAATCGCCGAAAAACTTCAAATCTCTCTACGATGATGATGATGATGAGCGATGATCGGAGTTCGACTGAAGAAAAGCACAGTAAACTACGAACAATCTTTGCGATCTCTGCTGAAGATGAGAGCAATGGAATTCAGATATCTCGTGAAGAAGAAGAAAATCGCAATCCAAATCTGAGTTTGTGCGAAGAGTAGTTATGGCATTATAAAGATGACAATTTTGTAAATACAGAGTATCTAAAGGGAATCTTGGAATATTTAACGTGAAAATATATAATTCTGGGCATTTCATAAAACCCATCATGCGGGTGGATTTTCATATAAACCAACCTCGAAATTGGGTTTTTCAGCAATTTCCAGAATATCTTTTGTATAATATTTTTAATGATGATCACATGTCTACAACTATATAATATGTATCCATATAATGGTTTTTCATAGCAGATGTGTCCCCTTGGTGTTGATATGGTGTTGATTTAATTCTTACATTTACTTCCCATCTGGAGCAGCATTGATTGGGGTAACACAAGCAGAGAATGGTCCAACGACCATACAAAGGTACTTCCAGCTTAATGTTTTTGTCTTGATGTATTTTTTTTTCTTTCAGTACTTCCTTGGTCCTTTCTTTTTTATGGTTTATATGGACGTACTCTTAGACAACTGGAAACAAACTCGATCTAGTAAAACCCAGCACCAAAGGCAATGTTACCATATATGGTAAGTTTCTACTGATTTTTATTTTGGTAATTACCATTAATGCAATATTGTGAGAATTTTTCCCATCTCAATATATATATTTGCTTTATTTGAATGTAGCCATTGCATCATGATTCCATCGGCTGTACAAGGAATTTCTGGAGGATATTTTTCCTTGTGATGGTTTGCCAAATATTTGTTCATTCTTGAAAGCAACACACAGATGTTGTTTCACTTGTGAGCTATGTCTGTTCTCCTCACAAGTGTACATACCTATGTTTTGTGGACATGGACGTAAAACTACACAATACGGGCATGGCACTTGATTTCTATCTTATGTCAGGTACGTATCTAGCAGATCACGTTGATATGGGACCAAATTTTGAGCGTCCATACTTCCTACACAAGCACACTACTCAAAATTTTCCAAATTTGGAGATTGATTCTTGGACAAAGAACAAATACTCATAGACCAGAATTTAATGTGTCTGTACTTCCAATCTCCCTTTATTCTTGTCATGGAATAACTTGTTCTTCTTATTGCATAAATCTAGCTAATACAGGTTTCTTAGAGGCCATAAAATAGACATGGTCCATTAATTTTTGGGAGAGATACATGGCAAAGATTCCACGAGAAAAGTAGTTATATTAAGTATACAGAAGGCTTCTATACATTTACGGTCGAATATTCTAAATAATAAAGGGAGAAGTCTGCTATTGATTCTTTTTTATCAATAGATGTTGGTAGTTTTATCAATAGAAGCTAACCTGACTGACTATTCATAGATCTTTCCTTTGATTTTTATGCATTAGTTGTCTGAAGGTTAGCAGTGACAGTTTCTGGAGTAAGCCTTTATGAACCAAGGTCAGCTAACTTTCCAGGAAGCTTTAACTAGGTATTGCACATACTAAAAGTCCTATTTTCATATCCATACATACATAATGTAGGTGGAAAATCTATATCTTGTAGGTATTTGACTTCACCAAAAACCATCAGTTGTTAGTCTTTTATATTATGTCTGTGGAAAATATTTTATTATGTCAGTGGAAAATATTTTATTTTTGACAATTGTTAGTCTTTTATGAAATGGATGTTAATAATTATTACATTGTTTCAATATATGTATCTCATAGTATTTATGCTTCTTAAAACAAAGGATATATTACATGGATATAGGCTTCCGGTACACTAATATAGGACTCCTGATACAACTCGGTACACAGATAAAGGATTCTGGTACATAAATATAGGCTTCTATTACACTGATATAGCATTTTGGTACACGAATATCGGTTCGGTACACGAATATGGACTTGTGATACAGCTCGAAACACAAATATAGGCTTCCGGTAGGATGTAGCCATCCGATACATGGATATTTCCTTTTAGTACACGAATATTGGTCGGTACACGAATATGGACTCCTGGTATAACTTAGTACACGGATATAGGCTTCGGTATATAGATATAAAAGGCTTCCGGTACACCATTATTGTCGATACACCAATAAGGACTTCGGTTTACAACAAGATCCATTATATGAGTGATTACAACATGATTATAACATATACGACTGGATCAGGTGCACATGCTTATACCACAAGACAAAGTGCATAATCATATACAAAATAATGTTACTCTCGAACAATATTTGTTCAAGATGAACTATGATGGTGTAGAGAATAATGGTTCTATTTTCTTATTGATTGGCTACTCCACTACTTATAGGGAGTCTAGCTCCTCTTCATATTACATTTTCCAATGTGGGACTAAATCCCTTATTAGTTCTCAACACTCCCCCTCAAGATGGACGATAGATATTAATCATTCCCATCTTGTTACATAGCTTAGACAGACTTAATGAACTAAGACCCTTAGTCAGACAGTCTGCCAATTGTTCTTCTGAGCGAACATGATCAATCTTCAGTATCCCTTGTTCCAGCTTCTCTTTGATGAAGAATCGATCGATCTCGATGTGCTTCGTTCTGTCGTGTTGCACTGGATTGTTAGCTATACTTATTGCAGCTTGACTATCGCTCAGAAGACGTAACGGTGCTCCCTTGTCCAGCTTCAACTCTGTCAGCAACGCTTTCACCCACAGCAACTCCGACACTCCTAAAGCCATTGCTCTGTATTCTGCTTCAGCTGTAGACCGTGCTACCATAGACTGTTTCTTGCTTCTCCATGAGACCAAGTTTCCTCCTACAAAGACACAATATCCCGTGGTAGACCTTCTATCGTCTATGCAGCTTGCCCAGTCTGCATCGCAGTATCCCTCAACTTCTATACATCCATTCTTCTTGAACCATAGCCCTTTTTCCGGCGTCCCTTTCAGATATCTCAAGATCTGAAACACTACATCCATATGACCCGTTCTTGGATCATGCATGTAGCGACTTACTACACTCACCGCAAATGAGATATCAGGGCGAGTGTGCCCCAGATAAATCAATCTTCCTACAAGTCGTTGATATCGTTCACGATCAACTGGTTCTCCTGCTTCTGCTCCCAACTTGCACTTCTGGTCAATTGGGGTGACTGCTGCTTTGCATCCCAGCATCCCTGTCTCCTTCAGCAGATCTAGTGTACATTTTCTCTGTGAGAGAACAATTCCTTGTTCGCCTTCACACACCTCGATACCTAGAAAATACCTCATCGCTCCTAGATCCTTCACTTCAAACTCCTTCGCGAGTTTTGACTTCAGCTTAGCGATCTCGGCTTCATCATTACCTGTGATTACTATATCATCCACGTATACAGCAAGTATAGTGATGTGGTCTCTTGCATGCTGAAGAAAGACCGTATGATCTGCATTTGCTTGATAGTATCCCATGCCTGTAACAACCTTTTTGAATCTGTCAAACCAGGCTCGAGGAGATTGCTTGAGCCCATATAGCGACTTCTTTAGTTTGCACACTTTTTCATGCGACGTCCCTCCGTCTGATTCTGTAGCATAGCACCCTGGTGGGAGTTCCATGTACACTTCTTCTTGTAGGTCCCCATGGAGAAAGGCATTCTTTACATCTAATTGGTATAGCTTCCACCCATAGTTTGCTGCAATGGAGACCAGAGTTCTTACGGTACTCATTTTCGCTACTGGAGCAAACGTCTCATCATAGTCAATGCCATATGATTGTGTGTATCCCTTTGCAACCAACCTCACCTTGTATCGTTCCACCTTTCCTTCTGACATCTTCTTTAGTGTGTACACCCATTTGCATCCCACAGTTTTCTTCCCTTTGGGTAATGGAACCAGCTCCCACGTCTTATTTTTCTCCAGTGTCCCCAGTTCTTCCATCATTGCAGCTTTTCACCTTGGATCTTTCTTTGCTTCCTGCCAACTTTTGGGCAACGAAGTAGAGTCTAATGATGCAATGAAGGCTCGATAATTCGAAGAAATGTTAGAATAAGACAGGTAGTTGGCAATATCATGTTCATAATTATCAAAACGACTAGGAGCCTTACCCGCATTGATGCGAGAAGATCTCCTTAAGGGAGAAATAGGTGGTGGAGAGATCATACCATCAGAGTCAGAGAGATCCGCATCAGAATCAGATTGATTTTGTGCGGGGGCAATATCTTCAAGAGTTGGAGCAGGAGTAGACGAGGGACTTGGTACAGTAGGCACAGGGCACGGTACAGGCACAGTACTGGACTTCTGCTATCTTCTTCTGTAGACTTGGAGCTCCTTTTCCATCGTCTGCTGCTCCTCCTATTCCTTTTCCATTGTCTGCTGCTCTCCATGTTTAACATATGTATCTTCTTCATCTTCTGTATCGGATTCACTGCTTTCTCCCCCTTTCGTCCAGTTTTCTACGACCGGGCATGCGATCGATCCGACTACCACAGAAGGACTTAATTTCTCCCCCTCACAACTAACACCCTCTATGTTAGGTGTGTCACCAAACGCCGAACCGTCATCCGAACCATAATATGGTTCCAGTTCTCCTAATGTAACGTCCATGCTTACAAACATCTTCCGCTCAACTGGGCTCCAACATGCGTATCCCTTCTGAGTTGCCGTGTACCCGACAAAGACACATTTAACCGCTCTAGGATCCAGTTTGCCAACTCCTGGCCTATTATCTCGGACAAAACATACACACCCAAATACTTTCGGTGGAACAGTGTACGTGGTTGCACCTGTAAGCATCTTCAGCGGTGTCTTCCAGTCCAATACCTGATATGGCATTCTGTTGATGAGATAAGATGCCGTTAACACCGCCTGCCCCCATAAGTGTTTCGGAACATTCATAGCCAGCATCATCGTCCGAGCGACCTCCAGCAGGTGTCTGTTCTCCCGTTCGGCTACTCCATTTTGTGCCGGTGTATAGGCACAGGAAGTTTGGTGTAGTATGCCATGAGTGGATAAATACTCAGCAAGCTTCTTATTTGCATACTCCGTCCCATTGTCAGACCGTAAGCACTTAATTTTAGTGCCATATTCAGTTTCTACCCGGCGATGAAAGTCGCGAAACATCTCAAAGACGTCACTTTTATTCTTCATAAGGTACACCCATGTCACGCGAGTATAACAATCAATAAAAGTGACAAACCAGCGAAAACCGTTAATACCGGTTGTAGGACAAGGGCTCCATACGTCCGAATGTATCATATCAAAAGCAGCCGAACTTCTACTACCTGAACTCACATACGTGCTTCTGGTATGTTTATCCAACTCGCAAGCATGACAAAATAACTTCTTTTTATTAGCCCTTTGGTATAAGGACGGATACATTCGACTAATAATTTTAAAAGAAGAATGACCGACACGCTGGTAGTGGAGTAGCAATTCATCTTCTACACTGTGCCGTGAATCTGTCGGTGGTGTGTCTGCTACCAGAGAAGCCAAAGCTTTGTCCAGTCTAGTCCTGTCCAAGTACCACAGCCCCTTATGCCATATGCTAGTCCCTAGTCGTCGTGCTGTCCCCTTCTCCTGAAAAGTCACCGTAGGAATGTCAAAGGAAACAATAGAGTTAAGATCAAGAATAATGGCACTAATAGAAAGAAGATTGACAGGAAAAGACGGAGCATGTAAGACATTGGTGAGAGTGAGAGAAGGGGTGCATGCGATAGTGCCTTTACCCAAGACAGGACTGGAGTTACCATCAGCAGTCTGAATGCTCTCCGTGTAGAAGCATGAAAAAGAGGAGAAAAATGATCCATGCGGCCAAGGAGCCACATGCGGCTCAAGAGTCCCATGCGGCTCAAACACAGAGTGGACTCCATGCGGCCAGCAGAGGGAAGCCACGTTTCTTTTCAGAACAGCTGTACCCGGCGTCATTCAAACACAATTAATGCTCTGACGGCTGACAGCTGACAGTTGACAGCCCTGACGTAAAGTAGTCATAATGACTGACACAAGAGCACTATCTTCCTAGGGAACTGGAGAAAATCTTCACAGCTTCGAGGCGAGTTTATGCAGCCAGACTAGACGAGTTCACACGGCCAGTACAGAGAAACCTATGCGGTTCAATCATGAAGGTCCCCCCATGCGGCTCAGCCATGAAGAAATCCATGCGGCTCGGCCATGAAGACTCTCATACAGCTCGGCCATGAAGACCCCCATGCGGCTCGGTCATGAACATATTCATGCGGCTCGATCATGACAACCTTCATGCGGTTCGAGTATAGAGACTATTCATGCGGCTCGGTCATAAAATCTTTCATGCTGCTCGGTCATGACGACCTTCATGTGGCCCAAACACGAACGCTCCTCATGCGGCTCGAAAATGATGACAGGACACGTGTCCTAAAGATAATCAAATTTTGGGTCAGATCCCAATAACTGAGGACACGTGGCAAGAGAATGAATTAAATTGATTCATTTAGATTTGCGGACATCAGCAAATCATCATGATGGGGATTTAGTGCAATCAACATTAATGACTGACATGATTTGGCATAATCCTCATTAATGGCCCAGATCCTTCACGCTCAAGATTAATGGCCCAGATTGATCATTTACTAGGCCGCCGCCACTTTGAGAATGGGCAATCATTGCAAACCCTAATGATGCCCCCCCACTATTATAAATAGCAAGGTGCCATTCCCTTGCAAAAGGACGATCCCCCAATAATCAGAAAGAAAAATACACAGAGATTAATCCAGAGAGAGAAGCCAGAAGAGCAATACGAGGAGAGCAAGAAGAGCATTTCTTCGTCAACGCCAAGCATCTCGTTACAGGAGCCAAGGCTACGTCCGATCGTCCAAGGAGTAAGGCAGAGCTGCCGTCGCTTTCCCGAGCCTCTACCGTCACCCCCCAGAATCAAAAATAAACAATTGTACTTAGATTGCTGTACCTAGGTTTTCGTCCCTAGGCTTTCTTTGTACAAGCGAGTTTGTAACGTGAAGTAAAAGTCCAGTCCTCCCATAAAACTGTTCTGCTCTTTTATATTTCATGGCAAACACGATGGCGACTCTGCTGGGAAAAAACTTCTCCACGGCTGAGGAGTTGGTGACGCAGTCGGATGCAGCCAAGCTTGGCTCCACGCAACAGAAGATGGTCGCCCGGTTCGACCAACAGGCGTTCGAAGAAATGCTTTCCGACAAGAGCGCTGGCCCGGTCCAGAAGCGAGCCCGCACAAAGAAGGCCCGCAAGGAGTAGAGACCCCGATCATTCGTTCCTACTGAAGCTCTTGCAGAGATACCCTCTGTCGCTCAAGACGGCGGAGAAGACTCTCCTGCGGCCCCACTTCAGACCATAGACAACTCTGCTGTCCCCAAGTCCGACAGAAGAAAATATTATGATGCTGGACTTGCATGGGCAAAGAGGAACTCTATACGATCCGAGCCGTATAAGGGTGCTAGCCGCATGAAGAAAACTCATGCGGCTACATCCGCCAGCCGCATGAAGAAAGCTCACACGACCACATCTGTCAGCCGCATAGCTTATGCGGCTACAGTTGCCAACCGTATGGACGAAACTTATGCGGTTACTGAAGTCAATCGCTTGCAGAAAACCCATGCGGCCACAATTGCCAACCGCATGCGGCCAGCCTGCACGGTCGTGACTCCTAGTCGCACAAGGATGACTCATCCGACAGCTAAAGACAGCCGCATGCAGACAGTCCGCACGGTTTCCAATCCTAGCCGCATAGCGCCTGTTCCACGCTTCTCTCGATCAGTCTTCGACCGTCTCTCATGCGGTCCTGACCCTGATGGTTCTCTGGATGATAAGCCAGACTCTGTGGTATCCAACCTGGACTCTTCCTATTACGCACCCGTAAGTGCTAAAAGGAAGAAGTCTAGGGTAGCGCGGGCTCACCAAGCCCAGTCAGCTGCCCCAATCTCTGACTATCGGAGCGTCCCGCTGATTATCACGCGGGCCTTTAATGTAAAGTTGTATAGAGCTACTCGTACCATGCCCCCTGCGGCCAATGGGCGGGATAGTCATCAAGCATCTCCCAATAACGAACGAAGGCAAGTATACGAACTACCTTCGAATCAGGGAGCAGGCGGGAGGCCTACACACTCGCGTGCTCGGAATTCCCGAGCCAGCAAAACAAGTGACTTGCGTGAGGCCATCCTCCACAAACGCAAGGAAAGAGAAGATGCATCGGGATGCAAGAGTCCTCCCAAGGACGTCACTGCACCCAAGTCATCGTCAACTACTGCTGCTGCAATAGCACGACGATGCAAGAAGACCGGCAGTCTGTCTTTCAAAGACTGCAACAGCCATCTTCAGAAGACGAGGCACTACCCGTCATCTCCTGCAACTCTGCTTGGAAAGTCCCCGCTGATGGAAGAGGGAAGAAGGCGAATGTTCCCAGCCCGAAGATCTCAACCACTGCGACTAAAAGACTGTCGTCTAAGCGGGTGCCCACCACCAGAGTTTTCCAAGGTACTCGCTCTAAGACGAAATCTGCTACAGTGGGGGATTCGTCGTCCATAACGCAGGGGGTTGCTGGGGCTGGGGGTAGCACCCCTCCGAGCCTCCGCAGCAACCCAATGTTCCAAGAAGACAAGCCGGGAGAGACAACTCTCCCATCGAATGTAGCAAATCTCGACGTCCCCGAGGACGTCCACAACTCCCATGACGAGGCAAACTCGGAGACTGGGGGTACTGTTCCTTCCGAATCTGAGTCAGAGGGGAATATACCCACATACTCCGATGATTTCTCACTACAGGGATACGATTCAGAGGGCGCTTCCTCTACCGCTCCGTCTATCTCTCCTCATGTGAAGACGGTATTCATGACAGACAGCAACCAAGGTGGTTCCAGTGATCGCCAGCGCATCGACAGTCTCGAAGCCATATTTCTTGCTTTGGTTAAGTCTGTAGACGAGATTAAAGCGACCCTTCCAACTCTGCAAGGAGGGACGCCTGGCCAAACAAGCGCGGGTCCCGCGGTCAATGCGGACTCGAATTCGGCTGCGCCAAACCCGGGCAACAATCCTCTGGAAACAACGGCCCCCACAGCCGTGGACGAAGCACGCGAAGCGAGAAGAGAGGTCCAGAAGCTCCGAGCCATGTTCCACGCTCGAGAAAACTCTCAAGACCTCAGAATACGGCAACCGTACCCTGCTGCATGGAGGGATGTTCCATTCCCACCAAGATATAAGCCGTTTAATATCAATCCTTATGATGGCAAGACCTCGGCAAGTCGGTACATCACTTACTTCGAGGTCACCACCGACCATCTGCCCCATGACGATGCCATTCTCACACGATTATTCATCGGGACATTGGAAGGAGTCGCCTTCGACTGGTATCGCAACCTGCCGGACAACTGCATCCACTCCTTCGCCGGCTTCAAGCGCATGTTCTTGGAGAGATTCTACGAAGTAGGGCAGGACATCACCATGTCCACCCTCATGGACGTCATCCAAGGGGAGAAAGAGCTGACAAGGAACTACATCGAGCGGTTCCGCCAAACCGCCATGAAGCTGCCCTCTGGAATTCCAGATTCCTCCTTAATTAAAATTTGCCAAAAGAGACTCCTCCCAACAATCAGTCTCTGGATGGGCGAAAGTCAATTCAAGGACTGGAAGACGTTCATCATCAGCGCCACAAGCGCCGAAGAACGATTGAAGAAGGCTCGCCAACTGGGATTGCACATCTCGGACGGAGAGAACAAGGACAAGCGTCCCAACAACGATAATGGGGGTAGTCCCTCCAACAATCGGGACAGCAGGGGAAAGCAGGCCATGGTGGCCGACACGGCCCAGAAACCTGAGCCAAAGCCGGCAGACAAACAATGGCCGCAAATCACTTACTCCTTCGAAGACGGTCACGTCAAGCCCATCTTGGACATGCTCATACAAGGGGACAGAATTCAGCTTCCTCCACCAAGACGGGAACCGCGGCCGGCAGATATGGAGAACCCAAAGTACTGCCATTATCATTGCTACATCCATCATGCTACACACGACTGCTACTAGCTGAAACGGTACATCCAAAACCTCATCGATTCGAACGCTTTGGCCATCGATTTCGAAGAGGTAACGGTGGCAGCCAATATGGTGTCGGTACAATTCGGCAGCTTTCCTCCGACGGAAACTCAAGACGGGGTGGTCCCCATCCCTCTGGCAACAATAGAGATTAATAATCTTCCACCTCCCCGAGATCAGGCTGCCGGTTTGGTGCCCCTCACCACATTACGAGGGGAGGTCATGTGGATCCATCCAGACTTGGTATCAGAAGTGACTCGGCCCACACCATCTTCCATCTACAAAAAGAAGAATGGAAAAGTCAGGTCCTGCCGCACAATCTCGGCAGATATCGAAGAAGCTGCAGCTGTCGTCACTCGGTCTGGGGCACAATCCCAACCCGTGGCTGATAACTCAGCTGAAGATCATCAGCCCGTTACAACTGACGCCCCGGGACCGGCTCAACCTCCGACGACCGACAAGCCTAGGCCGAAGGAGACTCACTTTGACAAATCCCTCCGAAAAGAGGCACCACAGGGGCTGGAGAGGCCCTACAACTTCGACATCTTGGCACAATTGGCCAACACACCGGCCAAGTTGTCATTATACGAGCTCCTGAGACTCTCCAAGGATGTTCGTGCAGCTTTGAGCGATGCACTCCAAAACGCAGATGCATACCTGGCTCAAGTTAACCTCACGGGAGAAAACCCGCCTGCGGATCTCCAAGACAGCGCATGCACGGGAGCAATGCCCAACATCGTCTTCGCTCCGCAGGACATGCTCATCAAAACTAACCTGCACGATCGCCCACTATACTACACTGGATACATCGGCGACGTAAAGGTGGATCGGATGCACATTGATCCTGGCTCTTCCATAGGCATTATCCCGAAGGGTCTGCTACATCATCTTCGCATCCCAATGCATCGCCTGACGCCTACAAGCACCGCCATCAGCGGTTTTAATTCGGGCAGGAGCTACCCTATTGGGAAGATTCGTCTGAAGTGTCAAATTGGCGACCTCCAATCCGAAGTCACCTGCTACGTCATCGATGCAGACACTTCTTACAACATCCTCTTGGGGCGTCCATGGATACACGATTATATGATCGTGCCTTCTACGCTGCACCAGTGCTTCAAATATGTCGACAAATACGGCTTCGTGAGGACAGAATTTGCTAATATCGATCCCTTCAAAGGGGTCGAATCTTACTACTCAGACTCCTGCTTGTACGAAAAATCGAAGAAGCACCTTGGTGAAGGAGATGTACAAGCTAGTACCGAGACAGCCACAGGATCAGAAGAGCCTCTGACGATCCACCTCCAAGCACAAGAAGAGCAGATGATAATCCGGCTGCCAAGGTCTGGCCAAGTGCCAAGATCCACAATGGGGCCACTAACAATCAGACTGCCGATGGTCGGTCAGCCCCAAACGGAGAAGCTCAATCCCTCCGACAAGCCATTGACGATACGCCTTTCCAAGAAGGGTCGTCGCCCCGATGCAAGGTCTGACACTTCTAGCGAACCAGCCACTCCTCGCCCCACATCGAGTACCAAACTAGGGGTCGCTAGTCTGCCCACAACTCCACGCTCAGCTCCATCAACTGAACCGCTGACGATCAAGCTCCCCAGGTCGTCATCTCAGTCTTCGTTCACACAGGGGTTAGCCGAAGAGAAACCAGAGCTAGCCAAGTATGTGGCTGCCCACACTGATGTTCCCTCCGCAGATGATGTAATCCCCTAGAAAAGATACCTTACTTCATCAATAAACGGCTATCTTTGAACTACCTCGAGCTTAATAAGCTTTGTACAATGTACGCTATGGAACACGGTATAAGCACTCACTTACACACACAGGTGACAAATGTCTACACCACAATCCAGCTTACTCCAGTAGAAGACGCTTACCGAATAATCGAGGAAGGGGACCATCCAATCATCTTCGGCCGGAAGGACGATCCGCATCCCTTCACCATAGAAGAAGTCGACCTTGGATCGGATGCCGGGAGACTACCTCTGTATCTTTATAGCCTCCAATCTAAATATCTCCTACAGAGACAGGGGTATGATCTGGAAACGACACCGGGTTTGAACTACGGTACCGGACGACGATTACCTTTGAAGCCCTCGGTCCCGGCTGGCAAACCACGGGACTACTATAGCAAGACTCGATGTGGATTAGGGTATGTAATACCCACGACGACCCCTAAGAGTTCAGATGAAGAATGTGACTGGCATTCACATTCGACCGGATCACCAACTTCTGACTCGGATACCAGCATCGGAGACGTATTCAGACAAGTCCTGTCAGTCAACATGGCATTCGCCGACGCTTATGAAGAAGAAGACATTTCGAAAATCCTCGAGCTAGAGCCGTGGGCCCAACAGCTAGATGAACAATGGGAAAAGCGTTTCGAGCAAAGAGAACCTCCCACTGAGGATGAGGTCATACAAGTTAATCTTGGTGATGAAGCCTCCCCGAAACCAATCTTCATCAGCCAGAGTCTGACAGATGAAGAGCGAGAGTTGCTGCTCCAACTCGTCAAAAAGTATATCGATGTGTTCACCTGGAGCTATGAAGATATGCCAGGATTGGACCCCGAGATCGCACTCCACAAACTCAATATTCGTTTCCGGATGCAAAACCTGTCAAGCAACAGCAACGACGGTTTCGCCCCGATGTCATGAACGCTATTGAAGCCGAGGTCAACAAACTGATAGCTAGCGGCTTCATTCACGAAGAACAGCATCCAGACTGGGTAGCCAACATCGTACCAGTTCTCAAGAAGAACGAGAAGATCCGAATATGCATTGACTTTCGGAATCTGAATGAGGCATGCCCTAAAGACGAATTCCCTCTCCCTATCACAGATATTATGATCGACAACACCTGCGGCTTCGAACGTATGTCCTTCATGGATGGCTTCTCAAGATACAACCAAATCAAGATGTTCCCTGACGACGAGAAGCACACATCATTCCGAACACCGATTGGCACATATTGCTACACCGTTATGCCTTTCGGTTTAAGGAATGCTGGCGCTACTTACCAGAGAGCTTTGAGCGTCATCTTTAGAGACCACTTGCGCAAGACAGTGGAATGCTACGTCGACGACATCGCCGTCAAAAGCCGTTCGAAGGAAGATCATCTGCAAGATCTCAGGACAATGTTCGACCTAATGCGAGCACACAACTTAAAGATGAACCCTACGAAATTATTCTTGGGTGTCTCCAGCAAAAAATTCCTGGGTTTCGTCATCACTTCTCAGGGCATTCACATCGACCCCGAGAAAACAAAGGCAATCATGGAGATGGGTCCCCCGAAAAATCTTCGCGAACTCCGAGGCCTCCAAGACAGGCTAGCTTACATCAGGAGATTCATCTCTAATCTCTCTGGACTATGTCAACCATTCACCCATCTCATGAAGAAGGGAGTCTCTTTCGTATGGGATGAGGAATGCCAGCGCACTTTCGACAGCATCAAAAAATATTTGTCGAACCCTCCAGTCCTGGTAGCTCCTGTTACTGGAAAGCCATTCCTACTCTATGTGCGAGCTATGGAACATTCTCTTGGTGCCCTATTGGCACAGAACAATGATGCAGGCCACGAACAAGCTATATACTACCTTAGTCGGAAGATGATTGGGCCAGAATATCGGTACACGGCCGTAGAGAAGGAATGCCTTGCTCTCGTGTTCGCAATCCAGAAGACGCGACACTACGTCACGGGACAAACCATCCACATGATATCGCGAATCAACCCCCTCAGGGTCCTCATGACCAAACCTGGGGCACTCAGCTCTCGCCTTGCTACCTGGGCGATATTACTATCACCATACCATATGATCTTCGTCCCGCAAAAGGCTGTTAAAGGCCAGGCTTTGGCAGACTTTCTAGCAGCACATCCAGGTTCGGAGACGACTAGGGTATACGAAGAAATACCGGATGAGGTCACCTGTTCAAATGCAGTCTCCCATGATGCCATCTGGCGAATGTTCTTCGACGGCGCTTCAAGAATTGGACCCAAAGGCAATATCGTCGCTGGAGTTGGAGTGGTGCTGATTTCTCCCTCCGGCTTGGTGATCAATCGGGCCTACTCACTCACAGAACCCTGTTCAAATAATGTGGCCGAGTATAATGCCTTGGTCATTGGCCTCCGGCTTGCGAAGGAGCTGGGGGTAGAGTATCTTGAAGCATACGGTGACTCACAGTTAATCGTCAATCAGATTCGAGGGTCGTACGAGGTCCGCCACGAAGACATGATCCCGTATCATCGAATAGCAATCGACATCATCTCGTCTCTGGGAGGATTCTTCATAGAACATGTTCCCAGACTCCAGAACATTGAGGCTGATGCACTAGCTGGTTTGGCCGCTTCCCTAGCTGTGCCAAATTACGTTCGTCATCAGGTCGACATAATAGGCCGTGAACTGGTCTGTCCTAAGGACAACATTCGATGCATTGAAAGCTACTCCGCTCTTTCAGTCGACGAAGCACCAGACTGGAGACAGCCGTTCATCGACTTCGTAGTATACGACATCCTGCCAGAGAATCCGAAGGAAGCTATTTCTATCAGAAGACGTTCTCTCAGATTTTTCTACGATACGGAGACGAAAATGTTGTATCGCCGATCCTATGATGGTTTACTGCTTCGGTGTCTATCAATTACAGAAGCCAAGGAAGCCGTGCGCGAGGCCCGTGATGGTGTCTGCGGAGCCCATCAACCTAGCCCGAAACTGCAAGACCGCCTTCGCCGAATGGGCTATTACTGGTCCACGATGGTTGCAGACGCAATAGATTATGTACGAAAATGCAAGGTCTGCCAAATCCACGCCGACTTCATCCACCAGCTATCTGAATTCCTACATCCGACTGTAGCCTCCTGGCCATTCGAAGCATGTGGTATGGACATCATCGGCCCAATTACCCCGTCTTCATCCAGAGGACACCGATTCATACTCGCAATCACAGATTACTTCTCCAAATGGGCGGAAGCCATCCCATTGGCAGAGGTGAAAACTTCAAACGTGATCAGCTTCCTTAAGCATCATGTCATCTACCGCTTTAGACTGCCCCGAAGGATCATTCACGACAATGGGCTACAGTTCGCAAGCCACGCATTTTATCGGTTCTGCGACAAGCACCGAATTCAGAACATTGCTTCGACACCCTACAACCCAGCAGCCAACGGGTTAGCAGAAGCATTCAACAAAACCATAATCAAGCTACTCAAGAAATTCGTGTCATCCAACAAGCGCGACAGGAACGAGAAGCTCGACGAACGTTTATGGGCGTATCGCACCACAGTTCGAACAGCTACCGGGAATACACCATTTTCCCTGGTGTACGGGAGTGAGGCAGTCCTCCCATTAGAGACTCAGATCCCCTCACTCCGCGTCGCCCTCACACATCAGTTGACAACAGACGAAAACCACCATCGCCGACTACAGGAATTGGAAGCCCTAGACGAGAAACGCCTGTTAGCTCAATAGCGAATCGAACTATATCAGGCCAGAATCTCTGGAGCTTTCAACAAGAAGGTCAAGGTCAGAACATTCCAAGTAGGCGATCTCGTTCTAGCGGTTCGGAGGCCGATGGTTATGACACATAAAACCGTCGGTAAATTCCAACCAAAATGGGAAGGCCCGTTCATCATCGAAGCTGTCTTCTCCAACGGCGCCTACCGCCTCGCAAAACAAAATGGAGACTTGCTCATATTGCCCATCAACGACAAGTTCCTGAAGAAGTATTATGTCTGAAACAAAATCCTCGAGACATCTCAGAGTGTCGAGTTATGTACCTCCCCGTACCACTAAACTTACATTCTGGTTCCATACACAGAGTCATGTACCCGCTGGTCCCTCTGAACTCATTCCCATATTTTTCAGTCATAAGAGTCATGTACCCGCTGGTACCGCTGAACTCATACTCACATTTTCCAGATCAACGAGTCACGTACCCGTTCGTACCGCTGAACTCACACTCACCATTCTCTAGATTTTCGAGTCATGTACCCTCTCGTGCCGCTGAACTCACATCCACAACATCCCAGATTATCGAGTCATGTGCCCGCTGGTGCCACTGAACTCACACTTTCACAATATCGAGTCATGTACCCGCTGGTGCCCCTGAACTCACATCCCGGTCACTCTTTCAGATAGTAAGTCATATATGATCATACCTCTGAACTTTCTTCCTATAAGAGATCTTCCCTCATGATCCACTACCCGCACTTCCAGTGCACAAAAAAGGGTAACGGGTCCACAAACTTCCAAAACGACCATGTCGATGCTACCTCTGAGTCGTTTCACTTCCGCCAAAAACAAATCACCCCCAACATAAAACTTCCACGTCCTCATTACCTCTGAGTCATTTTATGTACCCCCTCTTCATTGAGTCCACTCCTGCCATGTCCTCATTACCTCTGCGTGGGAAGGCTCCGTAGAAGAAACCTTCATACTTGCCATGTCCTCATTACCTCTGAGTAAGTATGTTGGTTCCCTTTCAACCTATTATCTGTACCCACAACCGGAGTACGACAAGGATAATAGGTCCACAGATGTCCTCTGTTGACCACAAATGTCCTCTGTTGACCACAAATGTCCTCTGATGACCACAAATGGCCTAAGTCGACCACAGATGCTGTACTGGGTCTCCAGTACACGCCCATCCCTTCCCTATCATGTCTGGGAGCCCAGTTGCTCCCTGGCATTCTCTCGAATACCAAAAACTCCTATAACTGTCTTATCGCGAAGTTGTTCTAGGTATTCCTCTCCAAAACTTGTTACTCGTACCTGAAACCAAGGTACGCCCAGGGTAACAGGTCCACAAATAATCCCCCAGCTGGTTCAATTCAACAAACACCACGGGTACAAGAAAGAGAAGATGAGTTGAAACATGCTCATTTATTCAAAATTTAAAGTGCTACATCATTTGGGATCACATCCCTTACAAAATGAAAAAAAAGAAAAAAAAAGAGCAAAAGAAAACAGAAAACTGATCACTGTTCCGTGGCACATAACGCCGTGAGACGGTCCGTCAGCAAGGCAACCGACCGCTCAAACCTCTGTTTAGCTCGACGCTCCGCCTCTTGGGTCAGCGCCGCCTCGTCCTCCAGATGAGCGTGAGCTTGCCAGTTGTCCTCAAATTTCTTGAAAGCCCGCTCTAGGTTAACAGAAGATCGGGAAACCTTCTCGGCCTCCCGAATGATTGACTCCTGTTCCGCATGAGCAGCCTTCAGCTCCGACTCTAGGAAGGCCAATTCCTTCTGAAGTGCGAGAATCCGCTCTTTCGTGTCAGCTATTCCACGAGAAGCAGCCTCTTCCCGAGCCCTACAAGCTTGACTTCGACGACCCAGCCTGTCATACGAAGCGGAAAGCTCGTCAAGGTCCCCCTTGACAACTGGCCCGGCAGTGTCTCGGGCGAGCTTTATCCTATCCCGAGCGGCAATAAGGAAGCCCCGCTCCCGTTCAATCGCAGCAGGCAAGTCAGCTTGCCGTAACACCAGCAATCGGGTCACGAGCTGATCAGCCTCTGCCAACTTCGGCTCCTGGAGCGCAGCCAACCCCACCCCGCCAAGAAGAGTCTTCAAAGTTTCAATCTGACCCCGAGCGCACCGCAGGGACAGAGAAAAAAGGATCTCCCGCTCTACGGCAGCATCTACGTCCCTCTTTAAATGGCGATAGAAGCTGTCGACCACATCCTGCGACACCTCGTCCAGAGCCTCCGAAGAAGCCGGCGTCAATGGGAGTGTGGCTGGCAACACTGAAGAAGATGCAACAGAATATGCCGCTCCTGCCACGAGGGAAACAAACTCCGTACGAAAGGACGCCTGAACAACGGCCAACTCCTCTTCAGCAGCCCGCAGAACTTGAATGCTCGGCAGGGCCGAGAAGTCAATCTCCGAAGCCGTATAAGCAGCGGAAGATGAGGCGAAGACCATCGCTCCCGGAACAAGCTCCACTTCCATCTGCCCGGAGTTGGCGGGAGGCCCCTCGACATGAGTCGGTGAAGGAGAAGAAACGCCCCTTTCCCCCAGATCGCAGCAGGCCGAGCCTTCCCCAAGAACATCCGCTGTGGGAAGTAAAGGGTCATGACCTGTAGGGCCAAGACAACCGTGAATCGATTTGACTTGGAGGATATGTTGATAGAGCAAATAAGCCCCCTCACTAGTCAATATTTGGCTTATCTTACCAGCGGAAGAGTGTGGAGGCTGAGGTTCGCCTACGGCCACCACAACCTCTCCACCAGCGGCCTTCGAGTCGAATATAATAGACTCCTTCCCCCCGGCACCCTCGAGAGGGGATGCGACAAGATCGGCGTCGCCTTGCTGAAATTCAGCAATCTCGGAGACAGGCCCGAGGAAACCTTCGTCACCCCGGACCGAGGCTTCAGCAACTTGGGAGTCCTCAGCCGCCGCTGAGAGAGTCCCCGCAGAAAAGACCGCGGCACACATGCCGCTAACCAAAGCAGCAAGGGCCGGATCAACTCCAGGGGCAGCAGACGGTTTAGGAGAGCCTGGTTCGTCAGACGCCTACAAAGAAAAAATGATTAGGTCATATCTCCAAGAAAAAGAAAACCACAACAAGGAGATAGCTCCAACATAGTCTTACCTCCGGAACATCGTCAGCATCTTCACCCCTCTCGGTAATAAGCGACCTATGAGACTTAACGGCGGCTCTTTTCACAGAAAAGGTCGTTCTGCCGTCAGAAGACTCACGTCTAACTCGTTTGCGTGAGGGACCAGGCACAGCGGGAGGCTGTCCCTCCCTCACTACTTCCTCTTGTGTAGCAAGCGACGGATCCTCCGCCAGTTCGTCTGGTGTGGCAAGCGGTTGATCCGCTACTTCTCCACCCCCAAAAGAAAGAGAGTCTTCGCTATCATGATCATCCTCCTCCTCAGCCGCTTCGGAAGATTCTGATTCAGGAAGGGGAGTCTGGAGCGCTAGTTGCTTTCTAGCCTTAGCCCCCTTGGGCTTTTCCTCTAAACCAGTACCCACGATGAAACTGGTACTCGGATCGAAATTGACAGGGGGCTTGTTCGCCATAACATGGTACAAGGCAGCCACGTACAAAATTTTCCTCGGCGCCTTAGTATCAGGGACTGAGAAGCTGGCCCGAGTATGATAAGCGTCATAATAATTCCACGCCCTGACACCGTCAAGAACGCTACCTTCAAAGCCCAAGCAAGGGCTGGGACAGTCAAGGAATAACTGGCTATAGCCAAACTGGCGGAAAAACCTACTAGGCAGGTAGGGCTCCAAGTACACGTTATCGCGGTTACGATAAACCAGATGCACGGGCCGAATATTGCGCAACCAGGTGAGCATCTTCGGAGACAGAAAGTGAGAAGGTCCGGTACCATCAAGGTGTACATCCCTCACTTCCTCATCGGAAAAATGAGGAACAGACACGAAAAAGCTACACCCATCCACCCTCACCAGCGCCCTCCGACAAGCTGGCATGGTACTGCATTCCCAAGGTTGGTGATGGCATTGGAAAAGGAAAGCGTCTTCGTCTGTAGCATCTTCCGCTGTTCCAGATCCCATCAAAGACTTGTAGTGCATCAACAACCACCCCATCAAATAGTGGAAAGGTAGCTCTATGCGCTCAAAATCCAGCGTCTTCTTGCGGGCAATAACCTTGGACGAGAATGTTCGAAGACCATGGTGTATGCTACACACCATAGCCGGGAGAAGAGCCAGTCTAACTCCAAATACCAGCTTAACGGCAGGAAGAATGAAATGGCGGCTGATCCTCTCAATAGAACCTGCCCCCCCCCCCCGAGACTACGCAGTTCCGTAGCCATATCATCAAAAACCCAGCCAGGAGCGCTTTCTTAGACATCTGCCTGGTACCATAGTAAAAATAGCTAAGAGAATCAGCTTGACTACCGAATATGTCGCTATTAGACCGTGACTGCTTGACGCTCAACATCAGGTCTTTTATCTCTTCCTGGGTTTGAGGGGTTCGAGGAATAACCTCGCCAGAAGGGCCAACTTTAAAAAGATAATTGACCCAGGATGTGGTGTGGGGAGCGTTTCCTTCTGAGCTATCCTCCCTTTTTATAGCCATCTAGTGACGAGCACTATGATGGCATAGCAACTCCTGGTACACCGCAACAAAACTTGGGAATCGTCGGTTCAGGTCCTCGAACTCCTCGTTCGACGGGGTGTACACCTCGAAAGGCTCGTTCCTCCACGGAAGCTTGGAGACAGTATACATTTCGTGGAGAGCAAGCCCCAACTCCCCTCCGGGAGCGAAGAACGTCCCCGTTCGCTGGTTATACATCTCCAGGAGCGCCACGAACAATGGCTTATTGATAGGAAGCCCGTGACAGGTGCCCCGGATGGCATGATAGAGTCCCACCTCCCGCAGGAATGTCCCGTAGGTCTACAGAACCCAAGTGGTCAAGTGGGCCCACGTAGAAGTGGGATTTATCCAGTTCAGCAATGCCAGTCTGCCAACGGGATAAGATTTCTTACGAACGAGCCGATTCAGGAATGTATCAGCTTGAGTGAATGTGAAGTTGGGACCATATACGTTCATGAAAGTACCTGGGGCCAGCCCCATCATGTACCGACGGACGGAATCCTTACCCGCGTATGCTGACCCAATGTTCGGGTTATAATGGATGTCGCCATCAACATCCCTGATTGGGTAGGAGTTAAGTTACACACCATCGTCCTGTCCAACAAAACCATATTGAACCACGACAGAGGATAATGACGCTCCATGAGAGGAATATGGATCGCCATCCCATCCAAAATAAAATCCCAGTTCTCAAAGATCTCTAATACTCGGGGATTCTTTATGATTAAAGCGTCCCCGAAGAGGAATAAGGGCTTCAGGTATGTTCCATCCAATTTCCCAGAATTCATCATGGCACGGAGATAATGGAGGGTCTGATTCTCGATGGCGTTCAACCTCCCCGAAGGCTCATTAGCAGGAAATTGATTCAGCACGTACTTAACTAAGTCATCAAGACGCACGCCCAAGGCAAACTGATTCGAACCCACTAGGAGTTCCCCCGCAGGATTTACTGGCAGATTCACTGAAGAGAGACGAATGAAACAAAATTAGAAAATAGTTAAAACAAAAAGCATTTGAAAGATCATGTAAGTCTATGCGGCTCGGGTCGTCACAGCCACATGCGGCTCAGAACCAGATGAGTCCATGCGGTACGGTTCATCATAGCCTTATGCGGCTCCGAGTCAGACGAGTCCATACAAATCAAGTGCAGATGAGCTTATGCGGTTCAAAAGTGTACTACGCTCATGCGGCTCAAACCAAAAATATATATACGGTTCAGATCGAGTATGACAAGCCCATGCGGCCCCCTGGGCGAAGTGCTTATGCGGTCATATCGACGAACTCTGTACATGCGGCTTGTGCATAAAGTATGCAGCAGAGCCATGGCAGTTAGGGTTCTAAGGCAATGCCCTTACCAGCAATAGGTGGATGAACGTCGGGATGAACAGAGTGAATAGCGGCCGGCGGAGGAGTGGCCACGTTCGTCGCCACAGCCGCTGCAGAAGCGACCGCCTTGCCCTTCGCAGCCTTCGACGCAGCAGCCTTCTTGGGAGCCATGGGTGCTTTGGAAAGGAAGGAGTTAGAAAGATCGAAGAGAGAAAAGAAGACTCCCCAGAACGAAAGTGTTCCTATTTATAGACAAGGAAGGAACGCCTCGATCCACGTATAATATGATGACCGACTCTTCGGTCATCGAGGCAAAACGGCTTAATAATAGCCTGACTCTTGGGATCCTAGCCCAAAAAAGCGGCTCTTAAAATCTGACAACAAATCAAGAGCATTAAATACAGAAGATTTACAAAAAATTTGCACACGTGGCAGGAAGACGTGGCAAGAAGCTCATGCGGCCAAAACAGCCCATACGGCTCAGAGAGTCATGCGGTTGAGGTAATCATGCGGCTGGTCAAATCCATGCGGCTAGGACAGAATACATCCATGCGGCTCTGGCATAATCATGCTTTTTATTCAAAGTATTTCAATTTTGCAAATTGAAAACTTTGAAGGGGGTCTTGTAGAAGCATGAAAAAGAGGAGAAAAATGATCCATGCGGCCAAGGAGCCACATGCGGCTCAAGAGTCCCATGCGGCTCAAACACAGAGTGGACTCCATGCGGCCAGCAGAGGGAAGCCACGTTTCTTTTCAGAACAGCTGTACCCGGCGTCATTCAAACACAATTAATGCTCTGACGGCTGACAGCTGACAATTGACAGCCCTGACGTAAAGTAGTCATAATGACTGACACAAAAGCACTATCTTCCTAGGGAACTGGAGAAAATCTTCACAGCTTTGAGGCGAGTTTATGCGGCCAGACTAGACGAGTTCACACGGCCAGTACAGAGAAACCTATGCGGTTCAATCATGAAGGTCCCCCCATGCGGCTCAGCCATGAAGAAATCCATGCGGCTCGGCCATGAAGACTCTCATACAGCTCGGCCATGAAGACCCCCATGCGGCTCGGTCATGAACATATTCATGCGGCTCGGTCACGACAACCTTCATACGGTTCGAGTATAGAGACTATTCATGCGGCTCAGTCATGAAATCTTTTATGCGGCTCGGTCATGACGACCTTCATGCGGCCCAAACACGAACGCTCCTCATGCGGCTCAAAAACAATGACAGGACACGTGTCCTAAAGATAATCAAATTTTGGGTCAGATCCCAATAACTGGAGACACGTGGCAAGAGAATGAATTAAATTGATTCATTTAGATTTGCGGACATCAGCAAATCATCATGATGGGGATTTAGTGCAATCAACATTAATGACTGACATGATTTGGCATAATCCTCATTAATGGCCCAGATCCTTCACGCTCAAGATTAATGACCCAGATTGATCATTTACTAGGCCGCCGCCACTTTGAGAATGGGCAATCATTGCAAACCCTAATGATGCCCTCCACTATTATAAATAGCAAGGTGCCATTCCCTTGCAAAAGGACGCTCCCCCAATAATCAGAGAGAAAAATACACAGAGATTAATCCAGAGAGAGAGAAGCCAGAAGAGCAATACGAGGAGAGCAAGAAGAGCATTTCTTCGTCAACGCCAAGCATCTCGTTACAGGAGAAAAGGCTACGTCCGATCGTCCAAGGAGTAAGGCAGAGCTGCCGTCGGTTTCCCGAGCCTCTACCGTCACCCTCCAGAATCAAAAATAAACAATTGTACTTAGATTGTTGTACCTAGGTTTTCGTCCCTAGGCTTTCTTTGTACAAGCGAGTTTGTAACGTGAAGTAAAAGTCCAGTCCTCCCATAAAACTGTTCTGCTCTTTTATATTTCATGGCAAACACTCCGGCGTCGGTAGGTGAGTATAGTCCTAGAACTCACCGCATGATCCCGTGACATGTCGAGATACCCCAGAGTTCATAATCCAACCTGGTTGGTGGACAGCTGCTGCAAGAGCACGCACAGGTATACCTGTGCCGGTTTGGACAAAGCAAGTAATGTGGTCCCCCGAGGTAGACGACGCCCCATTACTGTCGTACGAACCCAGCTTCGTGCCGCGTAACGTCGCGAGAAACTCCTTCTCAAGTGGAGTTAACTCAGCCAGGTGATTGTCGTCCCTTCCTCCGCCAGATTAGCTTTGTGTCCTCCAGAATAATTTTCCCTTCTACCAGCATAACCGCTTCTACTACCACGACGTCCTCCGCGGTCCCGTCCATGATCACTCGACTGACTGGGTAGGGGTTTTGGACAAAATCTGATGTAATGTCCGAAGTCACCGCAGTTGTGGCAAACACCGGCCACAGAGGGAGACTGATTGAAGGCGGCAAGGACAGACTTGTCAATAGTAGCTTGCTCCCCCTGGAAAGAGCCCTTGTTGGGCATCAACTTCAAGCGAGCCTCTTCTTGTGCCATGGCAACTATGACTTCTTCTAAGGTAGGAAGCATGGGCTGTGCCAGGAGCACATTCCTTCCATTCTCAAACACAGGGTTAAGATCCTTCAAGAACTTCATCATTCGTTGACGCAAAATATAATCCAAGAACTTTTGGAAATGTTTCGCAAATGCGGGTTCGACTTGGGCATCTTCCATCCCAAGAGGATCATAGTGATCCAGATCAGACCAGAACTTCTTCAACAGTGCTGCATACTCAGAGATGGTGCGGTCGTCCTGGGCCACCTTATCAAGTTCATCCTGCAATTGGAAGACCCGCATAGAATTGCCCGAGCCTGAGTACATATCCTTCAAAGTCCGCCATATATCAGCAGCAGCCTCCATCGCCTCGACATTATCCGACACCTGGTCGGTCAAGGAGGCTGTCAACCATCCAGCCACAACATTGTTGACAATTTCTCAAACAGCAAACTCCTTTGAGGAGGAATCATCTGGCACCTTAGTTTGGCCATTGACGTAGCCAACCAAACCACGTCCCTTCAGCGTCCGCATGGCCTACCGTGACCATTTCAAGTAATTGGACGTGCCTTCCAACTTCGTCTCCAGCTTTTTCAGCTTCCCCATTTTGTAGGGTGACGGATCCACATCAGTATGGATCACATGTGGGGTCACCTCGGTTAATCTCTTTGATAAAATATCATCAACCAAGGCCTTCATCTCATCTGCTGTCAGTTTACCACTGATCGAATCCATGGCGTCTTCAACGGTGATTCATCGTCGTCGTCGTCGTCGTCTTCGTCGGCTTCCTCGTCGTCGTCGTCTTCGTCGGCTGCATCGTCGACGTCGTCGTCGTCGGCTTCATCGTCGTCGTCGTTATGTAAAGTCTTCAACAGAGATCGTACGAATGCGTTGTTAATATGGCCAACACCGGCGTGCGCATGGAAAACCTAATTTGCAGATCGAGAACGAAAAACAAATAAAATATTTGTAATTTCGGAGGGCGTAATCTAGGAATAGAAGGTGTAAATAAAGCATTTGACATTCATCCGTCGTCGAATAACTGTCCACATAATCTCTCTCGTAAAGTAGGGTTTTTTATGGAAAAAAGGGGGGGTTACAGCAGCAGGTAGGTCGGAAGAGGGGGGATGGCGGGGGGGGGGGAGGGGCAGCAGCAGGTTTGGGGGTGTCGGCAGGGGGTGGGGATCGGCGGGGGGGGGGGAGGGCGTCGGGCGGGGCAGGGGGGATCGGCAGGGGGTGGTCGGTAGGGTGAAGGGGGGAGGGGGCAGCAGCTGGTGTGGGGTGGTCGGCAGGGGGTGGGGATCGGCAGGGCGGGCGGCGGCGGAGCAGGGGGGTCGGCGGGGGGTAGGTCGGCAGGGGGGTTAGGGTTAGGGGCGGCAGGGGGGGTGGTCGGCAGGGGGCGTGGTCGGTAAGGGGGGGTTAGGGTTAGGGTTAGGGTCGGCAGGGGGGGTGAGAAATTTTTTTTTTGTGGTTATGGCTCTGATACCATGTAGAGAATAATGGTTCTATTTTTTTATTGATTGGCTACTCCACTACTTATAGGGAGTCTAGCTCCTCTTCATATTACATTTTCCAATGTGGGACTAAATCCCTTATTAGTTCTCAACAGATGGCACCTTTAGCAATGACAAAATAGTCACTGGTTGCACTATACTGATTCATAATTCCTTGGTCTTATACATCATATATGATTGCCTACAATATTTAACAACAGTACAGATAAAAGAAGGTATTTGCAGCCTAAGTAGGCAATGAATGAATTATGAAGTGTCCTTTTTTTTATCGAGGGCAACTAAAATAGAAGAATGAACAACCTGGAATCTAGCTTAAGGTCCAGTCTAACATGGTGCAACTAAGCAAAGTTGTCATATATATAGCCTGTAGTGGGGATACCAAACTGTATAAATATTCATATCAGCTGAAAACGTGTTCACATTATCTATTTCCTATATTCTCTAATTTCTTCTCCAATAAATTAGATGAAATGTAAGAACATATTCATGAATTATCTACTAGAAAAGCTTATTTAATTTTTTTTGAATCTCGACTTGTCTGTACAAAGAGAAGAAAACATTATATTTTCTTATGAACACTAAAGCATCTCAGTTGCTAAAAGTTGGGACTTAAGTATGCACATAGCTAACTATTTAGAATGTAACAATTATCAGTTGGCCTATTGGCATTTCATTTGGTAAGCGAGCTTTAAGCATGGAATACAACTACTGTATGGATAAATCATCCTACCTGGTACACCTATATTTGTCCGTGTTTAAAATGTCCAACCCCAAATCATTAAACCATTTTCATCATGGTTAAACCAAATTTCTATGCACATCCTAGGTAAGAATCTTGACATTCTCATACTTAAATTCTTATAATCAAAGAAAGCATGTATTATTGGGTTGATCTAAGGAATTTGACATAAAAAAAAACTAAGTCAATCGGATCTGTAAACTGTAAAGAAACATGGTTAACAATAAACATCAACCAAGAGGGACAATAGTGATTAAAGTTTCTATATGAAACTGACAACATTATATGAGTGATTACAACATGATTATTACGTCATAAAGGCACATTTTAACATATCAATAAAAGCATAATTTGCATGAGTACTCCCACGATCACATATATTAATACACATTTCAAAGTTACGTAAATAATATCTGGTTCTAATTAGGTAAACTTGCAGGATTGGAACCAGTAAATTTCATAACCTTGGCAACTCCGCATCTTGGGGTATGAGGAGAAACACATGTATCTTTCCATTTCTAAAGCTTAGCTAGCTTATTATCATTTCTGGTTCGAATTTCTTACTTATGTTATTTTGCTTTATTTGTGGTAAGGTTGATCTACACATTATCATATATTGGAACTTTTATTGGAGTAAGGAATCCATTCTAATTAGTAAATATTATATGTAGTTTCTTTCACATTATATGATGTGGGTCCTGAATCCATGCTAATTAGTAAATATTACCTGTAGTTTCTCATACACCACCTGCAAGTTTTTAATTTCATGAATACTGGAGCAAACTGTCTGGAAAAAGGAGATAACATCCATGACTAAAGCTAGTCATTCACTGAGTGGTAAAATCCTATATTGGTCTCCTGTAGCAACACACTTGCCTTTCTTCTTGATGGCTTAATTAGTCCAGACAATAAGTAAGAAAGCAATACTTGATCTCCCTGCCTTGCGTAAACCAAAAATGATTCAGTTTTATTGTTTTTTCTTATTAACTTACCGAATTGTTATTGGTTTTAGTTTACTTTGCATAACATAGTATTTCAGATTCATGTTGATGCATGGAGTTGCCCTGTTGCGACGCCTTATACCCAATATTCCATACCTACACAGGTGATCTCGAACCCGATTTTTATATGCATTATATAGGAAATATCCTTTGGATTGTTAACATAACATGTCAGTAGTTGTGGAACATGAAACTGCAGAGTACCACTGTGAACAATAGCTCGGATGCAACAGGAGGTAGAGACAGGGATTTGGAAGATTCTTTTAGTCTTTATCTGGTAAAACTCCATGTTGATAATATTTTGGAAAATTAATTTAATTCTGATGTGAATCGACCAGATCGATTCACAAATAATTTATAGAAAAATAGAACTAAAAAGAAAATAACGATCTTTATTAGAGAAAAGAACAAACTCCCAACTTTGATGGACGGACAAAGTCTAAATCCTTCTGAATGACGCTTGAGAGTTTCTTCTCAATACAAGCATGAAAACTAATGACGGCTAGCCCTAGCTATAAATAGAAAGGAGAAACAAAACCCTAAGAGGGTTATTGTGGTGAAAGACCACAATACCCCTTTATGCCTAAATAACTGAAAGGCCTAAAAAGTAGACCCGCATCAATACCGTCCCCTAAAAGAGCCACCTTGTCCTCAAGGTAGAAATCTGGGAACTGCTTATGTTGCTATAGCGGCCTCTTCCTCCGTCGGATCCTCCGCCTCCTCCTCTTCCTCCGTGGTGGTCGTCGTGGGGGTAGATCCCCTCTCTGGAAGTTGGCGGGATCCGCCGTTTCTCCAAAGAAATTGCTGCCTCCGGCGTGCCTCGCTCCTCCTGGCGGTTCCGCTCCTCCCGTCCAAGCCGGAACTCCCGCCAAGCCCCTTCCCGGACCCGCGAACCGATCTCCGTAGTTCGCTGTCATCGTCCGACCCCCGTAGGGGGCCCCAAGCCCTAGGGCTTCTCCCGAATGTAGAGCCGATCCGCCGGGACCGTACGGGTCGCCGGCGTCCGGCCACGGCCGCTCGCCGGCGGCTCCTCTGGTACCGACCGGCCAGGGGTGGCGGTCAGCGGCCGGCCAGCGACCGCCCCCAACGGCAGCGGCCCCGCCCGGGCTCGCGCGGTCGGCGGCGAAGCCCCCGCGACCTTCGACCGCCGTCCGGTGCTGCTCGTCGGCCGCCAGGGCCCCGCCCGGCGGCGCGGTGGTGACGGCGGGTGTGGGCCATCGCCCGTCGGCCGGTCCTCCGTGATCTTCGGTCGTTTCCCCCTTCGTTTGAACAAACCCTAGTTGGTCGCCTAGGGTTTGGGTTGTC
The DNA here is from genome assembly GCA_029216955.1 of Iris pallida. NCBI lineage: Eukaryota > Viridiplantae > Streptophyta > Magnoliopsida > Asparagales > Iridaceae > Iris > Iris pallida. The sequence goes on along the minus strand of JANAVB010013397.1, from coordinate 20,428,495 downwards.
ACCGCCTCCGCTTCGCCGCCATTGATCTTGTTTGAGATGTTTTGCAAAAGCATCATGATCGTCGACGTCTCCTTTCGCATATCACGCATCTCCGTGCGGATCTCTAGGTTCGTGGACGCTTGATCCTTCGCGAGGACCTCCATGGATTTCTTCAAGCTCTCGATCTCGGCGGTGAAGTCCTCCCGAAGACCTCGGATCTTCTCGTCGATCGTGTTTCTCGTCCCATCGGCCATGGCTCGTAGAAAGCTCTGATACCAATTGATGTAAATCGACCAGATCGATTCACAAATAATTTATAGAAAAATAGAACTAAAAAGAAAATAACGATCTTTATTAGAGAAAAGAACAAACTCCCAACTTTGATGGACGGACAAAGTCTAAATCCTTCTGAATGACGCTTGAGAGTTTCTTCTCAATACAAGCATGAAAACTAATGACGGCTAGCCCTAGCTATAAATAGAAAGGAGAAACAAAACCCTAAGAGGGTTATTGTGGTGAAAGACCACAATACCCCTTTATGCCTAAATAACTGAAAGGCCTAAAAAGTGGACCCGCATCAAATTCCTTTGGCTAATCATTCATAAATCTGACCGTAATTCTTTTCTTTTTTATTTGTGTGCTTTTCTTGTGTAAATAAAATGGTAGAATATGTTGTAAGAAAGAATGAAACTACAATTAGAAAATATTACATTGTGAAGTGAGAGGTAAAGTAAATTATGATAGATATCGAGAAGGCTTTTGTTCTGTAACAGGCCTAATTTTTTTAAAATGAAATTGTTTTAATTAAATCATATGATAAGTTAGAAATTATGTGAACAACAATGCATCTTCTTTTGGACTTTCATAACTGCGGTAAGCAGCCGCCGTCTGCAAAACAGCATGCTGAGTGTGTTGCGCACAGTCTGTCTGAATTCTTTCTAAAGGTCCATAATTTTTTTTGTAGTGAGATTCTTAAAGACCAGTGTCTACGGATAAGTTCTTTATGGATTCTTTCTAAACTTTTATCTAACCACAATGGTGCTTACTTCTCGAGTTATTGTCAATTATCTCAGTATTCCAAACTTTTGAGAACTAGACCTGATATTGACTATTTGTTTGAATTGTAGGTGTATGCCTTTGTGAAGGGTGATAAAAAAATGGGAGGCTAGGCATACAGGGATGAGAGAGCTTACTTGTAGCTGGTTGAAAGATTTTACTAGTGTCGATATAGATACGGAAGTCAGGAGAGCTTTTTTGAGGTCTTTTTTATTGTCAGTATGCTTCATGGGGTGTATTGATTTTGGTAAGTGACAATTGCTCCTTCAACCTTCTTATTTTAACTTTTTCTTAAATTATAGGAAGCCATCTATGTTGCAGAGACACGAATGTGACACTATTTAGACATGAGTGTATTTCTTCTCATTGATTTATTTTCTTGTTAGTGCAAGTGGACTATTGTTAGACTGAACTATTGTTAAACTAGAACTTCTCAATTGTTTTGGATAATATCTCAGTTTTTTTTCTCAATTACATCTTTATACAATCTCCTGATATTGGATAATTTTTCAGTTTGTTTTTACAAATGCAGATAGTATGTTATAGTAGACTGTGAGTTTGGTGCTCCAAGTCATAACTTTGCATGCCATGTCTTTTTCCGATATTTGAACGAATATTAGTGCTAAAGATTACAACATTTTATTGTAACTTTATTTGTAGGTTGTAGAATCGAGGATGTGCAGGTTTCTCCTTTTGACCGTTTTGAGGATTGATTTGCTGACTGTTTTGAAGGGATGTCAATAGTTTGGTGTTGATGAAGCAAAATGAATGTTTTGAGGGTGCCCTAAAAAAGGAAACATTAAGATGTATATATACATGTATTTGGATATATTTTTGTAAAAATGTAATTAAAATGGTGATATTATATACAATTTGGAATGAGATATTTTATTTCAAAATGAATGCTTCAAATGTTTGTTAAATTTTCTAATTTATGTTGTCTGATTCGAAATGAATGTTTTGGAAATGGTCAGTATTGACCATTGTTTTTTATAACGCTTTGACGGGTGATATATATGTCTGATTTCCAGAACATTTTGAAAAGCGTTATATATATAGTTGCTATTTTGTATGTTTCAAAACGCTTCAAAATTTTAGTGTCATATATAGTTGTATTTTTTATAACTTTTGCAGGAAAAAATGTCATTTAAGGTGAGATTATTTATAACGGCTCTAGTAAACATTTATAACACTGATTTTCATGATGGTTGCGGGCTTACAAAAAAGCGTTATAAAATATCATTTATGACAGTTTTTATCCGTCATAAAAATGTGTTTTTCTTGTAGTATTTGTGGGTTTATTTTTTTATTTGCATACTACTCAGTGCAATTGAAAATATCCAATTATTGATGTAAAGGCCAAGCTGAGGCAAGTTCACCGAAGCCACCCACCTGAGCGAGGAGTTGTTTCGACCAAGCGGAACTTTGAGCAAGCCGTTGCATGGCTAAGTACAAACACCGTTGCGTTTCGATTCCTCCGGTTGAACTGAACATGACGGGACATTACAATGGTATGCATTCGAGAAAATATTATACTGGCAGTAAGTGTCACTCCCCGATCCCGCATGATCGTTCATCCTCGCTTGATCTCTGCAGAATCGATCGTTCTCGCTTGGGCGTGATGTCATAAAAACCTAAGTTGCGCTTGCATAAGGCCAGTACATGCACAAAACAATTAGACAAAACAAAACACAACATAAGCAGAATATTTAAATACAGAAAAGAAAATTTTGACACAGAGATTTGAAACAGAAATTTTTTCTTTTATTGATAACTTGATAGGATATAAAATACAAAGCTTTGCAACTCAAAATGCCCTGACTGGCTTACATCTTTCATTTAGAACTCTTTTTGAAAATAGTCACAATGCTCATACATCATATCCCCTTATTACATAAACAAAAAGTAAAGTCACCTTCAAAAGAACACTTGCTAACTAGACTTGAAATTGAAACAAATTCGAGGCGGTCGAACAACCTCCACTGGACTGGACGAGCTTAGTGCCTCACCTAAAATCCTCTTGTCTCGTGCTTACCTGAAATGGTGCCCAGAATGTGGGTCAGTACATAACACGTATTATGAGCGACTATGACCAAACTTACATAAATCTATACTAAGTAGACAGTGAAGCTAGCATATATTATTATGTGATCTTTCTACTTGTCTAGGTTCTTTTTAAGAAATTCATAATCAGTACATAACAGTAAAAATAATCGCTTATAATATAAATCTTATCCACGATCGACGATGCATGTCTGCACAAAACAAGGATTAGCACAATTTATATATATGAAAATAATACTTATGGTCCGTCTCTACATTCAATGTTAGGTTCGCAATAAATGTTACTATATGCATGAACCTAACTACATGGTGGTCCATGGGCCATTTTTCATGATCAGCAGTTGGGACATACAAGCACATCTCTCGGATAGACGTAACACCCCCTAATTGCGAGATTTCTTTACCTCAGGGTGTGCAATCTCTCCTAGGTCGAGTGACTCCAGTGTCCCAGAAATCGATCGAGAGACTATACCTTGTGCACAAGTTATCCTAGACCAATGCATGAAATGCATTCTATCAGATAAAAATATTTCAGTGCATAGCGAACAACAAGCATCTGATTTTGATAATTCTTTTCGATACGGTCACGATTCAATTCTTTCATATCGATCCGATCTCAAACCAATTAAGGTTTCCTATAATATATCTTGTGTAAGGCAGACTTATGGAAACATGTAAACACTCATATTAAGCAACTGACATAGCAGTTCTATAATCTAGCAAGTGATCCAGTTCATTTATCTTCTCGTATCTTTTGTTATTATGATACTGTTGATCACAGGGACGCAACAAAATAGTGACTAGAGATGTTAATGCGTGGAGATAAATGGTAGCTCGGTCAAAACAACTCACCAAAATGAATCTACTTGAGAGAATGAGGAACTTCACGCACCGATTACGCTCTGGCTATGCGTCCTACATTAGCACTAATAGTTGATTAGCATACTTCGATCTCTTTATCTCAAGATTCAGAATGAATGTGAAATACCATAAAAGCGAATAATGAAAACAAATCATTGAAAACCAACACGAAAATACATTCATCAAAATCAAGCAGCGAAAACATCCAACAAAAACTGTTGGACTCATTTCAATAAGCCGATCCATTAGTTGGAAAGGTTCTATGTATTTCGTCCGTGATCCAACGATACCGAGAAAGGTTTCCCCATTGACTCAGTCGAGACTGAGCCAACAACCCGTAGGTATTATATAGTGAACTGCAAGGAGAGGGGCACTACAGTAAGTGTGGTTAGTCGCTTTATGGCTAATCCAAAAAGAGAGCACTGGGAGGCTGTGAAGTGGATATTTAGATACTTGAAGGGCACCATTGATATAGGATTACACTTTGATTGAGTCTTTGGTCAGGTCAGTAGATATGTGGATTCAGACTATGATGGTGATGTAGATAGGCGCAGCTACTTGATAAATATTTGTTCTACGTGGTGCACTAGTCAGATGGAGGTCTATGTTGTAGGCTACGGTTGCCTTATTGACTACGGAAGCAGAGTATATGGCAGTGACAGAGGCAATGAAAGAATGCCTATGGCTTCGTGGCTTGATTGATGACTTGGGGGTGAAGCAGGATGTAGCTAGTTGATGTGCACTGTGACAGCATGAGTGTTATACATTGGCAAAGAACCAAGTGCATCATGCAAGGACCAAGCATATTGATGTTTGTTACCACTTCATACGGGATGTTGTAGAAGACAGTGACATTCTACTTGAAAAGGTGCATACCAAGGACAATCCCGCTGATATGTTGACTAAGGTTTTTCTTGGAGCTAAGTTCCAATATTGCTTGGACTTGCTCAAAGTCCTACCTACTGCTTGAGAGCCCTTAGGGACGAGATTGACGAGTGATTGATTTGGTGAAGCTATGCGGTGAAGAAGTGTATCGGCTTGATTTTGTGGCAAAACTTTGTCGAGGTAGAGATATGAAGAAAAATGTCCAAAATATGCTCGTGACCTTTTTGACTTTGACTATATATTTGATTGATTTTCATATATATATTAGGCCTACATAAGATTATATTTAAAGCCTACATAAGATTTCATTTCATATATAGTAAGCCTACATAAGATTGAATTTTAAGCCTATATAAGATTAGAATTCCATATATAGACACATGGCATGCTATATAAAAGGGTCTAAAAGGTTCTCCTTGAAATATTTTATTGTGCTCAATGAAAGTTGTTGAATAAGTTCAACACAAGAGTGCTAGAATTGTTGAACAAGTTCAACACAAAAGAGATAAAGTTGTTGAATAAGTTCAACACAAAAATTTGAGAGAGTTTTATCTTCCTCTTTATCTTTGTGGTAGAGGGTTATTGAGAGCAAGGAGAGAAGTGTTGAGAGAGCTATTGTAATTTATTTTCTCTACAAGAAAAACACCTTTTTATGATGGGTAAAAACCGTCATATATGACATTTTATAACGCTTTTTTGTAAGCCCACAACCATCAAGAAAACCAGTGTTATAAATGTTTACTAAAACCATTATAAATGATGTCATCTTATATGACACTTATTTCTTGAAAATGTTATAAATAATACAATTATATATATAACACTAATTTTCCAAACGATATTGATATTATCATTATACATAACATATCTATTTAGAAGCGTTATAAATAGGACATATATAGATAACGTTTTTTAAATTGTTCTGGAATTCAAACATTCATAAAGCGGTATAAATAGGACATATATACATAACGCTTTTTAACCTATTCTAGTACATTCACACACATATATCACCTGTCAAAGCTTATAACTTGATGTGTTATAAAAAGCAATACTTAATACTGCTCAAATTTAAAACATTCATTTTGAACAAGATACAACATAAATTGTTTCAATATAAATTTAACACACTTATAATATTCTTTTAGAATTAAAAATATATTTAATTTCGTGCCAAAAGTACATAATACCACCATCTTAGTTACATTTTCTTGAAATAGATATCCAAATACATATTACATTCATTAGTAGGTGACACTCTCAAAAACTGTTCTTCCTTTGGCTTCAACTTTCAACTGTAAAACCGTCGACATCAACTTCAAAATTGTCAACAGTGCAACCGCAAAAACTGTCAAGTAAAATCCTGAAAAATAAATTAAACATCAAACAACCATGAGATATGACTATTTATAGCAAAAAAATAGAAAATAAAAACACAAGGCTAGCAATCATAAAAGAACATAAAAAAGTCTCCTCCACGAGGTGCTCTAGAAATAATAAAATCTTGAGGTTGTGTAAGCCCCTCGAATTTTAAGGTTTATTTTAAAATTTTCTAAATGAATTATTTTCAATAAATATTTTTATTTAATTATTTTGATCATTAAATGTTCCTTCCTATGACTTTGATTTCTGGAGCGTTAGAGATGTCAATCTCTGGAAACTTTCTTCATGAGTTTGTAGTAGACAAGATTATCTTCATTTTGATATATCATGTCCTACTCGAACTTATTCTCTTGTATTCTTTTTGCATCGCACAACTTTCGGATCAATTTAGGCCATTTGACCATTCCCACTTTTATTTATGATTATCATATGCACATTGTCATGACTTTTAATTTAGGAGCACAAGACTAGTTGTTTTCTCAAAACCAATTTTACATACATGATCTAGTCAAGACACCCTACACCCATTACCTTCGTGTCCCACTCAGACACACCATCTTGTGCATAATTTTTATCGCACAACTTTCCTGACACAAGACCTAATCTTGATTCACCCCACGAAGTCACATTTATTTTTCACTCGAATTGGGGACACCATTTCGACCCAAACTTGTCGACCCAAAATATGGACACGGCCCATATTAAGCCTACTATACACATGACACTTTTGTCCCATTCAATTTAGCCCCCGCATGCTACTTATTTACCCGTGATCATAATGATCTAAATAATAGTCATGTTCGCACCAAGCCTAAACCTAGCGCAATCTAACCCAAGCCACTTAACCCAAGGGCATGTGACCCCCTCCCCAAATACTAATATTGATATATTTTTATTATATCCTAGCAGTATTGGGATCGAAGACTTTCCATATATAAATATGTATGTAATTGTCAATGGGCTAAATCATTAATTAGATTACCCTCATATTTCATCCATTTAAATGCCTACTTAATTATTGACCTTATTATTATTAAAAATAAGAGTAAAAAACTAGATAACAATACAATATATAAGATTTGTCAATATGGATTAATATCACTGGCTTGACCCAATACCTAATATTAATGAATTAATTTACTTTCCTTAAAAGACTCAACTCATACATTTAACCTAATCCCCACACTCAATCCTAGACAATGTTTTAAATTTCGCTACGCGGAGACGGTGTGTCAAGGGACCGCTTAGCGCCTAGGCGCCGAACTGTTGTTTTTTTATTTATATATATATGGACATAACATATATATATATATATATATATTTTTTTTTTGTTTTGTTTATGGACATAACATATATATATATATATATATATATATATATATATATATATATATATATATATATATATATATATATATATTTTTATATATATATATATATAAATATATATATATATATATGTGTGTGTGTGTGTGTGTGTGTGTGTGTGTGTGTGTGTGTGTGTGTGTGTGTCATATATAAACAAAACTTGCTCTTGAGAAGTTGGTTAGCTTGGTAGGATTTAAGAATGCAAGTGGTAGTGGAGAGGTCCAATGTTCGAGCATTACAAGTCTATTTCAATTTTTTTCTTTCCTCCTCCCCTCCTCTCCTGTCAGTTGCTTTCCTCCTCCTTTTTCTTTTCCCTTTTTTCCTTTCCTCACTCCTCCCCTCTTGTCACCCTCATTTTCCGTATTTCGTATTTATACTCGTAGTTGGATTTTGGCATGTATTTTATTTTTTTCTCGACTTGCGGAATTTTGGGTTTTCTCGTATTTTGGGTTTCGGCTCGGCTCGATTTTAGTTGGGTTGGTTTGATTTTAAACCCAATGGAACACTTTAAACTATACTCCACCCTCATTCCACCACAACCACCCTCATTAAAATCCCCACCAACCATTCTCTCTCCTCATTACTTCCCTCATTAAATTCCTAACTCCTTCCTTCTTCCATACAACACCCCACCCATAGGCAAGAGCATCTTGCCACCACATGAAGACTAAATTTTATTTGCCTAATAGCTTAATTAGATGATTTGGAACAACATTAGAACTTGACATTTTTGGATTTGGAGCTTGGATTCTCCTAGATCTAAGTTTTTACCATTTTCGGAATTTCTTGGGTTTGATCTACCAAACTTGGATTTTTGCTTATTTTGATGCTTCTATGTTGTAGAGAATCGAATTTTACACAAGTTAGACTCTTAAAATTCCGGATTTCGCGTTTTATGGACCAAGTTGTGAAGTTCCAAAGTTTTGAGGCCATTGGTGTTCTTCCTCTCACCATGAGGAAGAAGAAGACCCCCTCCCCAGCCGCGCTGTTTAGCGCCGGGCTGCTGCCCCACGCCGCGCTCTTTAGCGCTGGCCTGCGCGCCCCTGCGCGCCTCGCTGGCCCGCGCTCCCCTGCGCGCCTTGCTGACCCGCGCGCCCCTGCGCGCCTCGCTGGCCCGCGCGCCCCTGTGAGCCTTGCTGGCCGCGCATGCCCTGCGCGCCTTGCTGCCTTACGCTCCTGCGCGCCTGGCTGCCTTGCCCCCTGCATGCCCCGCACGCAGTGGTCCATGTTGACCCCGATCGCGCCCCTTGGCGCGCTGCGACCGTTCCCGAGCGCATCTCTTGGCGCCGCTTGCCCGAGCCCCTTGCCTGGCACATCCTGTGCCATGGCTTCCCTTCCTGACCCTTGGTGTTCCCCTTGGTCCTCGGTTTCTCTCTTGCTGATTTTGTTTTCTGAGATCTTGATGCCCACAGCACGACTTGACTTAACCCGACACGTCTTGACACGATTTTTTATGTTTTTAATTTATGGCTAGCATTCTCTGATCTTGGCAGTAACTCGATGTGGTACATTTGTAACTTGTGGCTTTTAACTTGTAACCTGCAACCTGTAATTAATCCCCTGTAACTTGATATCTTGATAGTGGCCGCCGTGACGCACTCTTGACTTGACTTGACTTAACTTGATAACTGGTCGTACATTGACTTGCCCTGACACCGTGGGTGTTCTTTCATGTTGTTTTGTGCAATCTACCTGTCTTGTCTTGCATCATGCCTAGGACGTGACTCCCTGGGTACCACGGACAGGGACTCGCGCTAAATCGGATTAGGCTAATGGTTAGATCAAACTAGAACATAGAGAATTTCCAGTCACAGACGATCTCGTTATCTGGGCGCTTTAATGGGACTTGTAGCCTGCCGACGAGTAGGGCACATTTCCAGCACACTGTCATGTGTTGCACTCTCTAAGTCACCTAAGGGTATATCGTCTCCAAGGCGATGTACCCAACCATACTCTCAACCCGCGGAAGGATAACTGGATAGTTTGCAGGGCTTGGGACTGGGAATTTCTCGTTTGCATCTTGTTAGTAATTAGGCTTGTGATAACCCTAGTTAGTTAAGTAATAAGCCGTAGTAATTGCTTGGCCGTTTGTGAAGGGATGGTGTCCAGCCTTGTCTAAGTCTCGTCTAGTCCCTGTACCTGGTAACCCCTGATCATGATTGTTTTTTTTTTACTTATCTTTAACAATAAATGGGTAGAGACAAAGTGCTATTCAGGCGAAGGGTTACGACCCCGGTCCTTGTTTGGTTTAAGGGTTGTAACCTGGCTCCCGGAATGGTCCACGTCCCTAGTCGTTTATTGTCCTGTTGTACTCTTTATTACTTGTACTTTTCTTCTATTTCTTATGCTTTGATATGCTGGCTTTTGTTCTTATTTTGTGGCCTCCTTTGTGGCACTTGCTCTTTCTGGGGTTTGACCCAGCTAGTTTTGTGTGGCCAGATTTCGGAGCAGCATCCAAGGATCTACCTAACTTCCAGCCCAATGGTGGCGACTAGAAGGAACCCAGGCTACGAGTAGGTTTTCCATTTTTGTTTCACCCACTACATTGTAAATTTATTCTTTTAAGGCATTTAGCCGACGAGCATCTGTTAGCTCGATGCGTCTTTACTTACTGTCTGCCTACGGGCTGTAACATGATTAACAAATCCTAGGGTTGATCATGTATGACTTAACTCTTGCTAGTCCTCGTATTTTGTATGACTAGCTTCATGATCAGCTGAATATGTAATATTTGGGACGCCTTTTATTGTATATTTGGTGGTCTAACATCTTGTAATTATATTACTTGCTTGAGATTGAGACAATAGGCTTGACCTTAAGAGACCGTTGGCTTGTAGTAAACCCTCATATCTAGACAGCGTGACCGTATAGCGAGGTGGATTCCATTTCAATATACGTAGCTGGCTATGTTCGCCCCCGCTCTCCAGTATTCTGGTTCTGGGGCGTCACATGGTTTAAGTGGTGGCCCATGCAGGTCTTGGCATTCAAGATATGTGAGGGTTTACCGGATAGATGTCTCAATCAGTACTCGTCTTTGATCTCCGTTCATATCCTCTGAATCACTGGATTCTTGCCCTGATCATGTGCTTGTATCGTTGATCTGTCCTGGTCCTTCCTTATTGTTTTCCCTATGTCGTCTTCTTCAGCGGCACTGTACCTGACCCCGCCGATCAGCAAGGTGGAGCACTTCCCGTGGACCAGCAACCCGGGGATCAAGCCCAGCATTCCGGAGTAGCCTCAAGAGTTGTACCTACTGGAGGAGAGCCACCAGTTCAGCCCGTTCGACCTGCCGAGCCTTATGATGGCACCTTGGTAGGTCTCATCAGGACCTTGATAGCTTCCCAGGATCGTAGAGGAGACGCCTTACACCAGGTAGTGGCCGATGCTTTGACCAGAGGCGGTCATCCAGGGAACAGCGCGGCCAACAGCTTCAAGCGCTTGAACCTTCCATTCTTCGACGACAGCGAAGATGCGATTGCTGCGGACGCTTGGCTTCAGGATACCGAGGTGGTTCTGGAAGCAGCTAGGACACCTGAGAATGAGAAGGTGGCGGTGGTACGCCTACAGTTGCTGGACTTGGCTCGCAGATGGTGGGAGGCGCAGGCCGTGGGATTAGCGGCGCCGGTCACTTCGGCGGTGTTTAGAAAAAGATTTCAGACGAAGTATTTTGATGTTGTAGCTCGGTACGACCTGCAGACGAGATTTACCAACTTGAAGCAAGGAGGTAGAACGGTCGACGGTTATGCATCTGAGTTTTCTAGACTCAGTAGGTTTGCCCCCACCTTGGTGGCGACCGAGTTTGATAGGGCCCAGCGGTTCCAGCAGGGACTGCATTTGGAGATCTTGTTGGCAGTTGAGCAGTTCGAGCACCAGACATTCGATGCAGTATTGAGAGCAGCTAGGAGGCATGAGTACACCGCCCAGACGATCGTGGATAGGACCGGAGGTAGGAAGCGATCCCACAACCAGATGCACCAATCATCAGCTCCAGCCCCGGCAGCAAGAGGTTTGACCATTGGAACTCCGAGGCGGACGGCCTCAGTAACGTCGGTTCAACATTCAACCCCGACGTACCCGCAGCAGCAGAAGCAGAAGCAGACTTCCGTGATGGGATGTTCTCATTGCGGAAAGCCAGGGCACGTGGTGGCAGATTATCGCAGGGCGCAGGAATTGTGCCTGGCTTGTGGAGCGGCAGATCACAAGATAGGAGCCTGCCCGAATAGGGGTAGTTCGTCCTCTTCCAACCTAACCAGTCCATCGGTTAGGAGACCAACACCTATGCAGCAGCAGCAGTACCCGAGGCCCTTGTTGCCTCAGGCCCATGCATTTCATCAGCAGAACCAACAGCAGTACACCCAAGCCCAAGTGCAGAGCAGGCAGAGAGGTTTCCAGCAGAGGGGACCCGCAGCCAAAGGACAAGGTCAGGCAATGATGATGACTATGGAAGAAGAGGTTGCACCAGGTGAGGTAGTGGCAGGTACTATTCTCGTCAACTCCTCTCCAGCATCGGTATTATTTGATTCTGGTGCATCGCATTCATTCATGTCTGCACGATTTGCGACACGGATAGGATTGGAGCCCGAGTTATTATCAGTAAGGCTCAATATACTTACTGGTAATGGTCTTGTGGGAGTAGATCGAGTGTTTTTCTCGTGTCGGATCGTATTTAGCGGTAGAGAGTTTCCCGCTAGATTCATAGAGTTTCCTATGGCAGACTATGATGTAGTCTTAGGTATGGATTGGTTGAGGAACCAGTATGCTAGGATAGACTGCCACATTGGCAGGGTTGTTTTCAGCATTCCAGGTGAGCCAGATTTCTCATTTTCCAGAGGCGCAGCGGAGCCATCTTCCCCAGTATTGCGGATGGCAGTAGCAGCAGTACAGTTACCCAGGATAGTTGAAGAGTTTCCAGATGTCTTCCCAGAAGAACTTCCAGGGATGCCGCCAGAACGGGAGATTGAGTTCACTATAGACTTGATCCCCGGGACAACACCAATATCAGAGCGAGTCTACAGGATGGCGCCTTCAGAGTTGGAGATTTTGTACAAGATGATTGAAGAACTCGGAACCAAGGGATTCATTCGTGCAAGTGGATCGCCTTGGGGAGCCCCGATGCTTCTTGTGAAAAAGAAGGATGGTACGTCCAGGTTATGTGTAGATTATCGTACCTTGAACTCAGTGACAATCAAGAACATATACCCTCTCCCGAGGATAGATGACTTGTTTGATCAACTAAAAGGGGCTTCAGTTCTCGAAAATAGACTTACGGTCAGGATACCACCAGATCAGAGTCAGAGAGCAGGACATCCTGAAGACGGCGTTTAGATCAAGGTATGGGCATTGGAAGTTTCTTGTTATGCCCTTTGGAGCAACCAATGCGCCGGCGGTATTCATGGACCTCATGAACCGTATCTTCATGCCCTACTTGGATTAGTTTGTGATCGTATTCATTGATGACATCCTGGTCTACAGCAAGAGTGAAGCAGACCACGAACATCATCTCAGAGTTGTCCTTCAGACGCTTAGAGAACATCAGTTGTACGCCAAGTTCAGTAAATACGAGTTCTGGCTTGATCGCATTTCGTACTTGGGTCACATCATTACTCGAGGAGGAGTAGAAGTGGATCCCTAGAAGATTGTGGCTATCGAGTCATGGCCAGTACCTAGTTCAGCGGCAGAGGTTCGCAGCTTCCTTGGATTGGCCGGCTACTACCGACGATTCGTTTCAGATTTTGCAAGGATTTCGGCGCCGATGACCCAGTTGACCCGCAAGGATGTACAGTTTGCTTGGACAACAGAGTGCCAGGAATCATTTGAGAAGTTGAAGCGAGGTTTGATAACGGCTCCCATTCTCACACTTCCAGATGGGACCGGAGGATTCACAGTTTATTGCGACGCTTCAGGCAGAGGATTGGGATGTGTTTTGATGCAACCTGGGAAGGTAATAGCTTATGCGTCACGTCAACTCCGTGATCATGAGAAGAATTACCCGACCCACGACTTGGAATTGGCAGCGGTGGTGTTTGCACTGAAGCTTTGGCGACACTATCTGTACGGAGATAGAGTGGAGATATTTACTGATCACAAGAGCCTGAAGTATATTTTCACCCAGAAGGACCTCAACATGCGGCAGAGAAGATGGCTCGAGCTACTGGTGGACTACGATATGGACTTGCAGTATCACCCAGGGAAGGTCAATGTTGTAGCAGATACATTGAGCAGGAGAGCCAGAGTTTATTTCCTAACGGCGCAACCAGAATTATTGGCAGATCTTCAGAAGATGGGAATTGAAGTGGTTCTTTCTACCAACGTGGCATTGATGGCCAGTCTACAGGTTCAGTCCAGCATAGTTGAGAGGATCCGGAGAGCGCAGTCAGCAGATCCCAAGCTTCAGCGACTCAGAGCAGAGTGTGAGGCAGGAAAAAGGCCAGAGTTGTGTATCCATGAAGATGGTACACTTCGACACGACACTCGTCTTTGTGTACCCAGTAGAGATATCAGACATGAGGTCATGGCAGAAGCTCACAGTTCACAGTATTCTATTCATCCCGGTGGCACGAAGATGTACCGTGATATTCGTCAGCATTTCTGGTGGAATGGCATGAAGAGGGAGATAGCCCGGTTTGTCTCTCGGTGTTTGGTTTGCCAGCAGGTTAAAGCTGAACATCAGAGGCCCGCTGGACTTCTTCAGCCCTTGCCGATTCCAGAATGGAAGTGGGAGCATGTGACCATGGATTTTGTGACTGGATTGCCTAGATCCCCAGCTGGTCGAGATGCTATTTGGGTTATAGTTGATAGGCTCACGAAGGTGGCTCATTTTCTCCCATTCAGAGTTGGGCAGTCTACGGCTCAGCTAGCAGAAATGTACCTCAGGCAGATTGTCAGGCTTCACGGTGTGCCCGTCAGTATCACCTCGGACCGAGATTCAAGGTTTACGTCACACTTTTGGCGCAGCCTGCAAGGGAGTTTGGGAACTCACCTTCAGTTTAGCTCAGCTTATCATCCGCAGACAGACGGCCAGTCGGAACGCACAATCCAGACACTTGAAGATATGTTGAGGTCTTGTATCCTTGACTTCGGTGGTTCATGGGAGGATCACCTGCACCTGGTAGAATTCTCGTACAATAATAGTTTCCAGGCCAGTATTCAGATGGCCCCGTTCGAGGCACTGTATGGCAGGAAGTGCAGATCCCCGTTAGCCTGGGACGATGTTGGAGAGAGGCAGATGCTTGGCCCAGAAATGATTGCCCAGACAGTTGAAGTGGTCAGAAGGATCAGAGATTGCCTTCGAGTGGCCCAAGATCGCCAGCGCCATTGGGCCGATGCTCATCGACGTCCCTTAGAGTTTGCTATCGGCTACCATGTATTCCTTAGGATCTCGTCTAACCGCGGCGTCATTCGCTTTGGCGTACGGAGAAGCTTAGTCCTAGGTATATAGGGCCGTTCGATATCCTGGAGCGAGTAGGAAATCCTATCGTCTCGCTCTTCCGCCGTCGCTGAGAGAGGTGCATAATGTATTCCATGTGTCCCAATTACGACGGTACATCCCGGACCCGAGCCATATCCTGGACCATTCGGAATTGGTTGTTGGTACCAACCCTTCGTATGAGGAGAGGCCCGTGTCTATATTGGATCGGAGAGAAAAGATACTCAAGAACAAGACTATTAGCTTAGTCCGTGTTGCTTGGGGTCATCACTCTCTAGGTGAGTCAACGTGGGAGCGTGAGGACGACATCCGATCGCGATATCCCGACTTATTTGACTCGTAAGGTATAATGTCTTCCTTATGCCTTATGCTTCCATCCCTTGTTTGCATGCGTGATTGTTTGATTGTTTGCTTAGTGTAGCTTATTTGTGAATAGTATAGCGGGCTCTTACATCTCTAAGCATCTTGATTTAAATTTCGAAGACGAAATTCTTTTAAGGTGGGTAGAGTTGTCACCCTCCTTTCCCGTATTTCGTATTTATACTCGTAGTTGGATTTTGGCATATATTTTTTTTTTCTCGACTTGCCGAATTTTGGGTTTTCTCGTATTTTGGGTTTCGGCTCGGCTCGGTTTTAGTTGGGTTGGTTTGATTTTAAACCCAATGGAACACTTTAACCTTACTCCACCCTCATTCCACCACAACCACCCTCATTAAAATCCCCACCAACCATTCTCTCTCCTCATTACTTCCCTCATTAAATTCCTAACTCCTTCTTCTTCCTTCTTCCACACAACACCCCACCCATAGGCAAGTGCATCTTGCCACCACATGAAGACCAAATTTTATTTGCCTAATAGCTTAATTAGATGATTTGGAACAACATTAGAACTTGACATTTTTGGATTTGGAGCTTGGATTCTCCTAGATCGAAGTTTTTACCATTTTCGGAATTTCTTGTGTTTGATCTACCAAACATGGATTTTTGCTTATTTTGATGCTTCTATGTTGTAGAGAATCGAATTTTACACAAGTTAGACTCTTGAAATTCCGGATTTCGCATTTTATGGACCAAGTTGTGAAGTTCCAAAGTTTTGAGGCCATTGTTCTCCCTCTCAGCATGAGGAAGAAGAAGACCCCCTCCCCAGCCGCGCTGTTTAGCGCCGGGCTGCTACCCTGCGTCGCGCTCTTTAGCGTTGGCCTGCGCGCCTCGCTGGCCTGCGCGCCCTTGCGCGCCTTGCTGACCTCGCATGCCCTGCAAGCCTTGCTGCCTTACGCTCCTGCGCGCCTGGCTGCCTTGCCCCCTGCAATCCCCGCGCGCATTGGTCCCTGTTGACCCCGCTCGCGCCCTTTGGCGCGCTGCGACCGTTCCCGAGCGCATCTCTTAGCGCCGCTTGTCCGAGCCCCTTGCATGGAACATCCTGTGCCATGGCTTCCCTTCCTGACCCTTGGTGTTCCCCTTGGTCCTCGGTTTCTCTCTTGCTGATTTTGTTTTCTGAGATCTTGATGCCCACAGCACGACTTGACTTAATCCGACACGTCTTGACACGATTTTCTGTGTTTTTAATTTATGGCTAGCATTCTCTGATCTTGGCAGTAACTCGATGTGGTACATTTGTAACTTGTGGCTTTTAACTTGTAACCTGCAACCTGTAATTAATCCCTTGTAACTTGATATCTTGATAGTGGCCGCCGTGACGCACTCTTGACTTGACTTGACTTAACTTGATAACTGGTCGTACATTGACTTGCCCTGACACCGTGGGTGTTCTTTCTTGTTGTTTTGTACAATCCACATGTCTTGTCTTGCATCATGCCTAGGACGTGACTCCCTGGGTACCACGGACAGGGACTCGCGCTAAATCGGATTAGGCTAATGGTTAGATCAAACTAGAACATGGAGAATTTCCAGTCACAGGCGATCTCGTTATCTGGGCGCTTTAATTGAACTTGTAGCTTGCCGACGAGTAGGGCACATTTCCAGCACACTGTCATGTGTTGCACTCTCTAAGTCACCTAAGGGTATATCGTCTCCAGGGCGATGTACCCAACCATACTCTCAACCCGCGGAAGGATAACTGGATAGTCTGCAGGGCTTGGGACTGGAAATTTCTCGTTTGCATCTTGTTAGTAATTAGACTTGTGATAACCCTAATTAGTTAAGTAATAAGCCGTAGTAATTGCTTGGTCGTTTGTGAAGGGATGGTGTCTAGCCTTGTCTAAGTCTCGTCTAGTCCCTGTACCTGGTAACCCCTGATCATGTTTGTTTTTTTTACTTATCTTTAACAATAAATAGGTAGAGACAAAGTGCTATTCAGGCGAAGGGTTACGACCCCAGTCCTTGTTTGGTTTAAGGGTTGTAACCTGGCTCCCGGAATGGTCCACGTCCCTAGTCGTTTATTGTCCTGTTGTACTCTTTATTACTTGTACTTTTCTTCTATTTCTTATGCTCTGATATGCTGGCTTTTGTTCTTATTTCGTAGCCTCCTTTGTGGCACTTGCTCTTTCTGGGGTTTGACCCAGCTAGTTTTGTGTGGCCAGATTTCGGAGCAGCATCCGAGGATCTACCGAACTTCCAGCCTAACGGTGGCGACTAGAAGGAACCCGGGCTACGAGTGGATTTTCCATTTTTGTTTCACCCACTACATTGTAAATTTATTCTTTTGAGACGTTTAGCCGACGAGCACCTGTTAGCTCGATGCATCTTTACTTACTGTCTGCCTACGGGTTGTAACATGATTAACAAATCCTAGGATTGATCATGTATGACTTAACTCTTGCTAGTCCTCGCATTTTGTATGACTAGCTTCATGATCAGCTGAATATGCAATATTTGGGACGCCTTTTATTGTATATTTGGTGGTCTAACATCTTGTAATTATATTACTTGCTTGAGATTGAGACAATAAGCTTGACCTTAAGAGACCGTTGGCTTGTAGTAAACCCTCATATCTAGACAGCCGTGACCGTATAGCGAGGTGGATTCCATTTCAATATACGTAGCTGGCTATGTTCGCCCCCGCTCTCCAGTATTCTGGTTCTGGGGCGTCACACCTCTCCTCTCCTCTCCTCTCCTCACGCCTCTCCTCCCTCCTCCCCTCCCCTCCTCTCCCTTCTCCACCACCACATCACCACTGCCTCCAGCACTACCAAATCACCACCACCACCACATCACCACGGCACCACCACCACCATGGCACCACCACCACGACGACTACCACCGCCGTCAGCAGCAGCACCACCACCACCGGTCCTCCACCGTAAGTTGTTTTTTTTTTGATTTTTTGATTTTTTTTGATTTTTTTGAAATTTTAAAATTGGGGCGTCTAGGGCCACTTAGGAGTGCCTAGGCCCACCCAGCGCCTAGGCAGGCCGCCTAGGGCCTTTCCGGTGTGCCCGGCGGCTGCCTAGACCAAGTTTTAGGACACTGATCATAACCATTGGTTTATCCTTCATCAATCCACCACACATTCCTACATGACACCCACTCACTCTCACACCCCTTGGCCGGCCCTAACTCCCACACATTTTATGTCTCTACTTTTGTAGAGATTTTCCCTCTTTCTCTCACTCTCTCTAACTTTTACAACATCCACTCCCCTCCCTTCATTTTATCACTCACATTTCTCCGTCTCCCTAACTAACAACACTCTCCCTACCTAGGCCGACAGCAACCCCTCCCTCTCCATCTCCATCGTTTTCTTTCTCCACCTATCTTCCTCCTCCACCCACCACCTTCACCAGGCCGACAGCCCCTTCCATACTTCTTCCTCTTCTTCTTCTTCTTCTTCTTCTTCTCCATTTTTTCAACTCCATTTCACCACCATCATCACCATCACCACATCATCTTCACCATTATCTCCATTTCCAACTCCATCTCCTCCTCCCAATGCCAAAGTCGTGCGCCACCACCAACCTCCTCGCAGCACCGACGACCTCCCTGGCCAGCCACCGCCAGGCGTGCGCAAGCAACAGCACACAAGCAGCAGCAGCTACGAGCACTGCAGCAGTCGCGGCGTGGCATCACCGCCACACGGCCACCGTGACTCCGACGAACCCCCAGGCGACCTTCCCGTGACGGTCGTTGACCTCCCCGATACGTACAATAGGCGATTCGTGCGTTTCGTACGAGATCCCGTCGTGACGCGCAAGTTTTGAACTCAAAAATAGTTCCTCGGGACAGCAACTTCGTGCGTGTTTTCTGGGCAATCCGACCGTTGGATCGATGAACTCTTTCCTCCTTTGTAATCTCGATATATACCCCTTCGCTCCTCTCAAGTTTCAACCGTTAATTCGATCTTTTGATAGATCAAAATCAGCCGCCAATTTGCCCGAATAATTGTGTTTATTTTTGGACTATTTTGTAGAGCCAACTTCGTGGACTCATATCTCCGCCTTCGCAGCTCCGTTTGATGCGCCAACAGTTCCTGTGTACAGCTGGTATAACCATCTTCTTGTCCCTCAAGTTTCGTTTTATTGTGAGCTCGTTTGGTTGGTTGAATTTGACGCCAAAGTTGGTCATCCGAATTTGTAATTCCCAACTTGTAAAATTTTAATTTTGGACCCGGAACTCCGGATTCAAATTCTGACACCACCAGTAGACTCGTGGCATCGTTCTGGCATAAATTCATATAAAGCTTGTTATATTTGGAGGACGTGGACCCTAGCACGCATTTCGGTACAAAGCGGATCCCATAGTCCGAGTCAACGGACCATTTTGAGATCGGCTCATCGGAATCCAATTTCGGATATACCATTGAGTCCGTATCGTCATTCTGGACTCGTTGACATATATTTTGCTAAATTTTGTGGACACTGGCTCTGGCACACATTTTCGTGCAAACCAGAATTCTAATGTCCTGGTCAATGGACCATTTTGAAATCGACAAATCGGAATCCAATTTCGGATATACCGTTGGGTTCGTATCATCATTTTGGATTCGTGGACATATAATTTGTTATGTTTAGTTGACTTTTATCTTGACACGTTTTTTGATGCAAAGTGGGTCCAACGACGGACATCATTTTGATCCAAAATTACCTTTTTGCCCATGTGTCCAAATTGGACTTATAGATAGGTTATCCTAGCTAATTTGACCATTCTGGACACGTTGGTGACGTTTGTTTCATCATCGGACAACGTCTGTAGATATTTTCTTTATGTACCACTATTAGTTATAATTAATTCTTTTTATGTTCGTATTTCGAAATTAGTGCAACGAAACTGAAATCAGTCGATTCCAATGATCTCACATCGCTAAAATTGACAAGATGACCATGTCGATCACTATGATAAGATTGTTAACCTTACGGTTGATCATCTTATCTCGATTTGCGTATCGTAGGTTTCGATGTACGAATAACGAGGTGCAACTTGATATTTTAATAATCTTCAACTTGCAATTTATATTATTATTAGCTTTTATATATATATATATATATATATATATATATATATATATATATATATATAAATGGTTTTGTAAAACTCTAAATGATTTTGGGTTTCAAGTATTACCTAATAATATTTTGTAAATAAAATTATAGTTTCTAAATATTATGAATGATTTGTAGATAAATATGTATTTGTAATTATTTTTTTCCCTTAAATCGTAAGTCACGACTATTATAGTCGTTTCCTATTCCTCATCACTATTATCGTGCCAAGTCCTGATTCTAGACTGCTATATATCAAACTAGGCTATTTGGACTTAGTGGAACCGCCTTTGCCGTCGTTTGAGACCATCTTGTGGAGCTTAGCATCATACCTATTCCGCGTCGAGACGTTCGTATCTTGCACGTCGACTTCCAACAAAATTGAGGCGAGTATATTCTCTAATAGTTTTCATTACTTTTATATCTACTATATCCGATTCAGTTGTAGTGTTTTACTTGATTCTCGACACGAGAATACACGGACTAGTATACGTTGGTTCCCATCATGAGATGTTACTCCTGGTTTACCTAGTATACCGGTACATTTCTTGTTATTGACTATTGTTCTTGTACTTGTATAGACACAGATTCCTAAGGGAATTTGCTACCCTCTTAGAGAATCTCGTGTCGTAACGTTCTATGGTTGGATCCATTATACTACTCGAGGATGGAGAGTTATTAGAGGTTATGTGATTAATACCCTCATGTTACTTCCTGTGCATAGCTCCACCCTCACCGCACGTAGAGTGTAGCCTGACCTGATACTACTGGAATAATAACTTTCCATTTTGGCTAGCCTGATCTCCAGATTTACTTGTGCTTGTTCTTGAGCACAGCCAGTCAAATGGAACAGTCAGATCTTGACCCAAGCCGATCACATAACGTTCTAATATCTCAAGACACCATTTATACTTTACATTGTACATCAGATATTCCTGTACTTCTTTACATTCCAGTATTTCACACCATGACATGATATTCAGTTCACTTGTACTATTTTACTTCCTGTCTTGATATTTTCTTGTATTCCATTATAACTGTCTCTTATAGTATTTGTCAATTCATTTAGAACTGCTGTTAGTTTATGTACTCGTTCCCATCCTGATTGGATACGTTGACAAATTTTAGGAATTGTTATGCCCCACATTATTGGACTACATGATGATGCCAGCTGAGACGGATCTCGATATTCTTTTCTCTCGGGAGTTCTAGGCCTGGTAGTTTGATTTAGTTTTTGTTATTGTTTTGTCTCCGATACATTCTTGTCTCATATGATCATTTTATAGATCCTAGTTGTTCTAATGATACTGTTATCTTTTCTTACTCATATCTTCTTAGATGTTTGTGATTGAAGTTCATTTTGTTGTTATAGATCGTCTAGACGTTGTAGATATTATTGGGTACTTGACAGCGTTCTACCGCCGATACTGCGACGTAGGCTGGACGTGGCCCATGTACTCGTGCCCAAATATCCGGGTGCGGGTCGTGACATGTTGAGATGAGAACCCAAATAGAATAATCAGTCACATATATACAGGAATCAGTTTATGTATTTATGGAAACATTCATGTATTGTAAGAAAAAATAAGGCTAGCAATCACACCAATGGTACTAAAGGTCTTGCTTACATGAGACCCTAGAATGTTATACTCACGGCTAGGAGCAGGATACAAAATCATATAAAGTAAATCATGTCAGTACTCTTGCACTAGATATTGATTGTTGCAGATATTTATAAAATGTTTACTCATATAAACCGAGACATCAAAGAAGCAAAGTTTCACAAAATTGTATACACTATATATGTGTACAATGGAGATTGAATAGAATTAGTTTATCCAGTTGACAAGCAATGTTTCCTTGCAGAAAGCAATTTGACACTTTGTTCCAAGACGACAAAAAATACAAGTTAACAGTGGTTTGGGCAAATGAAATTTACACAAACAAGCACATGAAAGGTGTATTTTGACATTATAATCATTCAGCTGAAGAACCAAAGCTTGAGCAACCCATGGTTGAGGCCTTCGATTGGGTGGTTTGTGGGGTCCAGGGTTCGAACCCAGGGGGACACACTTAAACTGTCCCTTATTCTAAAGAATCAATCATGGAAGCGGATTTATAAGAAAATCCCTCAACATTGCATTAGTTTCTAGGGAAGTGAACAGAGTTTCTCATATAAGTAAAATTCATTTTTCATATATTACAGAGATGGAAGTTGCTATGGTATTTACTTGACACAACGTCAAGAATGAGAGAAAACTGCCAATAAGAAGCTCATAATCATTCAGCCGGAGAACCAAAGGTTAGGCAACCCATGGTTGAGGCCTTGTTTGGGGATGGGCTGGGGTTCCTGGGTTCGAACCCAGGGGGACAGTTAAACTGACCCTTATTCTCAGGGAAGCAGATTTACATGAGACCTTAACATTGCATTAGTTTCCAGGAAAATACTCTTGTGATGCTTATGACATGCAATATCAAATGTGTGCTTTCCTCTCCAAAGGTACCTAGGGAAAAAAAGATTAAAGAAATATGATTGTATGTGTCCTTTATATAGCCATGATAGAAAAAATGACTTAATTCAACAAAGCAAGGACTTAGTACCAAACCATTGAGAAATTATATTTCAATCAGTGGAAAATAACTTACATCTTCAAATTTCAAACAATGGCAAACTACAGAAACAAATAAGAATTACACTGCAGCCATAATTTCAAATTCTCCAGTGATTAGAAATGTCAGTAAGAAATATAATAAGCTTATACCTTTTCAGCAGAAAGAGCATCGGTGCATATGTTGCTAATGAGTTGAGAATTCACTGGAGTATGAAGAATCACAAACAAGCATGAGGTAACCAACTTCGGAAGGTAATAGCAAATTAAGAGGATAATATATGCCAAAGAGTAATTTGAGTTTGGAAGGCTCAGAAGAAATGAAGTTTACAGGATCATAGTATATACTAGAGATATACACATACATCATTGATTACTGGATTGGGTAGAAGTTTACCTATTAACGACCTATATTTGTGTAAGTTAATATATAGTATGGCCACATTCAGGGGCGGATCCAGAAATATAAACTTGGGTGGGCTATAGTTGGTTCGGATGGACTAAATATGGACTAACTCTTAAAAAAAATTTATAAAAAAAACTATTATGAAAAAAAAAATTAGGTAGGCTGGAGCCCACCCCAGCTACCACCTGGATCCGCCCCTGATCCTCGTGGAAAATACAAGAAAATTAATTTCCCTTATGTGAACCAAACGAGGCCTTAATGTAACAAGAAAGGTAAATCTGAGGTTCTGATAAACCTGCAAAGCAGAGCATATAGAAAGTTCTCATCCAGATGCAGATACCAGACTTCCCTACATAATATTAGCAAAAACCGCCACTATCAGGTAAAATCCCTACCTAGTCAGTGAGACCCCAAACCTAATAATTATTAAACCTTCTTAACTTGCTTGTAAAAGTCCAGCTCCGTGTGCTATCCGCGCTGCTTTCCACATGAGCTCTCCAACCGTGTAGGTGTGTGGGTTGTAATAAAAAAAACTTGCTGGTAAAATATGTAACGGCTGCATCAATGGGATATGTACAATACAGTTATAGGGAGCACAAATTCGTATTTTTCAATCATAGAGACCTATTTCTACTAATTGTCCGACTCGAAATTTGTAGAACTGTCATTTTTTACTTTTAATTGATACAAACAATGGTTGCATCATACCTGATACTACCTTCTGGAAGAATTAAAACATAGCCGAAGAAAACCCTGAAGCCATCTGGTGTGTAGAGTTTTGACAAGCTCAACACTGATTTACTCATCATAAGCTTACACGAGAGAAGGAAAAAAATAGACAGATTCTGTTGCATTGAATAGTTTAGAAGAAACAAAAATTATACAAACTAGAACCCGAGTATATATATATATATATATATATATATATATATATATATATATATATATATATATATTTGGAAAAGAGTAAATTTTATTCCAAAGTAAAACAGTAATCGTACAACATACAATCAAAGTGGGGACTCCCACTTCAAGACCTCATAACATTTACATCAAATTCGATATTATGAAGCAAGCCCACAAGAGGTGTAACCAGTCCCTCGAATATTCGACGGTTTCGTTCCCGCCAGACATGCCAAACCGAAGCAGCCAAACGAACCCTGGCAGTCCGGAACCAGTCCTCCCCTCGACCTCTACTATCTCGGATCACCGTAATGATGTCCCCAGAACTCTTCCCGGAGTCACAATCTCCTAAAATTCTACTTTGCTCCTTCCATATCTGCCAAGCCAGGTCACACTCAAAGAAGATGTGGCTGACAGATTCTAGCTCCACCCCACACAACACACACTTGGGATCCGGGACCGGCACTCCAAAAGAACTCAACCGATCTCGAGTAAGAAGGCGACCCAAAAGGAGCTTGTAAAGACAGAGCTGCATCTTCCTTGCCAGGCCCTTGCACCACACAAAGTCGTAGTCAGGACTCTGAGGGAAAGTGCGCCTGATGAGATTGTAGCAACTCCTGAATTGGAACTCCCCAGAACCCGGGGGCGCACCAGACGGCTCCCAAATCCACCGATCTGCAGGCAGGTCCGGATCAATGGCGACAGTGCTAATGATCTCTCCCAGCTCCATGGTAAAACGATAGATCTCCGGCCTCCACTCTCCATCGCGAATGATCCGACTACACGTCAGTCCCCGCCTGTCCTCCTGGTGAGTCTGAGCCCCCCTGATGTCCAATAACGAGCTCTGATCTATCCAGAGATCACGCCAGAGGTCCGTTCCAGACCCATCCTTCATGACCTTCCTGATAGCAGACTTGAGAATCCCCTTGTGTCTCAGGACAGTCTTGAACGTGACGAAATGATTGTTGTCAGTAGTACACGTCCAAAAGTTGTCCTGCTTCACATATCTGCTATGCATCCAGGTAGCCCAAAGAGACCCCCCATTTAAGAATTTCCATGCCAGCTTCAGCGTGGATGCCTCCCGAATCTCCAGCAGAGGCCGAATCCCCACTCCTCCCTCCTTCCTGGGACGGCAGAGCTGATCCCAAGAGATCGCATGCATACCCCCTCTCCAAATAAAATCTGCACAAATCCGATCCACTTTCCTAACAGTAGCGATAGGAAGGAGGATGGATTGTAGCCAGAAATGAGCAACAGCTGTAATCACTGACCGAACCAGCTCAATGCGACCGCCAAAAGACAATTCCGAGGCTTGCCAACCTTCCACTCTCCTCTGGACGAACTCTACCAAACTATGGCAATCATGATCCCGCGCATAGTTGACCGTGAGGGGTACTCCTAAATAGCGCACCGGAAGATCACTCCTCTTGATACCCAGCACGTAAGCCCGCTCCTCCTTCTGGGGACATGAGGAGCTGAAGTACACCCGGCTCTTCTCCCTGTTCAGCTGAAGTCCCGATAAAGAATGCAACTCTCCCATAATCTCTGCAAGCGTCTGCATACCCTCCATCGAAGGCCGGATAAACACCAAGAGATCATCAGCATAAATGAGGTGGGTGACAGGGGGATCCACCCTCCGGAACAGTGGGACCAGCCTCCCTCGGTGTGCTGCTAAGTCCATCAGGCAAGTGAAGTATTCCATAACAATCGTGAACAGGTAAGGGGACAGGGGGTCGCCTTGCCGAAGCCCACGTTTACTCTGGAAATACCCATTTAGTCTAGTGAAAAGATGTGAGCTAAGGATATTACATAGAAATTAGAATGCACTTATACAATCATTTAGTCTAGTGAAAAGATGTGAATGAAATCTCTGAGCTAAGGATATTACATAGAAATTAGAATATACTTGTTGTCAGTAATTCATTTTCTCATAATGTACCTATGCTTTCATTAAGTCGCATGTTCTTGCTTCTTGACTCCTTGAGAAAGCTTGAACTAATCACATTATCCTATGAGCCATCATACAGGCAAGTTACTAATCATAGAAGAATACTGCAGTGCACTAACACAAAATGTTAAGGTGATGATCAAATTCTTCTTGTCCAAGTATAAGACCCTCTAAAAGTCCAAATGTTACAAGTGTTCAGAGCATGTCCATCTAGTCATCTACTTATACATTTGCAGTTGGGAGTTCAAAAGAAAAAGGAAATTAAAATGCCATTTACGTTATTATGAACCGAACCGAACCGAACCAAACCAAGTCTGGATCCAATATCTGATTCCAACAGCCACGAACTAACAAGCCATGTGTTAAAAGAAATTATATTGATATAAGACAAGCAAAGTGTCGAATAATTTTTGTTTCACCAATATAAACCAAACTGAGATATGATATTGACCAAGGCTAGTAGTATCGGAATCGGCTTCAGACCCTTCCTATGAGTATCGGGATCGGTATTATCGACGGTTTCGGGTCAGAGTATCAGATTTTTTTGTTATCAAAAATAAAATAATTATTAAAAAAATTTAAAAAAATATTTTGATACATTTAAACATAATTTTAAGTATTTCGTATGTTGTTTCTAGTTGTAAAATAGAATGTAGTAGTCACCCTTGTCAATTGGTTTATCTGTGATACATAAGAAGTTTTCTTCTTGTACATGTTTTTACAACTTTATGCTTTTACACCCTTGCTTATTTTTCTTTTTCGTTCAATTTTTTTATCGAATTATATGGGGAAAAAGACACCCAACGTCAGTATCGGTACCGGTCGGTATCAGATATGGACATGCCAAACCTTATTGATATCGGCCATATCAAATCTGTATCTGCCGATACCGCAAACTATGATCTTGACATATCACTCTACATACATAAATCGGACAACTCTGACCTCCCTCTTATCACTCTCTTTTTATGAGTTTTTTCAACTTCCTCAATTTTCCAAAAAAACAAAAACAATTATTTCATTTCCCCTCTCTTTATTTTTGTTCCCACCAACCTAACACGGTCTTAAACATCGAATACTCTCTGAATCAACACAAATAAACCTAATTATATCCACATAAGATTACAACAAATAATTTATCGCAAACTTTTAGTCAGATTCATAATTCTTTTTTTACCGTTCATGTCCATTAAGGACCATAAGACCAAGTTCATTTAGATTGAATAGTTCTTGACATTCCTTTAACTAAGATCTCATTGCTCCTAACCAAGTGTATCTATTAGTATCGGTTGCACTTACCGCAAGTCCGCAACAACCTCAAATGGCTCTTATCTTATCCTCAACTAGCAGAGTCTAGCACCAATGGATGTACTCCTTTCTAGTTCCATATCTTCATGTATGGTCTAGTCACTCATCCATCCTAGAGTACTTATTCCAGCTATACGCACAGGGGAGGATCCAAAAACATAAACTGGGATGGACTAGACAAGATTAGGGTGGGTTGGTGTAGGCTAATTCCTAAATAAAAAATCAAAAAGAAAAATCATATGAAAAAAAGGAATTTTTTTGGGGTGGTCTCAATGGATGCCTAGATCCACCCCTGGCCACATTGCTCCATTTATTATGTAATGATGATAGTTTCCTTTCCCTCGCACTCATAATAAATATCCCTGAGAAACAGAAGGCCTTCTGCATGATTGCGCTAGGCTCTAGGTAACTCTTTAGTAAGTTTGTAGCTCTGGCATAAATAAAATTCAAAAACACTGCTTTTTTTTCCATCCAACATGCAATACCTTTTCTTTCAGCACAAAACATGTCCCATTTTTTAGACTCCACTTAAACAATTACATGATACCTGGTTCCTAGTAAAACTCATAAACCTACTAAATCAAATCAAGTCGGCAGGCCACTATCAACAAAATTTAGTTATTTCTTTCATAATGTCCATAGTACGGTGAAAGCTGCATAAAGGTACATTCAAGTCAATTATTAGCACTTTACGTCTGAATATGAAGTCTCTGAAGCAACAAACTTGTTATCCATTGACTTTATAAACTATTATAAGGTTTCAAGAGTCATGTGTAAAACATAGAACATTCATGTGTAAAACGTAGAGTTAACCCTAATACTTATTTGCGTGACATGATAAACATACACATCTAAATTGGTCACATTATCTTTCCTGTAAAACAATATAAGAGTCCCCTATATAAAATTTACCATAATCTGATTTTGGTAAAGGAAAAGGTTGAAAGTTCTCAATGTCATATTTCCATTCCACTATGTAATGTTAAGTAATGAACCGATATTCTTCAGCATTGCTAGTTTACATACTAAAGTGCTTGATATATAGTAATATGCTAACTTGTTCCAGATGAAATATATAAGTAATAAAAATAAAAGATTTTATAAAATTTGTGTCTATGTATGTGTACACGTGCATGTGTATGTGTGTAAAGGATACACTCTTTGAATGGCACCCTGAAATGAAGGTTCCAGATTCTTTGAACTAGACATTGTAGCACCCAGTTTCTAAAATGAGGATAATTTTAAACTTTTGTATATTTTAGTTATTTAATAATGATATTTAAACCATGTTATGATTTTTGGTGATTTTTAATTAATTTAAAATTATTTAAAACCATGACTTGTGATTTTGATGGTTAACTAGTTAAACCCTAGTTTTGCTAAGCCTAGAGACTAACCATGACCAAGGGAGCCTAGTCATGTGATTAGGATGACTAATTACTACTTTTTAGCCTAGGGGTATTTTGGTCATTTTGATAATTTGGCAAAATTATAATTTGCATAAATTAAATATTGTACTAATCTTTAGTTAAGCCTTAACCTAGAATCTTAGCCTAATCTAGATTAGCCTTGAGCCTAGACTCTTGATTAGGATAACCTAGTAATGATAAGATTAAAAATATCTAGATATTTCATAGTAGGATATTTATCTATTGGAATATTTGTGAAAAAGAAAGCCTTATGACTAATTGGACCAATAGGAAGGCTTGAAATTGGGTGGATTTGGTATATATGTTTGTGTGTGTGTTAGTATTGGAGTGGAGAGGAATTTAGATGTTGTATGTATGGATATGTTAGTATGTTAGTGGTTATGTTAGAATCTATGTAGAGGTTAGAGGTATCTTAGAACTTAGATGGTGATATCTTATATAAGTTAGTTAGTTGTGTTAGTCTATGTTATTGTTAGTTAGAGATGACATATGTTAGTTGGTTAGAGTTAGAGATGGATATATATACATATATGTTATGGTTAGATATTAGTTAGTGGATGTTAGTTGTGTTAGGTTTCTAAGTTAGAATAGACGGTTAGAAATTATATGTTAGAATGTTGTTAGTTGAGGTATTGGTTAGATTTTGATATGTTAGATACCTATGATATGTTAGTATTAACTAGTGTCTAGATGTTGGAAAACTATAGATAGTTAGTATCCTATCTTAGTATCTTAGGGTACTAAGAGTGGGGTCTTAGAATAGTGGGTATAGTAGGATACTCAAGTTAGTATCTCAAGGTAAATGAGATTTACCTTTACCTTTAAGGTAAATGAGTTTACCTTATAACCAAAGTAAGGTATCAAGATACCAAGATATGGTATCGAGATACGAGGGTAGAGTGTTAGAACACCTTAGTAGGGTATTGAAGGATAAGTAGGGTGAGAGTAATGTAGGCAAGGGTATGGGTTAGAGGCTAAGGTAACGAGTTTACCTTAGTAGGGTAATGGGATAAGAGTTAAGGTAATACCTATAACTAAGATATGAGTTTAACATGTTTAAGATATAGTTAGAATTAGGATAGCTTGGTTGGTAATGGTTAGGAATAGGGTAAACAACTTAGGGTTGACCCCATTTGACCATGGTTGACCGTTTTGACTAAAAGTCAACCAAAAGTTAACTTTAGCCTAAATTGACCAAAACTTGACCAGAGTTGACAAGTTGACCAAAAGTCAACTGTGAGTCAACCATTGACCTAGTTGACCTAGAGTGGACTATAAGTTGACCAGGGTTGACAAGAGTTGACCATTTGACCAAAAGTCAACTGTAAGTCAACCTTTGACTTAAATTGACCTTGTTTGACTTTGTTTGACTTGCCTTGACCTAGTTTGACTTTGTTAGGCCTAGTATGACTTAGATTGACTTTGTATAATCTAGTTTGATCTAGATTGGCTTAATTTGACATGGCATGACCTCGTTTGACTTAGATTGACTTCGTTTGACCTTGTTTGACTTAGATTGACCTAGTGTGACTTAGTTTGGCTTAGTGTGAGTTAGTATGACCAAATTTGACTCCTAGTTGACCAATAGTTGACTTTGACCTAGTTTGACTTAGAATCATGTAGTTGTATTTGCATATTTCTATTTTTACAATTTGAGTACTTTATAATCTGTTTTACTCTAAATAGGACTCGGTGACACCAGTTCGGACATCTATTCATATCAGTCATTCAGGATGACAGGCGAGTACATTCTCTGATCATTTCATACTTGTTAGGATTTATATTCTTGCTCTAGATTACTTTACATGATGCTGTCACGTTATTATCACGGATTGGTACTATATAGATCTTGCCATGCGATGTTATCTCCCTCAGGGTGCATCAGATACAGTTGTCATGTGCTTTAACATCTTGTATTTCATATACACCGCTATTCATGTTTACTCTTGTGCAATCTTGTACTCTCATGATTACGTGAACAAATATGATAAAAACCTCTTGTACAAGGTAGCGTAACTTGACTGGATCCTTGTGTATTGATTGGGGAGGGTGAGTAGGAAATGGTTATGTGATCGAAATCTCATCTTGTGAAATCTTGTGAAATCATGTATATGTCCATTGTACACTTACGTATGATGGAGTTACCCTTGCATTATCCTAACCCGTTTATATAACCATCTCATGCTCTAAATCACAGGTTACTTACAGTTCTTACTTATCATGTATATAGATATTTTCAGTTATCAAATCTCTCTCATTTTCATATATATTTCTTTGCAGTCCATGTATCTTACTCTTTTGTATGCTTTATATTTTCCAACATGATATGAACTGCGTGAGATGTATTGTGCTCGCTCCTGTCCTGACTGGACCTGTTGAAAATATTACAGATGATGATGGGGACTGCCCTACCTTCTATGGGGCATATGAGGGTGACATTCAGGAGCCTGAGGAGCATCTAGCTCAGTAGAGGGTGCCTAGTTTAGTCTAGCATTTATAGCTTTCTGTTTGTATCAGATTGTTCTGATTGTTAGTTGAGACTTAGCTATATTCAGGACTTGTATTTATTTGTGTTGAACATCTATTTTGTGTGGTGTGATAACTCTATTTATATTCAGTTTCTTCCTTTTATCTGATTCCATATCGTGCTCTATCTTCCCTAAACTTGTGATTGAGATATAGAGTTGAGATGTTATATTATACCTCCATGTGGAGATGATATGTTTATATCATATTATTGTTAGATGTTAGATGTTATAGACGAACTATTCAGCGTTCTACCGTCGACACTGCGGCGTAGGCTGGACGTACCCATGTTCTCGTGTCCTTCCTCAGGGTGGGGGTCGTGACAAACATTGTCGAAAAACTTCTCTTGTGTGCTCCTTAGAGTTTTGAAAAACTACATATTTTGCTGCAAAAAATGAAAGAAATCATTAACCATCAGAACCGTGAAGTTTCCTGATCTGAAAAATAAACATGTAAGAAAAAATCTTTTGAAAATACATCTACTTGTATGCATTTTCATTTACAGTTAACCTGGCAGCATACTACATGCATAATCAGAATAAAGACACTACTCCCCCTCTGTTTCTATTGCCACCGTTTTAACGTGCAGATAATATCATCATAATGTTAAGGTAGTCCATCGAACATTTTATCCTTCCAATATGCTATTAGCTTTGGCATCACTACGCCAAAACATGCATTTTTCAATAGACCAAAACTGTCGTAAATCACATTAAACGACAGTTTTGTCCTGTTAGACCATCAATCGTTAATAGCATGTCCCAAAATTTAAACGACAGTTTTGGACTATCATTTTATAGTTGAATAAAATGACAGTTATTATCTGTCAAATAAAAACGACGGACTAAGAATGCCAAATAACCTATAAATTGGTCCGCCCCTATTTTTACTTCTTCAACAGGTAAGGTCTGTCATTTTTGTGGAAACAGAATTTAAAAAAAAAAACTCAATTCATTCATATCAAATCTATTTAGACCTGTTTATCCTCTATATAAAATTGAAATACAGTTGAACATAAAATTTTGTATAAACATCAGCAATCATAAACAATAAAAAAACTCAATCAAAATTATATTAACTAATAAATGTATCAAGTTTACACCGCAATATTCCATCAAAAAACAAAAAGTAACTCCAATGTTGCTAGCTCAAGACAATTTCATTCTCATGATGAACAAAAAGAAGAGAATGTTATTGCTTAGCTTACAATCTCAAGTGCATTACAAAAAAAGAGAATTTTAAAACCTCACAAATTTGTGTATCTTAAATAATCAATAAACTTCACAATAGAGCTCAAGCCTCCATTTACATGCATAACAAATTACAATAAGCTTGAAAATATTGTGTATCAACAATAGCGATAAAGGATGACAATAGAAGTAAAGGATAACGATTGCATAACATGGCTCACCTCAAAACTGACCACACTACTAAAACCAATCATTTGTCGCTTGACAATGTGATGCTTCGGATGACTTGGCAGACCTGGATAGTATACACGTATAATCTGGCAATGCAATAGTAGTATAGTCATGAAACTAGAATATGGGATGATAGTCATGGCACTGTCAAGTATATATATCCTACATACGATTCATTTTAGATAAATATGAAGCAAATAATTAACTCTTAAGTCACTCCTCTTTTGTCCCAGACCGAATATGAGATTATTGACTCGAAAACAAATACAAGGGAACTGACCTTGCTAGCAACAAGAAGCTGTAAACAGCATAATACAAGAATGATAGAATTTGGTACAAAAGTTTACTATACACATTATCCTTCTCGCATCCTTACATACCTCCCATTAGAGTTTTTTAGTTGCCAGCCTCTTATCAATCATGCTAGTCTTCTATGTCCTTATCATATTCTTGCATTTGCCTTCCTATACACGATTCACAAATGTAAACTCAGAAATGCGACATGTGAAAGTTAACACAGGGATTGTAAGGAATCTATATGGCAGACCATTGCATCAGTACTTTAGCCGAACTTTGTGGAGTATGCATGGTGGAATTGTTAGAATCTGGCTCTACTTATGGCTGCTTATTTGTTATGACACAGTTACATCAAACCCATATACAACATTTCTCACTAGTTAACACCAGAGAAATTTGCCCATCCTTAAGAGAAGGAATCTCAACTTCTAGTAAAAGGAAAAGTAAGAATTTCATAGCGGCAGATCTGTGGTGCCTTTAGATAGCCGTGTTTCTTTTTCTATATATTTCCCTTTTTAACTTCAATTATCTGGAACAGTTTACTTCCACACAGCATCTGCAACTATTTTTTATGCCTCACTGCTGTTCTCAGCAGCAGCATATCTGATTTCCATCTGTTGTCTGATGTTTGAAAAAACTTGATCCTTCTGCAATTGATGCTTCCACTAGAGCTTGTAGCAACAAACATATTTGGTTTAGATCCCAAATAAAAACTGGAATAAAATCAAACCATCCGTAATACTTTAATGCTTCCGATAGAATTTGCAGCAACGACCATATTTGATTTTCTTCTCCAACAGACACTCGAAACAAATTGACCATTGTCATCACCTGTCTTGTGACCGCTAATTGGATCAATAAAGACAAACTTGTGACTAGTTATTGGCATTGGAAGTGTTCTGTAATAAGCATAAACCTAAACGGAAACAAAACCCAACACATTAAGATCAAAATCCCTAATACAGATTTTCTTTTGAAGGTAAAGTGGCACTATGTCAGGTATTATCAAAACTAAATAATCACTAAATTGAAAAGCACTTCAACAATCATTGGTTAGTATTTACTGTTTATTCCAACTTTCTAAATAGTGCAACGGCATGCAACATGCTCGATTCAACTAATGCTAAAAAAATTAAACCTGCCAGATCCAAACCAAACTAGCTGTTAGTAGCTTCAACATGGTGATTTCCTATTCCCCAATTCTCTATTAGAAAAACCATCATAGCCAAAATACTTGAACCTGCAGGCTCAAGTAGCCACTTGAATCAACCAGGTTGGTAGTTCAAGCTTTTGCAAACAATCATCTCCGAGGATAATAATATTCATTTCCGTAAGACTTATTTGCACTTAAATACCCTCAATCTTGACATATGTTCACATTTTTATCACTTAAATACCATGAACTTCATGACATTGTCAACAAAAAGAAAGTAAAATTATGTTTATTTTATACCTATGTCAGTTAGTTCCATGATAAGGACGAAATGGTGGTGGTATAGGATTTGGGGATGAGGAAGATGGAATAAGGTGGTGGTGGCTGGTTAGGGTATTATAGTCACAAAATTGTTAATTCTAACAGTAGGTAGCAAAGCGATAATAACTAAGAAATTCATGGTAGCTATGTGAACAAAAAAAGCTCATGGTAGCAAGTGAACATAGGACAAAGTTGAGGGTACTTAAAGTGCAGATAAACCTTTCCCTAAAGTTTTAAGGACATTGATGGGATAACGCTGCAATCTTCCACCAGCTCAATCCACGTTAACTCGTCGATATCCGAGGATCCCATATGGTTTAGGAAATATTAGAATTGGTGAAATGAATAAAGACTGCACGGAAATCATATTTGAATCTTCAAATAGCCTTCATATCGTCCTAGGGTCCATTTTAAACAATCCACATGGAAAACAATGACATATATTAGCTATTCGTAAACCGTCAAAACAGATTAAACCCATAATTTGCTAGTCGGTTAGGTTAACTTGGAGGAAGACTTGTGTTCAATTCATCAATTATGTAAACCAACCACCAAGCCTATAGATGACATTAAGCAGCTGAAAATGAAAGCTAACAACATGTGATACCAAAGAAAATCTGGTTAATCAATAACCTTTCTGAACCAAATAACATAAATTTTAATGTTTGATTAAATTAGTCAGATACCAGAAACACTTTTGACCTAATTCCATGCCTCGTTTTGATAACTTAGGTCTACTTAACAGGTTACTACTTACTAGTTGAGAAAATATTACATTAGCTTGGAAATCCAGACAGTAACTATTTGCCAATGCTGCACAGACACGAAAAAATGGTGCCCGTATCTTAATCGTGTCTGTACCCTTATCCCTGCCCGTATTCATGCAATATATGTGATTATACTATTAAAATTTGAAAATGCCCAAATCTCGTACTCGTATTGTGTCCTTATCCATATCAAAGGTAAGACGAACTGCAAAGATTTGAATAGCTTTAATAATTACACATCCTTAAAATATTTCCTGAACTGAATGCGTTTTATGACAATATTTGCTATAAAGACATATTTTCGCACTTGGGGACCTAAATATTCGACAGCAAAGAGTTGATAAAATCTAATGTGCTAAGAACTTATCTTTTAATTTTCAAATGGACTTATATCATTTGTTTCTGAACCGCATGCTATGTATCCATCAGAAAGAGAAAAGAAGTACTAAGCATTTAGCAAAGTCTAATGCAATAAGAACATACGCTTATAATGTTAAAACTAAACTTACATCACTTGTTTCTGAACCGCATGCTATGTATCCATCAAAAACAGATAATCCTACAAAATTCTGCAAGAGCCATAAACGATACAGGAACCCTTAATACTTCTGTAAGATAACAAACTTAAGAAATAGAAATTATCCAAGTGAGCATCAAACCTTCTCGTTAGTATGACCACTTAACATTAAGCTGCAAGAATTGCTGGATAACCCACTTGGACTAGTTTTTTTAAGATCCCAGAGCTTAAGAGTGTTCAGTTGATGCAGAAACTACGGTATCAGAATCTACAAATTTTACATGGCTCACAGCCATTCCATGCCCTACTAAAGTGCACCAGGGACTTCTGGTATGGCTCAGATCAAAACAGTGTATCTTATAATCTGTAGAACCAAAGGCCAAAAGATAGGAAGAGTGCAGAGAGAACCGGACACAGCATACATTGGCCATATTACTGATAGTATCAATGCAATTCCTCTGCAATAAAACAAAATTAACATCATTTAGCATTGATGTACACAAAAAAAAAAAAAACGACATGAACGAATTTGGTACTTCATGTAACTGTCATGTTTGCAAACTCCAAATTTTTGTATGCACTAAGAACCCATGCGGTACAACTATTGCAGTTACAAGTTCAGCATCGAGAATGATCCAGATGAGAAAATTATGCAACTTTTAGAGGAAAAATTCAAAATTATTTGGGATTTGGGAGTTTAAAATATTTGGAAAAGGAAAAAAAAAAAATAACGTAAACTGAGTAAAATTCTGATGTGCATGTAAAATGTATGCAAAATACTTATGCGAGAAGCAAAAAAGAAACAAGGCATCTGCAACATACATTATTTGTCTCAGCATACAAATTTTAAATGTTCATAATGAAGTTGTGAATAAATTAATGCAATCAATTTTAAAATACAAAGCAGCAACAATAACAAAGAATAGTAATACAATGATATGCAACATTATTTGTCAACATACAAATTTTAAATGTTCACACTAATAGATTTGTGAATAACTTGATTGCCAAAAATAGGAACCCCAATGTATCCAGATAATCACCAAGTTCCAATTCAAACTAAGCCTAAACATTATAGGAATAGAAAGACTACATCTGACAAGGACATAACAATAGTGTGTTCATTTTTCGAAAGTCCAACCCAAATACTTAGAAGAAAGCTTGATGAAGTTCAGGTAATGTTATTCCTTTTGAGAATATTAACAC
Organism: Iris pallida; assembly: GCA_029216955.1. NCBI lineage: Eukaryota > Viridiplantae > Streptophyta > Magnoliopsida > Asparagales > Iridaceae > Iris > Iris pallida. The sequence continues at coordinate 20,391,226 of JANAVB010013397.1, read as the reverse complement.
AACAATAAGATTCAAGTAAGATTTTCCAAAGTCGTAAAATTGCATATCCACATATCAAGAGCTAGAGGAGGATGCTTCACATAAAGTTTAAAAAAAAAAAGTAAATTTGGCTTAAAGACAGCAGGCTTCATCTTATTTCTAAATGGCGAAAACGCATTTGCTCCCAACCCCAAGCTTGCTATTGTATGAAATTGCTCCCATATTTATCTGGGCTCAGTGAACTGAAAGAACATTGTACAAGCTATATTGGAGCCATTGTTCTTCATGTCTGAGAAATTGTGATGCCTCGATAGCTAGCCATTTGGCAAAGAAAAGGTTCAGAACAGAAATGTTGTGATCTATACTACCGACAAATAGTGACTGACCTCATTGTGCAACTTCTCTTACCTTCTGTCGTCTTTGGACGCCAACTTTAAACTCTGTTCTCACTCCAAAATTTCAAGACTCAAATTGTTCACGATCACTTACCTGCAAACTTTATTAAAGCATATGACTCAACTATACTGTTCAGTGTCTAGAATCTACTATATGCTCAACTTCTGTCGCATTTCTCATTAGTAGTACATTATTGCAAACAAGACAGCAAACTGAGAACTAGAGATATCTTCCAACCCTCAAAATTCTGAAGTTATAAAAGACCCACATTACCTATATGCAAGTAAGTAAAGTTATAAAGAACTAGAGTCATCTAATCAATGTGGTTCTATGGTTTACCAAATTATATCACTATCATAATTCATTTAATTAAATAAATAAAATAATCAATTTTACAAAAGTTCAAAATTACCCTCATTTTAGAAAAGTGGTAGTTACAATCCTTCCCCCCTAGAATTATTTCGTCCTCAAAATTTAAGTTGGTGATACTTTTCTTAAGGTCATGCCCCCAACAATCATTGTCTAAGAAAACCTTGTCTAAATCATACAATATTGAAAGAACAACATACAGGGTCACGACATGCAATATTAACTGAAGGTCTCATCTAGCACTAACCATACTATATCACAAGGCAATTCATATGGTATCAAAACACACAAACAATGGTGGTGCAACAAATCACCTCAAAAGACATGCTAAGGCCTAGGTCAAAAACTCACCTCCAATTAGGTCTAGTGGCTGGAACTCCCTTCTAGAGGCGGGGCCTCGATTGCGAATAGTGCAATAGGACAGTCTTGTATCGTGTGGGTAGCTTCCCCACAATATAGGCACAACCCTCTCCTCTTCCTACAGTCGGCCCATACATGCCCAAGCTTCCTACAGTAAGCACAGGTAGGCACTCGCTCAACTGGTCTCTACTGGGCAGGAATCTGAACTGGAAATGATGGCCTAGGCTGAAGGTCTGGGTACTCCTGAGGCTCTAGGTGGATATTTTTCCTCACTCTCTTGGAGCTAGGCTCTCCTACTTGGGAATTCACTAGGTCCCACAGCTGTTGGATCCTCAGGCTTTGCTCCCTCGGGATCTCGGTCTGAACTCTCTGTGTCTCTAACACATCTCGGAGAAGTCCAAGTATCTGAGCTCCATCAGGGATCAAACCTTCCGAGAATATGGTATAGGGTACCACTCCAGGAGGCAGAGGAAGACTCTCGGTCTCAGACGAAACTACAGATCTCTCCTGAATGGCAGGAGATGGAAAAAAACTCTCTGGTGAGGCTGCTACCACCTCTTCAAGGACAGGAGGTGCCACTACCCTCTAGTCAGCCGGAGGGGTTACTACCTCCTGAGCAATAGGAGGTGGGAGCACGCTCTCAGTCATGTCCAGAACTGCAGCTGTGCTCAGAGGACGGGCTCTGGTCATGGGTGCCATACTAGAATATAGAGGGAAAACAAAAAAATTATCAAGGGTTGTAAGGCAGGCTATCATTCTACATATCTATGAAAACTGGTAACTATTATAAATAACAAAAGAATTATCTACAATGGGTTATTATTCCAATACTAATGCTAACTATCATCTCAAGGATACAGACACACTACCAGCCATCAAACCATCACACTATGAAAGGACTATAAATGAAGCTCTACAAGGAACTGTACTAAAAATAACTGAAATTATCCCTAATCCTAAGTTAATTGATGATGGAACATAATTCTATAATAATAGTAGTGAATATAGAGATGATATGTTAAGAACCTTCTCAAGATACAATCTGATAATCATACGCGTCTGACCAAAATTATTTTACTCAGGATCCTCGCCATGCCAGTAAGCAAGGCTGCGATAAACGGTAGATTCCATAACTGGGATATGTACCTCTATAATCATGTCATTTAGAATTCTCGCTATGCCGACTAGTATAGCTGCGAGAAATTCCAAATCTCATAACCATGATATGTACCTTCGAAGTCAGGTCTCTACGTTTTTGTCACGCCGGCTAATATGGTTGCGATAAACTCATGGTTCTGTAATCAAGTAGACGTTTTACCTTCCCTGTGATCATCGTCAACATATGTTATCAAAAGATACCGTAACTCAGGTCATAAAATTTATCTCGATATAAAAATCAAAATCAACAGCGATCCATCAAATCAAAGTCAATAACAAGGAGCAAGGGTAAACAGAAATAAGAGAAAATGATTTCAAATTGAAGTTCAAAATATGATTCTCAAGGGTCGTCCCAGTAATCTTTCAAGAATTCTAACTGTGATTGAGTATCCTCTCATTCTAATACCCTATTTCCTATATTCTGTCGCAGGCTCGCAGTAGTACAACTAAGTCGTTGCGCTACCATGATATCGCATCAATACGAATCTCAACCTGTATGGGTCACCACTAAAAATGTGTCACGACCCGCACCCAGTGGAAGGGCACGAGATCGTGGGTACGTCCAACCTACGCCGCAGTGTCGGCAGTAGAACGTTGTCCTAGGTCTCAACAACATCTAAAAATAAGTGAATGAACCTGTCTAAAATAGATATACTCTCCAAACGGGGGACAACTCAGATGGATACAACTCAATCACAAAACAACTAAGATGGATATAAGCACGAAATAAAATAGATAGAAAGAAGAAGATACAATCCAGAATAAAAATGAGTTAAGTGTCATCAACACCACAACAGAGTACAAATCAAATATATAACGAGAAACTAAAAGACATATCCCAACAGTCCTAGCAGTCTACTCCAAGTACTACTGGTGTCTCCTCTAGGCTAGCTGGATCCTCCAAGTTCTTTGTAAAATTTTCAACGTTATCCAGTCAGAATGGGAACGAGCACATATCTCTGAAAGCGGTTCCAAAATATGGTAGGAAATATAGAGCTAACAGTAGAATAAAATACATGACATGCTGTAAAGAAATACAGGAATACAGGAGATATGGATAAGTAAACTGAGGTCATGAAATATAATAAAGAATCTATGAACTATAATAAATATAAGTGTTTCAGAGCACAAGATGGTTATGTGATTGGTTTAGGTTTGTACACGAGTATTCTACGGTAACTCCATTATACGTGAGGGTATAATCGACATGTACATTTTTATATTAGAGGGATTTAATCACATAACCACTTCTACTCCTCCTACCCCAATCAATACACAAGGATCCGATCAAGTTACGTTACGTACATGATAGTTAGTTTTGCACAAGAAACACATGTGAGCACACGAGAGTATATGAGAGCACACGATTTGTATATGAATAATACGAACACAAGGAGTACACGATGTACATGGTAAAGTACATGAACATGAAATATCCGATGCACCGTTTAAGGGGATAACATCTCTTGACAAGATCCATAGAGTACTGGTCCGTGATAACAATGTGTCAGCATCAAGTAAAGTATTCTAAAGCATGCAATATGGATACTATCATGAATGAAAACTAACAGAGAATGTACTTGCCTGATACGCTGAGCAACAGATGTGAATAGATGTCTGAACTGGAGTAACATAGTCCTATTTAGAGAAATACAGGTTATAATGTGTTCAACATTGAATAATTTAGTTATACAAAACAATCTACATGATACTAAGCCTCTCTAAGTCAAAAGTCAACCTTTGGTCAACTCTGGTCAATCCTCTTAGTCAACTGAGTCAAAATCTAGGATTTGGTCAACTGTCTAGTCAAACAAGATCAATAAGTCAACATTGGTCAATATTAGACTATTGGGTCAATTATCTAGGTCAAACTCCATAATCTAACTCAAAGTCATAACCAACCTACTCTAACATATCAATTAACCCATATCATTATATATATACTATTCAACTATATATCCATATACATATATCACATAAATATATTTTTATTTTTATTTTTTTAAATATATATCTATATAGAGCATACTATAACCTAACCTAATCTCATATATAATATAACATATGCACATCCCAAGGTTATCATATACAGGTATAATGACATATACCCTTATCCACTACTAATAAATGCACTTATATAAATATATGACATATATGTATATACACAAGATATATTTAATACCAAAGGATAATGGACACAAAGGCAGCAGCCCAAGGAAACATGGACCACACATGGGTATGTTAACTGGAATGCAGAACATGTAAGTTAATATTAAGTGTATGATAATGTGAAGGCAGTTGCAGCAATGAGATGCAGTGAATAATGATGAGTGTAGTGAATCACTATACAGTGTAATGTAGTGAAATCACTTTGGCAAGATATGAAATGCATCTCTGTGCAGGATATGTGTGATGCAGTGAAGACATAGGAATGAGCAAGATATGAAATGCAGTAATGCAATTTGATGAGGGTGCCATACTGCTATGTCCTGCAGGGATGAGTGAAGGTTTCAGAACAATGTCCAGGTAGCAGGGCATTATACATGTTCTAATACCATGATGTATCAGTGAAGGATTTTAGTGCAGTGTATCTATTTACAAGTATCTAAGTGGCGGTGACTCATATGTGAGGGCAGGACAATTATAAGGGTTTAAATCAAATGGGATTCAAGATTTGTAGATGCCAAAATGAAGGGATGGACATGTTTATGAATTTCTGAACAAGAAGTGTGGACTATAGGTTTGAACATCAAGTACCAAGGTATCATGACTGATACCTTGAGGGACACATTCAATAGAATACAGGGGACTGCATTGAAGACATGGCACTTACACTACAAGGACAGAACACAAGTTCAACTGGAATAAAAATTCTCTTCGAAGGGACAATGGACAAGGTATTTGCAGGGTACATCAGTTGGGTGACTGAACTGTACCAAGTGGATCGATCATACATCAACAAGGGTCTGGACATTTGGTTTAAGTGGATAGAAATTTAAAATGGATGATGGGTTTGAATATTCATCTGCTAACATCTGAACAAGAGGATATCTTGGATTGAACAAGTGATGTCTTGACTGGAGTTTAGGTAGGGCTGAACTATAAATGTTAAAGAGGGATTGCTACAACAAATCTGAATTAGAAAAAAGGGGGTCAGAACAAAGATATGCAAGACATATTAGATGCAAGGTCTGAACATGAGATAGATCATTTGGTTATGCAGTGATGGTCAGAACCCCCAGGATGAACTCATATATATATAATATGCATATCCTTCAAAGGATGCAAGACATGAACTCCTCAATGGGGGGAGTAAAATAGGTGGAAAGATCAATCTAAAGGGGGTACAGGTCTGATCATCACAATTGCAGGACCGTACCACATACTATAAGATATCCCTATCCAAAATCTGGACAGAATCAAAACTACAGGTCAATGTATCTCTGATACCCAGGGAGCAGTGGACAAAAGGATGTAGTAAACTAAAGACTCTGTTCTAAAAGGCGTCCGCCTAGACCGCCTAGGCGGCGCCTAGGCGCTAGGCGCTGGGTGCCCGCCCGATGTCCGCTTAGGCGCCCGCCTAATCCCCCTGACATCCAACTATGCATGTTTTGGGGTTTTATGGATTTTTTTTCTGCAATTTTTAGTAGATTTTTTTGGATTCTTTTTATTTTTTTGAACCGCCTAGATCTAGGCGTCCGCCTAGGCACCCGCCTAGGTGGGCTAGGCGCTAGGCGGAAGGTGTCTGCCCGACTAGCGCCTAGCGCTTTTCACAACCTTGACTAAAGATGTCGACTATTGCAATTTAAGGTCTGACTTCAAGGTTTAAAGGACAGAGCAAGTATCATTAATGGACTGACTCTAATCCAGATATTCACATGTTCATGACTGAGCATGAAGTGTGGCCCTAAAGCTCTATTCGAAGGCTAGAGCAATCTCCTATAACTGAAACACACTACTGCTTTGACTGAACAGAGAATGGGAACACAACATGGTTAAGTGCAGTGGTCATCTGATATACTGCAAGTAAGTGTCGCAGAACATGCAATGCTTGATACTGGTATGTATTAAGAATGCAAGGTAATGTATCAATGTAGGCAGTGGCAACATGCAGTACAATAATGGGGTCTGGAACATGTCCTGATGCAGGCTAACATGGTGAATGCAGTGGATCAATGTAGGCAGGACATTACCTAATATGAAACAGTGGATGCTGTGAACATTGCAGTGTTCAAATGTGCAGAGCATGATTGGAAGAATGCAATAAATGAAATGAAGTGAAGTGGCAGGGAGCTATATAGGGTGAATGTATTGAGTAGTGGTGGTAGGACAGTATGCAAAAGTGAAGTGCTCGACTAAAATAGTGAATTATCTGAGTTACATGAGTGTGCAGTGGATTAAATGACCATGAGATTTAGTGATTAGGTCTAGACTCATGCCTATACTCAGACCCAGGGATCCAATGGGCACAGCGACAGAGCAACAGTAAACAGAAAATGGTACCACCATGAACCCGAGCCCTCCCCAAATCTAAAATACACAACAAAAACCAACCCAAATCACAAGGCACAGCCTATACATCATTTACAGCATATTACCAACCAATATAACTAATTACAATTGAAAATTATGCAATAAAAGCCCTAAGAGATATTTCGTCGAACACTTGGTGTGCGTATCCGATATTCTCGTGATACGTACATCAAATGAATCCGAAATTGACCCAACTTCTTTCTAATACAAGAGGGACCCTAAATGGATGCATCTACAACAAGGAATGTGAATTTAGAGGGTTTAGAGGGCTCTTACCAATTAGGAGTTGGAATCCCAATGAAAAGTTTCTAGATCTAGAATCTCCTCCAAGCTTCAAGGCTCCAAATCCTTTCTAGCTAGCCAATAGTCTTCTCCTCTCCAAGGGGAAGAGAATGAACCTAATTTGGGAAAATTTGGATAAGAAAAGGGTGTAGGAGAAATTTGGGAGAAAAGCTTCAAATTAGAATTAGGTTTTGAATGAAAGAGAAAAAAGATGATGAAGTGGGGCTTTATATAGAGAGTAGGCTGCCCCTTGAGGTTAGGGTTAGGGTTTTGGTTCATTTGTGGAAAGTCTAGAAGGCCCTCCTAAGTTGTCATGACAAGTTCTAAGAAAAGGTCCATTCTAACTTAGTGTTTTAGTCAAAAGGATCCTAAATGGTTTCTAGCTTGATTAAAGACTAACCAACTATTTAAAAATGAATTTAAGGTTTGTCTAAACTCACTAAGTCTCTCTTGGTCATGACTAGTCATCTAATCAATGTGGTTCTATGGTTTACCAAATTATATCACTATCACAATTCATTTAATTAAATAAAAATAATCAATTTTACAAAAGTTTAAAATTATCCTCATTTTAGAAAAGTGGTAGTTACAAACGTATTGAAATGTCACATTATTTATATGCAAAGTGAAAAATTAAGGCATCAGTTGGGGCAAAGATATTACAATGTCACGCAATCTGTATGCAAGTATGTAAGCATTCTGTTTTATTACATTCAAAATTCAAAGAGATGGAGGAAAGATGTAGGTCCAACAAAAGCTTAGTACTACACTAAACTAAATGTTTCTTCTTAAATGCAATTAACATTTAGCATGGTGTATGTCCCTAAAGGTTGAAGACGTACAAATAAAGATATATACATACAAATAATTAACTATTAGAGTTTGGAACTTGTGAGTAGGAGCATTTTATGCCTCCACATGTTTTGAAACACGCCACCTTGTCCATGCATCGTCTCATTATTGCTAGTAGAAACAAAAGTGTAAATGCATGGTGCATCAACGGGCATAGATCTCAATTATATGGTTCTCTCAAAATAGTAAAATGCTATATATATATATATATATATATATATATATATATATATATATATATATGCCATCTCTTAATTGTATATAACTACAAAAATGAAAAGTAAAGAGGAATGAACAATTCTTCTCTTCTATGCTATATCTGAGTATGATTTGATAGACAGTAGTGGACCTGAATGAAGACTAAGGGGGCCATTGCCCCCCACCCCCACCCCCAATTTTTCATATTTTCTTATAAAAAAAATTAATTTTTAGGTATTAACACCTTCAAAAATGCAATATGGCCCCTCTAAGAATGTAATTTGCCCCTTTAAAAATACAAGTTGTCCCTCCAAAAAATTTAGTCATCAAAACTATTGTTTAGGTACTGCAGCCTCCAGGCGAACCTTGCAAGAGCATCTCAAAGTACTGGAAGGAGCATATTTTGTTCTATAAAACTAAAAAAATACGAGTGTATAACAAACACTAATTTTTAAGAGATGAAGAGCCCTTTTGTTCCCCCGACCAACAAAATGAACAATTAAATTATACTAAAACCCTAATTTTTAAGAGAAAAAAATAGGGAACAAAGGAAAGAGATTTGTTACTGTTGACGATATCGGCTACGCTCATGTACTTGGCGACAACATCAGGGATGGAGAGATACAACTCCTCCTCCTGGGCTTCATCGTCGTACATCTCTTCTTCCTCCTAAACCCTAGAAAATTGAAAGATGGGAGCATAAATTTTCTAGATTTATTGAAGGAGAAAGAGAGACCATAAAAAAATACCGATAACAAAAAAATTAGGGAGAAGAAAAGTGGACAGAGGGATCGTGCCCAAAGTAGAGAAAAAAGTTGAGAAAAAAGGTTTTGAGAAAATGGTTTCAACAGGAGAGGAGCACGAGATTTGGCTAAAAATTTAGAAGCCAAATTTTTTGTTGGGTTAGGGACCTAAAATTTTCAATAAAATTTTGATGTTAAACAACAGTTTAATCCGTCAAATTTAAACTTATTGTTTTAGTGAAATAGGATTTGATGTTAAACGACTGTTTCAATCTGTCAAAAATACGATGACAGTTTTAATACGTCGTTGTTGGACAACTCTAACTGTCGCAAATCGTCCATTTTGGTGTAGTGCATTTGCCAAAATTATGCAATCATAAGATATAATAGTGGTCTTAAATAAATAGCCCAAAAGCATGAAGTTCCTGAGATAGCTTTGTATCTCATAATCAGATTTTAATAAATTGAATACAGTTCTTAACCGAGGAATGTTTCCTGCAGCACAGGTCATAACAACACCAACTGGATCTCCTTTAACACGGACAACATCAATGGCATCAAGGATAATAGTAAAATAGATTTTAGCTAAAAGAAATAGATAATCCGGAACTTGCAACTGTACAAGAACTCAACCTGATCAGCCTCGTTAGTCACTTGCTTGGCTTCAACAATAATCTTATTCAAGAGCAACAAAACTTATATATGTTAAACCAACTACCGTGCTAGCTATTGATGTATATATAATGTCTATGAGGTGTATAGCAATGACAAAAATTGATTTTCTTCAACAAGTGCAAAATTGACGAGCTCTTCTCAGCCTGCCAGAAGAAGTTTGAAGAGGAGAAGAGGATGTTGGTGGAGGAGAAAAGGAGAACTACTTGGAAGCGGCTAGAGGATGCCGCCTCCTTCAAGCCAGTGACTGGGTACACAGCAGTCCTGGTGAGACCCGTTTCTATCAGTGCAGTTGCTGCTACTCTTTCTTAGCTGTGATTCTGACAGAGGGAAAGAGAGGGTAATTAATAGGGTGTTTGGAGGGGATTAAAATATGCCCAGTCCAAACCCAGAATGGCCCGATGAACCCTTTTTTCCACTTTGCTTTATTTTTTATTTTTTGATTCTTTTGTATTATGGTGCTATCTTATTATATCTAAGTGGCAATCTGTTGTTGTTATCTGGCAAGCAAGGGCATATGTTGTGAGAGTAGTAGTAGGTTCTGTTGTATTAATGTCAGAATTGAGCATATATATTATTAAAATGCCTGGAACTATCCTTGGGTTCCTTTCTCCCTTGCTGGGAATCTGGTGATCTTTTTCTTTTCCATTCGTGTAAATATGTACGTTAAGTAGAACTGTTCTGTCGGTGTGTATGTCTGTGTACTGACTTCGGCAAATGATACAAGATAAATACCATAACCTGGAGACTGGTAAAGTGTATCCTTTCTTGATGTTGCTGAATCTTATAGCTTTGTAGATATGATGATGGCAGACTGTGTGTAACGAAATATTGATCGAGGAACTCAGACTTTTGCAGCCATGTTTGCTGATGGTTGTTGAAGGATCTATGGCATCTACTTGGTACACTTTTGTAAACGGATGACAATTGAAATTCAGCACTCTTAACCTTACATGCCAGCAATCAGTTCTGTTATGAGTGATTAACTTCAGTCATTTGTGTGAAATGAAATATTCACTCTCTTTTTTACCGAATGGATCTAACTTGTAATAGTTCTAACTTTCTTCCTTTATTATTTTTGCAAAAGTTTTTCCACTGCTTTTTAAACTGTTTCGACGTACTTGTGACCATTGAACTTGCAAACAAATTAATCAGTCTCTAGCATGAAAACATAGTTATCAAGACCAAACCCATTACAATGAATCCTTAGTTCCTTAACAAATGCTTCAGATTATAGCCAAATTGGTACATAGCTTGGCTTAGTAAAGAATAGCTCATAATAGATCTAGTCTTCCACATCCTCACTGAACACATAGAATGTTCTGGAAATTGCTGAGAAACCCAATTTCGGGGTGGGCTTTTATGAAATGTCCACCCGCTGGATGAGTTTTATGAAATACCCAGAATTAAGTATTTTCACGTTAAATATTCCAAGATTCCCTTTTAGATGCCACCCGCTGGAAACTGCTATTTCTATAATACCGAAACTACCCTTCCGCGCGAATTGGTCATCTATATGTATTTGAATTCTAAAAACTCAGATCTGGATTGCGATTTTCGTCTTCTTCTTCTTCACGGGAAATCTGAATTCCATTGCTCTCATCTTCAGCAGAGATCGCAAAGATCGTTCGTAGTTCGGTGTGCTTTTCTTCAGTCGAACTCAGATCATCGCTCGTCATCATCATCACCATCATCATCATCTTCATCGTGGAGACATTTGAAGTTTTCCGACGATTAGGTCAATTGTGGAGAGAAGATCTTTCTTCTTCTTTTCCATAAGGATTATCATCGTTTTGAAAGAAGAACGAAACTCTTTATTTCTGACAAAATTTTTCTAAAAAAAATATTCTCCGTGTTAAAATGACCATTCTCCGTGCTAAAATGACGGAGAATGAGTTTTAAAAACCATGGAGAATGGCATTCTCCGTGTTAAAAACCACGGAGAATGACAATTTTCTATGGGTTTTAACACGGAGAATGCCATTCTCCGTGGTAAAGTGACGGAGAATGGCCATTCTCCGTCATTTTAGTACGGATAATAGCTATTCTCCGTGGTTTTAACACAGAGAATGGTCATTCTCCGTCTTTTTTAATACGGAGAATGACCATTCTCCTCCATGTTAACACGAGATTGGTCATTCTCCGTGTTAATATCACGGAGAATGACCATTCTCCGTGTCAAAAAAGACGGAGAATGACCATTCTCCGTTGTAAAAAAATGACGGAGAATGTCCATTCTCCTGCGTTTTAACACTGGAATGACCATTCTCCGTGCTAAATTATACGGAGAATGGTCATTTTCCGTTTTATTTAACACGGAGAATGTCATTCTCCGTTTTATTTAACACGGAGAATGGCATTCTCCGTGTTTCTAACACGGAGAATGGTCATTCTTGACCATTCTCCGTGCTAAATTACACGGAGAATGGCATTCTCCGTATAAATTAAGACGGAGAATGGCCATTCTCCGTCTAAATTATGACGGAGAATGGTCATTCTCCGTGTAATTTAGCACGGAGAATGACCATTCTTCGTGTAAATTAAGACGGAGAATGACATTCTCCGTGTTACTAACACGGAGAATGACCACCCTCATGCGAAATTAACATTTTTTGTGTTCTAACACGGAGAATGGCCATTCTCCTGCATTTTATGGTTAGCTGAAACTTTGGAGGGCCATAACTTTTGACTGGGAGGTCGAAACGAGGTCCCGTTTGTCGCAAAATGAGCGTATCGTCGAGGAGACTGAAAGTAACAGTCTCTCCGTTAATCGGTCTTACAAAATTTTAGAATCGCAAAAAAATGATGTTTGGACCTCCGTTTTAGCACTTTTGCCGTTTGTCTCGGTCTTTCCGAAATTTTCCGACGAGTTTTTGAAGATTTTTGAGGAGGAAAACCTAGATTCGAAAGTGAGCAGCGTACGGAAGAAGATGAAGTATCGAAACATTTTTTAAGAGCAGTTTCGTGGGTGTTTTCAATAAATTAAAAGGAAGGGCAAAAGGGTCATTTGGAACCCGCTTTGGATAAGTTTCTCTAATTCTGGGCACGCGATGAAAGTTTTTTTAGCGGTGGGTTTTACATAAAACTTTTTTAGTTTTTGGGCATTCCATAAATTCTCCCTAGAATGTTTGATATATATAGACAGAAGATTATATAGTGTGTAAACAAGAGAAAATTTAAATATAAAATTTACAATGGAAAGCTTGATTCAATAACTTCATAGATACAGATTCCAATTGAAACATAAGATTACATATGGGTTCAACACAAACGTCTCCGACAATTGGAATAAACTAGTGTATGCATGTCCATTAATTTCTGTTCTAATTTCTATAACCTACAATTATAGAAATTAGAGCAAAAATTAGAAAGAAACCCTAATCTACAATGATAAAAATTAGGACAGAAATTAGGGCAAAACCCACAATGATAAAAATTTAGGGCAAAAATTAGGGAAAACCTACAATGAAGAAATTTAGGACAAAACTTATGGCAAAACCTTCTCACTGACGAGGGAAGCTTTGTCGCTGACGATGGACGATCTTCGCTGCTGGAATAGTGGGGCTCGGCGGTCGGCTCGTCGACGAGAAGGAGAGGAGGAGGAGGAGGAGGAGGAGGAGGTGAAGGGGAGAGAAGGGCGTTGTTCAAATACGTACGAGAAGGGAGAGGGGCGCAAAACAAAGAGAAGGGGAGGGTTTTTCTTCGATCGGGAAAAATTAGAAAAGTGAGCGGGCGTCCGGATTGGGAAATAGATTTTTCCTAACTTTTATAATGTTCGTGAATAAAAGCGTTACAAATATATGAACTTTATATTACACTTCTTCGTAAAACACGTTATAATAGACAAAAAATTCTTCCAAACCGTCGTATAAAGGGGTGTTCCTAAAATTTTGTAACGTTTATATATAAATTGTTATAATAACCTTTTTGTAAACGTTATAAAAGGTTTTTTTTTTTTAGTAAATTCATAGTGGAACTGAATTACCATCGTCCGTAAAGTATGCATCTAGGCCGAACGACGTAAATTCTTATCTTTGGAGTTGTAAATTTTCTCTAAAGTATTTTCTAATATCTTAGATTTATTTTCATTGTGCCCCAAAACACACCCCTAATTCTTGTTGATTCCACATAATTAGTCAAGTACACTTGTTTCTCTCGTGCTCGTCTAATCCTTGAAGTCTGCAAGCAGATTTTTTTTTTGTGCCATCAACACTATATTTCAACCGTCATTAAACACAACACGGGAAACTTATGGGGCGTTTGGTACGCGGTATTTTTTTTTTCCGAAAAAATTTAAGATGGAAATCTATTACCACGTTTGCTTGACTTATAAAAAATTTATTTCAGGGAATTATAAATACCCGGATAAATAGTTTACCCACAAAACATGGAAATTCTATCCCTTGAGAATATGTGGGTATTTTATTTTTTTCCCGGGCAAAAAAAAATTTGTCTAAATTTTTTTCTTCTTTTTTGATCAATTTTGATTAGTTTTGAACATTTTTTCTTTTTTGTCGTTTTTATCGTTTTTTTTGTCGTTTTTACCAATTTTTTGTCGTTTTTAAGCGATTTTTTGTCGTTTTTACCCACTTTTTTATTTTTTTTGTCGTTTTTACCCAATTTTTGTCATTTTTGTCGTTTTTTGTCAATTTTTGTCATTTTAAGCGATTTTTTGTCGTTTTTTAGCTTTTTTTTGGTTGTTTTTATCTTTTTAGTCGTTTTTTGGTCATTTTTACTGATTTTATGTCTTTTTTGTCACTTATGTCGCTTTTACCGATTTTTTGTCGTTTTTGTCACTTTTTTGTTATTTTTTGTCGTTTTAACCATTTTTTGTCGTTTTTAACCGATTTTTTGTCCTTTTTTGTCGTTTTTATCGATTATTTTTCGTTTTTGTCGCTTTTTGGATTTTTATCGTTTTAACCAATTTTTTGTTGTTTTTAACCGATTTTTTTGTCATTTTTAACTGATTTTTTGTCATTTTTTTGTCGTTTTAACCGATTTTTTGTTGTTTTTTGTCGTTTTTGCCGCATTTTGATTTTTTTTATCGTTTTTGTCGTGTTTTGGTTATTTTTGTCGTTTTTACCCTTTTTTTGTTATTTTTTGTCGCTTTTTGGTCATTTTTGTCGTTTTAACCGATTTTTTGTCATTTTTACCAATTTTTTTATATTTGTTCTTTTTTTTCGTTATTATTATTTTTTATTTTTTCCCGGGAATATTTATATTGTCACCAAACATGGAAATGTAATTTTCCTGGAAATTTAATTCCTTGGAATTTGATTTCCGAAAATATAGAATTCCCGGCTATATAGTATTCCGCATACCAAACGCCCCCTTAGGTATTGTTTGGAAAGAGGAGAAAATGGGGGAAGGAAAATGTTGAGGAAAAATGAGTGAAAAATTAAAAGTATTTGTGTTTGGGAAGGGGGAGGGAAGAGGAGAGAGAGAATTTTGGGAGGAAAATTCATGCGGGCCCCACTCAAAAAAATTTCTCCCAAAAGTGGGAGGAAAATAGAGAGAGTTGAGAGGATTGTGGGAGAAATTACTCATCTACCCTTCAAAAAAGTTAGTTTCGTTTATGATTTTAAAAAATCAAGGATTGAATGGTAATTAGATCTATCTCCACAAACAAATAAAATATTATTTTTAAAATTTTCCTTCCTCTACCCTTTTGTCATCCAAACAAGTAAAGAAAAAATTAATTTTACATTCATTTTACTCTCCTCCATTTTCTTTTTCCTCAAATTTTTCTTCCCCTCCTCAAAAATGTTCCCAAACACAGTGTTAGTAATATGGCATACTAAAACTCCACAACAAATTACATTCAGCCTGAAATGATTGAAATCCATTAAATTATTGGGTCCACTGTCACCTCCTAGTTACCAAATACTGTTTTTGTGTGTATGCATAAAGTCATAGCTCTAGGCAACATATGACGAGCAATCACTATATTCGTATTCATACTACTCACTCATTCCCTCTTTGCCTCCATACTTTAAGATCCCTCGTCTGTCTGTCTGTCTCCCACCGATACATAAATTATCAAATCCAAAATAAAACAAAATTACTGTTATAATTTTGGAGAATTTTGTTTTAAGAAATGCTAAAGTCAATTCATAAGATAAGGTACCGCAAATTCTTCACCCGCATGTACATCACCAATTAGTCCATCTATCATTCATAAAGACGAGGGTCAGATCAGGGATAAGTCCGATAAGACTTTGCAGGTTTGGACAACTATTCTCTACTTTGGGCAAATATCTAGGTCCAGTATGACCTGCAAAAGGTCGGAATCGCAGATGATCCTCCAAAACATAGAAAAATATCTCACAAGATACCGAATCAAGGGGCAACTAAAATTAACTCCGACTAGAAGCAGCTAACCTTCTGGCCGACCTTGCAAAAACGCAAGGAATCGTTTCTAACGACCTTGATTGAGTACAACATCGCTCTTGTTTATTTGTAGAGAAAGTATATGGAATTAGTACTGTTTCCAATAAATTGCCAACAACTAAATTACTTGCACAAAGTGGAAGATGAAGAAGAGGAGCAACTGGACAGAAAGGAAAGAGACATGTTACAGACATGAAACATGCACAAATTATTAAAGAAAGATATGGGCAAGATCTCACCATATTAATGTATGTTGATATTACTTTACTAGTAAGATTTGCTTTATTGTCCCCTTCTATGACCTATTATTATTGTTGTTCCTTCTATCATCATCATCGTCATCATGCATCATGATAGCTACAATTATTAGTAAAACATCCACAAACGTGCATCCCTAACAATCTCCATCAAATCTTATTGATCTCATTCTGGTATATATATTAGACTTTCTACGTTATATTGTTCACATAACCCCCTCTAACTTTATGAACTAACTAAAATGTTTCATCATCCAAAAAAAAACATTAGTTTTTACTAAACAATCAAACTTTTCACACTTCACTATTGGAAACTATTATTTTGAGCAAGTTAATGCAAGATTGTTTCAAGTTTTGACAAGTTTCTCCCGACCGTTAGCTTAACATCTCATGTATGCAGCTTCAACATAGCGTGCGTGTATTACTTATCAGCTAACCTACTTCATTCGAATCAAGGCATTATAAAAGGAAAGTCATTCATTTTTTGTGTTTGGATGCTAAAGAGAAAGAGTAGGAAAGAAAATTTGTTCTAAAATGAAATAGAGAAAAAAATGGTTCTCCGCCCACCCTTAAGATTCACTTATCCTCTTAATTTTTTGCATTTATTATAAAAATTTAGGACTAAACTATCCCTACTCAAAACGGAAATGCTAACTTGTCCGCAGGTGGGCTCCCATTGCGTGGGGCCAACGTCGACACCCTGCCAATGGGGTAGTGCCAACGTGGCCACGGGCTGGCCCGCCTGCGGGCCAAGTAGAAGCTTCCTGCTCAAAAATGTATTATAACTATAATCCAGATTTTTTCAAACTCAGAAAAAATGATTGGACATGCAATTTCACATGCTCATGGAAGTAAAAAAATTGATTTCACTAACCAAACAAGGCCCTAGAGAAATTTATTTTTGCCTCCATTTTTTATATGGATACATGGCATTATTTCGATTTTGTCCTTCGAGGATACAATTAATTTAGTGGTGTATAATTTTTTCTGAAATTTTAGTTTCAAGAAACCTAGATCCTTTTTTTTCCTTCTTTTTTTTTCATGACGAGCACATCATTCTTTTTTTTTCTCTTGCATTCTTTGGCGAAAGAATTTTTGTGAATATACTCATAAGAAATAGAGAACTTTTTTCCCTCTTTTATTTTTCTTTTTAATTTTCTCTTGCATTCTTTGGGAGAAGACTTATGTAGTGAATCCTCGCAAGAAGTTGAGAATTTTTTTTCTTCTCTTTCTCTTATTTCTTTCCTCTTTCATTTACGCCAGCTTCGAGTTCACATCTACAAGTTCAATATGCCACAAATTCAAGAACTTGAGAAATTAATCCAAAGAACTTGAGAAAGTTTTATAAGTTCCTTGGGTTGGGTTTACAAATGGTCGATATAATCTATATTATGTAGCCTTGAAGCAAAGGATACATGAACCAAAAGGGGAATATATAATTATGACACACTAACAATAAATTTTCTTCTCAGTTAAAAGTCTATTCACTTCACAAACAACCAAAATAAGTACCATCTCCAAACCTCTACCGAGTACTAAGTACTACTTTTAATTTCCATAATGGAAGTAAAACCCTAAAAAACTAGCAACAAGTAGAGAGAGAGAGAGAGAGAGGGAGAGAGTTGAATCGGCCGATACAAAACAAAACCCGACGGAATCATTCTCTCATCCAACGACACACAAAGATCAGGATCTCTGTGGCGGCGGTGCATCGAGAAAGGAAGGCGCGGCCGCGATCGGGCGGCGGTGCTGGTGCTGGTGCTGCAGCTGGTGGTGGAGGTGGTGTTGGTTGTGGTGATGAGGAGCTGCCGACGATGACGGCGATATCCGCTCGCAGGAGGGGCACATGGTGAGCGTGGTGGGAGGGGTCATGTGCATGTACCTCTGCGGCGACAGCTTCAGCGCCCGCAGCTCCTGCACCTCCTTGTGCAGCCTTCGGTTCTCCTCGGTCAGGTTCTCGCAGCACCGCTTCAGGAACTCGCAGTCCACCTCCGTCTGCTTCAGCTTCGTCCTCGCCCGCCTGTTCTGGAACCACACCTCCACCTGCCTCGGCCGCAGGTTCAGCTGCTTTGCCAGAGCCAGCTTCTGCTTCTGCTCAACAAATTACCATATACGTATCAAAACTATGTATATAAATATACATATATATTCTCCAACTCTAGTCCAAATAACTATTGTCAACCAACTCTAGTCTCCAAATAACTAAGGTAAAAGACATTCTTCTCATCTGTCCGAATTTGAACCGATTGAGAATGGAGACTGCGATGAAGTATGAAAGTCCCGAGTATTTACACCGGACAACAATAAGTAAAAATTCCGACACACACGACTACTTACTGGGTTGAGGGTGTTATGCTCTTTGAAGCTGTCTTCCAAGACAGCGGACTGGTCCTTGGACAGCCGCAGCTTCTTCCTGGACCCGTCGCCGTCGTCCTCGTCGCTGCAGTTCTCCTCGTGGTCCCTCTTCCCGGCGCCGCCGCTCATCACGCTCGACACGGCGCTGTTGGGGGACGAGGACGCGCCCCCCGCGGCGTAGTCCTCCTCGCTCTCCCTCTCCGCCGCCGCGACGGGTGCTCGGTTGACGTCGATCCCCCTCAGTCTCCTCTCGCCTGCTGCAGTAAAATAGCATCGATCATCATGATCAAATAATCTCAAAATTGTCAAGAGACGAAACATGTACGCTTAGTTGCAGCTGTAACTCTACCGGAAGCGAGCTCGGTCCAGTGGGGCTTGGGCGCCATGGCGAGGAGGTGGCGAGGGGCTGACTGGGGGCCGAGGCTGAGGCTGAGGCCTAGATCAGCTTCCTTTCCCACCATCATCTTTAATTTCTTTGAGCTAGCTTTCTAGAGAGAGAAAGTAAAGTGTATAAGAGTTCTCGAGGAAGAAAGTGTATGTATGCTTTTATGTTTGTATGTATGAATGAATGTGATGGACCGATGAAGAACGCGAGGTTGTTAAATAGGTGGAGAACGAGAGGAAGGTGAGGATTATTTTTTTTTTTTTTAAGTTTTTTTTTTCTTAATGATTTCCCTCATTTATCGCAATCATGTTCCTGCTGGCCAATGGCCCATCAGTGGAGTGTGTTTGTCATGGCTGGGTCAAGCCGAGCCAAAGGCAATGCGGCTTTTCTTGTTGTTGACCGTTGAATCATACAACAGCTCTTTAGTCTTTACTTAGAAAAATATGTTTTTTTTTTCTTTTCATTTCTCTTTTGCCATTATCCATGCTAGATCTTAAACTTCATAAAGGTAGCATATAAAGGCTGATATTTATAACCATGCTTTTCTTTTTCTCTTTTGTTGTTTTTTTTTATATTTTAAGACGCCTGATAATACGTACAGAATTTTATGTACGTTGTATTACATGTTTTTGGGGTACGCTATTTCCAACTCTCATCATTATTAAATGAAAAAAAATAATACGTTTTCGTGACTCGATCTACTGATCTTCCGCCATCTTATACCTCTCTTCGTTAATTACAAGAGCCACTCGAATTTAGGAATTCTTGTAGAAGATGGATGAAAGTAAATGTTTTTAAATTAGTTACAAATTCTAATTGTTTGTTGTTCCTAAGTGTGTGTCAGGAAAGTTTGGGTTGAAAATTTTGAAGAACAAGATTGTTTTGAAAATTCATGTCGATATTTTAAAGATTGTTAAGATATGATTAGATTTTAGGATTAAGATTAGATTCAAGTCTATTTTTACTTCTCCTATTCGGATACAGATTTATTCTCCTATACGTATATAGATCCGTTCTTCATCTATATATGTTCATCGTTGTATGACTTTCTACATTATAAATTAATAAAAATTAATATTGTTGATTTATTTTATGGTATTAGAGCCTAGAGTTTTTCAATCCCAGGATCATTCAGCTCGTCTAAAAAAATTATTTCATAGTGGAGCCCTTTGACGTAGTTCTTTTTTTTTATCCACATGTACGAACTGTAAGTTGACAAACACTTAGTCTTACAATTTTCTAAGAGTTTATCTAACAGAAATTTTCATATAGGATAAAGAAGTTTGGGATATTTCTAGAAAAATGAAGAAGTTTGGAATAATTGCGGAAAGGGGAGGGGCGTCAAGTGACTTGGCGCGTGGCAAGGGGCGCCAAGGGACTTGGCGCGCGTAGAGTAGGGGATCACAGGTAAAAAAAAGTTTGATAATTCCAAATCATCCATAATAAATTTCAAATACGATGTTAAATATATTAGATAACAAATAATTATTTTCTTATCATCCAAAATTTATTACATGATAGTTATTATCTATATTAGATAACAAATAATTAAAATTATCTATATGAATGAAATATTTATAAAAATAAATTATCTTTTAGTTATATCATCAAAAATTTATTAGATAATAGTTAGATTAATTTTATATTTTTTATGATATAACTAAAAACTAATTTGTTATGATAAATATTTCCTTCATATAGATAATTTTAATAGAACAAATAGATAATTGAAACTCGTTGTTCATTTTTCTAAGAATGATTTTAAAAAAAAAATGAAACTCGTTGTTTTTTTAAAATTAAAAATGAACAAGGACTCTCATATAGATAAAATCTAATTAAATCCGTTATGAACAACGAGTTTTTTTTTTAATGAACAACGAGTTTTTTTTAAATGAACAACCACTTTCTGTAAATGAACAACTCGTTAAAAATGAACAACGAGTTCTTTTTTTTAATTTACGTTGTTCATAAATGAAACTCGTTAAAAATGATTTTTTTAAAAAAAAAATTATCTATATGAAGGGAAATCATTTTCAAAAAAAAATTTTTAACGAATTTTTTTAATTAAATTACAGATTTTTTAAAAAAGAATAACGAGTTTCAATTAAAATCTGAAACTCCTTATTTTTTTAATCTTTTTTATTTTTTTAAGAATGATTTTTTGTTTTATTTTTTTTAATTTTTTGTTAATTTAAATTTGACAAACTCGTTGTTAATTTATTTAAATTTAACTGAAAATGAATAATAACAAATATTATCGAATAATTTTTTTATGATATAACTAAAAGATAATTTATTTTTATAAATATTTCATTGATATAAATAATTTTAATTATCTGTTATCTAATATAGATAATAACTATTATTTAATAAATCTTGGATGATAAGAAAATAATTATTTGTTATCTAATATATTTAAAAACTTGTTTGAAATTTATTATGGATAATTTGGAATTATAAATTACTCCAAACTTTTTTTTACATGTAATGGGATCCCGTACTCCACGCGCGCCAAGTGACTTGGCGCCCCCTCCCACGCGCCAAGTGACTTGGCGCCCCCTCTCCCTTCCCGCAATTACTCCAAACTTCTTTTTTTTTTTATAGAAATACTCTGAACTTCTTTATCCTATATGAAAATTTCTGTTTATCTAAATCCAGTAGTGTTTCATTCTGACATGTGGAGATCATCTCCTATCCTATTTATGACATTTTTTTTTTACTACGTGAGCTTTATTGTTGATTACACTCGTTATATGGTGGTCTATCTTATGCGTCACCATTCCGAACTATCTACTAATTATAGGACATTTACTACTGTGGTTTATACTCAATTAAATGTTAAGATTAAGATTTTTTTTCGCTTTGATTGTGTTTGTGAGTATCTCTCTACTAGAATAAGATCTATCTTGCAATCTCATAGAGCACCCTTTTGCAGTAGTCTTGCCCTTACACTCATTAATAAAATAGGATAAAAAAGTGCAAACATCATCAAATTCTTGAGAATTGCTCGTGGTCTCTTGTTATCCTCTTCTGTTTCTCAAAGGTTATGGGCAGAGGTCATTCTTACCTCTATTAATCTTATCAATATCACTCTTTCCTCTGTTTTATCTGGTCGGACACCTCATGAGTGTCTTTTTGTGTCCTTCTGATTACAGTATATATGCTTTGCACTTTTGGGTGTACTTATTTTGTTCTTCTTTCTTTGATGAGTGCACGAAGCTGACAGCACGATCATCCAAGTGTGTCTTACTCAGTTTTAGTTTCGTGCATAAGGGATACCATTGTTATGATCCCTTGGCCCGTCGTTTTATAAATCTCATCATGTTATCTTTCTAGAGGACTCTCCTTATTTTACTATCATGCATGCGGATGTTCATTTCTTATTCCCCCGAGGTCCGTCGTCTAGTGTTTCCAAATATCTTACTCCTTTGCTCCCCTCTCAGTATAACTCCTCTCCTACAATGCCTTTGTCGTTGTCTCACGAAGATCCTCCATATATTCCACCAGCCTCCACTACATACACTATCTTGTCCACCATCTACGCCTCCACCACAACCTCTCTGCCAATCCCAACATACTCATGGACTCCTGCTCGTTTTACTCCCTATTATGGTCTACTAAATAATTTTGGTTTTGCTATCGTAATCTAATATTCTTCATAGTTTCATTCATTTCTTACTCTTATCCATGCTATATGAGAGACTGGTTCTTATCAAAAGGCTATTCAGTACCCTGAGTGGCAGGAGACTATTGTAACGCCCCAGTCTTAAAATACGTAGGACTAGAAGATCGTATACATGCTAGCTATATATCGAGATGACTCAATCCCAGCTCGAATGCGTATAAGCTGTCTAAGTCAGGTATTTGTATCTTTATATCACTATGTTAATTTTATATCTCAATCCACTGAAAATAAATCCTTTGTAAGACCAAGTGTACTAATGTTGGTCAGACATTAACTCACTGAATCCCACAGACAACAAGAATAAAAATATATATAACAAAGTGGACAAAACTCTATTACAATTGTCTGAACAAGCTTATAATAAATAATAAAGGTTGCAAAACAAGGCCGTGTTAGCCGAATAAAAATAAGTATACTTGCTGGGGGAATATAATAAAAATAACAACCAAATATATACCTGAGTCGTCCCAACAACACTGTAACTACCTAAATCCGGGGAAGAAATATTTTGTCAATTCATATTATATATATTATTGTGCCTAATTATTTATTTTATGATTGTGTATATTTATTTATTAATATTATATTAGTTATTGCGGTTAGTGGCTAGCCTATTTGTTAGACTTGTGTTAGTGAACCAATTAGTCTAGACACTAGATTACAACCTAACAATTAGCATGGCATGACTCATGGACCAACTCATTTGACTAGGCCTAATTAGATCCATTAGTCATGATCATTTAATTAAAATAGGGATTAGAATAATTACCAAAATAGGTATAGAGCTTTGCATGTAATAGTAAGTTGTCATGACAAGCAATTAGAGGGCATTTTAGGCAAAGTAGATTAGTCCAAGCCCTAGATACATGGCCAACCACCCCATGGAGAGAGATACATTCTCTTATTTCGTTTTCCAAGCTATTTCTTCCGAATTTGGTGTTCTCTTCCAAGTAGAGCCATTTCTCCACCATTTTCTCTCAAATCTCACTCAATTCCTCATACATTTCTCTCATTCTCTATACTAGAAGGAGCCTATGAGCTTAGAGACTAGAAGCACAAGAAGAGAAGTCCATTTGCTATGAGCTACGTGTCCGAATCGTGTCCATTTGGCTTTTTATTGGAAATTCATCTTCCAATAGGTATATACCTTATTTTTCTCTCTATTTAGACTCTATATGTGTTATTGGACCCATAGGAATTCATTCATCGACTAGGACTACCCATAAGAGGAGTTTTGAGACCCAAATGACTATTTATTTGAAAGTTACAATAGGTTTTGTGCCATTTTTAGAGGAATTCCGAGAATGGTGTACCAAGTATTTGTCATTAGGTTTATTGAATCTATTTATTATAGATTTGGTTGTGTGTGTCTAGATTCGTGTCCATAAATGGATACGTGTAGGTCATGGAATGATATGGTAGGACACGGGATCAATTTGAAGATTTCTGGCCACCTACACTTGTGGTACACATGTCCAATTGCACATGACACTTGACATTAGCTTCATTTTACACTAATTATGTTTATATATATATAAATATTTTAGACTTGCTAGTGTGTTTTGGTAAAATTTGGATAAGGTTCGATATAGGTATCTTGGCCGTATCACAAATGTATCGTAGAATAGTGTGATACAGGGGGGTGACGCACGCCGAGTGTTAGTGTTTGGGGCTATATGTGTGTGTCTTATGGATACACATGGGTATGTGTCTTAATGTACATGTAGATGTGTACCTATCTATGTATGAATATATTATAGGAATCCTAGGGGGGGTGAATAGGGTCAAGCTAACTAATCAAGCACTAAGGGATTACTATTATGCAATTTAAAAATATAAGTGAAAGAGAAGAAGTAACAACAATACGGACACCCGATATATCCTGGTATCCTCCCAAGGGGCACTCCAGTCCCGGAACTCTCTCCGCCTTTAATCCACTATTATCGTAAATAGTACAATGTGAGTTTTCATACGAAGGATCACCAACTTCTTACACGAGCGCTTTAGTCCGAAGGCCTCTCCGACTTCAACCGAGAGTTTGGATCTGAAGACTCTCCAACTTCAACCAAGAGTTTGGATCCAAAGACTCTCAAACTTCAACCGAGAGTTTGGATTCGAAGACTCTCCAACTTCAACGTTTCATAATAGGTTTTGATCTCCTTATACAATAAGATGAAGATCTCGCTTTTTAACTCAATAACTCTAACACAATTTATGGATGGCAAATGAAAACTTTGTAGAGTTATTTTTGGATAAGCTTTGGTCGTTTAGAAATTTTTAAGCTCAAAGCATCAACCTTGAATGAAGGGGTTCAAGGCTATTTATAACCAAAGCAAAGGAAAGTACCATAATGCAACTTTCAACAGGCTGACGGATAATTCGTCGGATTTTAGTGAAAGTCCGTCGGATCATCCGCCTGCACAGTCTAACGGCTATAAATATAGCCGTTGGGATCAATCTTCGACAAAATTCGACCGTTAGAATGCAAACGGTAACATGACAGAATATCTGCCGGAATTTCGTGGTTTTTCATCGGATAATCCGAACAATTACAGAAGGTATTCTGTGAGTCCATTCGGATCTTCTGTCGAATTTCCGTAAAGATCCGTCGGATCATCCGTCAGAATTTTGAAGATTGTCCTGTGTTATTTTCTGCCATAGCTTTCGATTTTGCCATTCATTTTTTGTATTTACAAATATTCCTAAGACTCATTACAGACTCCAAATATACTTAGGCAGGTGCAGGCTTCTTCAGAGTCTTGAAACGATGATGGCATGTCTTGGCTTTGAAGATGTCGTCGGGCGGTTCAGAAAAATCTTTGTAAAATACCATCGTCTTTGATCCACCATGATTTTTTCATTACATATGTCTATATTTGATCTTGCTAATTGATTTTCTGCAAATACATGTTTGACGAACAAATCAATATACATGTAGCAAGTATGATAAGATAAAGCACATTAGGACTATGCAAAGTTTAAGTATCAATGCTATATAGATAGCATATGTATTAGTGATATCATAATGTTAAACTTAATCGAATAACCACAATCGAAAACATAGTTAGATTGTTGGGCTAACAATCTCCCCCTTTTTGATTATGGCAAATCGGTTAAGTTTAGTATGATCATAATAGATGCATGTATCACTAATGTACAAGCAGATATACGGATATACCACTAATAGCATATTATTTAAAATACTTCTACCCCTTATTACAAACATTGAAGCACATACTTAAACTTACTTATCCCCCTTTGACATGATAAAAAATAGGCTCCCCCGTACTAAGAGATAAAAATAAAATCAAACTCAAGCATAGAAATCAGAGCATGGGGAAGTCATAGACAATCATGATCAAGATATACTAATAAAAAACGATGGTAGAATGGTGTAATGACAAGTTTATAAAGCTACATTACCAATGTAGAACATCAAGTTTTAAAAGAAGCATGTCAAAACACAATATAGTTGGTAAAATAAGTAAAATTAAAAACAGTCAATAAATAGTTTACCAACTTGAAATCCAAGAAAGAAACTCCAAAACATAATATTATATGAATTAAAACTCTAGTTTTGGAAGGAAGTAATATACCAATTGAAAGAAAGGATTTCAATCAAAAGCCCATGAGGATTAGATAATTACAAAGTAATTGATATTAAAAAAATACCAATTGAGATAGTTGGAAGATATAAACTTAATACCAATTGAAATATAAACTTAAAACATTGATCAAAAAGCTATTGAAAGTCAAAATTGTCCACAAATAAATAGTGGAACAAATAATGAATGATCAATGAAATGGAGCAATTGACATAAAATAATTTCTTCATTTGCAAAATCTATTTGCTTACACAAGTTAATGCATTTGAACTCAATTACCTTATCATGCTATATGAATATTCTTTAGATAAACATGAAGGTAAAGAAGAAAAATACTTGAGAAGAAGAAATTCAGTCGACTTGAATGCTCCCCCTCAAAGTATTACCAATGTTGATATACATGAATTTTAGGTAAGTTCTCAATAAGAAAAGCCAAATCAATTAAGCATACAAGGAAAGCCAAAACAATGAAAGCACAATAGTCATCAAGATAAGATATGAAAGTTAATATTAACAAGATGACTTATTTAACCGATATAAAAGAGAGATAATATGATGAAGGCAATTGCATATACTCTCATAAACCCTTCACAAAATAAAAGTATCATAACCTTCATCACTAAGATATAAAAATGAAGAAAATATGGGTCCATGATGAACTAGGTATACGACATATTAAAGAGTATAAATGAATTGGACCAATTAATTTGCTCCCCTTCAAAATATGTGTATCTAGTTCCAAAGCTCTTATAGCATAAATTAAATAGATAACTACAAGATATATGGGTAAATCAACTATTGATTTTTTCCCCTTTCTCAATACATATAAGGCTATAAAATTATTATAAAATGAATAATATCATCTTTAGTCAAGAAGAGATATCCAATTAATAGTCACTAAAGATGAAAGATCAAAAGAATATTCCAATTAAGCACTTTTGAGAAAAGATCATCATGAAAAGAAATAAGGTCAATTAAAACAATCATGATAAGATTCACAATATAGCTCAAAAATAAAATAAAATTAAAACTCAAATATCATGTCCATGATTATCTAATTAAGAAAGAATCAACCAATTTATTATTTTGCATGAACTATGTATGTTTTACCATATATGTACCCATCAACGGATAAAATACAAATATTGCTAATGGTAAATTAATAAACCATAAAGTTCAAATAGCAAAGGTCCATATGTGGCAATCCATGAGTAGTCAAAGTAGAGTAATAAATTAGTTTGATAATTACATAATAAGATAATATAGGGCTACTCAACCATTAGGATCTTTTATCAATAAAAATAAACAAATTAAACATGATCCAACAAATCTCATAAAAGAAATCCCAAATCCATATTTATGATAAAATCTCATAAATCAATAAAAATATAGAAAATAGTCATTCTCATTTAAATGATTGCAAATATAATCAAAAAGAGATGTAAATGATAATACGATGGAATCATGAATCAAAAGTGAGAGAAATTTAAGAGATACTTGCTCATGACTAATATAGAAGAAAACTTAAAGAAAGGAATCATAAACCTCCAAGAGAAACAAGATCTAATCAAGAATTTGTAAGACTAGTTTTAGAGACAAACATATGTATCTAAAATAGGATGCAAATTACATCTAGGAGAATCACAAATCTTGTTTATGTAAACTAGCATATCATATATAGATTGGAAAAAAAATAATAGCTAGATGAGTGAAAGCGAACCAAATTATATAGCTTAATAATATATCATAAATAAGCAAGCTACATAACTAATTAAGATTAATGAGGTAGGCCATTAACAAGATAAATGTGCTCATTAACTCTTAAGTCACTAACACTAAAAAATACTAGCTTAAGCATAGAGTTCACAATGTGAGTAATGCATTTTAAAAGAACAAAATAATTTATAGACTCTTTACCAAGCAAGGATAAGAGCATTAGATAACAAATAAATGAATAGACTCTCATCAAGTAAAGGACAAAAGAGATATTCTAGAAAACACAATAAAACAAATCTCTTTGCCAAGTATTAAGATTAACCCAATATAATGAAATAATAGATCGATCTAGAGAATGCAAAATATTATAGCCATCATAAAATAAGTGTATTCTCTAGAAATGGAAAATCTCAACACAATCTCAAACCATAGTAGCTAAAGAGATAAGAAATATGATGTATTAATTACCTGTATTCTCATGTCCTACAAAAACATCATTGGACAACAATAATTTAAAAGAAACATATGCCCAAGGAATAAGCAAAGAAATATCATTAAGATCAAGAAAGCTAATTAAGAGCTAAATATAGCAAGAGATACATTTTTCAAAAGATTTTATAGTGCACCATAGTAAAATATAAAGATATAGACAAAAAAATGCACTAATTAAGGAGGTGAAGTGAACAAGCAAGGTAAAGTACAAAACCATGTGATCCTTAAAAGTACTTCCATAAATAGTCATAAACAAGACACTAATAAATATTTTCTCTCAATATCCCAACTTGAAGGTATGAAACAAATAAATATCAAAAGTTAGGAATCATATAGATAAAACTATATATATCTCTCAAATAGGCATACATGAAAAGATTCAAGAATCAAGTGAAAAGCATGTATCCGTAAAGTCAACCAAAAAGTCAAGAGGATATCATCAAAAAAAAAAACTTTAAGGAGGAAGCTAATTGATTCAAGAAGAGATACACAAATTTGGTCAAAAGAATCAATAACTAAAGTATGAGGTAATCACAAGTTTAAAATTAACAAGCATAAATAAATACTCTTCAAATTAATACAAAACTAGAGTTTAACTCATATGCCCACATAAAGGTATTTATACAAAAATAGATATCAATATAAGAAATACGTGAACTACATGTAAATAGAGATTTAATAAATATAGTCATGTATCCTTAATGAATATTTGAAAAACCATCACAAATTCAAAAACATGTATAAATAAACTTTATTAGGTAAAGACATAATTGATTCTCAAGAAGATAATCAAAATAAAATGTGAGAATCAATAATAGATATATTATGCAAGCACAAGATTAAAGAGAAGTATAAGTATATACTTGTCAAGTAATAAGAAACTTGTGCTAAACACATATATTCGCAAATACCGATTTAAAGTAAATAAGACATATTTAAGAGAAATCGGTAAGTAGTAACTATCTCAAAAACTTTAAAGACGGATAGTTAAAATCATATTAACTCAAATTAAAACCAAGCTCCTATCGACTAGAGTGATATGCATGCTTTATAAATAAATATTAAAAAATGAGCATGCATATATAAATGTGTCACACTAATAAAAAATGAGTGATAAACTACATAGTGTGAACTAATCATTTAAGCTAAGTAACTAGTCATGCTAGATAATAGAAATAACAAGAAAATAGCTAAGCATGCTAGTATCATATCTCTCATTGATTTAGATAATAAGTAACTAAAATATATCAATGAGAGCTAGTAGCAAGTTGTCAAAGGAAACATGCTAGATTCTACAAATATAAACTATTTAAAGAGAATCGTTTAGCATGTTACCAAAATGGCCCTAGTGGCTACACTTGTGTTTGTGTAATTGTTTGAAAGATAACCTTTGAGCTTCGCAACCATCAACACGCTCTTCGGTGTTATGTCTCGATACAAGAAGCTTCACCTACAATATTAGATGAAGACTTTGGTATCCAAATAAACTTGAATCCACATTTATTAGCTTTAGGGACCCATATAGCACTTACTCTAGAATTGGTAGTAAAGGTCATACGAATAGGGCATGTAAAGCTCAATTGTTCAATACGAGAGCAATAAAAGCACCTAATGCTAGTGTGTGCACATGTATCAGAATGAGCATGGTTATGAACATGTGACATACTAGAATGATGAATATCTCTAGAGTGAGCATGAGAAGATTTGGTTTTAAGAATATTACATCATGCATGCAAGTAAGAGAATCAAATTTAGCATTTAAAATATCATTCTCTTTTTCAAATAAAGCAATTCTAGAGATAAAAGCATCATTTTATTTCTTTAAATCATCAATAGAAGAATCATGCAAATAAGATAACTCATGTGATTGAGTCTTGAGATCTTCTATTGATGAGAAAAGATATTTAATTTTCAAAATTAAAGCCTCATTCAACTCTTTAAAGAAACACAAGATGAATTTTGATAATCAAGTCTAGATAATAAATCATTGTTTTTATTTCTCAAAAACTCATTTGCTTCTTCTAAATGAATAACCTTTTCAGAAAGTTCTTCATTTGTAGAATGAAGGTTGTCAAGAATCCCTAAGAATTGTTTAGCCATGGCTTTCCACTTAGAGCATTTCTTGCATTTAGAAGAAACATGATTGTCTATGCTACTAGAAGTAAAACCCTCTTTATCGGAGGAAGAATAGGAGGAATACGATACCACAGAAAAATAACAAGAATCTACTTTAAGGATGTTAAGCCTAACAATAGAGTCCTTGCTCTGATACCAATTATAGGAACCCTAGAGGAGGGTAAATAGGATCAAGCTAACTAATCAAGCACTAAGGGATTACTATTATGCAATTTAAAAATATAAGTGCAAGAGAAGAAACAACAACAATACCGACACCCGATATATCTTGGTATCCTCCTAAGGGGCACTCCAGTCTCGAAACTCTCTTCGGCTTTAATCCACTATTATCGCAAATAGTACAACTTGAGTTTTCATACGAAGGCTCACCAACTTCTTACACGAGAGCTTTAGTCCGAAGGCCTCTCCGACTTCAATAGAGAGTTTGGATCCGAAGACTCTCCAACTTCAACCAAGAGTTTAGATCCGGAGACTCTCCAAATTCAACCGAGAGTTTGGATCCGAGGACTCTCCAACTTCAACCTTTCACAATAGGTTTTGATCTCCTTATACAACAAGATAAAGATCTCACTTTTTAACTTAATAACTCTAACACAATTTGTGGATGGCAAATAAAAACTTTGTAGAGTTGTTTTTGGATAAGCTTTGGTGGTTTAGAAATTTTTAAGCTCAAAGCATCAATCTTTAATGAAGGGGTTCAAGGATATTTATAACCAAAGCAAAGAAAAGTACAATAATGCAACTTTCAGCAGGCTGATAGATAATCTGTCGAATTTTGACAGAAGTCTGCCGGATCATCCGCATGCATAATCTAACAGCTATAAATATAGCCGTTGGGATCAATCTTCGACAAAATTCGACCGTTAGAATGCAATCGGTAACAGGACGGAATATCCGTCAGAATTTTATGATTTTTCGTCGGATAATTCGAACAATCACAAAAGGTATTCTGTGAGTCCATTCGGATCTTCCGTCGGATTCCCACGGAGATCCGCCGGATCATCCGTCATGATTCCGAAAATTGTCCTGGGTTATTTTCTACCATAGCTTTCGATTTTGCCATTCATTTCTTATGTTTACAAATATTCCTAAGACTCATTACAGACTCCAGATATACTTAGGCAGGTGCAGGCTTCTTCAGAGTCTTGAAATGATGATAGCATGGCTTGGCTTTGAAGATGTTGTCGGGCAGTTCAAAAAAATCTTTGTGGAATACCATCGTCTTTGGCCTACCGTAATTTCTTCATTGCATATATCTATATTTGATCTTGCTAATTACTTTTCTGCAAATACATGTTTGACAAACAAAACAATATACATGTAGCAAGTATGATAAGATAAAGCACATTAGGACTATGCAAAGTTTAAGTATCAATGCTATAGAGATAGCAAATGTATTAGTGATATCATAATGTTAAACTTAATCGAATAACCACAATCGAAAACATAGTTAGATCATTGGGCTAACATATATATGTGTAAATATATATACGAGTATATAATATATTGTGTAATATAGTCTATAGGTTTGTGTGTGCAAATGGCATACATGTGTATGTGCGCCAATATATATATATATATATATATATATATATATATATATATATATATATATATATATATATATATATATATATATATATATATATATTCCAGCACGTGCGGGCTCAGTTAAATCATGTGTCTCCCCACACACGATTTTTAGTCAGTCGTCATGTCGCTTCGGACTCTTCGTACGGATCTTGTTCGCACTGTCTTATTTATCATCGTCCCACACGTACGTCTCGCGCACTCCGCGTGCTCTCGAGCCTCACGAAACGACCGACGTATTTCGACGCCGGCAACTCAACGCCTCGCTTCGCCTACAATGCCGAAGGTGACCCCCACTACACCAAAATGGACGAATTACGACAGTTAGGATTGTCCAACAACGACGTATTAAAATTGTCATTACATTTTTGACGGATTAAAACCGTTGTATAATATTAAAACCTATGTTACCGAAATAGTAGGTTTGGATTCAACGGATTAAAATAGTTGACTTACTAATCCAGTGAAAATTTTGTATTCCTAAATTTTACCAAATTTCGCGCCCTTCCCCCCGCTGGAACCATTTTCTTAAAAATTGTATTTTCAAAGCTATTCTTCTCCATTTTTCTCTCTTTTCCTCTTCACTTTTTATTTCTTTTCTTCTCTTATCGAAGACGTGCAGTAAATGTTAGGGTTTCCTCTGATCGAGATGGCGAACATGTTCGACGACGAGAACGAGAAGACGGTGACGATCAGCAAGTACATGAAGGTGATCGAGGCCGAGGAACTGGTAAAGATCTCGATTGTTCTGATACTTCTTGTTGTTGTCGAAGATTGAGGTGTATTAATTGATTTGTGGTTTAAAACCCTAGAAGCCCATTTGGGGGAACTTTTGATGACTGATGTTAAAGGAGATGCTCCAGAGGCTATGGCTACAACCTCCTCGACAATGGGAAAGAACAAACGATCCACGTGGCTCTGGACTTCTCAAAGAGCAGTAAGAGGGCTCTGAAGCGGGCGATCGCCAAACTCCTCGACAATATCGACATCCTCATCGTCATCAATACAGTAAACGGCATGTTGGGAAAGAAACGCGGAAACCTTTCCCCAAATCGGAGAGTACCTGCGAGAGGACCGAGCAATACAACGTACGAACCTAAAAACAACCACACAAAACAATCTACGCAGACACAGAGAATTTTTGACGTGGAAAACCCTTGCGGGAAAAAACCACAGGACGATCGGAGTCCAACCCTGAGAAGCCTCCACTAATGGAATAGAAGAATTACACCCTCTACAAACTCCTCCCGATCCAAATTGGATCCCCACAACACTCAGAAGTAAGAACAATGATTACAAGGCTACGAAGAGCGAGAACGACGAGTAGAAATTACCCGAACGCGATCTTCTTCGAAAAACGACCTGCAATCCTCCGTCTTCTCTTCCGAAGTTGTAATGGCACTCTTGCCTCCTTCCTCTCTCTCTTCTTGTTGTGTGCTACAATGGTGTTACCTTTTTTTGATTAGGGCTTGGAAATCCCAACTTAACTCCCTAATCTCGCAACAAATCTGGACCGTTTGATTTGATCCAGTGGTGAAAAAATTACCCAGATTTCCGCCTCAGCCCCGACGACACAGAGTTCGGCCAGAACTCTGTGTCGGGCAAACAGAACCTACCAGCAACATTCTGGAATGGCCAGACCGAGTTCAGCCAGAACTCGGCCTGGGACCGAGTTCGGCCAGAACTCGGTGGCCCAGTTCCATAACCTCCCTCCGGGTAGCAGCAGCAGCAGCAACTCTTCGTTGCCTACTTTCCGAGCTTCTTCGATATCGAACGGCGCTCGTCACACTCCGGGATCTTCTTCATATAGGTTGGGAACCCCACCCACTCCAACAAATCTTCCCCTTCACAACTATAGGGAGGATATCGTCATCCCGACGATCTGCCTGCAGTACTCAAACTTCTCCCTTGGTAGAATCTTCGTGAACATATCAGCTCCGTTGTCATCTGTATGAACCTTCTCAAGCTCCGCATCCTTCTTCTCAACCATATCCCGTATCCAATGATATCGAGTCTCGATGTGTTTGGACCGGCTATAAAACGTTTGATTCTTCACAAGGTGAATAGCACTCTGACTGTCGCAAAGTAAAGTATACTGCTCTTGCTTCAGTCCCATTTCCTGCAGCAGCTTCTTCATCCACAGCAACTCCTTGCAAGCCTCCGTCGCCGCAATGTACTCTGCCTCTGTCGTCGACAAGGCAACACACTTCTGCAACCGCGACTGCCACGATACTGCTTCTCCCGCAAACATCATCACGTAGCCCGAAGTCGATCGCCTCGTGTCTACATCTCCAGCCATATTAGCGTCGGTATACCCAACCAGCTTTGGCTCGTCACCACCAAAGAAAAGTCTCCAACCAGCAGTGCCCTGAAGATAACGTAGAATCCACTTGACCGCACTCCAATGTACCCTTCCAGGATTTGAAAGATACCTGCTAACCGTACCAACTGCATGAGCAATATCTGGCCTCGTACACACCATGAAATACATAAGGCTTCCCACAGCTGAGGCATATGGAATCCGCTCCATATCTTCCTTTTCGTCCTCGGTAGATGGACACTGCTCCTCAGTGAGCTTAAAGTGAGCCGCAAGAGGGGAACTCACTTTCTTCGACCCGTCCATCCCGAAATACTGAAGTACCCGGTGAATGTACTTCGTTTGGGACAAGTGTAGCAGCTTGGACTCTCTCTCTCTCTCGGCTGATCTCCATCCCAAGAATAGTCTTCGCTACGCCCAAATCCTTCATAAAGAAGGCCGCGCCCAGTTGGCGCTTAAGTTCCGCTATCCTAGTGGCATTCTGACCCGCTAATAGCATATCATCAACATAGAGCAACAAAATGATAAAATCATCCTCGGCAAAATACCTCACAAATGTACAATGGTCCGTCGTCGTCCGTGCATAGCCATGCTCCCCCATAAACGACTCGAACTTCCTGTACCACTGCCTCGGAGCCTGCTTCAGACCATACAAGCTCTTTCTCAACCGGCAGACCAAATGTGACTTGCCCTTCTCACAGAATCCCTCTGGCTGCTCCATGTACAACTCCTCCTCAAGATCACCGTAGAAGAATGCCGTCTTCATATCCATCTGCTCGACCTCCAAGTCGAGATTGGCTGCTAATGCTAGCACCACCCGAATAGACGAATGCTTGACGACAGGTAAAAAGATCTCATCATAATCCACGTCTTTCCGCTGACCGTAGCCTTTGACTACCAGCCTCGCTTTGTATCGAGGGCGAGTAGCATCATCCGTCTGCTTCACTCTAAACATCCATCAATTCTTCAAAGCCTTCTTGCCCTTTGGCAACCGCACCAGATCATAAGTGGAATTGGTGTGCAAGGAACTCATCTCCTCCTGCATAGCCTCCATCCACTCCTGTCTGTGTTCATCTTCCATAGCCTCTGTAAAACTTTCGGGCTCTCCCCCGTCAGTCAATAGCACATACTCATCTGGTGAGTATCTCGTAGATGGTCGACGATCCCTGTCACTCCTTCTCAAAGGAACCACTGGTGCTGGCTGTATACCAACAGCCTCCTTCCCTTCAGGAACTGCCTCTCCAGCATGCTCATCCTCCTGAGGGACACCCTGACCACCATCAGCAGGCTGATGATCAAGGTTGGGAGCTACTTCATGTACTGGCTCCCCCATAACTGGATCCTCTGCGATGTCCTCTGGAAACTGCTCGAAGCGAAATGACTCTAACTCAGGCAATTCCTCAGCCTTAGAAGGCGTCTCGAAATCCTGAGTGTTGGTCATGGTCTGATCCTCGACGAACACCACGTCCCTGCTTCTGTAGAGCTTTCTTCCCACCGGGTCGTAGAGTCTATAGCCAAACTTATCCCGACCGTAGCCGACAAAGACTCATCGCCTCGTCTTCGGCTCAAGTTTGGTCCTCTCATCCTTCGGTACATGCACGAAGGCCTTACAACCAAACGCCCGCAGGTGATTGTATGACGGCTCTTTGTTGTACCATACTTTGTCAGGCACATCACCCTGTAAAGGAGCACTAGGAGACAAATTAATAACATAAGCAGCTGTGAGAAGAGCCTCACCCCAATAACTGCCTGGCAAGTTTGCTTCTGACAGCAAACACTGCACCCTCTCCATCAGTGTCCTGTTCATGCGCTCCGCTACACCATTGAGCTGAGGTGTCTTTGGCCGAGTCTTCTGGTGTCGTATTCCTTGCTCTCTGCAATACGCATCAAAGGGACCGATGTATTCGCCGCCATTGTCGGACCGAACACACGACAACTTCTTGCCCGTCTCCCTTTCAACAGAGGCCTGAAACTCCTTGAAAGTAGGCAGCACCTGATCCTTGGTCTTTAAGGCATAGACCCAAACCTTCCTGGAACAGTCATCAATAAAGGTTACAAAGTAAGAAGCACCACCAAGAGATTTTACCTTCATAGGACCGCAGACATCCGAGTGAATCAACTCGAGCAACGCCGACTTCCTCGAACTTGGGTGACTTTGGAAAGACACCCTATTTTGCTTCCCAGCTAAACAGTGCGTGCACTTCTCCAACTTTGTAGACTTGAGCCCCGAAATCACCTTCATGTTCACCAAGTAGCTCATCCCCTTCTCGCTGATATGGCCGAGCCGCCTGTGCCACAACTCGGTAGACGCATCACTGACTGCGTTCACCTCCTGTGCCCCCTGTGCGCTCCCCTCCATATAGTAGAGACCAGACTTCTTGCTTCCTCTGGCAATCACCATCGAACCCCTGGAAAGCTTCCACTGACTGTTCTCGAAGAGACTGAAGAATCCCTCGTCATCCAACCTTCCAACCGACACCAGGTTGAAACGGATATCAGGGACATGATGAACATCTTTAAGAACAAGAACTGCACCCGTCTTCGTTCTCAAATGCACATCTCCAACGGCAACCGCCTTTGACACATCTCCATTGTCCATCTTCAACACTCCACAGTCGCCTGTTGTGTAAGTGGCAAATAGTGCCCTGTTGTGAGATACATGTACTGAAGCCCCTGAGTCCACCAGCCAAGAATTGTCATCGTAGGCGAGGTTAGTAATGATCTCATCACCTACGATGATCACATCATCTCCATGCATCGAGGCCGCCGCTGTAGTGTTCTCTTCTTGCTTCTCCTTGTCGCCCTTCTTCTCTCTCTTCCAAGCAAAACAGTTCCGCTTGATGTGGCCCTTCTTACCACAATGGTAACACTCTGAGTCCTCGTAACGACCCTTGGACTTCCCCCTGCTCTTGTCTCTGCCACCACCTGGACCCCTAATTTTGCCCCTTCTGCGGCTCTCTGAAACAAGTGCCTCTGAGTGATGGGATGTGGATGAAGTGCCCTGAGAACGTCTCCGCATCTCTTTATTCAACACCCCACTTTTGGCAAACTCCAGACTGACCACGCTCTCTGGAGCAGAAGCGATCATAGATACTCGTACGGTCTCCCACGAGTCTGGCAAAGTACACAGCAGCCACAGTCCCTGAACTTCGTCGTCGAACTTGACTCCCATAGAAGATAGCTGGTCAACCACGCCCTGGAACTCACTCAAGTGGTCCGAAATAGATGCCCCATCCTTGTATCGCAGACCCATCATCGTTCGGATCAGGAACAATTTGTTTACCCCGATCTTCTTCGCATACAAGGATTCCAGCTTATCTAACAACGTCTTCGCGTGCTCAATATTGGCAACGTGGTTGTACATGTTCTCATCCACAAACTGCCGTATGTACCCACACACTTGTATATGCTCGAATGTCCAGTCCTCCTCGGATTTATCACTGGGCTTCTCGGATGCAAACACGGGTAGATGCAGCTTCTTGAAAAATAACAAATCTTTCATCTTGCTCCGCCAATAGTGATAGTTGGTGTCGTTCAGGTTCACCATGCGCACCAGCTTCGCGTCCATCTCTCCTCTCTAGTTTCTATCAACTTCTGACACCCTTCTGAATTCCAGAACCTAGCTCTGATACCACTCTGTTGAAAAAGAAACGCGGAAACCTTTCCCCAAACCGGAGAGTACCTGCGAGAGGACCGAGCAATACAACGCACGAACCTAAAAACAATCACACAAAACAATCCATGCAGACACAGAGAATTTTTGACGTGGAAAACCCTTGCGGGAAAAACCACGGGACGATCGGAGTCCAACCCTGAGAAGCCTCCACTAATGGAATAGAAGAATTACACCCTCTACAAACTCCTCCCGATCCAAATTGGATCCCCACAACACTCAGAAGTAAGAACAATGATTACAAGGCTACGAAGAGCGAGAACGACGAGTAAAAATTACCTGAACGCGATCTCCTTCGAAAAACGACCTTTAATCCTCCGTCTTCTCTTCCGAAGTTGTAATGGCACTCTTGCCTCCTTCCTCTCTCTCTTTTTGTTGTGTGCTACAATGGTGTTACCTTTTTTTGATTAGGGCTTGGAAATCCCAACTTAACTCCCTAATCCCACAACAAATCTAGACCGTTTGATTTGATCCAGTGGTAAAAAAATCACCCAGATTTCTGCCTCAGCCCCGACGACATAGAGTTCGGCCAGAACTCTGTGTCGGGCAAATAGAACCTACCAGCAACATTCTGGAATGGCCAGACCGAGTTCGGCCAGAACTCGGCCTGGGACCGAGTTCGGCCCGAACTCGGTGGCCCAGTTCCAGAACCTCCCTCCGGGTAGCAGCAGCAGCAGCAACTCTTCGTTGCCTACTTCTCGAGCTTCTTCGACATCGAACGGCGCTCGTCACACTCCAGGATCTTCTCTACATAGGTTGGGAACCCCACCCACTCCAACACGGTAAGGGAAAGGAGTACAAGAGCGCAGTCTGGTCCAAACCTGGATCTCGTAAAATTCTAGCTCCCTCCCTATAAACATCGATTTTTAATTTCTAATTTCTAGTTAATCGATCAATCCATCTGTAAATGAAATTGATGTTTGTTTGTTTGTTTTTCTAAAGTACTGATCCCTTTGTCGGAGTTCTAGGAGCCGGAGGCGATGAATCGATACATTCTGTTGTCGACATCGAGGTTCACGACCTGCTTGACACCACTTCTCAGGCTCAAGAAGGTTTACTGGTAATTTACGTTATATATGTTTATTTCTTGATGAATAATGAGTATGCAAATCATTAACACAAACATCATTGTTGAGATCTCGAAAGTTACAGATTCATTAAGAAATGGAGTTATCGATAGAATCTGTGATCCAAAGAACTTCCCTAGAAGAGAAACCTTAGGAGAACGCGACATCTATTGGATTAGTTGGTAATCTATGTTCTCTGCGTAGAATTATGGATCAGTTTACTCCAGAGTCAGAAGTAAATGGCCATTTGGTAAATTTTAGGCAAATACTTCAAACTACCATATATACGGTGCATATGCTGATATATGCCCCCTCAAATTAAATAATAAATAATTCTTAAACAGAGTAGATCTTAGCATGTTATTGTCCTCTTCAAAACATGCTAATGAAATATTAACATAACATTTGCTTATGACCTGCTTGATTGCACTTGTAGCAGTATCTCCATTATGAAGACCCTTAAGATGAGGAAGTGTCGGTGAATATCCATCAACAACATCCTTCAATGGACTCCAACGAATTGGATCCTGTATGTCATTCTGATATTTAAGGATGCAGAAAATGAATAGAACTTGGAACAAACATTTCGAGAAAACTTTTATGGTTTCGACGTACTAGAAAACTTTTATACTCCATATCTCCTTGTAAGCTTGAGACAGTAACATAATTTTCTCGTATCGCTTTGATTGGATTCTTTCAAGTGAAAAAGGATTTGGTCCCTTGTAACCTACACAGGTGGTCGGATGAATGCTTCAAAGTTATAGCTTGTATGAGCTTTATATAAATGGGGAATGTTCGTAGGACTCATTACTTGTTTTCTTCCTCACATTTTAATAAGGGTCAAAATTTTGCAATGACAATAATGTTTATATGTTAGGTTTAACTAATTTATTTTTCTCAAAATAGATGAGTAGTACTACTTTTTCAATCCCCACTTCTGCAAAGTCATTGTAAGCTTCTTCATTACCAACCAAATTGCTTTTTTACATACTTGTGCATCCACAAATTTGTTCTTCTTGTGATATAAACAACTAGAAAAATATGCGATTACTGATAACACAAAATTGTGATGTATAGGAGGGATATTCTAGTGTAGG
The DNA here is from genome assembly GCA_029216955.1 of Iris pallida. Classification (NCBI taxonomy): domain Eukaryota; kingdom Viridiplantae; phylum Streptophyta; class Magnoliopsida; order Asparagales; family Iridaceae; genus Iris; species Iris pallida. The sequence goes on along the minus strand of JANAVB010013397.1, from coordinate 20,350,919 downwards.
ATGAAAATATCCTTAAATATTTCCATCTCGGTGTATATACCAATCTAAAAAGGGGAAAATATTGAAGGGAACATTAACCCAGTAGATGGATACTTGGTTAAGTTTTGAAAATTGAAAGGTATCTTAAGTACAATCGAGGTTTTTAATTTTTTTTGTTTTTGGATAAGATTCTTTGAACATTAGCACATTTTATAATTTTACAATTAAATTGAGTATTAGAAATATGGCTTAGTTAAGTATTAACTTAAATTTGATGGTAAGCACTCTTGGACACCCGGAAATCAAATGGAATTCATATAAGAGACTAAGAAAAAGACATATTTTGATACTACACTAATTTGTATCTCACCGGATTTGAATGTGATTGTACCTCAAGTAGAGTTGCAATGTAGTATAATTGCACCAAGTTGTAGATTTTAACTTGATATGGTATTGTTTCTGCTTTTCAAAATACACTGCTAATGATTTCTTCTCTCTCATCTTGCACAAAATAATAGTAGTTCTTAAGTTTGTGTGAAATAATATGTTTTATCTCTAAAAGCAATCCGATACATATCGTTCTAAAATGTTGCACAGGTGAGTCTCTCTCTCCTCGTCTCTCTTTCTCTCTTATCATGTAATAACCTGAGATTAACATATTGTAACAGGATTGATATATTAGATATCGTATTTCAGTTTTTGCTTAGAAATACATATAACTTTTGCTTAGAAATACCCGGATATTGCTTCATTGGACAATATAATAACTTTCATCAGTGAACAAAGAAGTGAAAGGGACAAGGAGAGGGCGCAGGCCCTTTTGTGACTAGAAAGAAATATTAGTTACACCACTTTTTAGCGCAAATCTTTATAGACATCTAAAATCAGTAATCTTTTTCCCCTTTGATATTAATGGTATAACTGAAGATGGTGTTTCTTTCAACAGAAAAATGTTCAGTGGTGTGATCCTACAAATATCGACTTTTGTGTGATGGCTGAAGGAAAACTGGACTCTCCATAAACAACAATGGTGAGCTTAGTCTGAAGATTACTTGGTATATTAATATTACTTTGTACAGTGATATATATATATATATATATATACACACACGCTAGATTATAGGACTTATAAATGTATCATGTCTTAGCCTGTTGACATTTTGGTTTTCATTATTAATATGGATGTTCTGGTTGGACCTTGTTACAGAAGGTTACCTGAACAGGCCCATAGTGAACTTGAGATAGCAACACAACAGGATATGAAAATAATTGAACTACGGTTGAGAAGCTCTTTAAGTTTGATGCAGGAACAACCCATTCGACAACTACATTGCTAATTATCAATCATTCAGATAAAATTGAAGGTATTTAGCAGAACATATACTATTATTGAAACTATAACAAGCTTCATAGTTATCTTGATCTCGTTCTGACTCAGTTTGTCCTTTCCTAGTAACATGAAAAGAATTTTGATAATATTACTGGAGAACACTATTACTAATAGTCTATTAACAATTTTTGTATTATATCCATATCCTCCAGATTGTTTGAACCTGTGGCCCTTGAGAAATAGTTAAAACGTGGATGTGATTAACTTGATTTAGGACATGAAGTATGTAGTCAAGGCAAAATGGTACTTCAAAAAATGACTTTCAACTGCTTCCTTTCTTCCGAAA